>JAMXBB010000007.1:18104665-18794308 GCA_024138015.1 Lumnitzera littorea
TGTTAGTTGATTTTAATTTTGAAAACTGACTGAGTTTACGTGTTTAACTGATTTATTTTATTAAAAAAATAAATAAATAAAGGGCCCTAACTCGTAAGTGATCAAAAGACTCCTTAAAACACTATAATCTTTTTGTAAAAAATTTTCCTTTTGTTAATTTTTGTTTCTAAAAATAATTTCCTATATGAGACTTTCTAAAAAAAACTAATTCTAAAGGAATCCTAGATGAATGTATATATATATATAAATATGCATCTATACTATTTCTATTTAACAATTATCCTCCTAAGCGAATTAACATTGTTAGGGAATATACCTAATATAAAAGCTAATCTAATGTATGTATAATATTAAATAGCTGAAGATTTCCTAAAACTAATGCAATCATATACATATACTATATTAAATAAACAAGGAACTAATAACATGATAATAAAAACAATAACAATCATAATCAAATAATAAGTAATAAATAAAAAAAAAACTAACTATCTAATTAACGAAACTATCTAACTAACAAAACTCACCTAATCATGGAATAAGGGGAGTGCTCGTGTTCGTGTTCGTTAGAGGGTGGGGATTATCGATCCTGAGGATGTGCGGTTAAATTGACGTCCAACAGCGAGGATTGCGATTATTCGGATGTCGTTAAGCACGTGGAATGTGGCTTACAATTGTCCAGATTTTGGATTAACTTCGCAATTGTTGGACGTTCGATCAACTTCGGGGATTGCTGCGGCATGGAATTGTCGTTGCTGCTTCGTGGCTGATCATGGATGGGGACTTCGTAATTTGGAATTCGGATGGCGTCACGTTGCTTTCCTGACTATCTAACTAACAAAACTCACCTGATCATGGATGGGGACTTCGTAATTAGACTCACGTCACTTTATATATTTTTTTTATGAAGCTCATTATCCCCTTCGATTCAAATCTGATTTAATTAGACTCATACGACTTGATTAAATATGAATCTTTTGCAAAGATAGAAAAATAAAGACATTAGTGCTTGCTGAGACTCGAACCCGTGACCTCTAATTAAATCCAATCAAGTACTCTGCTGCTTATCCGTTAGGCCATTGACCTGTTTCTTATCATTTATTACCATTAAATGATATTTAAACTATCTGAATCCCTAAATTAAAATTTTTAACTAAACTAAAATTAACATTAACATTAAACTAATTATTCCTAATATAAATTACTTCCTAAAAATCTAGGAAATCTTTATAATTTTTCCTTTTCTTATTTTTTTGGTATTTTCATTATTTGTTAATTTTTATTATTTTTTATTTTTTTGAATTAGGACCCTTTTTTTTTTAAATAAAAATTAAGACTTATGGAGGGGCAAAAATTAGGTGTCTACACCTACTAATGTCGTTACTCTGCTAGAATTCTATCTCAAAAATAAAAACACTCAAACATTTCAAGAACACTACTTCGTTCTTCACCTATTATGGAGTTTGATGCCATCACGCTCCTTCCCTTGTCACTTGACGTGTTTGAGCCTACTAAGATTGCCTACTCCTCCTCCCTATTCTACCTTACTTGATCATCCTATACGTGTAAGTCAAATAATTTCTTTGGTCACGTGTAGCATGGTACGACACGCAGTATGTACGTGACCTCTTTCAATATCGAAGCCTTCAGAGCTACAAATTCACCAAGGAACCTCAAGCTATGAAGGAGGACCAAATTCAACAAAGGAAAGCTTTTGAAGTATAGGAAGAAAATCAAAGGGAAATGAGAAAAATTAGGAGGAATATAGTGAAGAACTTCGAGTTGTGTAGGTTTATGGGGTTCATGGGAGTTTGCTGTTGAACCAGGTGGAGGCTGAAAGTTTGGGCCATTAATAAGACCGATTGATGACCCTACTTTGACTGATGTTGAGTTCCAATTTTGGTTTGATTTTGTTTATCTTATTAAAAATAGTTAATCAACCAACAAAATTATGAAAACATGTATTCTTGAATAATTTTCAATGTAGAATGTGGTAGTATTTTTAGTTTTTTAGGATTTGCGATGGTTGTAGTCGGTCCTTTAATAATCGTCATGTTAGAACCCAGTTCTGTCTTATCTACGAAGCCCTTACCAAAGTTTCGATTTGACTTGTGGTGTTTGTACACCATAAGGGTTATGTTGAATTTTGGATGCTTTGAATTTTAAATAAATATCATGTTTGGTAACCATTAAAAATTATTTTAATGTTGCTTTGTTCTAATAATTAAATATCTATGGGGTTTTACTTGGTCTATGTAAGCAATTGAACTTTGCACTATTCCAGAAGCTTAACAACAATTTTTCTTTTTGGAATAGTTGAGTTGGCTTCCTTACTACAGTTTGATCATTTAGGTGTCAAATGGTAAATTTCAAGTGAAATGAAGTTGAGATGGTGATTATTTTTGTAATTGCATGCATGAAGCTAGTTTAAATCTCGTGTTTAAGTATGGATTTCCATGAGGTTATAGTATTTCTTGTGGAATAATTCAAACCTATTACTACAAAATTTAATTAGTATTAAACTATATATTAGTATGGTTAAAATTACAATTGATTCCATGTGAAACTAGATAATTAATTATCTTTGATTTGATGATATAGGGAAATACACTTGCTAGTTGGTTTTGATTTAAAAGGGGAATGATGTTCATATATTGATCTTAAGTGCAATTCGAATTTGATATGTGTTGATTTGTGAATATTGTGTTTAAGAGTAAACCAATGTCTTTTAAAGTGTAAGTTGGTAATTTACTTTATTTGATTGGTTTATATCATAATGTGATTGAATAGAACGTAAAGTATATTAAAAACGGATAAGGAATAATTGAGTAAATTATGAGTGTTAGAAGTTAATAATTGAAATGCAAAAGACAAGAATGTCAAGCACATAATATATTAAATGTATTTGCTATGGATGTTTTCATACTTCTTGAAGTGTGTTTTGTTAATTTCGATTATCAGGATTGATGCTTGGAACCATTTATCAAAAGGCTTAAAAGTCAAGTATTACTCTAAGTGAGTATGTTTTTCTATCTAGTCGATCATGTCACGTTGTGGATAATACTTTAGACCACTCGCTTGTTGTGTTGTGGAGATTGCCATGTTTTATTGATAAAGAGGTTTTGAGCATTGAGTTGGTGAGTCATATTAGTATTGCTAGTATGAAGAGTGAGTGTAAGAATTCTTAATGGCTAAGTTGTTAACATATGTTTGTTTGTTGGTGTTGAGCTAATAATTAATTTAGACTCGTGACTACTAGTTTGAGCTATTGCTATTGAGTCTTGATGCTTAGCATACTGAGTGTTTTCTTTTATGATAAGTCTAGTTGTTACATGCATCATATTGTTTAGTCAACTAACCCTATGTACATTGCTAAGTGTTTTTAGTAGAAACCAAGGGATACTTAAAAGAGGTAAGTTTTGTTGATAAGCCTTTTTGTATATGGGCCCTTTAAGCCTATATCGACTTGGTAATGTTCATGGCCTAGGATGTGTCCCCTTAAAGACTTGACCTTCCATCTCCTAGCTGACCTCAACTTAGGCTTACTATGTGGCCTACTTACCACAACAGCTAACAACAGCTAGAAGAATACAAATAAGGCTAATGGCTAAGTCAAAAAACTTCCTCTTATATTTGCAGACTATGTTGGACATTATACTTTGCTCTCTAATACTCGTGGACGTGGCTTTTTCCCATTAACTCCTTTCTAACTACTAGCTTCACTCTTCTATAAATACAAAGCACAGCTTAACGATAAGCCACTTGATACTTTACGCACTCGAGTCTACAATTGTCTTTGAGTGCTCTTACTCTCTTTAGCCTAACTTAAGCATTAGAATGATTGTGTTGGGCAACACCCTGACGCCCCCTTATTGCTCTCTATTTTGTAGGCTCTCATACTCATGTGAAGCTATGTTCTTTCCTAAATCTATACTGATAAATATCTTGAGACGATATTTGACACCATCTATAGGAACATTAATCCATTTTCTTATCTAAACATGCTAAATACTCTCCTAAACACTACCTTTGATTGACATGTCTCATACCAACGACCCTGAGAAGCATCGGTTAATGAATAACCAACTTGTTGAAAACTAGTCCCTACTAAGGGAAATGCTGAGTAGAGCTTGGAATGCTCTGAGCTCCTGATTGAGGAATTTGCTTTCTAAAATAGGTAGCTTTGCACTTGCCTTAAGGAAGCCGAGAGGCGGAGTGCACAAACCCATCCACCAAAAGCCTTTAATGCTTGTATTGGGCAAAACAATTGTTACTAGTAGTAGCAAAATGGTAGGAATCAACAACTTGATCCTCTAGTACAGCAATAGCCAGTAAGGTCTATAGTTACCCACGACCAAGCCTTAGCTATCAATGAGTAAGTGGCTAACTCCTATGGAGTACCGGTACACTTTATAGCGTTGAGCTCATCTAGTAGGTGATGCCGTCCTCAATGAGTTCCATGCAATCGTAAGGAGGCTCTCCGAATAGCAGGAAAACATGACAGTAGGCAATGCTGGGTTGGTCACCAATAATGAAACCCCCTTCATCAGGGGTATCTAGAATGAAGTGTTGCTCCTTAATAGCAAACTTCTTACCTTGGATTAGAATGATGGCATTGGTGATCCTTGTGATTATCTCCTTCATTTTTGTACCCTCATGAACCTTTGTGGTTGTGAGGATACCATTTTATGCAAGGTTTTCCCAAGTACGCTGAGAAAAGCAACTCGAACATGGTTTAACCACTTGCTTGAGAACTCCATTAGCTCCTTTAATGAGCTGGCACAGAGGTTTAGCCTTCATTTCAGGAATAGTAAGCCCCCATCCAAGGATACATCATCCTTGTATTTAATAAAGTAGAATGAGGGTGAGACTCTGCGTAAATTTGTAGCCCAGTTCAATAATGCTATGGTCGAGATCCTTTTGTTGGACGAGGGTGTAGTAGTCCATGCTATGTAGCTTGGCATATGACCTTTGGGAGACTTCTTCCAATCACTTGTGAAGAGCAAGATGAAGACCTTAGTCAACTTTTGGAATAAGGTTTAGAACTACATGAACTAGGAAGACAACATTAGAGCTAGGCGTGACCCCTATTAAGAGAGGCCAAGTGGAAAGAATAAAGGGAGATTGTTTGTAAAAGATCATCTCGATAGCAAGGCATTGAGTAGCGTAGAAGGGGAAGGCTTAAGTAGTAAGAAGCACCGAGCCGAGTAGAACCATCTTCCCCCTCCCATCTACATGCAATACATCTCTTTGAACTAACCTATCGCTTAAGTTTATTTTGAGGTATGGAATAGAAGCCTGCTGTAAAAGCTCACTATGATGAAGGGCAACCCCAATCGTTAGAACTTAGATAAGTATTGTCAGTTCCCTAATGAATGCTTCTAATTGAAAAATGCAATCAAATATTCTATTTAGCGGGGTTTCTTTGACGAGTACATGGCTTAGTGAACAAACGATGATCATTTTGACGATGATGAAGCTAGGGCGCCGTGGAGGCGGTGAACCAAGGGTACTGGACCAAAGTAGAATAACAACCGTCGTAATGAATGAACCCCCAATGGTGTCATTAATATAATTGTTGGGGGGCTGTACTTAGGGAGTTGGCCGAGCACCAACAGCTTGGTTATTGCCTCATCCAAGGTATTGGGTGTCAGAGAGAAAAGATAGAAGATTAACACTTTGATCTCTTTCTTAGATGAAGATTTAGAGGTTAGACAACCCCCACCAAGGTGCCCTTATTATAGGGGCGAGGATCATAAACTTTGAGGTCTTCAAGATTATGGTGGATACCAGTAGCTCTATTGACATTCTCTTCTTACACATGTATGAAAGGATGAGGAGTAAGTCGCTCGTGAAGATGAATCATTACCACCATAATCTCATTGGCTTTAATGGGAGCACTGTTTGAACCAAAGGCATCATTACCTTCGATATGGAGCTTGGTGATGATGATAATATCGTGCGATGACCAGTGGAGTTCATTATGATCGATTGCCCTTCCCTTTACAACTCTCTCTTATGACGACTAAGCTTGAACATGTTTGGGGTAATCATTTCATCCCTCCACTTGAAGGCCAAATTCCTAACCCCCACCGAAGTGGGAATCTATAGATGTGACCAGAAGCTCTCCTAAGAGCTCTATGTTAAGGTTACTCAAGCAAATGGGGTCTTCACTTTGGAGACCAGCCTTCAAGAGAAGCTAGTTGAGAGAGGCAAGCAGGGTGAAAAAAAGTGAAGAGGTGCAAATTAGTGCCTCTCTTGACCAGACCACTAAGGTTAGGATTAAGACTCCTTCTAAGGTGAATGAAGAACTAGTTTTCCTCCTATAGGCCAACTTAGATAGGTTTGCTTGGTCGGTGTCAGACATGCCCGGGATCTCCCCCAATTGGGTAACCCATAACCTCAACATCAACTTCACTATGTGGCTTGTCAAGTAGAAGAAGAGACATTTTGCACTAGAATTGTCGGCTACAATTGAGGATGAAGTGCAGAATTTGCTTAAGTTTAGCTTTGTAAGGGAAGAGAAGTATTTGACATATTTAGAAAACATAGTGCTAATTAAGAAGAAGTTTGGGAAGTGGCATATGTGTGTCAATTACATTGATCTCAATAAAAGCATACCCAAAAGATTGCTTCTTTCTAGTTAACTCCACATTAGAGGACATCTTGTTGAGCTTCATGAATGCCATCTCATTTTACAATCAAATAAAGATGGACTCAAAGGATGAAGTTCATGCCTCCTTTGTCACCAATTTCAGCACATACTGTTACACCTTTACACCCTTCAGCATTAAAAATGTTGGGACAACATATTATTAGATGGTAACAAAACTATTTAAGCCGTAACTTAGGCAAAATATGGAGGTGTACGTCAACGACATGATAGTCAAGAGTAGAAAGCTCAACGATTATGTTGAGGATCTATAGGAAGCATTCGGCCATATGAGGAAATATGACATGAAGTTGAACCCTCAGAAGTATGTTTTTTAGGTTAGCTCCAACAAATTCTTAAGCTTCCTGGTTACTCAAAGAGGAATTGAGGCAAACCCTGAAAAGATATATGTGATTAAGGACATGAAGTCCCCTTCCTTAGTTAGAGATGTATAGAAGCTCACCAGCATGATGGTCGTGCTGAGTAGATTTGTCTCCAAGAGTATGGATAGATGTGCTGAGTTCTTCAAAAATCCTAAAAAATTCAAAGGGTTTTGAATGGATTCCTTAGTGTGTGGCAGCCTTTAAGCAGTTGCAAGACCTCTTTGCACAGCCTTCAATCCTCTCTAAGCATGTCTAAAGGGAGGACTTGTATTTATACTTGGCTATTAGCGATTAGGCACTCTCTTTTATATTAGTCAAAGCAGAATGGAGAGAGCATATGTTTGTATACTATGTTAGCCATATACTCTAAGGGATTGAGGTTAAGTACACTAAGGTAGAAAAATTCGCCTTGATTGTCGTCATCTTAGTACGTTGGCTTAGGCCCTACTTCTATGTGCACTCAATTATCATACTCACTAATCTACTACTACGCATATTGCTATAGAAGCTTGATGCATTTGGATGGATGGTATAGTATGCAACAGAGTTGAGCGCGTATGGAATCTAGTATTAATCGTAGATGGCCTATAAGGCACAAATGCTGGCCGACTTTATGGTTGAATATAGAGGAGAGGAGGAAGCACTACTAGGAGATGACAAACAGATGTAAACTCTCTATGTTGATGGATTATCTACCTCGGGGGGTGGAGGTATGGGGCTTGTGCAATTGGATTGCATAAGATCACAGTTTGCTATGTCCCCAAGTTTGGGTTCGACACTAGCAATAAATAATCTGAATATGAAGCCTTGATAGTTGGCCTTAAGCTGGCCAAGGAGATCAATGTTGAGCATTTGCAAGTTTTCTTGGACTCTATGCTTATCATCCATCAAGTTCGAATTGAATATGATGCTAAGGACAACACCATGGCAAGGTACTTAGAGAAGGTGAATAGCCTCCTAGCTAAGTTTCCTTTGTAGATCATCATGAAGATCCCCCGACTCAAATACTTAGTAGCAGATTGATTATCTAAGCTTACCTCTATAGGGATACAAAAGCTCAAGGTGAAGGACATGAAAATCTTCATTGAGTACTTGCTAGAGAAGAGCATAACTATAGGCTCAGCAGAAGTCTTAGAACTAACAATAACACCATTGGAGATGAACTAGATGGATTCGATTTGGAGTTACTTAGAGCAAGGCATGTTCTCAAAAGATAGGAGAGAGGTAAAGAAGCTGGATATTATGCCATCAAATATTAGTTAGTCAATGGCGTTTTATACTGCAGGGGGGTCAGTCTTCCTTTGCTCAGATGCCTTAGAGAAAATGAGAGCCTACATGTTATGGAAAAGTTGCACGTTGGAGTGTGTAGCAATCATATTCAATCTCAAGACCTCTAAATCCAGGCTCTAAAACTTAGATATTATTGGCCTATCATGAGACAAGATGCTAAGGCTATAGCACAAAAGTGCCCCTAGTGCTAGAAACATGCCTTGGTTAGTAATGCTTATAAACAACTCATTTTTGCCCCTTATAATTTTAGACCTTATTTATTTATTTTTAAGATAGGGAAAAAGGGTTCTAATTTAGAAAAATTTTAAAAAATTAGAAAATAAAAAAATAGAATATTTAGAAAAATACAAAAAAATTTACAAAATTTAGAAAAGTATAAAAAAAATTAGAAAATTTAGGAATGTACAAAAAGTATGGAAAATTTAGAAAAGATAGTTTTTTTTTAAATTAATATATATATTTTTAGAAAAGCACAAAAAAGGGAAAAAATTAAAGAAAAATAAAAATGTGTAAAGAAGAAAAAGGATAAAAATAGCCTAGGAGTAAGTCCTTTAATTTTAATAATGTTTTTATAGACCATTAGGAGTTTATTAGATTAGTTCTTTTTATTTAAGTCTAGGTTGTTACCTTTAAATATATTCTGTGTACAATATATAATAGGGTATGGTCCACTTAGCCCATTGGTACCGTACTTGGTCTTGAAATGAGAAAAGAGTTAGAGGTCAAGAGTTCAATTCTCACAATAGGCACTTTATGCCTTTTATTATTTTGTCACCCCTATTGCCACATGTCAACTATCTACTAAGCTATGTGTCTTGCTATGACATGTGGCATTTTTTTATTGGACGACTTGGCTAGCTTTGTGCCCACGTGGCACTACGTCCACATCCATTTCTTCCCCTTTCTTTCCTTTTCCTTTCTTTTCCCTTGTGTGTACTAGCTCGACCCCCTCACTTTAGCTTGGTTTTTTGTGCAATTTCCATACGCAAGTACGTGATTAATGGTGCAATCTTATTCTCCACATGGCATATACCACATAGAGACAAAAAATTTATCTAAATCATGTAAATTGCTAGTCAAATCGGCAATGGAAAATGGGAAAAAAGCAAAAAATCTGGGATTTGGTAATTACGGTGAATCAACCATTAATGGCCACTCCTTGCATATTTAACCTCGAAACAATATAAAAGGAGATCCCCATTTACGTTTTGGTCATTGATACGAGGCAAGCGCACCTATCAATTTTAATATAGTCGGATATGAGTCCGAGTCGATCCCTCAGAGATTTTGAGTACTAATATTAACTTTAGCTTTATTATCTAACCGGAAAATTATGATGAATTGAATGAATTAAAAAGACTGAAATTAATAAACTAAACTAATTATGAGACTTAACTAAGCAATTTAGAAAGCAATAAACTATTAACGACTTCAAGTATGCAATGATGTATTTAGGAATTATTTCCCCTAGTGTTTAACATGTAACCTTTTAAAATATATCCAATTTAGTTTCTATAATTCTTGATCGGAGGGATTCACAATTAAAGCTAATATCTTTCTCAAGCATATTAACCCTAATTCTAAATTATTTACCGGAATCTCTTCACTTAGTAATATAACTTAGAATTGCATTAATGTTTAATGAATTCCCACACAAACAATCAACTTTTCCGAAAGAATCATGTATCTTATCTCTAAGTATACATGTAATTCTCTTCAATTATGTTTAGATCTAATTACACATGCAATTTCTCAATTAACATGCATAATATCATATATTGATACTCTAGAATTATCAATCCATAATTAACGACATAATTGAATCAAGAAAAGATAGAAACTTTCTTGAAATTATAATTCAATCCAAGAATCACATGAAACCCTAGGTTACATAATCCTAAATACTTGAATTCTAAGCTATCATAATGAAACTAAAAACAAGTTCCATCAAAAACATAAAATAAAGCATGAAAACCCCTCTTGATTTGATGAACAATCTCTAATCTTGAAATCGATGTCGTTATCGCTTCTTGATGTTGTTTCTCCTTAAGTCTCCTTTCTTCTCTTGTCTCTCTTTGTTTCTGTAATGTCTCCCTTTCTTTTGAACCCTAAGATCCCCTTTTATATGTGTATTTCACGGATTTTATTTTCGTCACCAGACACGAGCTGGGACATGACCGTGTCCCCAGGTCGTGTAACTTTCTGCACAAAGGCAAAATTTCTACACAACTTCAAAACTTCATAACTTCTTCGTTTGAACTCGGAATTGAGTGAAACTTGATTCCTTTTCTTCGTTTTTGAGCCTAGAACGCGTTTAAACCCTGAAATCAACATTTTACTCAATTAAGTATCATTTTCTTTAAAGAAAACCAAAAATGTACGGGAAATGCTATAAAATCACCATATGAAATATGTTTAAAATCAGAGTTATCAGTCATCAACAAGCTCTCAAACATGTCTTAAAACACCTACATGCTGGTTTCTTTCTCCAGGTCATAACCCTTATCTCCCCCTCTCTCTTTATAAATTCTTCTTCTTTAACCATTTTTTAGTAAAATAGTTGGCACCACAAGCTTCCCCAACTTGAGAGCTATTGGAGGACATCACCCCAAGTGTTGTTGTTGCCTTAAGTTGCTCCTTTGCCGTGAAACCCTCTACCACCTCAACCTCCATTCAAAACACCACTCTAGCCACTACGTTAACCTACACTAACACCTTAATTGAGCTTCCCATTGCTCAAAACCCTAGATTGACATTTATGTGCATCTTAAGCACCACCTTTAGCAGCCGTGTGTGGACTGTCTCTCTTTACCCTCCACCAACTACCTTGTAACTCCTCCAAAACCACCACATTTGGCCATGGTGCTTAAGCAACCCCCGAATCCCTAATAAAAATCTCATAAAGGTCCTTTTTTTCTGCTTGAATTGGTGGCTAAAATGCCTAAAACCACCATTGTACTACTGTTCTTCTTCTTCAACCATGATCCAATTGGACTCCAACCTGACCTGATTGAACCGACTTGATCTACGTGCCCTACCCTAGCTGGTTCAGCCCTTTTGTTATTGTATTATATTGTTATTTCTTTTTTTTTTCATTATTTTATTTATTTATTTTATTTTATTTATCTCATGAATGGGATGTAATTCAATAAAAAAAATTAGAAAAAAGAAAAAAAAGAAAAAAAAAAGAGAAAATGAGGAAAAGAAAAAAGAAAAAGAAAAAGCAAGCTTTTTAATGTATGCTTTAATAAAAAATGATTAAGAGTGAACAAAATAAAAAAAATAAGAGTAAAAGATTTGAATTGCTTAGAAAAACTTGATTTTAAAAATAAAAAATTAATAATTCTTTCAAAGTTAGGGCTTTTTAGGGTTTTCAAAAGAGTAAGACACTCAAAATAGGATCCTCTTCATAAAATTTTCAAAGTAAAATAAAAATAGCTAATAAATGTACAGTTGGCTAATTTTTTCGAAATTAAAATGAATCCATAAATTAAAAATTTTATTAAATGAACTACGAAAATTTGATTCTAAATGACAAGTATGAAGGCATTCATAGGAAATTACGAAGTGACTTAAAATTTGTAAAAATTATTTTCGCCCTTTTGTAATTTTCTTCATGTAAATATAGTTTTACTTGTTTAGTTACTTATAAATTTGAATTATATACTGTTAGTAGGGTATTTTGAAAAATAAATTTAAATTGATAAAATTGAAAATAGTACCTGTTGAGGGTTTAATACATTAGCCCTTAGGACTTAAATATTTGGTTTTCAAAAACCATTTTTAAAATCGGTTTTTACATAACCTAATGTCTAGATTAAAATCAATTGAGTTAATTGATTTTAATCTAACCTTTTACTCGACCTTGGTTAGGTAGCGACATTAAAATTTTCAAAATTAAAAAAACCAAGTTTTTCTTAATTTCTAATTCGGTGTTAATATTAAATGTGTAGGGTTTAATATTGATCGGACCAAAGAAAATATTAAAAAAATTGAGAAAAATTTAGGCTCGACAACGCCCCCAATAATAGTCTCCAACCCCTGACCATTTTTTGGCTATTTAGCTAGTAAAGGGTTGACATCCTTGATGCCTTCCCAATGGCTTCGGGATGTTGGTAGTTCATAATGGTGGCCGTCAACTATTTTATTAAGTGGGTCGAAATTGAGGTTATAGCAAAGATCATCGAGAGGAGAGTTATGTCCTTTGTTTGAAACAACTTCATCTCTAGATTTTTGGTCCCTTATGCCCTCATCATAGACAATGGGCAATAGGTACCTGATTTTTCGATTTCTTTTATTTAAAATTAATTTCCCTATTTCTGATTAATACTAAACCCTAACTTATTTAATATTAACCCTCGACTAAAGAAATAAGAAAATTCCAGTTTTTTTATTTATAAAAATTTTGGTAGTCGCCACCCAACCGAAATCAGGAAAAAGAAAAGAAATCGTAATTAATTGGGTAGATTGATTATGATTTGGCTATTAGTTTTTTATTTCAATTTGAATGAATAATCAGAGGGTTCCGAGTTAGAAGACTAACCTATTAAACCCTAACGGGCACCACTATCTATTTACTGAAATTAGAATTATTCTTTTAATTATAATATTTTTAAATAAAAAAATAAATAAATAAAATCAAAAGAAAAAAGAACCTAAGTTTCTACATATTTTATCTTTGCCCCGAAGGTGCCTATATATCCGTTAGCCGGGATCAGACGATTGTAGTTTTTTTTTAAAAAATCTTTAATGTGTTGATTTATTTTAATTTTTGAAAACCGACCGAATTTATGTTGTTACAAATCTAGTTCATTCAAATAAAATCTAGAAGAGTCTTAACTTCTTGAGTGTTTTTGTCTTAAAAAAAAAATACTCTAACAATCTTATTTTTTAAAAAGGGTTTTTTATTAATTTCTATTTAAAGAAAAAAAAAAATTTCTATGTGATAAACCAAATCTTAAGATATGACCAATCCTAATAATACCTAAAAATATATATACAACTATCTATCAAAATAAATCAATTCCATATGATACACTGGTATAAGAATTAATACTAGAACTTATAAATTAACATATACATATATCATATATTATGTTAACTAATAAATAATAATATATATATAATAAAAATTAATCTTAACAATCCCTTATCTAATATGCATATGTCTTTATATCTATATTACTACTTATTAAACATTCGCTTAAATTAATATAATGTACCTAATCTATATTATAAAGAAAACTAATGCTAAAGAAGTACCTTAAACTAATACACACACACACATACACACACACACACACACATATATATATATATATATATACACACCATGTTAAACTATTAAAGTCCTAACAAAATAATAATATAATATAATAATAATAAATTAGAAAAGCTTGGGTAGAAACCAAACCTGATTGCATGTGGTTACTGTTTGTCGCGTACAGTAAGGAGCAACAGTAAACTGTTTGGCGATTGTTGGCTGTTATGGAGTCGGCCTCTACGTGTAGTTGATCAGTATAGTGGGCAGTGCGGGTTGTAAACAACAGCAATGAAGTGTACGGGGTAACCACTGCTCAACTTGTTGTTTTGCGAGGGCTGCAATGGATGTTGTCATTAGTGCTGCACATGGTGGACTTTGGAATTGCGCGGAAGGTGTACGATTCGTTAACAATGTGCACGTACAATTATGGAATTAGTTGTTAAGTGTGTTTTGCCCACACAGCATTGCTGCTGGTCATGTGTTGATGATGGTTGGTGCGGCGTGTGGATGGACAATGGAGCGACGTGTTGATTGCAGCGTGTGGCTGATCGGAAGTGTGTGCGTTTGTATGTACTGACTGGACGAGGAGGATGGAGGCGTACATGTGTATCGAGTGTCAGTGTCGTACGTGAGTGTAGAGTTATCGTTTGCTGTTCGTGGGACCGTACAGGCATGGGTTTTTGTTGAAGAGAGAGTAGCATGGTCACTGGAGAGAATCGAATGGGGATGGGGTGGTTGTCTAAGCGTTGGTTCGTTTGGGCGACACTGCTATTACTACTGTTGTGCTGCTATTGCGTATTGGAATGGGTTCACGGCACAATGGATGAGGGTTCGAAGTTTGTTGTTGTTGGGATGTAGGAAGTGATCTTGTGTGTATGCTATGGACATAGTTTAGATGAGGGACAATAGACGAAAAAGTAGATCTCTTCTTTTTACGGGTGTGTTTATTTATATAACCCAAACCAAATTATATCTATTGTATCTGATTTGACAATAATTAAACTAAATCCAAATTAACTTAAATCCGATTTAATAAAATGAAACTAGATTTAAATGATTTTAATTAAATATGAATCCTGTTTATTTTTCTCGCTTTTGTAAAAAATAGAAAAATAAAAGACATAAGTGCCTGGCGAGACTCGAACCTAAGACCTCAAATTAAATCCAATTGAATACTCCAATGCTTATTCGTTAGGTCGTTGGCCTGTACCTTGACATTTAGTACAATTAAATCGTAGTTAAACTACGTGACTTTCTACAATGATTATTTTTTTGAACTAAGCTAAACTAAAACGAATGACTCTAAAATAATTTACTAAATAAAAATCTTTTTAACTTTTCTTTTTCTAATTTTTGTTTTATTTTCATCATTTTTTAATTTTTATTATTTTTATCTTTAATTAATTTTTTGTTATTATTTTTGAATTAGGACCCTTTTTGTAAAAATAAAAATAAAATTTAGGACTACAGAGGGGCAAAAATTAGGTGTTTACAGTAGCCTCAGTAAGGGGAAACACCCCTTACTTGAGGAACTCCTACCATTTGAGCAGGTTGGAATGCTACCGACCTAACCCTCCTTAGGTAACCTTAATAAGGAAAAACACCTCTTACTTAAGGAACTCCTTCCAATTGAGTAGTTTGGAATGCCACTGACTTGCCCTCCTTAGGTAACCTTAGTAAGAGGAAACACCCCTTACTTGAGAAACTCCCACTAATCGATTAAGTTAGAATGCTATTGCTCTGACACCCTTCGAGTAATCTTAGTAAGGGGAAACACTTCTTACTTGAGGAACTTCCACTAATCGGGCAAGTTGGAATGCCACCAACTTGACCCTCTTGAGTAACCTTTATCAGGAGAAACACCCTTTACTTGAAGAATTCTCATTAATTGAGTAAGTCAGAACGCCACCAACTTGACCTCTTTGGGTAACCTCTGTTAAGGAAAAAAACCCTTATCTAAGGAACTCCCTCAAACAACCTCCACAACTAAGCAATTAAGCATAAAGGATTGAACAAAAAACAACAAGCATTGGGACAAAATTCAAAGTACGTAAATCAAAGTATGTACATTGAAATTTGAAATCCATTAATTTAAAAAGGGGATATACAAAATTAAGGTCGGCATCTCGACTTGAAGTATATGACAAAGGGAAGGGGGATAACTACTACTTTGGATTAGCAAATTCCAGTAGCTTCGAAAGGTCTAACACCTCAATTTGTTCAAAGGATTGATCTGTTAGTAACCTTTGAGATGACAAGCCTTAGGCTATAGAGGGAGAGGCTAAAACCTATTAGCTTAGGTTAGAACATCTAGAAAGCTTAAGAAGCTCAGGTTAAGCTCAGGATAATGGGAGAGCACCTTGTCTTGTGTGAACTAAGCACACTCTATGGAGATGTCTTCTAGCTCTTCTAACCACTCGTCCATCTTTTGGAAGCCTTTGACGGCAGTAGCTTTGTTGAGCACCTCCCTACTCTCCAATTTAAAGGTTATCTCCTTCATCTCTAAGGCCTCTCTCTAGAGCTCTTAGATAGCCTACTCCAACCCAATCTTCTGATAAGCTAAGTCCAGTAATGTTGCTTTGGTACTATCACACTCAGATGCCTTTATCACCAGCTTGGTTTGTAGCTTGGATATCGATACCTTTAGCTTAGCATTCTCCTTTTTGACCTTTTCCCTAGCTCTCCCTTCTTCGTCCAATTTCTAAGAGAGTTAAGCCTTGGTCCTTTGGTCGTCGTTAAGCCGAGTCCTTAAGTTGTCAATCTACATAGCATCCTTCTCAACATCAGCCTTCTCTTGCTCTACCTGCTACAGCTTCACCTTAAGTACAACCATCTGCATATAAAAGCGACATAGGCACCGGTTAGCCTTGATAAATCTGTCCATATATTTACTAAAGAACGACTTTATCTCCTTCAGGCCCTTTTGCGCGTTAGACATTATCATGAAAAATCCCTTTACTTCTTTCTGCAGGGCATCGTAGTTGTTGAGCTAGAGCAATATGTGGCCATAGTATTACAAAGAAATACAAACTGAGATTAAATTAGTGCCAATAAGGAAGGGCATCAATTTAAAGAGATGAAGGCTTACTTATCGGATAAGTGAGCTCAAATGACCCACTATCTATATAGGGTCACCTCTTCCTAACATTGACAAGTCGTTGAGGATGACTCAGTTACCAAGGGTATAGGACCCCATCGAGGTTTGAAAGCTAAGAGTTTGATGGTGCAATGTAATGTCATTACCTTGAGTATCCCACTTTGGCCTCAAGAACTTCCTCCTAACTTTCTTGGTTTCATTTCAATCTTATAAAGGCGAAGCTCCTCATTTTAGGACATGTATGTTATGTCTTTGAACGAATCGGGCCCTATCCTTAGAAACTGGAACTTGTTAAGGACATTAATGAACTTATTTTTGAGCTTATTGACAAAACTATATTGATGAGTTGTAGGTTACTCATACTAGTTCACCCGGTTGAGGGGGGCCTTCCTTGTCATCTTCTTTTTCTTTGCCTTAGGGGTTTCTTCCTTAGTAGTTTTGATGGCCTTCCTCTTTTACCTAGTAACCTCAGATGGGGCATTGGCCTGGGCCATCCCCTCTTCACCCTGATCAAAGGTGACAAGCATCACCATGTCCATCTCCTCGGTACCAGCGAGATCATCCTCTATGGTTTTAGGTGTAGAGGTAGAGATAGGTCCGGAGGAAGGAATGACCATACTTACAAGCTCGACAGTAAGTGCCTCTATATGGAGACCAACGAGAGGAATCCCTTGGGATAAAGCAGTTGTCTTGGCTTTGCTCGTCTTTCCCGCCCGTAACCTCAACCTTGCGGCCTTGTCTTTAGGGTTGGAGGGTTTGGTGGTCGGCTTTGTCTTAGTTTGATGGCACTTGAGAAGACTGAACCCTAAGGGATAGGGAATTTTTTTGGCCATTCTCTTCCCTACAAAGGATTAAATGAATAGTCATTAGAAGAAAAACCAAAAACAAAAAAAGTACAAGCACCATCATTTACTAACTCCGCCGTAATCAACATAGACAAGGATGATTCCTTCCCCCCATTTCACTTAAGGGGGACTTCTGATGAAGCATAGCTATACATATGCATGCTAACATGATGGAAGAAGCTGTTTGTGAAAAATGAACCCATACCTTCCATCCACTTTTGTACTACAGCCTTCTTTATGCTAGGGAAGAACTCGGAGATTGGATATTTGAAATATCTCCCCATGGTCTTCATGACATTTATCTCATTGCTATTTCTTAGGGCTATGAAGGCTTTAATCCCACTTGTGGCCTTTGTGTCATCGGGCTTAAGCTCTTAAGCCCTATTTTGAGTTAGCTCAGTCTATTGTATCTAGAAGTCTGCCTAGTATGGTTGCTTCACTACTAGGAAATCATCTTGCTAGCCTTTAATGAAGTCTACCAATCCCCTAACTAACTTCCTCCTTGGACTGGGTAGAAGGTATGACCATATACTCAAATTCTTCCACATATAAAAGTGATTGAAGAGTTCAGGAGTAGCCTTTATCACCAAATATTTGCAAAGCCCTTAGGATGCCTTTAACACCCTCTACTTATTAGGAGGGACTTGTATTGGACTACATCGGTGGAAGTTAAAGAGCTCCTTCTTGAATTTTCTTAGAAGGAGGTGTTGCCCATATTCTAAACATTTCTTGAACATCGCAAAATGCCTCCTCGACAATAAGGGCACCCTCTCCTCCCTTCTTGGCAGCCGTATTACCTAACCTGGAGTTGGTTCAACTAGGAAGTTACTTAGAACCTAGTTGGGGGTAGAAAGCTTGCTCCTACTAACTTGACTACTTGGACCTCTACCAATCCCAAGCTTAGTGAACAAATCTCTAGCCTTTGATAAGGGAGCATACACATAAGCATCCTTCAAGATGGAATTGATAAACCTTGATCTATCTAACACCTCCATCGCCATTCTCATATCATCATCTAGCTATGTTAATGATGTAGTTTTGTCTTCTCCTTTATAGTGAGGATCACTCTTAGCAGCTTTAGAATTGATTAGATTGTTTTTGGACACATTGGAAGGCATCTCACTTGTGTTTGCTCCACCAGTAATAGATATTCTAATGATTGAAGAAGTAAGGAAAAGTTGAAAACTTTGAAGAAAGGCATTGAAAGGAGAAAACAAGGTTGTGTTGATTGCGACAAAGAAGTGAGAAAGGTTGCAAAAGAGTAATATGCCAAAGTTATTTAGGTATTTATAGGCCGATCATGTTGGAAAGAGAATTGGCAATTATAAGGATTTGAATAAGCACAAATCCCTTAAAACTCTATGATGTAAACACATAGAGATAGCTTTTATCGGACAATAGCTTTTGAAAGGTAAACTGCATGCAATTGCATGCATGTCTACTATGATAGGATGCCTATCACATCGCATTAATTGCATCGAGAATGTGTACGATAAAGTAAGAATTCAAAAATAAGCTTCTGTAAGAAGTTTTCCTAAGGTGCTTTCGACTTCCATGAAAGAACTTATTTGGCACTCTAATAATAGCACGCTTTGGCTGGGGCAAACGGTAGCTGTTCGAATAGGAGTAGCTCAACTTGGTCCTGTTTACTCAGCGCCTCTATTTTGCAACCTTATTGATAGAAGCACCTAGTTTATTCTTCACCTCGACTCATAGCGCTTAGCTTAACCCATTGAGCATTCACCTTGGATGCCCCTTGATGGCCAAGGAGATTGAACCTCCTTTGTCTCCCCTCGGGATTGGAGCATCCACCTTGGCCCTAGTTGAAACTTGTTTGGTACGACCATACTTGATCGACCCCTATGTCATCTTGCTCGAATGTCTTTACCATTATGTTGGCACATCAACACTAGTACCATAGATGCCCTTAGATCAGATCAACTACACACTTGAGAAGCTTATCTTTCCCTTCCTTGCCTCCATAACAACAATGAGACTATACGTGCCAGGGGGTGGAGGGTACGTGGGTTGTGGATGGTTGCAAGTGTTGATAAGGTCATTTGGACATGAGTTCTTTAGGCCTGTGCCAACTTGATAAGGCTCATGGCCTAAAATGTGCCCTTTGAAGACTCGACCTTCCATCTCTTGGTTGACCTCAGCTTGGGCCCATCATTAGGCCAGCTTATCACAACAGTTAACAACGGTTAGAAGAATATTGATAAGGCTAACAACTAAGTTAAACAACTACCTCTTATATTTGCAGATTCATCACTCCTCTCACTAATACTTGCGGACATGGCTTCTGCTTACTAATTCCTCTTCAATTGCCAACTCCACTCCTTTATAAATATGAGGTTACCACCTAATAGTAACTCACTTGACACTTTTGCGCACTTGAGCTTACAATTGTCTTTGAGCACTCTTACTTCATCTAAATACACATCTAACTTAAGTATTGGGGGGGTTACGTCGAACAACACCTCGGCATCTCTTCATTGCTCTTTGTTTCGTAGGCTCTCCTAATTGTATGAAGCCTTGTTTCTTCTTGAATTTATACTGGCAAATATCTTGAGACGATAGTTTTGTTCATTGCTTAGTAAGTTTGTGGTATGATATTGAATCGACTCATTGAGTTTGTGGTTCATTGACTTGATAAGTTTATGGCATGATTTGTTGATCGACTCAGTAAATTTGTGGTCTGATGACCTATTAAGTTTGTCACATGATTCTTAAACCGGCTTGATAATGAGCAGCCTACTGGGATTGGTCCCCCAAGTTTATTTGTTTTGGCTGGTGAAAGGCAAAGAAATAAGTATTGACTCTTGATTGGCATAACCTAAGCAATTAGCTGACTCGTGTGCTAGAAATCTACCGCTTTAAAGTACTAAGAAAAGAATTAACTATCAAGTAGGAGGCTTTAAACCTGTTGGAGAAAATAGTGATATACCAATTTGATAAAATAATTATGGCATTAATAGAATACTCCGATCTCATTCTCTTATCCCTTGTAAAATTCTTCGAATATATTTTTTATATTTTATTAAAATCTCTGGCATTTCCCGTAAAATCTTTCTTTTCTTCCTTCCGAAGGAGCCGTTTGTTACTTATACGAAGTACTTAGTGATCAATCAAATGTAGGAAAAGCAATAATGAACTATAACTTAGTTAATTTTCCGTTTTTGTTAGAGTTAAGCGTTTTAGGAAAACACCGGAAAGCATAGAAGTAAGGAAAGAAAACGATAATTATAAATATATGTAAAAACTATTGGTATGATAAAGTTAAACTTCTAAAACTCCTAAAGCGTAATTAAACCTTCTCATGACTTTGAGCAATATGGGTATATTCCCGAATTGTTATTGAAATCCCACGACCGTAGTCAAATGATTATAAATAACAATGATTTTAGGATGTTAATATTGATTGCAATGTATATATATATTTTCAATGGATATAAAGAGAAAAAAACTACAGTTTGAGAGTTTATGAGACATATCCGTGCTTAACTAATAGATATGGGATTATATTTGTAATTTGTGATATAAAAAAACACAATATTACTGTCGTATCAAGAGACTTCATTGCTACATTCATCATTAGTTCAGACAGCGTCGACCTAAATTCATAAAATAATAGAAGAAAAATGGCATACACGTGGTGCACGTGGTAGTTATGTTAAAGTATTTTTGACTAATAATTGGCTATATTGATATTTAATTACATCTTCAGCTAACATTTTGAAAAGGTGAACCCACTAAGTCACAAAAAGTCTGCTAAGCTGGGGTGCTGTGTCTATGGAGCAGTTAGACCTACACGCCATTACAATACCTCTCAATTGCCCAGAATTAACTTGTGGGTTTGAACATGAATATGACCTGTTAGGGAATCAAGTTCAAGTAGAAAACCTTGGTAGAATGAAACAAAAACTCATTAACAACGAAAGTTCCATGGAATCTAAAATGCATATTTGATGTTTATCCGTTAGGAATCAAGGACATAAAAAAACGATAGCAAATGAAACAAAACCTCATTAATAATCCTCAATTACATAGATATAAAATGTGCATTTGATGTTGACCTATTAAGTAGGACTCAAGTAGACAAGAGGATAGCAAGTAAAACAAAATGTAAAATTGAGGTAGTGGTATGATTGAGTCCATGTCTTTTGATGAGATCCATACTTGCTAGGGTAATCAAATGAGGATATTTTCCTTGAACGACTAAATCTAGAGGAGTTTGAAAAGTAATCTTAAATGTTCTAAACCACACTTAATATACTAAAAGAAGTATATGGTGTTTTTAAGAAGCAGAGGGAATGTTTTTGCAGAACAAAAAAGTAATTAATCTCTCAAGAAATGGGTAAAACATGAAATAAATACAAATGGCGTTCAAAGGACACTTTTACAACTTGAATCATGCATTTCGATCCTATTTTAAACTATCCTATCACTTAAATACTAACGCATTATTTCAAGTTAAATCTATTGCGTATTACACAGTAAAGGAGTCTACTCTTTGAAACAAATGGATTCAATACAGACTTTTTGATAAAACAGACCATTCTATAAAACAACACATGTAAGAACTAAATGAGCTCTCCATTCATATTTTGAATATAAGACGATCCTTATCCTAATGAAGTCCATATTGTTTGAACGAAATTCCCATTCACAAGACATGGGAACTTGTGGTTGCTCGATCACGAGACATAGGATGAAATATCCGAACGGTTTTATAATAAGGATTAGCAACGTAAAACAAAACGAAAATATGCAACATGTGAAAAGAAATAAAAGAGAGTCAGAAATAAGTCAATACATGAATAATAAGAGATATTGAGAAATAAATCACTTTCCAATAAAATAACAGATTAGTACTTACCCCTTCCGATAGAAGAGAAAAGAGAGAACATAGAAGCAGAAGCATACATAACAAGTGACGTCAGATTTGGTAAGAATGAATAGAAATGAAATGGGTTGGAATTAAAGTTGTATACACCTAATCTGTAAAAAAAAAAAAAAAAAAAGAAAAGAAAAGAAAAAAAGTGAGTTGGGCTAAAAAATTTTAATCCGCTTAAAAGCAGGCCTTTTTTAACTTGGTTCACTTAACCCATGAGCCAACCAATTACGGGGCAAGTTGGTGCGGGTTGGCTTGCATACCAATGAAAAAAGAAAAGACATATCATGCTCACGCATAGACATAATGTTAACAGCAAGACAATTGGCATGGGTTATTGTACAGACTATAGATGTGAGGTGAGGTTTGATTTTTCAATTTTAAAAAGTTAAAAGATATTAATAAAATATTATAACTAAATAGAAAAAAAAGTAAACACTAACCCTTTACCCTAACCTAATTCCCATCTATCCCACTTTCTTTGTTGTGTGCTCTTACTTCCTATTGCCTCTTGATTTTCCTCCATTGGACTTCCTATTGTGACGTTGATTTTTCTTCCATTTCTCCTATTGCAAGTTGCAATTAGTTATTTGTAGGTCTTTTGAGTAACATTGTAGTAGCTAGCTTTTGTTCTATTTGTTTCTAGCTGGGAACTAAGGCATATTCTTAATGGCATTCCGAAAGATAGCTTTTGTTATGTTTGTTGAATTATTTTATTTTATTTTTTTAGGCTAAGTATTGCTAAATTAGTTTTAGTATCCATGGTTGATTGACCTTTTCTTGTTTTTTGGGAATAGTTATTGATTTATTTTTATCTTATACATGATGAGATATTCGAAGTGGGAATTTGATAATTTGGTGAATGTTGAGTTTTAATATGGAATTTATATATAATATGATAATAGCGAATATTCATGTATATATAGTGGTGATCAAGAAGCTATGTTATTCTTTGTTCTCATTATAGCTAAATAATAAAGTAGCTACATGCCCAAGTAAATATGAAAATTCACTTCTATTTGTAGTACTTATGTCATAGCAACAATTGATCTTCATGTTAAAGTTTTGTCCATTGGGTTAGTATGAGATATTGCATTACAGGTAGTATGTGTTTATGTTGAAATTGTAGGTGATTTGAAATCTATATTGCATATTATGTTCAAAATTTCCTATTTTACTATAAGTTTTATATCAAGATCATTTTTTATTTTTTTTTAAGTTTTAAATATTAATGAATAATTCTCATAATAAATGAAAATTTGCTTTTTTTTTTTTGCAAAAATTGAATGATAAACTTCGATGCTAAGTCAATAGGCATCTTTCCAAATATTCAATTCGCAGGTTGGTCTACTTAACCTACAACTCATAGTAAGGCAGATTGGGTTCGAAATTTTAGCTAGCATTTGCAAGCTAGCTAGCTTACTCAACCCACAGCGTAGTATGAGGTAGCTTGGGTTGACTTACTTAGCCCACCTATACATCTCTAATTGAAATTAAATAGAATGAAAAGAAATGAGGAATGCAATGAGCAATCATTTCCTGTATTTGGAATTGCACATGGAATGAAATGTAATGACATTAAATGCATAAATACTAAATAGTATTATTTGTCAAAGTGCCCCTAATTATTATATGTCTTAATTTGTTTGAAGGTTAAATAAGTAATTTTAATTAATTATAACCAAATAAGGGCGAATGGAATCACGATTCTTCCTTCTTAAGATGAAATCAAAATTTCCTTTGAAGTTGGAATCGTTGATTCCATTGAATCCCATTCCATAGAATTACAATTCGGCTTTTTGAATGTATTTTCAAACATAAAGAATGGGAAGAGAAACCCAAATCACGGTTCTATTCTAGTTCATTCCTGTATATTAAACGCAACATAAGTAGTCTCTCTTATAATGTTTCTTTGATTAAAATATTAAATGCTTAATAATAATTATGGTTCATAAGTTCATGCAAAACTTAAGATATTTAAATTTTGACATCTTAGATGAAATGTAAAAGTTTATTAAAAATATAAACATAATGGAATTGGAATTATGAATAGGAATTTGAAACCTTAAAGAATCGTAAAATAGGTTTTCTTGATACTTAGGATTAGGATGTTTGTGGAATGAGAATTAAGAACCATAAATATGTGTTATGTGTAAATTGAATATTAAGATTTTCATTAGATGATTGATAAGTGGATACTTTATATTAGCTAATCAAAGAACCTTAGTGAGACAATAAATAAGTTGAAACCTTATTTGATATGTAAGAAACCTTATATTTAGGTGATATGTAAAATTGATAATGAAGTAGAGGAACTCCTTAGGTTTAAAAAGGCTGATCGTGATAAGAATTAGGCTATGATACTTTTGACTTGTAGTTGAGCTTGAGGATTGGAAGGCCTGGCAAGGTGGATTTTCTTGTTCCAGCCAACTCCTTCTTAAGCCAAGTGTCTCTTTGCAGACTTGTTTTACATGCCAAGTCGAATGACTATTTATTTCTTGAAGATTATATGCCGAGAAACTATGAATCCTCATTCTCATTCATGCCTAGCTAATTACTTACTTAGCATCACCCTTGTCGACATGTCGAGAGAGAGACTCTGGATTGATTCTTAACCACCCTTGCTTGGACAAGCAACCTGTTTATATACTTTTATCCTCATCCTCTAATGGCTTTGCCAATGTATCATTGCCACGTATACAGAACCATGTGAGGAATCTACTCTACTAATCATTATTTTTTTGGAATATTTATTTTTATCCTTTTGTATCCTTGTACATTACTTCTTTAGGGTAATACTCTTTTTGTCTTTTTCTTTTTGGGCATATTGCCCTAAATTCTTGGGCATAAATACTCTTTGTACTTATAGCTGTAAACAATCAAATTAAACATTAATACACTTAACATTTGTTTCTCATAAATATTGCTTTGTTTACATTCATTTCACTCTTATCCTAACTCTTTGTTTACATTCATTTTACTCTTATTCTAACCCTTTGTTTACATTCTTATCCTAACCTTTAAGTAAGGTTAGGTGGTGAGTAACCTCACTGACTATCTTGTGCATCATATCGAGTTATGCCGTGTCCATTGGAGCGTTTTATCCATTAGAGCTGTTTGTAGATTTTTGCTTATTTTTTATTTGTATTTATCCTTTTGCACATTCCCCATCACTTCTTTTTCGAGCTTTCGATAAGCTTGGATCCATTTAGTAATTGGCCTTATCTATTCTTGGTCATGGTTCACAACATATCGCCTCTCCTCTTTTCTTAGGTCAATCACCCCCTGTCTTTGCCTTTCATGTTGACATCCTTTACTCATTAGGTTGATCTCATGGATATAATATTACTTAAGAAGACAAATCCAAAAAAAATTTGATAAATTACTAAGCTATTGCACAACATAGGACTATGGGAAGATAGGAGATAGATATGAAATAAAACTAATAAGAAGATTAAAACTGAATAATGATTAGGAAATTAATTATTTAATTTATATATTCTAGGAAGATTATGGAGAAATGAATCATAGAAAAGGTTTTATGAGGAAAAAAATTGAGCAATTATACTGTTTCTTGATGTTTGTGCTTATTGGATTGAGAATTGAAAATTGAATAATAACAAAGTAACTATTCCTTACCAAAAAAATAAAAATAACAAGGTAACTATTAATTTTTGTGCTAGTTGTGATTGATCACATTGAAATTAGTAGACAACAACCTTGGACTAGGTTTTAGTGGCCTTAGGAGGGATGATCTCCTATGATGATGAGGTAGTAAGATTGAGGTTACATGGTAAGGTAAGTAGTCAATATGAGGAAATTGTGGTTAGTTTGGAGGTGATGGAGTATGAAGAAGTTATAACAAGACAAATTGGTGTTTATGTGACACTAATTCAAACATTACATATAGATTATGCTCTTGATGGCTCGACAAAAGTAGTGAACTTAGTATGATACTATTTATTATCATTATTGTTGATGAACTCAAAACATTCCCTACAATTATTGAATTGTTACTATTGTTGAGGACTTGACCTATATGATGGGGAATCATAAGCTTTTGTAAGTCATTTGGACATTAGGACTATAGTGTGCATTTTGTGTTTATTTCAGCAGCAGATTTAGTTATGTATGAGAAGTTTATGAAGTTTGACATTGGTGTGTTGATACAATATAGTTATTTACTAGGCATTTACTCATACCTTTGAGACCATTAGGTATTAGATAATTGGACTTAAAGTTGGCCTTTTATATTTCTATTTAGGTTGGAGTATGTAGCAGAGTGGCCATATCCTCTGGATTTAGGGTGTAAGAGTTTATTTGGTATCAAAGTTTAGGTTTATAACATGAGAATTTATTGGAAATGGATGTGGGATGTGAACAATTTAAAGACAATGTTATTAGAAATAGATTACTGTGTTATGAATTTACTTATTGAGCAAATTGTGAAAGATTAGTTGGTGAATTTTCTCTAGGAAATAAAAAGATGCTAATTGAACTAATTTATAGCATATACAATTTAAAGATAGAACTATTGTTAGCCGTCTCATTTAACCAAACAAATGGATGATATGGAACTACAAGTTTGTTACACCAACTTCAGTGATGGCAAAAAGTTTGAAATAAAATGTAAAATGAAATCGTTTTGTTCCACCGGTGAATATGTAGGAAGATCAATAATGCTAAAATCTAAAATATGAATGGCTAAGATGATAATGAGCATATGAATATGAACATGATAGACCTAATGTTCTTAATAATGATTATGTTTTCAGCTACTATGTGAGTCAATGTTGGTTTAAGTCCCTACCATTGTTGTGCCTAGCTAAAATCTGAGTTAATTTGAGTTAGTATACAAGTCCATGTTAGTTTCCAAGATGGTTAGTATTATTGCTAGCATATTTATAGTTAAAAGAGCTCAAGGGAAATCATATGTATACATATGCTAATAAATAAGAAAAATGGGGAATTTGCTAATGAAAAGATGTACCATTACCAATACCAAGAATTGCAAATTTAATTTTCTAGTAATCACAACAAGGAAAAATTTAACTAAATTAAAATATAAATTCTTGAACAAAGTTAACTTCAAGTAAGAAGGAGAAGAACCATTCTTTATCCTCCTCATCACTAACCTTCTTGTTAATGCACCACTTACTCCCATGTCGACAACTTATCCATCCTTAACATCGTTAACTTGCATTCTTACTCTTGAGTCACAATTTACTATTACAATACTCCTTCTCACCAATTTTTTACAACTTTTTTTTATCTATAAATAAACAACCCATAGAGTTTTATTTCCATATTTTCCCTGAAGAAATTATCAATTATTAGAAAGAGATATGCTACTAAGTCAACTCTTCAAAAAGAGGAAGATGGCTGAAATTGTTTCTAATTCTTAACGACCCTCATACTTATAGTCCTTGATTGCGAGAAGTTTTCCATTGATGCATAAGATATGGTATTAAACCTCTTGTGCCAATAGAAACACTCGTTTGGGATGTAGGGTAGATAAGAGTTTCCTAAAAATTATATATCAATGGGGAACCATGGTTTTGTTAAAAATAGCTTGGCAGTTTTAATTGTTTTTCTAAACTAGACGTGCATTAAGGGAGGTTATTTTACTTAATTTTAATAAGTCAATGCTTAGAGGAACCTAACAAATGGGGGATAGCGAAATTCAAAAGGTTTTACAAGTGTTGTATATCTATGTATTTAGGAAGTTGGTAATTTTAACAATAGAGGATTTGAATTTAAGTGTTGGTATTGAATAAAGGTAAACGAATTAGACAACTCGATGTTGATCATTATTGTAGTAGTTGGTCAGATATAAATGATGAGTATGGTATTAGGAAAGCATTAAGAACAAGAACGATGAGAGAGATGCTTACCGTATCATGTTGATATATTATGTGGTGACTAGATTATTGATTCCCTTATGGAGGACATTTTACCTTAGTAAATTTGGATGAGTTACCACTCCCACCAGTTTTGTAGGAGCCAATTATATGATGTGAGTTGATCTATATTCCAAAAGATGATTAAGATGGTTATTGATAGGAAAGAGTAGTTAATGCTTTCTTATGGACCTTTAATCAAACATATTTTGTAAAGGGGTTCCAATACTGAAAATGTAATATGTACTTCTACTATGACTCCGTTGATGTAACTATTAGTAAGAGATCCATGCAAGCCCTAAAGGAAAAATGTTAGTAACCTAGAAGACATAGTATAGATAAAAAATTAAGTATGGATAGACTTATGACATGAGTTAGAGTTGAAGCAAATGCAGGGCTAGAGGGAAGAAGGGGATGTCAAGCAAACTAAGAGGTCTTAAGCCTCTATGGACATACGAATGCCTTAGATCACTCAGACGTTTACTAAGCTAATCATCGAGTGAGTCAGATCACTCATCTAGCAAATTTAATTAGATCTCAGATGATGGAGTACCTTACTTATCATTTGAGTTAATGGAACTGTAGAATATTGAACATTAATGAGCAATGTTAGAAAACATATAAAATGAAGTGATTTAGAATCATAATAACTAGAACGATACGTTTACCAAGTTGGACCAAATAGTAATAATGCTAAATGAGATTTAAGCAAGGCTGGATAGGTTTGAGGTAGCTAAGGTTATTTCTCCTTCCACTTAATGATTTCTACATTACTTTGTTATCTAGCTTTTTTGTTTTTTTTTTTCCTTTCTTTTTGGACCATTTGATCATATTCCTTATCTTAATTTCTTTTATATTTTCATATTATTCAACATAGGCTGAAGTAATTTTTGTAGGCACCTCATCTATCCCCCCTCCTTCTTACAATTTTGTATTTTTAGAAGTTTTAGAATAAGGAAAGAGCCTTAACTAAAAAAAAATAAAAAATAAAAACCTTGAAAAATGCAAAAAATTAAAAATTTTAGAAAAGTACAAAAAAGGAGAAAATTTTAAAAATAAAAAAAAAAAGAAAAATTAGAAAAAAAAATTGAAAATATGTATAAAAGAATTCGAGAAAATGGAATTTTCAGGAAAATAAAAGTGTTGGATCAATTTTAAGGTGACATAGAGAAGGTCATTTCATTTTTAGGGTCGAATGAAGTCTGATATGCATATGTGATTTGATAAGCTTTAAGCTATGTTAGAAAACATCAGGTTCTTCAATGTTCCGACCCAATATCCAAGTTAATTATATTTTGTCATGAAAATACAGTCAATTTAAGTTAATTTTGGCTTTAAATAAGGGTTTAATTGGATTTAAATTTATTATTTTATAAAAGAATTAATTTTAAATTAATAAGATAGAATATAAATTGAGACTCAAAAACCTATCAAATTGTACTTATTTCAATATATGCACAATAGGCATTTTGATTTTAATATTGGTGCTTTCATTTCACTAGGAAATGGTTGATTAGGGGTTTAGTCTGAATTGAATTTGTAGTTTTAAATCCATTTGTATTTGATAAAGTGTTTTTGGGTGTAATACTAATTAAGAACTAAAGCTAGCGCAACTAGCTAGGATGTGCCCATGAACACTAGAGGTCTAAGTTTGAATCTTAAGGCTAAATTAATGTGCATTATTCCCCCACCCCCCCCCCCCCCCCCCCCCCCNTCTATATATTTTGATATTCTAATCCTATGTCTACTTTATATTTTCTTTTATATATATAGATAAATATATATGTATGTAGACACTAAATTTTAGCCCCATTTATTTTTATTTTTATTTTTCTTTATTTTCTCAACAGGTTCTAAATTAGGAGAAACATAAAAAAAATAATAAATTAAAGAAAACCTAAAAAATTAAGAAATTTAGAAAAAAAAAAAGAGTTTTAGGAAAATATGAAAAATTCAAAAATAAGAAAAAGCACAAAAAATAAGAAAATTGGAAAAATGTGAAAAAATAGGAAATCTAGAAGGAAACACAAAAAATAAGAAATAAGAAAATTGAAAATTACAAAAAAAAAATAGAAAAATAAAATATTTTAGAAAATACTATTTTATTAGGATAGATTTTTTATTTTTTTTATTATGTTTAGAAGTTAGGCCGTTGAACTTGACTTTAGATTTAAATCTAGCTTAAGCTAACCAATAAGCATTAAACTTGAATTGGGTATCGAGTATGAGGTCTTAGGTTCAAATCATGAAAGAGGCATATAAGTTTTTTTTATTTTTTCATCACATTAAGGGCTGCCAAGTATTGGGATCTCACAGCACTATGTGTCCTAACACGCAGTATCGTTAGGTTGGACAACCTTGCTGATGTAGCATCTACGTAGTGTGCCATATTAGCTGCCATGTGTTATGTGGTGACACGTGGTAAGTTAAGGTTGGTTAGGTTGGCTAATGTAGCGCCGTGTCAGCACTTTCCCTTGGTTTTCTCCCATTTTCTCCTGATTTTCCTCTTTTTTCCTTCTCAAGAATAGCATACTCCCTCCACTTTGGCTTCAATTTTCATACAGATTTCACATAGCCATACCTAATTTCTTGCTTTGATTTTGTCTACTGCATAGCCTACTCTGAATTGGACCCAATAATACGTCTAAATTCAATCAAAGGATTATTCAATTTGAGCTCCAAAATTCGAAAAAAACTAGTTTTCTAAACATTTTCAATAAATTTGAATTTGAGCTTTCTATGTTTCCGGGTTGAATTCGTATATAAGAGTATTAAGGGAGCTCATTAGGGATACACAAACAACACATAAGCTTTGGAATCAACTCCCAAGCTCTCTTTCTCTCTTGTAGCCTCTTTCTCTCTAATTCATACTATCTCTCTACTGAGCTTTCCACCATGACCTAACACTACGATTGTAACCCTTGTTCTCTAGGCTTCCTATTTTACCCCCTCTTAACCACTGTCGTACCCCTTAGCTACCTCACTAAACCACTAATTCGCAACCCTAACCATTGTAACCTACCTTACTCAAACCACCATCTCCGATCCTCTTCAACCCAAACTAACACCACGACAATACTCTTTGACCTCCCTAGCCCTAGAACCATCACCTTACTCACGCTTAGTAGCCTTTGATGGCACTACTCGAACATTACCACCACCACTAACTTCTACTACTTACCAAATAGCCACTAAATATAGTGGCACTTAAAAAACACTCCTAAACCTAATAAAAAACCCATGAAAATACCTTTTCTCGCTTAATCTAGTACGTGAATTGGTTTAAATCCACCTAGGCAAGCTATTGAAGGAGAAGCTTAGAGACGACCCGACCAAATTGCTTGACTTGCGACCTGAGATCCAACCCAAAACCGACTCAAGTCCCCTTTTTGGTCCGAAGCCTTGCTTTTCTATTTTTTGTTTTTGTTTTTTAATTTTATTTATTTACTGTAAGGTGTAAATGTAAAAAAAAAAAAAAGAAAGAAAGAAAAAGAAGAAAAAAAAGAGAGAAATAGGAAAGAATATAAAAAAAGAATAGTTTATTTATTTATTTATTTTTATTTTTTTAAATAATAAGCAAAATAAGAAAAAATGTAGGATAAAATAATAAATAAATAAGGAAAAAATAAATAAAATAAAATTAAGTAGATTGGTGAATAGATAATTGTCTTATCACTTAGAAAAGCATTTTTCCAAATAAGAAAAATAAACCAACTTGTATTCAAAATTTAAGACATTTTAGAATTAAAAAAAAAAAAAACAAAGAGTTCCAATTTAGGACCCAATTTAAAAATTTTTCTCAAATAAACCAAATTGAATTAAAGACGTAAATCTGGTGTATTTTTAGAATTAAAATAAGACTAATCCACTAAAATTTTTATCAGAAGAGCTACATGCTTCTGATTCTGAATAGCGAGTATATAGATACTTACGGGGTGATGATAGAAATAAGAAAAACCTAATTTTCCCGTTTTAGTTTAAATTGTTTGAATTATCCCATTTAGGTAAATAATTGAGTTTTATCTTTTAAAATTAAAAGGTGATTTTTAAGGTTAATATCAATTTTGGAAAGTTAATGGTACCCATAAGAGTTTAAAATTCCTAATCCTTGGATCTAAATTCTCTGGTTTCAAAAAATCGTTTTGTAAAATTGGTTTTAAATGTTAGACTAGTGGTTAAGTTATAACCAATTGAGTGGATTGGTTATAATTTAACTATTTTTCTTGTCTCCAGTCGGGTGGTGACTCTAAAGTTGTTTTCAAAGCAAAAAGAAATGGTTTTCTTTAAACCTTAGTCGAGGATTGGTATTAAATGAGTCGGGTTTAGTACTGATTGGTTTAATGAAGGCTTATGTTATAAAAGAATCAGGAGTGTAAAAATCCAAGCTTGATAGCTTGGCGACTTCACTAAGGAACGTCAAGAGGGTTAATCATTTGACTTTCCAAAATTAGAATTAATCCCTAAAAATCACCTTGTTGCAATTTATTTACTTATTCATTTGTATCATAACTATACTAACATTTTTGCATGTATAGTCTTATTTAATTGTTTTTGAGGGAGGGATTTATTTCTTATACTATGAACATATGATAGATATGGTTGAACCTAGGCTGTCTTAGCACCTTAGGATGAGGAGCCATTATGTAGGTTCTGGGCGTAGTAGGGTAACTATCATTCGGGACTGATTAGGCTATCCTACTTAAACTTCAATGTGACTAAGGAACTGTTTTGTAAGAAACGCGTGAGGTTACAGAGTTTAAGGACTTTTAGAACCTACCCTTATTGTATACATTCTTCAAGGTTTTATGGCGGCTTTGTTATAAAAGAGAAAAAGAAAGGATAAACCTCAACCTTCTTTCCCTATATTTTCTAGAATTCACTCTCAGCTTTTTTTTTTTTTTATTTGTCTTGCATATCATACACATTGGGGTATAGGCAGTCTTTTGTTGCATAAAAGATGTAGGGTAGATGCAGTCAGACCCAAACTGTCTTAGGACCTTAGGAGAGGGGCCATTGTATAGGCTTCGAGTGCTGTAGTGTAACCATCGCTCGGGATTGATTAGGCTACCTCATTTAAGCTTAATGTAACCAATGAAAGTGTTCTTTAATAAGTGAGATCATAAAATTTAAGAACCTTTTCCAAACCTACCATAATTGCATATATTTCCCTCCAAAGCTTGAGTTAATACATTACCTTTAAGAAATTACAACCCTACTGATCTTTCAAGATTTTTAATGCAATTAAGTTTTTGAAAATAATAGTAAGGTTGCAACTTAAGGGAGTAATGTGTTAACTTAAACAATCCTAACACTTGCATATTTTCATGTGCTTTCTTTTTCTACATTAATGATTGATTGTTGTCCATGAAATATGTAGACTTAAGAATGGCGAGTAACTAATAAGAGAATAATCAATGATTATAGTTGCCTTAGGAATCCATGAGCAGCTAGTATAAGCTGAAGCTATCTATTGGAAGTAGAGGGCTAGACATACTGAGGCCTTTAATAGGGCTTTGTTAGCTCAAGTTGAAAAAAGTGAGAAGACCATGAATTGGGCTTTAGAAATGCTGGACAAGATTAAAGCCTAACTACAAAAGTTAGATTAGAAACTTTAGATGGAGTTAAAGGGCTTTGAATAAATTTTATGTTTTGAATAAGTTAGGTTTCCTTTTCCCTATACTCTAATCTTTCCAAAATAAAAATTTTCTCTTTATCCTATCATTCTTTGTTTTATTTTCCCTTCTTTGTAAATAGTTCTTTAATAGAGTTTATCTAACCATTCACTCTCTTACTTAAGGAAGTGTAATTAAAAAACCAAAAACAAAAAATCTACCATTTTTATTTGGTTTCTATAAAATAAAGTTTTATCTTGCTTTCTCTTAAAAAAAAAGAAAAAGAAAATAAAAATAAAAGAAAAGTTGCTAATTGGTAAAGAAATTCTTCCATCCAGGTTCACATGGCTGATGACTGAATCGCCTCCCTAGAAAGGATGATGCATCAGATGGCTTAACAATAGTAAGTTTTGTTCCCAATAATCACCACTTTTCAAATATCTCAAGATTCAAACTTGAAAAGGAGATTCTCAAATCTGGAAGAGAAAATAGCCATGTTGCAAGGGATCATTATAGATCTAGAAATGGCAATAGGCCTCATCTTTAGAAGATTTCAACACCCGACGTTCAGCATTGATCAAGTGTCAGTAAGTGCAAGTGATGAAGGAGGCCCAAGCAGAAAGAAGTCGAAGAGAAGCAAGAAAGAACAAACCCAAGGGACTTAGATGAGACAATTAACTCAACTAAAGATATCAATCGCCCAACTCTTTTATCATTTGAAAGTAGCGAGGGTTATAGCTTGTAAAGCCCCTAATCTAAATTACAAAACTATGTAGCTTTGACCCAGAAGCAAGATGCGACTACCATGTGGGTCAAAAGGGGTACTCCATTGAAAAATGTTGGAGATTGAAGAATAAGATTCAAGACCTGATTGATGCAAAAGTCATTCAGCTAGAGCTACAATAAGATGTTCCTTCTTTAAGTCATGAGGATAATCCAACTGAGTTGCCTAGAGCTCCATTTCTTTTGAGCTTACTAATGCCTTCTAATAAGTTTATGGGTTGTTTTAAGTATTTGGGTGCTTGTTAAGATAAGGTTAAAGAAAGTTGCTTTCAATAAAGTCTGTAATAGTTGAAATAATACAATTGCCTTTTTCAATGGAATGATTGCACTATTTTTAGAGCAAAGAAGTTCTCCTTAAGGAATCAGTAACTCACTTTTAAAAGGTTTAGAATGAAACGAGACAAACTATTTTCCATACACTAACCTAAAACACTTTGAGAGTTGAGTGACACAAAGGTGAGAATACTTTGGACTCATTCCTTAAAGGAGGCTTACTTTGAATGTGATACGTAGATTAAAATGAAATTAGGCATTCATTTCTCGAATCCTAAACACAATCATCTCTTATTTACCCCGTTGGACCTATTTGAAGAATTTTTCAAATTAAAACCCTATCGAGAACCACCCCACAATGGGGCAATTTGGATATTAGGGTCATTGATAAGGAGAGAGGGATTAAAATTGGTTTATACTTGCTTCGGTAATGTTAAGTTCAAAAGCAAATTTTATTTCTGATAAGTCATGTTTTTTGAAACAAGGAAGAGCCACATCCTTTTTAAACACCTCGAGCTTTTACTTACCTCACTCGAGCTTATACAATAGAAATGAATGAATTTAGGACCTTAAATCACTTAAGAGGTAAAAACTTAGCAATGGAGACTTGGGACCAAAAGAGAAAAAGAGAACAACAAAAGAACAGTGGGGTAAAGTAATAACAAAATAGAAAAAGGAAAAGATGAGGAAAATTGAGCTCAAGTGTAAGTCAAGAGCTAAGTGAAAGCAGGGATAATCAAATTAAAAGTCAAAGCCTAAATAGCCCCAAAGACGCAAAGCTCTGAATCATAGTTTGAGCTCAAAAATCTAAAATCTCTATACCCACTTTGAAGCTTCCTTTACACCTGGCCTTCTTACCTACTATACCTCCTTTACACAAGTAAAAGCTCTTCCAATCTTTAAAGATAATTTATCTTTAATAAAAATTGTTTTTGAAGCTAGAGTAAGTATATTTCTAATTATTCCTAAGGTTTTTGACTTGTACACTCGAGATTAATATTTATTTCAAAATAGGAATTTTCATTAATTCTTTTTGAAACCCTTGGACATAAAGCCTAAATTTATAATGATAAACCTAAAAAGACCTAATAGATTATTCAAGGCGTATCACATGCAAAATGGACTATAATTTTTGGACTGTAGTCAAGAGTGTAATATGGGTTGAGACTTTGTAAGGAAGTCCTCTTGGACTAAGATAGCTAAGAGTTACCTTTTTAAAGATGTTTGAAATCACAAGACCTTACCAAACAGCTTAACATCAAAGTTAGGGGGAACATAAGAGGCCCCATGTGATTATTAAGGAAGGGTTGTTTACTTATTAGCAAACTAAAAAAAAAAAAAGGAAAAAAAATAGAGGTAATAAAAATAAAAAAAATAAAAAGAACAAGAAAAAGAAAAAGAGAAAGAAAGTATTTCAAGTCTATGTCTACTTAAGTGGTCAAGTTTTCAATCCATTCTAAAAAAAAAAAAGAAATAAAAAAGTTAAGAGTCAGGGCTTTTCTCATTCTTCCAAAAAATAAAGGAAATTATCCTCAACGTCTTTTTCAACATAAATGGTCTTCACAAAAAGGGTTTTTCTATAAATATTTTCCTCAAAATCGAGTAGCGTTTCGCATAAGTTCTTGATTGGGTTATCCCACCATCTATCCATTTATCTCTCTTCAAGGTCTTTTGCAAACCCTTAGGGCGCTTCTAATCCTCAATTCCCTTTAATGTGCCCATAGGGCCCTTCCCCTCTGTTCACTAAGTTCCTGTTAGCGAGTCCATATGGTACTCCTCTTCATCAGTTTCTTTTAGGCCAGCCTTCTAGATGCAATCTCAACTCAGTTTCATTTCTTAATGTCTCTTAGGCTAGCCCATAGGGCGCTTCCTCATCTACTAATCTTTCTTCAAACATTCCAACAAGATCATAGAGCAATTCCCCTCATCATTCTCTTTAGGGTTTTTGTAGGCTCATAGGGTGTTTCTCTTCCTTTTAACAAACTTGTTAAGATGCTTAGTTTCTTTTAGCAAGCCTATGAGGCATTTTTGTTCACCAAAGTCACTCAAGCATGCCTATTGGGCTCCTCTACTCACGAAGTTTCTCTTAGCAAGCCCATATGGAACTTCTCTTCATTGTCTCTTTTATCTAGCTCATAAGGCATTCATTTTCTGCATTTAGTGTTTAGCTAGCCTTCAAAGATACGGTCTCAACTCGGTTTTTTCCTAATATTCTCTTAACAAATCTATAGGGCACTTCCCTTCACTGAGTTTCTCTCAAGCGAGCCCAAGAGGCATTTCTGTTTCAAGCAAACCCATAGGGCACTTCCTTTCACCAAGCATTCTCTTGAGTAAGCCTATAGGGCATTTCCCCTCTAATCACCAAGTTTTGTAGGGTACTTCTCCTCATTGTTTCCTTTTGGCACAACCTTAACATCAGTTTAGGGTTGTTAGTCCTTGAGAGACACTTTTACCTAAGTTAGTGAGCCTTGTAAGACATGACTAGGTTTTAGATTTATTCTAGTTTAGGGTTACTAGTGCTCGAGAGACATTCCTGCCTAGGTTAGTGAGCCTTGTGAGGCACAATTAGGTTTTAGATCGATCCTAGTTTAGAGTTGTTAGTTCTTGAGAGACGCTCTCGCCTAGGTTAGTAAACTTTGTGAGGTATGACTAGGTTTTGGATCGATCCTAGTTTAAGGTTACTGGTTCTCGAAAGATGCTCTTACCTAAGTTCGTGAGCCTAGTGAGATACAACTAGGTTTTAGGTCGATTCTAGTATAACATTGCCTATCCCTTAGAGATACTTTCACCTAAGTTCATGAGCCTAGAGAGGCAAGACTAAGTTTCATTTCTTCATCCAAATCTCTAATAAATTGATTTTAAGATAGCTATAGTTGTTTTAGAGTCATCCTAAGGGTAAAAATAGTGTCTCCTTGTATTTATGATAAAGTTTTGTTCAAGCTTCGCCACAAAGAGGGGCAGTTGCAAACAACCAATTTTTACCTACTTTATTTTTATTTTTTTTTCTTTTCCCAATAGGCCCTAAATTAGGAAAAACACAAAAAAGAAATTAAAGAAAACCTAAAATATTAAGAAAAGAAAATAAGAATTTTAGGAAAATGTGAAAAAAAATTCAAAAATAAGAAAAAGCACAAAAAATAATAAAATTGGAAAAATGTGAAAAAAAAATAGGAAATCTAGAAGGAAACACAAAAAATAAGAAATAAGAAAATTGAAAAAATTTACAAAAAAAAAATAGAAAAATAAAAGATTTAGAAAATACTATTTTATTAGGATAGATTTTTTATTTTTTTTTATTAGGTTTAGAAGTTCGATCATTGAATTTTAGCTTAGATTTAAATTTAGCCTAAGCTGACCAAATCTATATATACAATTTAGCTGCATATATGGATAAGGCAAAGTTCGACAGACTAAAGGATAAGCATTGGACTTAGATTAAGTATTGAGTATAAGGTCTTGGGTTTGAACCATGGAAGAGGCATAGAAGTTTTTTTTATTTTTATTTTTATCACATTAGGGATTGCCACGTATCAGAATCTCATAGCGCCACGTGCCTTAGCACGCGGCATTGTTAGGTTGGACAACCTTATTAACGTAGTGCCATATGGCAGGTTGGGGTTGGTCGGGTTAGCTAACGTGGTGCCACATCGGCACCTTCCCTCTCTTTCCCTCGGTTTTCCCCTATTTTCTCCTGATTTTCCTCTCCTTTCCTTCTCAAGAACAGCTTACTCCCTCTACTTTGGCTTTAATTTTTGTATAGATTTGACATACCTATACCTAATTTCTTACTTTGATTTTGTCTATTATGTAGCCTACTTTGAATTGGACTTAATAACACGTCTAAATTCAGTCAAAGGATCATTTAATTTGAGCTCTAAAATTCAAAAAAAAAAAAAAACTAGTTTTCTATACATTTTCAATAAATCCGAATTTGAGCTTTCCATGTTTTTGGGTTGAATTCGTGTATAAAAGAGTATCAGGGGAGCTCACTAGGGATACACAAACAACACATAAGTTTTAGAATCAACTCCTAAGCTCTTTGTCTCTCTCGTGGCCTCTTTCTCTCTAACTCACACACTCTCTCTTTGAATCTCTTTCTATTGAGCTCTCCATTACGACCCAACACTACGGCCGTAACCTCTGTACTCTAAGCTTCCCATTCTACCCCCTCTTAACTACTGCTGTAGCCCTTAGCTGCCTTGTCGAACCACCAACCCGTAACCCTAAACAACGCAACCTACCCTACTTGTACCATTATCTTTGGCCCTCTTTAACCTAAACCAACACTACCACAACACTCCTTGACCTCCTTAACCCCAAAACCATTACCCTACTCATGCCCAGTAACCCTCGACAATGCTACCCAAACACTACCACCACCTATGAAATAGCCACCAAACACGGTGGCACTTAAAAAACACCCTTAAACCTAATAAAAAATCTACAAAAATACCTTTTCTTGCTTAATCTAGTGCATGAATTGGTTCGAATCCACCTAAGCAAGCTATTAAAGGAGAAGCTTGGAGACGACCCAATCGAATTGCCTGACTCGAGTTTGACTTACGACTAGAGGTCTGACCCAAAATTGACCCGCATCCCCTCTTTGGTTTGAAGCCTTGCTTTTTTGTTTTTTTTTTTTTTGTAATTTTATTTATTTATTTTTTTACCAATGTAAGATGTAAATGTAAAAAAAAAAAAAAAAGAAAGAAGGAAAAAGAAGAAAAAAAGAGAGAAATATGAAAGAATATATAAAAAAAAATAGTTTATTTAGTATTTATTTTTATTTAGTTTTTAAAAATAATAAGCAAAATAAGAAATAATGTAGGATAAAAGAATAAATAAATAAGGAAAAAAATAAAATAAAAATAAGTAAATTGGTGAATAGATAATTATCTTATCACTTAGAAAAGCATTTTTCCAAATAAGAAAAATAAACCAACTTATATTCAAAATTTAGGATGTTTTAGAATTTTTCAAAAAAAAAAAGAAAGAGTTCCAATTTAGAACCCTTTTTAGAAATTTTTCTCAAATAAATCAAATTGAATTAAAAACATAAATCTGGTGTATTTTCAGAATTAAAATAAGACTAATCCACTAAAATTTTCTTCAAAAGAACTACGTACGTCTGATCTTGAATAATTGGTACGTAGGCACCTATGGGGTGATGATAAAAATAAGAAAAACCTAATTTTCCTGTTTTAGTTTAGATTGTTTGAATTATCCCATTTAGGTAAATAATCAAGTTTTATCTTTTAAAATTAAATAGGTGATTTTAAAGGTAATATTAATTTTAAAAAGTCAATGGTACTCGTAAGAGTTTAAAATTCCTAATCTCCGGATTCAAATTCTTTGGTTTCAAAAAACTGTTATGTAAAATTGGTTTTAATCGTTAGATTAGTAGCAACTGTTTTTTCTGACTCCGATTGGATGACGACTCTAAAGTTGTTTTCAAAGCAAAAAGAAACGGTTTTCTTTAAACCTTAGTTGAGAATTGATATTAAATAGGTAGAGTTTAGTACTAATCGATTTAAAGAAGTCCTATGTTATAAAAGAAGACTTATGTTATAAAAGAACCGTAAGGGTGATAATCCAGACTCGACAATGTATATAACATACTTTACGGTTTACTATAAATAAGTAATCATATGTAGTTATATCAACTTTTTGGTTTAATCATATTATGTTAATATTATTTGATTCGAAGATTTCTTTTAAGAGCTTGATTGAATAGATTATAGGTTTATAGATAATTTCTAGGTAGAGCTTAGTTGTAGAATGCTTAAAGGCTAACATGTTACTTGTTTTTTATTTAGATTTGTGGTGTTCGGTTTCCCTTATTGAGGTCTGAGCTCTTGTTTTGGTTATGAAATTAGAATCCTGTTTTCGATTGTGGAGCAATTCTAGGTACACAGTGCTTGGTTGTTGCTTGTGCGTTATAAGACTTAATAATCAAATCAGACTAAATTTATGTTTAGCTTAATTAATTTGGTTTGTTGATTTTGCTTGACTCGCTTGCTCCAACGGCCTATAGTGGCAGTTCCCTAGAGGAGTAACTGTTGATCATGTGCGAGGTTTCCGTAGTGAACTTTCACATACGATAACGTAGCTATGATATTAGAGTTTTTGGACTCCAAATTCTGAGTGTAAAGGACTTAAAGGAAAACGTATATTATATCCACCTATGTATGTGGATAAAGATCAGGTGTGGTGGGGTTATAAATACCTCTTTGTTGTTTTGTTAGCCTAATGTAAGATAATTAAATTGCTATCTATATTATTCAATTATATTTACATTTCTGCATGTAAACAATTGGGCTTGGCATGCGTATGTATTTTGTGCACCCGTATTAGGCTTCATCTCATTCTTTTTTTTTTCAAGTACTGGATTTGAGGACTATCTCATTTATGAGGAGACATATGTCGATGACATCCAGGAAGAGGATGGAGTTAAGTACCTTTATTACTATGATGATTATAATAGTGTTGTTTTCGGTGTTACTAGAGATTTATGCTATGTTGAGAGTTATGTTCTTTTGAGGTGATGGACTCCTTTTCTGATATTTGAGGATTTAGTTATTTGATTTATCTTATGTTTTGGTTATGAGTCAATACGCTTCCAAACTCTATTGGATATTTCAGCTTTCATGAGGTTATGAGTTGATACAACTACTCACTTTTTTGTGGTTTATATGTATTATTTGTGGTATGATTCTTTTATGTTCGTTGATTTGTAGACTTAGAAGCTTTAACATATTCCGGGTTAACTGGGATACGTAGCGGTTTGTAACGCCCATGTAGGGTTATGAGTTGTTACAGAGATATCGTGTACTTTGAATCTAGATTGATTTTTTATCTAGAAGCACAAGTTTAGGGGATCAAATCAAGCTTGAAAATTGGAAAAAAAAAAAAATCACACAAGCATGTCATGTAAAATGGTGAATCTAAGCTTTTTTAGCAGCATGTAAAGCTTCTAGGCATTGATTGAGAGTTGGTGACATCTTAGCAAAAATAATCAATTATTTATGACTCACTACCTAGTGGAGCCTTGCAAATCGACCTGATTTGATAAAAAACTCGACCTTTGACCCATAAAATCAAGTCGAAAGTGCAGGTCCATTTCTTTTTTTCTTTTTATATTCTATTTCTTTTCTTATTTTATTCTATTTCCTCCCTCTTTGATATTGTCTTAAGTGATATATATAAAAGGAAAAGAAGAAAAAAAAAATCTTATCATAAATAAGGCTAACGTATGATTTTTCATAAAGGAAGATTTTCTTTTCTTCCTTTCTATTTTCTTTATATAGAATAAAATTTTCATAAAAAAAAAACTTTCTCACTTAGAAAAAGATTTTTAAAAGGAAAAAATAATAATAAGTGAATATCTTCTAATAATCAGGATTTTCTTTAGATTTTTTTAAAATAAACCTTCAAAAAATTAGTACCCTTTTCTAGAGTTTTTCTAAAATAAAATATAGCTAAAAATGTGAACTAGATTACTTTTTAATATTAAAACAAACCAACATACCCAAAGTTTTTTTAAAATCGAACTATATAAAGTCTAATCCTTATTAGAGAGTACATAAGTACCTACGAGGCAACTTAAGATAGAGATTTTATTTTTTATTTTCTATTTTGTAAATAAATTTCTCAATTCCTTTTATAAAGGAAATTTTTTTTATTCGTTTGTAAATTAGAGTTATTCTTTTTAGTTTAAAGGGTATTTTGAAAAATAAAATTCAATTCAAAAGGTTAAAGTGATATCCGTTTAGGGTTTAATAAGTTAGGTCCTAAATTTAAAATCTTCAATTTTCAAAAGTGATTTTATTGCACATCGGTAGCAAGATTAAAATCTATTCACTAAATTGATTTTAATCTAATTCTTTTTTCTTAACTTTGGTTGAGTGGCAACTCTAAAGTTTTCTATTTTTCAAAAAAAAAAAAAACATAAACCATATTTTCTTAATTCCTAATAGAGGATTAGTATTAAATGAGTTAGGTCTTAATATTAGTGAATCTCGTTTACTGGGATAAGAGGAGAGAGAAGATGAGCACTCACAATAAGTATTTCTCCATAAACTTTTTTTCGATCAAAATATTAAATTCTCAATCATAGCTTAGGTTTATAAGTTCTTAGAAAACTTAAGATCTAGAATTTTTTAATATTTAAGATCAAACTTAATAATTTACCAAGAATATAAAGTTAATTGAACTGGAATTATGAATAGGAACTTAATACTGTTAAAAGTTGTAGAAAGGTTCTTGTTGATGATTGGAATTAATGTTTGTATAAAATGAGAATGAATAATTGTAAATAGATATATATTGAAAGAACTTAAGTATATGTAGAATCGATAAATAGAATAAAATTTTTAGGTAGAAGTCAAGGCTAACCATCTCTATCACGACTCAACAGTATAGATGTTGTAGTAGATCGCCTTATACTGTACAAAGATCTATAATCAACCCCTTTATTGATCGTATGCCTTTCATACAATATACAATGCTCTTCCACTATATGTTACCACTAGGCTCATAGATATGTAATAGCAAGCAATTTAACTAAAATTTACTTCTTTCATATAAAATAATAATGTAAATGTGTGGATTCGTTAAATTCTACACCAAAAGAATATTACGAAATGAATGCAGTTCTTATAAGAATCTGCATTAGAAATTGCTATATAGAATGTGAACTGAAAAAGATAAATAATTATCTACAAAAGGTTATTACAAAAATTTTCTCTCCGCTCCTTGAATGCACCATCCCATCTCCACACGAAACTCACCTCGGGCATCCCTTGACTTGGATAAATGAAGAGGTTTTCTTATATCAAAAGAAATCTATTGAGGTATAAGGTTACGTTTGTGAGAAATGAAGCGATAAGTGGTGGCAAATTATTGGGATTTTGTAGGGTTTATGTTTTCTCTTTTGTGTTGAGTTTAAAGTGAAAGAAAATGAAGTGAAAATGAAAGTGAAAGTGAGAGTATAGAGAGAAAGAGTGGCCAATTAAGAAAGAGGGTGAAGTGTGTTAAAAAAAGTTTGATTTGTTGTCTTGTAGTATGCACAAATGCTAACTTTTGACAAGATTAGATGATATAAACATTAATGAGTGAATAGTAGTATATAAGACAAATTGATTGATTGATGAGAGACAAGGCATGACCCCACTTTTCTAACCATATAGAACCAGCCAAGTGGGCTTCCTTTTAGCATGAGTTGTCTTGTCTTTTTAATTAAAGTTGAACATATAAAATATTGTGATATCTTATCCATATGTAGTATAAGTTGTGGTGTGATAAGAAAAGTATTTTATCATTAGTTTTTTATAAGTTATTAATTGATAAATGATTCCAATTCTCAATTCTCAATTGACAAGTTAGTTAGGGTGATTGGTTGGTTTACCTATTTACGTGCATAAGTCTTATGTATGAAGATAAGGAAATTGTTTTATAGAAAATTTCTTTAGAGTTTGCAAGTTAAATTTTTTTGTAAGTTATGATTTAATTCTTATAAAATTGTGAAATTTTCTATAGTTGAATAAAATTATTCAAATTAAATTATCAATTAATTGCTTAGGTTTACAAGTTCTTAATTGTTTTAGGGTTTAGGGTTTAGGGTTTTAGGTGACTTAGGGTCTGCAGTTTCATGTATTCGAGTTTTATTGATAATAAACTTTCGAATTGGAAAATTAAATTTCTTTTTAAATATAAACTTGAATTTTTAGTTTAGTTGATCCCTAGGAACATTAAGAAAATACTTTTAGTTGATTCACAAGTCTGCTAAAAGTAAGGTTTATAGTCTTGCCTCTTTGCTTAAGTGGACTGCTCCCTTCCATTGCCTTTCTAATTAACATCTTTTACTCTTTAGGTTGATCCCACCACATAATTATTAAGAAGATTAATCCAAAAAGAATTTAATAAATTAATAGGTTATTATACAACTTAATAAGACTAATAGGAAGATAGGAGGTAAATATAAAGTAAAACTCATAAGAAGATTAAAACTATATAATAGTTTAGAAATCAATGATTCAATTTATTATTTTAGGAAGATTGTGGAGAAATGAATTACAAAAAGGGTTTTGCGGGCAAAAAAGGGTAAATAACTATACTATTGCTTAGTGGCTGTGTTTGTAAGATTAGAAACTAGAATCTAATAATTATTTTGTTATAGATGTTGTGTTGCTTGTGCTTAGTTGGGCTATGATCTATGGATGGTGACTTCAGATTAGGTTTTCATGGCCCTACGAGGGTTAGTCTCTTGGATGAAGTAGTTAGTTGTAGAAGCAATAAGGTGAAGTAGGTAGTTAATATGAGGGAACTATGGTTAGTTCAAGTTGGTAAATGGGGAAGTAGTTTTAATAGGGCAAATAAATGGTTATGGGATACTAGTTTCAATGTTACATATGGATTACACACTTGATGGCACAATACAAGTAATGAACTTAGTATGAGAATATTTATTATTGTTGTTGACATGGACTCTGATGATTTCTCACAATCATCCTATTTTGGTATTAGATAATTGAACTTTACATTGAGAGTATCGGAGATGTGCCTTACATATTCCTATTTAGGTAAGGATATGTGGTAGACAGGACATACCTTTTAGATTTGGGGCATCACGTAAGGAATAACCTTCATTTGAACAAAGGTCCACTTTGTTGAACAAAATCCATCTTGTGAATAAAGTATACCTTATTCAAATAAACTGCTTATGTACTATGGATTTTCTCTAGCTGATTCCCTCCTCAAACATATATGGCCTAGTGACATTACTACATTTCTAAGCGAGTCCTCATTAATTAATACTTAGATAACTTTTTGATTAGTAATTTATATAACATCACATAGAAAAGCAAATAGACCTATCATAGGGAAAAGAACCATTTATGCATAAAAAAAGAAGACATCTTGATTTGTAGACAAAAATATTATTGTTTCGTAGAGAGGTAATTTGAATACTACCGGACTTAAAGAAAACGAAGTGGCTTTCGACAAGACACCCAATTATGGGCTTTGCATTAACAATATCATTTTTTAGCCTTTGTCACACTTGTCTGTGCACACCATTGTTGTTCCAAAGATACCTAGGCTAGCCTATTTATGCACTAATGGTAGGTCTATGTGCTTAGAATTTGCTTAAGCATGCTCAACCATCATTTAAATGAGAATCAATTATCTAGCTAATAAAAAAATTATTTACTATCTTAAGCCAATTAATTAGTAAACCCTTACATTGATAGATGGGTGTCGAGTGCCAAAGGGCTTAAAAAGAACAACAAAGTCATTCTCAAGTAGTTAAACTTAGTTATGGGCTTTACATGAATGGTAGCATGTTTAAACCTTGGGCATGCTTGTCTATGCATAGTTAGCGCTCTTTCAAACATGCCTAAGCTAGCTTCTCACAGATATGTATAGAAGGCATTGATAAGCTCGAGAAAATATTAATTCTTTAAAAATGGAAAATATGTATTATATGTATATTTTAAAGATAGATTATAATATACTGTTAGATGTAGCTAAGTGGCTAAATTCTTATCTTACAAATATGAGGTTTTGGTTCAAATTTCATAAATATTATTTTACTTTTTTGAGATGCATTTATTATTTCAATGACATTCTTCTTTTGCTTTTTCTTTTTTAACTTTTTTTTTCCAAATAATAACTAATAACATTAAATCTAGTTATTCCAAAATTATATTTAATTAAATAAATTATTATAATTGCTATTTTTTATTAGTTGTTCACCATAAAATAAAAATTACATTGCCTGTATTAAAATTATTTCGATCTTATTGCATAAATTATTAGTAAATAAGACCAATTATGTTACTTGCTTAGTTGCATTTTTTTTTACAATTCATTTTATGGAAATGAATATTGATTATTAAATGATTAGTTGTGTAATAACTTGTACTTAAAATGATATTCTTTTAGTAATACTAATAAAACAATTTTGCAAGGCCTTCATGACAAGAGATGGTAGAATACTCATATTTAGGTCATTTTACTTTATTCATAATTTCCCATTCAAATATCTATTCTAATCAATTTTTTGTTGAAAATAAAACTTATACAAGTTTAACGTATTGATCTTATGATTTCTTTTAATAAATTTGTATTAGATTTCTTTTATATATATACCATAATGAAAGATAATCTTTATTTTTTAACTTCTCAAAAATGCACCTAGAACTCTTAGTTATTTCCTAAAATTTTTCCATCATGCTAAATTCTAGAAAAAGTCGTAAGTCAAATTATTAATAATAAAACCTTTTTACATATAAAAGATATAATATAATTACAGTAATAAGAGGATTTTTTTTTTCTATTGTGATTCCAATATGATTTTTTTTTTTTAATTAGGATTTGCTCCAATGTGGGATTCCTCGATTTTCCTTAATTTAGGCTTTTAAGATGCTGCCATATTGTATTGTTGAAAATCAATGGTTAGGATTAATTCCCTTTGTTTCAAAAAAAAAAAAAAAGAAAAAAAAAATCCAATTTTAGATAATCTCTTTTCCTTCCATTTTTTTGGGGGGTGAGGTGCGGGGAGATCTCCAATTTTATGTCATTTCTTCTACTTTTTATACTATGTCTTCTTTTTAATTCATATGCAACTCCATTGAATGGTGCAAGTGATGATTCACTCATTGTTTTGTGGAGGAAGGAAGCTCCCAATGGAGTTACCTATGAGTTAAAAGAAGACATAGTATAAAAAGTAGAAGAGATGATTTAAAATTGAAGGTTTCTTTTTTTCCTTTTTTGAAAAGGAGGAAATTAATTTAAACCGTGGATTTTAAATAATCCGCATGTCAGCATCTTATAAAAATCTAAGGTGTGGAAAATGGAGGGACATTCTAATATGACTTTATTAATGTAATCTGTCAAACCCTTCCCTTCCCCCTAAGCATATAACTCTGTTTCTGTCTCTTCAGCTTCTTTAGGTACAAGTGGTAGGTACATGTTCTTGCAGTTTACTTGGGAATGCTTGACGGTCCTCCTAATGAGAATCAATTGTCTAGCCTTAAAAAAATTACTTTTTATCCAGAGCCAATTGATTGGTGACATCCTTAATTTATTTAACGTTTTGATTAGTAATATATACGTTAGGATCTATGAAAGAAAATACACTTATCATGGGAAACAAGAATCTTTTTTGTACCAAAAGAGAGAACATTTTTATTTGCAGAAACTAAAAAGAATATTGTTTGATAAAGAGTTGTTTTAGTGCTCAACGCCTTAACTAAAACAACATAGTGGCTTTCGATAAAGCAAACTCAATTACATGCTTTACACGAATGGTAGCATGCTAAATTCTGGAGCATGCTTGTCCACGTACATCCAATACTCTTTTTAGAAAAGCCTAGGCTAGCCTCTATGAGCACATGTGGAAGACCATTTGCTTGGAGTTCACCAAAGAATGATGGACGGTCGTCCCAAATGAGAATTGATTGTCTAATCTTGAAAGGATTACTTGCTATCCTAAGCGAATTAATTAGCGTACACCTTATTTAATACATCTATACAACATGATCTAGGAAAGAAAATACACCTATCATAAGAAAGAAAAGCCTTTTTAGTTCCAAAAAAGAAAACTTTTTTATTTGTAGAAGAAAAACAATATTGTTTTGATAGATGTGTGATTCGATTACTAAAGAGCTTAATGAGAGTAAAGAGTGGCTCTTGATAGGATTAATTCAATTACATCTTTTTTATATATGTTTAGACTAACCTTTTTAGCCACAAGTGGTAAGTTTATGACTTAGAGTTTATAACCATTTTATTATATAGTATATAAAAAAATACAATCGTATATATAATATGGACGATATTAATTATATAATGAGATAAAATATAATTATTTAATTTTATTAGCAAGAGGCTTGGTTTTTGCAAGATTCACATAGGTGTTTATAGTGACAGAGAAACTTTATTTTGGACAGAAAGGTAAAAAGGAATTTTCGTTATTTATTTATTTATTTTTATATTGAATAAGGTTTTCCACATGCTGATGATGTGATAATTAATGGCGTTGCAAAAGGTAGGCCCAGATTCCATTTGGAAAAACCGATTAATGTGATTTATTTCATTTTTCACATGGTGATATTTTGATGTGATCGTGTAAGATTCAACTTTTGTTAGGTAAACTGACAATACAGATGCATGACTTTCTAAAACAAAAATCTAATAATTTAGTTAACATATTCTTCAGGCAAATCATCTTTTCTTTTCATAAGATAAGTGCAATTTAGTAATTTTCTTTTTTCATCTTTTTAACACGATAGAGTGCTTGAAAAAGACACAAAAGGACAAAGAGCTGGTTTATTGCAAGGATGACAAAATTGATATGATTTTTAATTTTTTCTTTTCACAAGAGTTCATGTTTATGGAACAGAAAATTTTTGTCTTTCATAATATGTGTCTCTTTGATCGTAATTTTAGTCTTATATCTTTGCCTAAGTTATTTATTAACACATAAAAAATTACAATCTTCAAAGCATATATGTAAGATCGAATTAGAGTAAATAGGGTTATTTGAAGAAATCATACTTTAAGAAATGCAAAATTTCCAACTCCTAATTTTAGGGACGATTGATTTTTCTCTTGTATATAGCCAGCTACGGAGTTTGGCGCTTTCAAAAGGCAACCGTCCGATGAGGAATTGCTGAGCTGGTATGTTTTATGAGGCAGTTCTACCTTATTAATGTTACTCGATTTCACATAAATAACATGTGATGGTATGTTAATTGTTAGAACCAGAAAAACAAAATACACATGTATGGAGAAAAAGTTATTATTAGGGCTTGTTATTCAGAGGGTGGATGAAGCTACAATTGATCTAACTTAGTAGTCTGTTTTGTAGATGTATAGGGTTTATTCTGATTGATCAATCACAAGTTATAAGTGTGTTGATTGATTTGAGAGATATTTTGGTGTGATGATATATTTATTTATGTTATAGGAAGATACGTTGAAGGAGAAACATTCAAACTGAATATTTCGTAAATGTGATTATAGATTAGATTCTGTACTCTTTAAGTGTTCTTAGCCTGCTCTTCACAATATGGTTAATTTGATCTTTTATGGAAGCTTTCCGGTAAAGTTTCTGCATGATGAAGAGAGTAGCTCTTATTTATAAATATTATTAGAGGCCAATTTTGACGGTTGATGCACCCATTCTTTTCTTTTCTTACCGACATGGGCTTTTGAAAATGGCTTAGACATAGATTTGCATAAGTTTAAATGCTTAAAGGAGGCCCATCTGCTTAATAAAAAGAGCCCATTTTCCATGTAAGCTTATTTAAGTCTGCTACAACCTGTCTATTGCCAAACTAGACGGGTTCAAAAGAATATTTTTGAGGTTTTTTTTTTTGGGTGCATACGAGACAAATTGAGTAAGGTCCACATTTAAGAAAATAGTTCAACAATCTCTATTTCTAGTCTACCAAATCATATCTTCCTAAAATAGTTTTGATTATATCTCATTTCTTAAATTTTGTTACTAGTTCACTAAGTCAGTTTAAGGTATTAAATTAGGTTAAAGATCTAACTTCTAAAATGACGATTTTATATCTTAAAATTCTGGAATAAGAACATTTCCACATTCCATTCTTGAGGGCCTAAAAGTTCTAACTTCTAAGGTGTCTTATACAATTTGTGAAAATATTGTTAGACAATTTTACTTTTGAAGACATATTGCTATAAATTAGCTATAACAAAGTTTTAATAAGAAAACCACAAAACAACAAGAAGTACAAATATAAGCTATGAAATGGACTTTGAAAATGTGAGATAGGGTTAACCTTTTGATGGATTAATGTTGACTTGAAATAATAGTATGAGTTAAAATTGACTTATTTGGATTTTTTTTATTATATTCATTAAATTTAACTATACTATTGTTATTTTATATATTTGATATATCATATTCGACTTGTATTTTTACGGTTATAAAGTACGATAATATTTGAACTCTGTAATTATATAGAATATATAATTTAAATAGGTTTTAATATCTGTATAAGATTAGATGTTATAACTCTATACGGTTTTTAAAATTTTGAAATGGAGTTTCAAAAATTAGGTCCAATTGATTTAAGAGGTTGATAGGTTGCGATATTTGACTCTAATTCCTTTTATCAATTAGTGATGAAAAGACTAGTATGTGTTAGGAGTTGGAACAATGACAAAGTAGCACTAAGCTGGTGCCTGCGTAGTTGGAGGATTAACTATTGTGGTTCTTCCCGCGGTCTTTCTCTGTAATTCACCAACTAATGATGGTTTCCCTTCTTCTATTCCCAATCCCATTGCAAGTATTGAGCAACAGCTCCAAAGTTTCTCACTTTCTTTAAACATTGCCTTGTTTACCAATAGTAGGTCTATCCAATCTCTCATAGGCGCTTTATAAACTGGAATATTTAACTGTTCAATAATAATAATGAGTATAATGCCAGGTTTGTACCGCTTATGTAACAATTTCTTAGAAATAAAAAAGAGACAATAGCCTCGACGAATTATTACAACTCAATTAGTGATTTTTCAAACTCACCCTTTAAGTGAATTTCTCCGTACTACGAACCATTTTTTTTTTTGGTTTCTTAAGAACATGAATTTCGCCTGTTGAATTACATTAGATCGGAATATAAGCACATATCATATGGAAAAAAAAAAAAAAGGAACACGTCACTTATAAAAATATGGCCGACATAACCCAAAGAAATTTTAACTAATCTTGCAATGAAGTCTAGGACTATGATCCAGAAAAATCCCGAATAGGGATGACAAAAAAAAAAAAAAAAATTGAGATGAAAATCTAAACCTAAAATGAGATTCTAATGTGACTTTATTTGTTGATGGAAGGATGTTTGCGGATTTTCATATCCAAATCAAGGTGGATCTCTCTTAAAAGTAGTGAATTAGCAAAATTAATGAAAACATGAGATGATATGGGGCTTGGCGGCTGAAATATGATCCCGCTACCCAAACCTTGTGTTAAAATGAGATTCCAATGCGACTTTTATTTGTTAATGGAAGGATGGTTGCGGATTTTCATATCTGAATCATGGTAGAACTCTCCGTATAGTAGCTGTATAGCAAAATTAACGATAACATCAGATGATATGCGAGTAGACAGCTAAAATATGATGGCCGCTGTCCAAAACTTGTATTAAAATAAGAACTCGGAGGGTTTTGGAAGGTTACTCAATGCCTTGATTACTAGGAACCACTTGTACAAATCAAAAGTGTACTAAGATATGCAAACAACTTAACATCCAACGCTGAAAAACTTGAAAGTCTCAAAATGGAACGTGAAGGTTCTTATTATACACAAGTTAACAAATAAGACATCCATTTTCCGTATAAGTACAAACTTTAAACTTTAAGTATAAGTTAAGGATAAGATCACTTCTTAAAAGATCATTTATTAAAAGCAATAGGGAAAATTATATTTTTAGTCTTTGAACTTTATCACTTTTTTTAATTGAGTCCTTAAACTTTTATTCTTTCTATTTTAATTTTCAAACTTTCTAAAAGTTTGCAAAAGACTCAAAATTTATCATTTTATCTAATTGAATCCTCAAATTTTTTTTTCTTTCTATTTAAGTTTTTAAACTTTCTAAAAGTTTATAAAAAACTTACTTATTTATGAACAGTTAGTTTTTTCATTAATGAAATGCTATTTTGCAAATTTTTGAAAAATTTGAGGATTCAAGTAAAAAAAAATAAAAGTTCGACAACTCATTTACAGAAAGTAGCAAAGTTTGAATACTAAAAATATAATTTTCTCTTATACCAAGTTAATGGTGAAATTGTGAAGAAGAAACGATGAAAATTGGCCACAAAACAAGCTTCTTAGGAGGGAAAATACGAGAAAGGAGGGGAAGATCTAGGGAAAGTGATGGAAAGTGGGGAGGCTTGTCCAATGGCAATTCGATACATGGTACGTTTAGGACAAAAGAAAAGAAAAACAAGTTCTTATGCAATCACATGATTCGAACTTGGACCTTTGCTGTACACCGGTACGTCTTTGCTAGCTATGCTGGCACTAATTCTTGATAAGTGCTGTTTGTAGCAAATCTATATTAAACACATATGGCTTGGACTGAAAAAATACATGGTATAGAGTACCTTACGAATGGATGGAATCCAACACCTCCTTCTTAATTCCAAATGACTTAACCATACGGGCTGTTGGCTTATGCCCCATCCCCTTTTGCAAATAAAATAAATTTCAACCATAAACAAAACCTAAATGAAAACTTCTAAAGCTAATTAAATTAATCCTAATGACCATAAAACCTTGAATGCTTATTTTATAGAAAAAACTCTATTATTGTTATTATTATTTTATTTTTTCCTAGATTTCAAACATTTTCTTCTTCATTTTTTTCTTATTTTTTATGCTTTTTCTTATTTTTTCATTTTTTGTATTTTCCTAAAATTCTTATTTTTTCTAAGTTTCTTTATTTTTTGGTTTTTTTTTTAATTTTCTATTTTTTGTTTTTTCCTAATTTAGGGCATATTGAGAAAAGAAAGAAAAATAAAAATAAAGGGGGAAAATATTAGGTGTCTATAATTGCTCCTATTTGTGGCGAAGTTTGAACAAAACTTTACCATAAAGACAAAGAAAAATTATTTTTGCCCTTAAGATAACTTTAAAATAACTAATTAGCTATCCTAGAATCAATCTACTAGGAATTATGTAAATAAACAAAACTTGATTGTGCTTCTCTAAGCTCACGAACCTAGGTGGGAGTATCTATAAGGGATAAGCAACCATAAATTGGGATCGATCTAAAACCCGGTTGTGCCTCACTAGGTTTACTAACCTAGGTGGGAGTGTCTCTTGGACAGTAGCAACCTTAAATTGGGATTGATCGAAAACCTGGTTATGCCTTATTAGACTTACTAACCTAAGCAGGAGCGTATCATGAGGACTAGCAACTCTAAATTGGGATTGATTTAAAACCTAGTCATGCATCACTAGGCTTACTAACTTAGGTGAGAGTATCTCTCGAGAACTAGCAATTCTAAATTTGGTCTTAATGTTGTACCTTACGGATTTGTTAAGAGAATGTTGGGAAGGAGAATGCCCTAAGGGCTTGCTAAGAGGAATGAATGAAAGGAAGTGTCTTATAGGCTTGCTTGAGAAAAATAATATGAAGGAGAGTGGTCTTATGAGCTTGCTAAGAAGAATGTGATGAAGGGAAAAACTAGGAAAAGAGACTGAGTTAAGATCGTATCTTTGAAGGTTAGCTAAATACTAAATGCAAAAAGTGAATGCCCTATGAGTAGGTTCAAAAAGATTGTTGGGAGTAAAAACTAGTTTAAATGCAAGCGTAAGATTCAAAAAATCACTTTGCTAACATTGTATGGAAAAACTTACCTAGCCTTTCGATAGCGCTCAAATTATCTAACCTTTTTGAAAAGCCCCATAAAAAATAACTGGCTCATGTTTTAGTCTTTTGTTATTAACCCAGATGTTCTTGATACAGAATGTTTGAGACTTTGCTGGCTCTTTTAGAGAAATCATAGAAATTAACTCGATACAGAAAGTTACCTACTATTTTTGTCTCTTTAGAACTTTTATGCACCAAAAGCCTTATTCTTGACTAACAAACATCTTTCGTGAGGTGATTGCTTACTCGGATTTCACCTTTCTCTGAAAAATAAACAATAAAACTCCCTATCGAGGGGGATCAATATGTAATAAAGTATATTAAAAAGTTTTGTTAATTACCAATGTCCTAAATCTCACTCCTTATCTTCTCCTGTGTTTTTAGGATATGGGTTCAATTAAATGAAGTAAAGGCAGTTAGACCTTTCAATGGAGAAGGTGATTATTTCAACATCGATAACGGCTAAGGATACCAACTTTGCTTGCAAATAATGAAAATTAGACTACAATGACATTCAAAATGACTAGTATTTTCGTGTTTCAAGCAAAGATTTCCATTGACTTCTCATGGATAGTACAATTTTACAACGTCGGCATTGATAGGGTCTCTCAAATCTAGACCATCCATTTAAGACAAAATTAAAGCCCCTCCTGTTAATACTTGCTTCATGATACAAGGGCCTCCGTAATTGGAAGCAAACTTCCCTCTAGAGTCTTGTGCATTGGGGAGAACCTTTCTCAACACCATATCTTCCTTTTTGAAGTTCCAGGGTCATAACCTTTTGTTAAAGGCTTGAGCCATTCTTTATTGATTATGACATAGGGCTTCTAATCTCCTTTCGTCAATCGGATTCAGTTACTTGATGTGTTTCTTTACCCACTCGGTTTCGTCTAACTGAGTTTCTAATAGAACACTGAACGGCGGGATCTCAACTTCTACTGGTAACATTGCTTTAGTGATGTATACCAAAGAGTACAATGTTGCCCCAATTGACGTTCTGATGGAAGTCCGATAGGCCATGAGTGTGAATGGTAACATCTCATGCCAATCCTTATAAGTGATAGCCATTTTTTTAATGATTATTTTGAGGTTTTTGTTGGTTGCTTCAACGGCCCCATTCATTTGGGGTTTATAGGGAGTAGAGTTCCTATGAATGATTTGAAATTATCGGCATAATTTTGATATGACCTTATTGTTGAGAATGGTGTCATTATTAGTGATGGTTGTTTCTAGAGTCCCGTATTGGGCTAAGATGTCTCTTTTGATGAACTTAACTACAACCCCTTTAGTAATGCTTAAGTGAGATAAGGTCTTAACCCATTTGCTAAAGTAGTTGATGGCGACTAGAATGAAGCGATGCCTATTGAATGCTTTTGGAGTGATCAGGTTGATGATATCTATGCCCCGCATTGAGAAAGGCTACAGTGTTAAGAGGGTATATAGTTCCTAAGGTAGGGCGTTTATCTTATTTGCATAAACTTAACATAAGTGACAACGTCTAACATGTTTGATGCAATCATTTTCCATTGTTAACCAATAATACCTTAGCCTCATAATTTTCATTGCCAGTATGTAACCATTCATGTGAGGCCTACATCTTTCATTAACTTCTCAGCCTCCTTGTCATCCACACATCTTAAGAGTATACTGTCAAAAGGGCATTGGTATAAAGTGGACTCGGTTATTAAAAATTGAGTGGCCAATCTCCTAATTATCTTTCTGTCCTTTTTCTCAGCCTCTTTAGGATATGTGCCTTATTGTAGGAATGTCTTAACGTCATGGTACTATGGCTTTTGATCATTAGTACCTTCAATTACTAGGTAGAAGGCAGGCTTGTCTTCAATTTCAATAGTAAGGGGCTAAATCTTAATTCTACCGGATATTTAGATCATAGATGCTAAAGTAGCCAAGGCATCAATAAATTGATTTTGAGTTCTTGATACATGATTGAAAGTGATTTCTTTGAATTTCCTCATCAATTCAGTCAAATGCCAGTTATAAGGTACCAATTTAGAATCTTTAGTCTTGTACTCTCCCCAAGCTTGGCTAATAATGAGTGAAGAGTCCTTATACACTTCTAATTCTTGAATATCTTTATCTAGGGCCATCTTGAGTCCCATGATGCATGCTTCATACTCAGTGATATTATTAGTGTATGGGAAAACAAGTCTTATGGTCACAAGGTATTGAGGGCCTTTAGGGGATATCATTATTACCCCAATTCTACACCCAGATACGTTGGCTACACCATCTAAGAACATTTTCCATTTTGGTGGTTCGTCATCTTCTCCTTTATCAAAGTTTCCTTCAACTGTTAAGATATCTTTGTTGAGGAAATTGACTTATATCTCTTGAGAAGTATTATTAGAGGGATTTTCTGCTAATGGATTTGCTAGAGCTTACCTGTTGATCGAATTCTGGTTCATGTACGTAATGTCAAACTCTAATAGCAGCATTTGCTACTTTGAGATTTTGCCAATGAGGGTCAGTTTATCTGCTAAGTACTTTAAGAGATCGTACTGAGTCAGCTATTCAACCTGGTAGTAGAGTGTATATTATTTGAGCTGATGCATTGCCGAGACCAAAGCACAGTAGGTTCTTTCAATTTTTGAATATTTCTGCTCCCCTTCAATGAATTTCTTACTGAAATAGTATATAGCCTGTTCCTTTCCTTCCTCATCTTTCTAGCCGAGCATGTACCCTATAGACTCTGGTAATATTATCAAGTATAGGAATAAAGGCTTCTTAGGTTTTGGAGCTACTAGAATTAGAGGGTTCATAAGGTATTCTTGAATGTTGTGAAGGCTTGCTTGCACTCTTCGTCCCATTTGATCTTGGCATTCTTTTTCAATAACTTAAACAAGGGACTGCACTTGTTTGTGAGTTGAGATATGAACTGAGCTATATAGTTTAAATGGCCAACAAGCCTCTAATCTCTTTGAGTATACGTAGTGGGGGCAAGTTAACTATCGCTTTGACTTTATTAAGGTCTACTTTGATGCCCCTTTGGCCGATTATAACCCAATAATTTCCTTAAAGTCACCCCGAAAGTACATTTCTCTAGGTTGAGCTTCAGTTGGAGTTTTCTTAACCTATTAAATAGTCTCCTCAGATTATTTACGTGATTTTCTCCTTCTTTGGACTTTACAATCCTATCATCAAGATAGACTTCAATTTCTCTATGCATCATGTCATGAAAGATTGCTACTATAGCCCTTTGATAAGTTGCCCTAGCATTTTTGAGTCTGGAAGGCATTACTTGGTAGCAAAATGTGCCCTAAGTTGTGATAAATGTTGTCTTGGCTTTATCTTCTTTAGACATTTGAATTTGATTATACCTAGAGAATCTATCCATGAAAGAGAAAAGATGGTTTTCGGCCGTGTTATCGACTAAGACGTCAATATAGGGCAAGGGAAAATTATCTGTAGGGGTTACTTGATGAAGGTCTCGAAAGTCCACGTACACTTGGACTTTTCCATTCTTCTTTGTTACGGGCACGATGTAAACTACCTACTTAAGATAATCAGATACCTCGATAAAACCAACTTATAGTAATTTTTTGACTTCTTCTTTGATCTTTAACAGAACATCTGGTCAGAATCTTCTTAACTTCTGTTTCCTAGGTTTAACATCCTCTTGTGTGTCTCGTGTGGGTAAACGATGGACCACGATCGATAGATCTAATATGGGCATGTCTTCATAAGACCATGCGAATACATCTTGGTATTCGGATAGTGACGCGGTTAATTTTGCCTTTTGGTTTTCTTTCAAATTTCCCCCAATATTCAACACCTTAGGGTTGTCATTGGTCTCGACATTAATTATCTTGGTTAGCTAGTCAATGGAAATTCTACTTATTTCATGTTTTTGCCAGTTTTCTTGCACATCATTATGGTCATTGAAATCACTCCCGATGACTAACCCAGTAGGGCCGAAGGTGATATTAATATTTTCATCACCTATTTGTATGAGGTATCTATGGCCTTTATTTGGAGCATTGGATCTGGGAAAAAGAAAGGTACATAAAAGAAAGAGTGTAAGTGAAGAATGAAGAGAAAAGAGACTGATTTTTATTTAGAGGAAACTTCTTTCGAGTACAATTATTTGTAGAACAAAGGTAATTTATTACAAAACTCCATAAAATACTAAACCGTGATTCATCCTTTACCTTAAGGAAGACTTATTGCTATTCATAGGAATAAAGAACCAATTATTCAAGTACCAGAACTTGTCAGATAGGCTAGCCCCTTTATTTCTACTAGAGGTATCCTCTTCAATAGGCTTTGAGTTCTGGACTTCGACCCAAATGAAAGTTTTTGACAATGGTGGGAAGGTCATTGGGGGCGTAATACAACCTATCACCTTTTCTGCCCTTAGCTTACATTCTTTGCAACTCCTCTATTCGGGTTGGAATGTATCCTAGCTCATATGTTCCAAATCGACCTTCTTTGAACTTTGGCCTCTCATCTTTCTCTCGATTGGTGATCATGCACACTTCGTCAAACATTTGGAGTCTAAAGTCCTCTTGCTCCTTTATACCAATATGAGGTATATCCATCTCTTTATAGATTTCTTAATCTTGGTTACCCAGAATTGTGATGACCTGGTCGTTGGAGATGAACTTAACTTTTTAGTTAAGACTTGACGGTATGGCCCCTACTGAATGTATCCAAGGCCTTCCCAATAACAGGTTAAAGGTCCTTGGAATGTCCAAAACCTAAAATGGGATGTTGAATGTTTGTGGTTCGATATCCACTGGTAAGTTGATCTCCCTTATTATTTCTCAGATTCATTAATGCCCAATAGATCTAGGGTAGCTAGAGGGCAGACATTCAGAGATGACCCGTTGTTGATGAAGACTCTTGTTGTGATGATGTTATTTACCCTCACTATTATGAATAGAGGCTTTGTGTGCTAGTTACCTTCTTTGCTTAGTTCTTCAACAGAGAAAGAAATTTGATCTATAGTGAGGTTGGATTTGGTGATAGATCAAATCCTTTTAGTTGGGATTTCACGAGGGACCTTGACTTCCTTTAGTGTTCTGAACAAAGCTTCTCGATGTAGGCCCGATGCCATCAATAGACTCATGAGGGATATTTGTGTTGGAGTCTTAGCGAGTTGATCCATTATTTTATACTCGCTAGACTTGATCATCTTAGTGAAGGTGGTTGATCCTTCTTTATGCTCAGCTTGTTCATTATTTAGCTTTTCCAGCACGGCTTTTTATTTTGGATCTTCCCTCGGATCATCGATTCTACTAGAACGGTAATCCCCCCTATAAGTGAGCTTGACTGCCTCTGGTTTATTACTTAGTAGTTGAGAAGGGTAGTTTTATAATTTTCGGGGACTACAACTGCATGGAAGGTGTACAATTTAGTTTGTGGAATTTGCTTCTCTTCTTTTTTTATAGAATCTATAAACCTTGGGCACTCGGTGAGGATTGATCATGTTAATGGCAGGCTCTAAGTGGTTAAATATCATATTGATGATGGGCTTATGGTTTAGCAGGGGGTTGTTGTTGACGTTTGGAGTAGGAGTATCCATAAAATCCAATTGTACTATACCTTCATCAATTAAATCTTGAATTTTTTTCTTCAACCTCCAACACAAGTCAATTGAATGGCTTACTTGCCCTGGATGATATTGACATCTTGCATTAGGATAAAAAAATCTTGGCCTATACCTTTCATTGGGAGCTTTAGAATGGAACAGATTATCTCTCCTTAGTTTTTTAAGCACTTGATTGAGTGGAATGGGTATTCTGGTGAATTGCCTTAAGGCCTTGCTAACCTGTGGTTGGCTTTTATACTATTGTTGAGTTGGTGAAGAATTTTCCTTGAAAGAGACTCGGGTGTTAAGCCTAACATTTGAATTGACCATGTTGATAGTGGCGTCTTTAGGCTTATTAGTGGTGGGTTTAGCAAAGGGTAGTCTTTTATCTGATGTTTCTTGTAGCTTATCGGAGGAGACGACACTTTCAATTTGAAACCCTGTTGCTATTACTTTTACAAAGTTAAAAGAGGCTTGCTCAATTAGGTACGCGAAGTAAGGTCTCTCAAGAGTGTTGATAAAAGTTGGAGTTAACTCTTTCTAAGTCACAAGGGTGGATACCCTTATAGCTAAAGACCTCTACCTTTCGGCGTACTCTTTCAAAAATTCATTGTACCTCTTCCTTAAGGCAACCAAATCCATCATAGTTGGTGCCACCTAAACTTTGAATTTATATTGCTCGTAGAATGCTCTGGCTAGCTTTTCTCATGTGTTCACTTGATTTAGATCTAATTGGGTATACTAGGTTAAGGCAAGGCTAATTAGGCTATCCTAAAAAGTTTGGACCATGAGTTGGTCATATTGCATATACTTGCCCATCTTGCGTACATATAGTCAGGTGTGCAGCTTAGGGCATTCAGTCCCATTGCATTTTTCAAAGTTAGGTACTTTGAACTTTTCTATGAAGCTTCCATAATCATAGGCAAAGAAGTCTATTATACTAGCTTACTCGAATCCATCATACCCCTTGAGCATCTTCATTTTTTCAGTAATTTGTTGAGTTAGCCACTTCTCAAGCTCTTTTAGTTTATCCTGATCAGCTTCAGGCTTTGGATTGACCGAGAACAAATAAGTGTTTAGCTTAAAAGTCGGGTTGACTTTTGGAAAGACCCTTTCTATTTTAAAGGATTTGAAGGCTTGATTGACCTTTGGGTAGGCTTCTTTTGATTCAAGGGGTGGGGCCTTCGTATTCTTTCCATATCTGGCCTTAGAACTCTCCTCGTTTGATGGAGCTATGGACCTGAGCAAAGCGATGCTGTCAGCGAGAAAGCTTAGTTGGTTTGCAATCTTCCCTACTGTCCATTCCAAAGATTGGAACCTTAGCTTAGTAGGATCAATAACCTTAGCGTTGATATTGCCATCGTTGGTGTTGGTGTTGGTGTTGTTGTTTCCTTAGTTGGCCATCCTGGTTTGAGAATGGGTTCTGATAGGACTTCTTTAGAAGGTTTGACATTTGAGAGCTATCTTGGTGACTTGGATTTAGGATCACTTGCCAATAAGTTAGCACATGAATATCTCAATTTTTGACAAAAACAAAACTGAAATAAATGAAATGCATATGAGTTACATAGATGAACAAGAAGGAATCAACGATTAACTAATAAAACAGCAAGTTATTTACTATTCTTGAATTTCCAGAACTTTATTACATAAAGGAAAAGGAAAAATAAAATACAAATTCATCTATACTAATCTTCTTTTCTTTTGTGGATCATGTTTAGTTGCTTCCTTAAACTCTTGAATCTTCTTTTAGGCCATCTTCAACTGATATTCCAGGGTGTGTGACCTTTGCTTAGACTCTCGATATAGGTTTTCCCATCTGTTTTTCTCATCATAGAGGACTTTCATACGAGCTTTTACTTGATCCATATAGGTCACCATTTCAGAGTTAAGATGCATAGGGGAAGGTTAAGGGACTCTTGGTGCTCGATATTGCATCTTGCCTGCCTTGTGAAGTTGATCGTATAAGTACTCTTTGGTGATCTAATGCTTGTCCACTTCTCCTATGAATTCACTCAAATCGATGTTAGGGATTATGGTCTTGGTATTCTACTAAGCTTTGATCTTATGAAGCTTGGATACCTTTTCTATTAAGTAAGGCTCTTTGAGGTTGAGGGTAAATGGCTTTAATGAAGGCCTGTGAACTATGTCCTGGATTCCTCCAAACTGCCTTACCATGTTGTTTGGATAGTAACTTATACATTAACTCATCTTGATTAATGGTATGGTGTGGTAATTTTTGCTATTTAGTATGACCTTAGTGTAATTGCTCTACCTGGCGATCCGTAGTATGTCTTCAACCCGAAAGTCATATAGAACCTCTATCTAAAGAGAGGTAAGAATATCTTTTGGTATTTTGATCTTATCAAAGAAAGAGTTAATAAGATCAATCTTATTGGCGAGCGCACCCTTTATTAAGTCCAACCTAAAGCATTTGATGTGATTGACAAACCATACCATTAATAGTGCCATGCTTGATCTGAGATTTCCACGGCCTCTTTTCTTAAGGAAATTAAGGTTTCTTATTTATTTAGCAAGTAGGGTAGGAATGTGAGACTTTCCTTACCAGAACTAAGCTAATAGCTCTATCACCCTAAAGTGTATAAGAAAAGATCCACTTGGAAATAAGATGGTGGCGAATACTACTAGTACATAGGCCTTGATTCGGTTTTTCTTCCAATTTCCAAGAAATAGAGCCCGTTTGTTAGAACTGGGCTCGTTCTAGAACCAATGGACTAGATCGTATATCTTGATGGTATGTTTGTTGCAATAATCTAGGGCCTCATTTATCTTGGTCTTATAGATCCCTAAGAATTTCGAAAAAATGTAGACTGGGCTAAAGTTGAGCTTTGGTACGTATATTTCATCCAAAGGAGGAGCATGGAGCAGTTGGGTGTACTCTTTCAGAGTTGGATTGATTAGGTGTAGCCCAAATTGAAATGCCACTTCTTTGGGCTCCTAGAAATAAACGAAGACTCTTACTAGCATGATGTTAACATCTACTTTGGCTAGTGAGAGTATGGGTCTAATCTTGTTGGTAATGAACTGTTGTTCTCTTGGGTTGAAGGTTTGAAACTGTTAGTTGAGTATGAGCTTTGGTTTTGTGGATGTGAATTTCCTTGGCGAAGACCTTGGCATTGGATGAGCTAGCTATTTCTAAAATATTACAAGGAAAGCATAAATTGCAAAGGAAAAACTAATTACATGAAAAGAAAATACACAAGACCTCCTATTTACATGAATTCTAGGAAATATACAAGGAAAGAAACTCTGGATTTTGTCACTTCTCTCGTTTTTATTCTTTTTTCTTTTTTAAATATAACATTGCCACCTTGTTAGTCATTTGTCAACTCCATGAAATGTATGCAAAAAAGGATGGGTTCTAAAGGTTCTTAAACTCTATGACCTTACGTGTTCATGAAAAAACGGTTCCTTAGTCACGTTGAAGTTTAAGTGGGATAGCCTAATTGGCCTTGAATGGTGGTTGCCCCACTATGCTCGGAACTTATACAATGGCTCCTCGTCTAAAGGTCTTGAGACGGCTTAGCTTCGATTGTATTTATCATACATTTATGGTATAAGAAATAAGTCCTCCGTAAAATAACTAAATAAGACTAAACCTATAAAGACATTAGCACAGTTACGATACAAATGAATAAGCAAATAAATTGCAACAAGGTGATTTTTAAAGATTAATTCTAATTTTGGAAAGTGGAATGATTAACTCTCTTGACATCCCCAGTGGAGTCGCTAAGCTGTTGTGCCTGACTTTTCACCTCTAGTTTTTTAAAAATTAAGTATTTTATAAATTGTCTAGTATTACACTTTTACTCGTTTAATATCGATAATCGATTAGAGTTTAAAGAAAACTAGTTTTTTATACTTTTGAAACGTTTTGGAGTCGCCACTCAACTAAGGTCGAGAGAAAAGAGTTAAGTTATAACAAATTGGGTGGATTAGTTACAACTTAGCTACTAATCTTTCGATAAAAACCAATTAAAAAAAAGGGTTTTAGAAACCTAAAGATTTGGATTCAGGGGTTAAGTTTTTAAACCCTTATGAGTACCATTAACTTTCCAAATTTAAAATTAAACTTAAAAATCACTTTTCAATTTTAAAAGATAGAATTGGTTATAAGTTATTTTAATTGGATAAATGAAGTAACAAAGGAAAAATAGTTTTTTTTTTTTTTTTTTTTTGTAAATCTTTAGTAGGTTGGTTTTGTTTTAATTTGAAAACAATTGACTTTACATTTTTCTTAATTTGATTTATTTAATAAAATTCCTAAAATAAGGTCCTAAATTAGGTTTCTTTTTTTTTTGGAAAATTCCAAAATGCCCTAATTTGAAAAGAGTTCGTTTTTGTTTTGTTTTGTTTTTGTTTTTTTAAAAGAAATGACTTTTTCTAAGTGTTAAAAGAGAATTTTATTCATTAACTCCTTTACTTATTTTTATATTTTTCTATTATCTTTTTATTTATTTATTACTTATTTTATTTAACCAATTTCTATTGACAAATGAATAAATAGATAAATAGAAAACATACTTTTCTTTTCTTTTCTCTTCTATTTATTATTTCTTTTTTTTTTCTTTCTTTCTTTTTCTTTTTTTTTCTTGTTATTATTATTTTTTCCTTTTTCTTTTTTACATTACAACTTGCATTTTACATAGATAAATAAATAAAAAATACAAAACCAAAATGAAGGCTTAGACCGAAAAGGGGACGCAGGTTGGGTTCAGATCGGAGTAGTTCTTAGATTTTGGGATGGATCGGGTCGAGTTATCGGGTTAGCTCCAACAGTTTGTGGGTTATACAATTAAGATGTACAGGGGTGGTGTCTCGACTTGATTCAACCACCGAAATGAACGAGTAATGGGGTATTCGTGAATTTTGGATTAAGATGGGGGGGCTAGGTTTAATGCCTAGGTTGTTAGTGGCCGTTTGATGGTGTTTTGGAAGTCGGCCGCAAGTAGTGATGGTGGTACAAGTTGTATGGTGGTTACTGGAGTTGAGTGAGGTTTCGAGTTAAGGGTATAAGGATGTGGGGAGTGTGGCGATAGGGTTGGTTCGAATTGCTGGAGCGATGGTTTGAGGTGAGAGAGTGGCGATGGTGGTGGAAGAGAGAGAAAGCTGCAAATCGGGCTTGTGTGGATGATTTTTTGTGTGTTTTTTCCTTAAATGAGGACCAAGGCTACTTATTTATATTATTTTAGGTCTAAAATAGTTTGGGAAACTCATTAATCTACCTGAAATTGAGTTTTTGTGTTAATGGGCTTTCTAAACGATTTTGGCATAAATTGTTTAGATTGACCACGATTTTGACTAATTTGTTTGAAGATATTAACTTAAATGAATTACTCATTCCTTAAAAACAAAAATGGAAGCTTCAATATCTACCTTTGAAACTTGAATCATATGAAATAGATTTTGAGCACTTTTAACTTTTTCGAAATTTCAATGTGATTTTTGACCCATTAAATGCCTGGATTTGGATAAGCTTTACGATCTGAATTGAAACAGGCTAAGTGGTCTTCATAATTTCACCAAATTAATGGTGAAATTATGAAGAATAAATGACGAAAATTGGCCACAAAACAAGCTCTTTGGGAGGGAAAATGTGAGAAAGGAAGGTAAGACCTATCCAATGGCGATTCAACACGTGGCAAGTTTAGGAGAAAAGGAAAGAAAAACAAGTTCTTATGCACTCACGGGATTCGAACTTAGACCTTTGTTGCATACGGGCGTGTCTTTGCCAGCTATGTTGGCACTAATTCTCGATAAGTGTTGTGCATAGCAAATCTATATTAAACACATATGGCCTAGATTGAAAAAAATAAATGGTACAAAGTACCTTACACATGGATTGAACCCAGCACCTCCTTGTTAATTCCAAATGACTTAACTATGCGGGTTGTTGGCCCATGCCCCATCCCTTTTTGGAAATAAAATAAATTTCAACCATAAACCAAACCTAAATGAAAACTTCCAAAGCTAATTAAATTAATCCTAATGACCTTAAAAATTTGAATGCTTATTTTTATAAAAAAAACTCTATTATTATTATTTTTTTTTTGTAGATTTCAAATATTTTCTTCTTTTTTTTTCTTAGTTTTTGTGCTTTTTCTTATATTTTTCATTTTTTGTATTTTCCTAAAATTCTTATATTTTTTCTAAATTTCTTTTTTTTTTCCAAATTTCTTTAATTTTCTATTTTTCATGTTTTTTTCTAATTTAGAGCCTATTGAGAAAAGATAGAAAAATAAAATAACAAAAATTAAAATAAAAATAAATGGGGAAAAAATTGAGTTTCTACAAAGATTATGTTTAATTAATGAATAAAGTTTAAGGTTAAGGAAGTTTTATTTTTTTTCTTTTATTTGTGAATTAAAAGAGTGTAATTATTTTGACCAACAATTAATGGATTAATGAACTTAGGGCTTGAAGATTGAAGTTTGGATTCCTAGTAAACAATAATGAAGCTAAGTATGAAGTACTCATTGCTGGCTTGAAGATTGCTAAAGACATCAGGTTTAAGAAGGTGGAGATTTACTCGGGCTCTATGCTTGTAGTACAAGTAAAAGGTAGATACGAGACAAAGGGAGAAATCATGACAAAGTATCTTTGAGTAGTATAGGATTTCACCTTACGTTTCACCTCATGGAAAATAAATAAGATTCCTTAAGTGGAGAACTCTAAAGCAAACAGGCTATTGAAGCTCATGTCTATAGCTATTTTGTTGCCCTATAGGAGGGACAAGTAAGTCTTCTTGTAGTATTTCCCTAAGTGTATAGTCAAAGAGCAACAACAACAAGTATTAGAGAACTGAACCTCTTTTGCTAAGCCTAATTAGATGGATTCGATTCTTAACTATCTCAAAACCGAGATGTTGTTCAAGAATGGGGGTAAAGCTAAGAGGTTGGCTTACAATGTAGTGAGTTACACCATCATTGATGACATCTTCTACCATCGTAGGGATACCGTTCTATGCCTCTAATGCCTCAAACCTAAGGAAGGCATCAATACCCTCAAAGAGTTACATGTCGTGGTCTATAGCAACCATATCTAAGCTTAGGCACTCTAAACATGAGCCCTTTGTCTCGGTTACTACTGGTCGATGATGAAAGAAGATGTTGAGTTTGAATTTTTAGTTTTTTTTTATTTTAATTTCATTTCCCATTTTCTGATTAATACTAAACCTGGACCCATTTAATATTAATTCTTGACTAGAGAAATTAGGAATTCTAGTTCTTTTTGAAAAAAGCTTTTGGAGTTACCACTCGACCGGAGTCAGGAAAAAAAGAAATAGTGATCAATTAGGTGGATTGACTACAATTTAGCTACCGGTCTTTGATTTCAATTTGATAAAAACCAAAGGATTCTAAATTCAGGGCTAACTTATTAAACCCTAATGAGTATCACTATCTATTTTTCGAAATTAGATTTATTCTTCTAAATTATCCTTTTTTAATATTTTTAGGAAAAAATAAAAACTGAAAGAAAAAAAAAACCTAAGTTTATGCAGATTTTAACATTGCTCTGAAGGTGTTTATGTACTTGCTAATCAGGATCAGATGAATTTAGTTCTTTCCAAAAACTTTAATGTGTTGGTTTATTTTAATTTTTGAAAATCGATCAGATTTACGTTTTAATTGATTTATTTTATTGAAAAAAAATTTAAAGGGGTCTTAATTCTTAAGTGTTTTATTTTATAAAAGCTCTCTAAAACGTTGTAATCTTTTCTAAAAGGTTTTTTTTTTTTGTTAATTTTTCTTTAAAAAAATAGCTTTCTATGTGAAGAATTCTAAAAACCTAATCCTAAAAATTCCCAATCTAATACATATATATATATATATATATATCTATATTACTATTATTAAACAATTATCTACCTAAATAAATTAATAATATCTTATAATATACTTAATACATAAAAAATAAACTAATACCTAAAAAGTCTCCTAAACTAATATATACCTTACATTATATTATCAATAGAAATAGTAACTGATAATAATAATAATAATAATAAACTTGAAGAAGGCTGAACTTGAACTTGTTCTTGTGTGGCAGTGATGTGTTGAATTGCTATTTACACGTGCAGTTAATCGGAGTTAGCGTTGGTGATGGCTTGCTCCACTGGATAGTGTAAACTAGTATGGTGTAGCAGTGGCAGTGGTTATGGAGTCAAGTCATGTAGTTGTTATGGTTATGTTGTATCGGGGGCTTGCGTCTTATTCATTTGTGGAGTAAAGTGCTATTGTTGTTGTGTGTTATGTAGTGGATTGTGAAGGATAGTCTAGGCATGATGGACAATGAAGGCTGATAGTCTCGCTATGACGTGTTGTAGATGTGGCATGTAGTGAAGTACACGAGTAGATTGTAAGCTATGCATCAGGGGTTGGTAGTGAGGGACATGCAACATGAATTGTTTGTGTTATCGGCATTGGTTTATCCTCATTCTGGTGGTCAGTTTTATGCAATTGAAGTAGGGGGGGGAGGATATGGTAGTGTATGCATAAGGTTGTGCAGATTGGTGTTTGTGTACTACACTCAGGCATGTTTGGTGTGGACAGTAGTGTGTTAAACAGACTTGGATGTTGTTTGTCTGTGTTTAGGCATGAAACAAGCTGTAAGTACGGGTTGTGCAGTATAGTTGTTGTCACTGCTGTATGGATGTTGGGGGTTACCTAGAGTTGATTTGTGTGGGCATGTTAAAGATTGTGTTTGTATTGTGGTTTTGGATGATTATTCAATGAATTATTGATTTTTCTTTTCAAGGAGAGTGTGTGCTCTTTATTTTATACCATGCTATCAATATATAAAGCCCGAAACAAGATCGTATCAACTAAGTAGATTTGAAGCTTTATATCGATTCATAACTGATTTGATAAAAGATCAAACTAGATTTGAATTCTTTATATCGATTCATATCTGATTTGATAAAAATCAAATTAGATTTGAATTTCTTATGTCTTTATCGCATTAGATTAAATAAACTTGATTAGATTTAAAAACTAGATTTTAATGCCGTATGCTCAACTAATTTTTGCAAAATGAAAGATAGAAAATAAAAAGCACATTTGATCCTAGTGAGATTCAAACCCGCGACCTTCAACTAATCTAATATCAATACTCCAATATTTATTCATTAGGCTATTGGCTTGTGCCTTGATATTTAGCACAATTAAATTGTTCTTAAACCAAACGACTCTCTAAAATAAAGCTATTTGATTTGTTCTAAAACTAAATCAATTGACCCAAAAACATTTTACTGTCTAAAAAATCTAAAAGAAAAGATCTTTATAATAATTAAATTTTTTTCTTTTTTCATTTTTTTTGTATTTTTATCATTTTATAATTTTTATTTATTATTTATTATTTTTAAATTAAGACCTTATTTAAAAAAAAAAAAAACTTAAACTACGGGAGGTAAAAATTAGGTGTTCATGGAAGACATAAAGGCTTTAGCGAAAAAATTTCACAATTACCAAAAATACATGCCTATTAGTTACACTTGAGCATCGACCTTTACCCTATGATGAGTTGTGGCCATTCGCCTAGTGGGGCCTCAATGTCCTTAGACCCTTTCCCAAAGTATCTAAGGGTCATTAGTTCATCTTGGTAGTTATGAATTAATTCGTCATGTGGGCTAAAGCTTAAGTAGTCACCAATATTACAACTAAAGCAGCCAAAGGCTTTATCCTCATTAAGTTCGAGGTACCTTATGCCCTAATCATGGACAATGGCAAGTAGTTCGATAATGTCAAGTTCAGGGAATTCTGTGAGAACCACCTCATAAGATTTTGCTTCACCTCGATGGCCTATCCTTAGTCCAGTAGCTAAGTTGAAGCAATCAATAAGATAGTTCTCAATAGCTTAAAGAAGAAAGTGGAACAAGCAATGGGGAAGTGAGCTGACGAGCTCCCCAGCATCTTTTAGGGTATAGAACCACTCATAGAACTTTCACTAGATAGACACCATTTTGCTTTGCCTTTAGCTCAAAAACTATCTTACCATTGAGCTAGAGATTTTGATGAGCAGAGTTTAGAGCTTCGATACTAGTACCAATAACATAACCTTGTAAGCAAGCCATTGAAATACTAGGCTAAAATTCAAGAGGAGGAAGGGGAAGTGAATTGAGTTTTAAGGACCAATTAATCTTCTTTTTGAAATTAAGCACTAAAATACAGTAATGAGTATAATCAAGATAATGATAAAACAATAATATGTGTGAAGATTAAAAGAGATAATGATAGAGAAGATCAAATCTGGATTTAACGTGGAGTTTGGACCCCTCTACTCTCCACAGATACACAATGCCTCTAATTAAGGACTTTACATCACTTTATTGATTTCTTAATCCAAGCTTTAAGAGCTACACATACATAAACTTGACTACTTAAGTTTTACGCTCACAACTCTCAACACAAATCACAATCTTAACTCATAACACAAAAATAAATATTAAGGATTATTGGTGTAGTGCTTTTAACTCTCAATACTTTGTAACTAATGGCTCACAAGTATTACATTTCAAATCTCTCTAAATATTAGCAAATTAGGTTACAAGAAATAATGAGAATAATAGACAATAAGAGTATAAAAGAATGTTGGAATATTGTAGTAAAAGATCAACTCTCTATTGTTCTTGGTTAGGTTGTTGAGTATTTATATCAATTCTTTAAGATCTTCCCATTACTATGCATTAAATGGGCTTACAATTATAATGGTATCACATTCTTACCATCATGCTAGTAAGCCAATCAACTATCAGTATGTATATAGGTAAGTCTACCGTGATGTTGTCTTGGAGAACAAAAAGCATTTCATCTTCCAATTTAGGGCACTTCACTGTCAAGTCAGTAAGCCATTAGATCTGTCAAGTAGATAAGCCACTTTCACCTATTTCCAACTTTTAAACATAACATATATAATCATAGTATAAAGTTCAACTTCATAGAGAATCACGTATCCTTCAAATCTAAATATTTTAAGGAGTTAATTAACATTTAATTATTTAGCAAGATAGTTAGTGCTTTTCAATTAACTCAGCATATAATCACATATTTAACTTTACTTTTTCGCTTTTGTCCTCATTAAAATCAAATATTGAACTTTAGATTTGACAATCTCCCTCTTTTTTATGAGGACAAAACCTTTATACTTTAAAGCGTCCTCTCAATCTATTACTCCCCTTAATCAAGTATTTGATTTCAAAAGGTTTGTAAACATGTGAGAACAATGGAATACTTGATATTAAGAGGAATAGATTGTTTGGGAATCAAATTTAATTTCCAATATAAAACTTAGAGTTAGCAATATTGTTAAACTATGTTCATATTTGAATATTATCAAACTCCTTATTAAAATTTTTATTAAACTTATGACTCTTTAAGTCACTTAGATTCTTCTCCCCCTTTGACCTAATAAAAAAGATGAATATATCTAGGTGATGAAGAGGAAGAATTAGCTAAATCAAAATTTCGATATAGTCTTAGCTTAACCCTTAAGATATACCCTTATGAAAAGTGAAATCAAATAAGTTAAAAACTATGCCAAATAAGATCTTTATAATGAGTTTATCAAGATTAGCCCATACTACACTAAGTGTTCAAAAACATAAGCCAACTACGAGGAGTGTAGTAACTCCATGAAATGCATAAACCATAATTAATAGACAACACAAACAAGCAACATAAGCAATACATAAGCCATAAGGATAAATGTCTTAGTATCTCAAAAGACAAGAGATCACTACATAAGCAACAAAGGCCAAGACAAGATAATAGAAAGTAACAATAGAATACAAGATAATAGAAAGTAACAATTTTAGTGGCCAATAGCAAAGTTCATAATATAAAATAAACATAATGAAGAGCTTATGCAAAATACAGTAGACGTTGGCAATTCATGTGGCTAGTGGATCATCCTTATTAGTTGGTGGTGGATGAGGGCAAGTAGAATAAGTCTTGTTGGAGATACCAAACCACCTATAGTTCATGGAAGCATTTTGGCAAGTACTTAGTGAGTTAGAGTTGTAAAGTAAGATGAGTGGGAGGAATAGAAGAAGAAGAGGAAGGGGATGTAAGTGTATAGAGTATAAAAGAAGCTGGTGAGATGGGTGGTGATAGTGTCATGATAGTAGGGGAAGCACACTAGTGCAACAGTAAAGGAAAAAGTGAGGGAGAGATGTGGAGAGAAAGGATGACAGTGAAGCTTGTTAGGGATGTAAAGAGAGAGACAAGATTGGTGATTTTAGGAAGAAAAATTAAAAATTTAAGTGATTTTTGATGTAGAGATCAAGGGTTTGAGAGAGGTGTTCAAGGATTTGAGAGAGAGAATCGAGGTTTTGAAAAAAAAATCCAAGGATTTTTGGGTTACCGTCATGATAGTTCTTAAGGGTACTGTTATGACGGTTTCATCAAATAGAAGCGATGGGACTTTATTATAGAGGGCTTGTTATCGTCAAGACGGTTATACCATCTAGATGGTGTTCTGTAATTTTGTAGAAAATTGAGAGATGTCCATTATTTTTGCTATATTGCTAACTCAATTCTATTTTGATTTATGTACTAAGCTAATACTTCAAACAAGTTTAATTTAGTTTGTTAAGGCTTGGAAAACTTAAATTTTACTTAGATAACAAAGATTTAACTCAATCAAATCTTTAAAGCTATATAGTGCATGATAAAGTACAAGTCTGCATGACTAATCATTTTTTGTACATAGATATTAAGTTTTGTACATACTAATATTTCAAGCAAATTTCGATCTTATATCTAAGAATGTTTGAAACAAGATATCACTTTAAGAATCAAGGAATTATAAAATCACTACTTAAGTTCCATGAATTTAAATGTAAAATACAAATATAGCTAGAGATCAAGCAAGTGCACTAATTCAAAATTAGGCTAAGTTTTTACTTTAAATTACTTTCAATAGTATTTATACACATGAGAGATGCATTATTTACACAAGAATAATCTAAATTGTCAAAATGATCAAATAGCTCATCTTACATCATAAAGAGTCTTATGAGGGTTTAGATAGGTCAAATTTGTACAAGATAAATCTATAACCAAAACAACCACTCAATCATGATTCATTGATGAAATTAAACGTACAGAAGTTGGTTTTGGGTATAGAAACCAATGTATAATAAATTTGTGCATATATGAATTTAGATAAGCATGAATGACTTTAACTATGCTCAAAACATGTTAAACATCATGTTTTATGTATGAAATTTACATGAACATGTTTTTTAGGTCCAATTGAGTGTAAAAAACTTGTTTCTCAATAAGATTAGCTAGATTTAACAAAATTAAGTCGTTAACAAAATTAAGTCAACATTATATTCAAGAATGTTAGAAGAAAAATATCGTAACAAGGATAAAAAAATCCTAAAATCATCATTTAAGATTATCAAAATCAACTATTGAACATTAATCGGGCTTAATAACAAACATACACATTAAATCAAGTTCATGATAATTTGCATTCTAAACAGGTTTCAATAGTGCTTATAGATACAAGAGTAGCATAATTAAGATATATAGCAGGTAAACAACAATCATAGCCTAATTTGGGTTTATAGGAGTCAAATTTTCCCAAAATAAAAAAAGAAAAAGCTAAATCAACCATTCAACCATAATTTATAGATGAAGTTGAATATATATGAACTAGTTTTCAGCATAACATTATAAAATTGTATGCATATTATCCTAAATATACATGAGTACTTTAAATGTGCACAAATGCATTGTATTTGCAATTTAACCTTCCAAACTAGTTTTAAATATATATTATGACATGATAAGAGTTTAGTCATGGCTTGTGAAGTAAGTAATTGCAAAAACATTAGTTAAGTTCCTAAATGCTTATGTGAGCTCAAATGTAATCGAGAATAGGTCAACTATGCATAGTTTCATAATTAAATCAAGCCAACTATTTAAGCATGAAACATTAGCATATTTAAACATGTAGGAACTTATAGTTGATATTGAAATTGATATATGGAAAAAATGTGCACATGAAGGCTTAAACACACATAGAGAAGTTTAAGCGGCCACAAAATATGTTAGTTAATATATAGAGACTACTTTAATGAGTTTCTTGGATCAAATACTATGTTGGAGGCTTTTTGAATTTTCTTTAAGTATTCTCTATTTAAGTTTCTTAAGTTTCTCTCACTTGAAGTTCTTACAAAAGTGTGTACTTGTTTTTTTGGTACTCATGTGAGTTTGGGTCCTTTGTGGTTAGTACCAATAATATATCTTTATCTTTTTATGACCCAAATCATGTTGCCTTTATGATTCAAATTTATATTGTGACATATTGCACACATATTTGTAATATGACCATATTTACCACAATAGTTATTGGCTTTGATGGTTACTTTTACAAATTAACTTTTGTAAGATTTGTAAATATAATCTTTACTATAGCCAATTTTGTTTTTTTTTTTTTTTTCTAATCCTTGCCTTTATTGGTTAAGGTGTTTTTCTAAATTCTTTTTTCTATTCATGAACTTGGTTATAGTTTGTTTTAAATCATGTAGGTTATATTTTAAGATAGCACTTTCAATTTAAAGCTCTCCTAAACTATCAATAATATCATCCTCATTTTTTATGCTTTCAACTTCCATTTCAAGAGAATTACACTTCTTTTTCAATTGACCATCTACCTTAATTAAAGCCTTATTCTCAAGATTTGATTCTTCATTATTCTTATTTAATTCTAAACTTCTAGTCTTAAGTACTCATTGTTCTCCTCTAAAATTTCTTTGGCATCATTTACTTTATTATATTCGTTTCTAAATACATCAAATTTATTTCCTCTTTTAATCATTATTTGATTCATCATCTTGTTATTTTTTTTTAACTTTAATAAATTCTTTAAGCAACTCATAACACATAATTTTGAGCTCATTAAATGAAGAGACATTAGAAGTAGAACATTTCTCATTGTTCATGGCCATGAAGCACATTTCCCTATTCGAGTCACTTGAATCGCTATTTCTTTAAGTTACCATCATAGTTTTCTTTGTTCCTTTCTTGGCTTTCTTAAGATCCAAGCAATATTGTTGAATGTGACAAGATTTTTGGCAATTGTAATACTTGATTACTTTCTTCTTCTCTCTTTTAGATTGAGATGTGTTTTCATCCTGTTTTTTTATCAATTTTGTCTTGAACTTCATAAATTTCTTGTGGTCATAGCCACATTATGATTGTCTTCACTTTCATTGCTACTAGAGTTTTTCTTGGTTGTTTTTAAAGCAATTGTTTTCTTCTTGCCTCTTATCCATCTCATGAGTCTCAAGAGTTCTAAGAAGTTACTCATTTGATATTGTGTTAAGATCATGAGCTTCCTCAATTACAATTCTCTTGACTTCCCAATCTTTTGGTCAAGACCTAAAGATTTTAGAATTGATATTAAGATTAGTAAAGGATTTGCCAAGAACATTTAAAGAATTGATTTTGTTAATGAATTTATTATACATCTCATCAATTATTTCGTTATGATCTATCTTAAAATTTTTAAATTGGCCACAAAGTAAGCTTATTTTTGTGTCTTAACATGGCTAGTTCATTTATATGTGCTTTTTAACTCTTTCTAAATTTCCTTAACATTCTTGCATATACAAACTCTATTAAAGTTAATTTCACTGATGGCATAATGCAAGATATTCATAGCTATTTCATTTAAATAAAGTAATTTTCAATCATTTTTAGTATAATTCTTTTCTTCCTTACCTTTTATCTTAAATCGTCCTTTATCAGCTATTTATCACAACAATCTATTTTATACTTTTAAGAATATAGTCATTCTACATTTCTAATAAGAATAACTATTCTTGGTTAAGAGTAGTGGTTTAATTATAACTTGCTCTTCTATGAAGCCTAGTGTATTTAATGCCATGATCTTTACTCTAAATGTGGTTAAGCGATAAATTTAGAGACTAGCTCTTATACTAATTGAAATACTAGGTTAAAACTCGAGAAGGAGAAGGGGAGAAGGGCGGGAGGGTAGGAGTGGGATTCTTNCGATAAATTTAGAGACTAGCTCTTATACTAATTGAAATACTAGGTTAAAACTCGAGAAGGAGAAGGGGAGAAGGGCGGGAGGGGGGGGTGGGGGAGGGGGGGTGTAGGTGGGTGTGGGAAGGGGGCGGTGTGGTTGAAATGCGTTTTAAGGACAAATTGATCTTCTTTTCGAAATTAAGCATTAAATGTAATAATGAGTATAACCAAGATAATGATAAAACAATAATAAGTATGGAAATTAAAAAGAGATAAGGATATAGAAGATTAAGCTCAAAATTAACGTAGAGTTTGGACCGCCTCCTACTCACTACGGACACATAATGCCTCCAATCGAGAACTTCACACCACTTTATTGATTTCTTAATTTAAACTTTAAGAGTTACACATACACAAACTTGATTACACAATCTTCAAACTTACAACTCTCAACACAAATCATAATCTTAGCTCACTGCACAAAACTCAATCTCAAGGATTATTAGTGTAGTGCTTTTAACTCTCAATACTTTGTAACTAATAGCTTACAAACACTATTTTTCAAATCTCTTTAAATATTAACAAATGGGGGTACTAGAAACAATGAAAATAATAGACAATAAGAGTACAAAAAAAAGTTGGAATATTGCAATAAAAAATCAACTCTCTATTGTCTTTAGTTAGGTTGTTGAGCATTTATACCAACTCTTTAAAATCTTCCCATTATTGTACATTAAATGCTTCAAATGACTAGTTGAAATAGACTTACCATCATGATGGTATCATATTCTTACCATCATGCCAGTAATGATACTGTCATGCTGGTAAGCCAATCAACTACCAGCATGAACACCAGCAAGTCCACCATCATGCCAGCTTAGAGAATAGAAAGCATTTCATGTTCCAATCTAAGGTACTTCACCATCAACTAAGTAAGCCACTAGAGCTGTCAAGCTGGTTAGTCACTTTCACTTGTTTCCAACTTTCAAACACAACATATACAATCATTGTAAAGTTCAACTTCAAAGAGAATCACACATCCTTCAAATCTAAATGTTTTAAAGAGTTAATTAACATTTAATTATTTAGCAAGATAGTTCGTGCTTTTCAATTAACTTAGCGTATAATCACATATTTAACTTTACTTTTTGGCTTTTTTCCTCATCAAAATCAAATAGTGAACTATAGGTTCAATAGCCTTGATACGATCAATGAGGTATGTGACATTACTAGAGCTTAGTTAGCCACTTATTAGCAATGGGTAGCTTAGTACTACAATAGGTAGGTCAAGCATAAGTTCTTTTAACCTGGACACCTAATGTGCTACTAGTTGGAGCCCATTAGTTCCTACAAAGGGTAAGGAAAGCTTGCACCGAATTAGGAGGATCCCATGCGAGTAAAGGAAGATGTGGGAAATGGAGCATATAAGTTAGAGACCCTCGGTAGACAACTCACTCAGAGGATGTGGAATGCTAACAATCTAAGCCCATATTTTGTGTAAAGTATTGTAATAAGCTCAATTTACATGTAAATATTCATGAATTAATGGGAGAAAAGTTCCTATGCACTTATCTACTTTTCTTTTTATTAGTTTGCACCAAACACTCATCTTCGGTTTGATTTACATCCTTGAACCTAATGCCTCATCGATATTGACACTCTAATGAAGAAAGGCCTTGGGTAAGGTTGAATTGATGCATATCTTTGCCACTTAAGCATTCTCATTAGTCCATACACTTGAGAGTCCTAATCCTTAAGCATATTAGGTCAATTCACATCCCCTACCTCGAACACCTTAATAGTACTTACACCCAAAGGGTCGATGCTCCAAACTAAGTACATTGGTCTAGTTAGTACAGGTTCACAGTTACATGGTAACTTGTGAAGGCTTGTTGCTTCGGACCAAGCATGACTTGGTCATGAAGTTCATGAGCCTACTTATAGCATTCCTCCATAGAAAGACTCCCCAAGGATACCCAGAAACTTGCAAATTAAACATTAATCGAAATGTAAGAGGTTGGGCCAATATGAAGAGCTAGGAACAACCTTGTTGAGGTACTACTACATTGAGCATTAGACATGACTTAATGTCTGAGGCACTTGAACGACTTACACAAGCTCACCGGAGCCCTATAATTTTATGAGTGCTTGAACACCTGAGCCTACGTTGACATTTGGAAAAAATGGACAATGGGGATAATAATTTTAAAGTAAGTACATGCTACAAGGAGACGACATAAGTTAGAACAAAAGTATTTTCATTAATCTTATATTTACAAGGCTTTAGAAGATAGCATTAGAGCCCTAATTATGATGACAAAAAAAAAAAAAAAGAGAACAAAAGGAAAATATGCAGAAGAGGGGATGAAAGGAAAAACAACAATTGAAGAGCTCCTATTGGTCCCAACTTGATCTTCATGGCCACCCTCTACAATGGACTCCTAAGAACCTTTATTAGACTTAGTAGCACTCTTGTCTAGCTAGTAGAGGAAGCTTAGGTTGAGAAGTAGGTACTTTTTATGGATCTCCACTCATACTGCCCTTCCTCCATCAAGCTCAATAGCACTCTTATCTAGCTAATAGAGGAAGCTTAGGTTGAGAGGAAGGTACCTCTCATGAACCTCTACTTACATTACCTTCCCTCCATCAAACTTGACTTCAGCAACAATACTTTGGAGTGGGGCTCTAAGGTGATCTCCCTAAAGATCTATAGCATAGCTTTTGGTGTTAGGTTACGACCCTCCCTCAGCTTAACCTCCTAAGCTTAGAACTTAACTTGAGCCTCCTCGAGCTCTTTTGCTCTCTTCTTTGCCTCTCCCTTCCCCTTGATTAGCTCACAATCACAAGCATCTATTAAAGCCCCACGCTCTTCGTCATTCTTCTTCATGGCTTTAACATCACCATTCACCCAAGCTACCTCATTGATAAGCTTCTTGAGGTAGCTATAGGTCGAGACAAGGTTATTATTCTTCTTCCTCTTGAAGCTTGGATACTTGCTCTTCCAGTTGAGTGTTTTGCCTATGGACTACCTATAACACAAACAATGTCAAATATCAAGCACCTTAGGATAATTAAGGAAAAAAAAATACAGCTACAAGACATGCCCTTAGTAAAAGCTTGCAGTAGCGTATTAAGGCAAACTTACATTTTGCTATTGCCTACACATGAGCAAACCAACTATTAGTCACATGAATAGATGTATAATCAAACATTTGCAACTTTTGAACCCTAGCATATGCAACTTCCCCAATATTACCATTGTGGAATCAATGTATGTCTTGTCTTTGAAGAGCCTGGTGATTTCTAACTTGGGCTCTTAGGGTATTGAGGGTGGCTCCTTCTTGTAGCGATGGCCAGGTAAGTGTCATGGTCTATCATCAATCTCTAATACTTCAGCCCAATGTGGAGTCTCCTTCAAGGACTACTCTTACTCTTATTATTGTTGCTGTTAACCCTTCAAACCATCATTAAAGGGCTTGTTGTGAATATGCAGCCTAGGCATTACTGCTCTTATAGTAGAGAAATTCATAGCATCTTTACCCAAGTGCTACTAGACACTAGGGCCGACTTTCTCGAGCCCCTCTTAGGAGTTTACTTCACATGAGTAGTAAGGGGAACCCCCATCGACATGGCCTTATTCGCTTCGAGTACTAATAGGACACTTAGGCCCTTCTTACTCTTCTTCCTTTCTAAGAAGCCAATAGTATCCTTCTTCCTCTTCTTCCTTAAAGGAGTGTCCTCACCCTTTCTATTAGCCATGGAGGTCCTCGCCTCCATGAATCAGGTATTCTTCTTCCCTCCCCCTCAACCACCAGGCTAGACCCTTGATTAGTACCTATCTCCATGTTAAATAATAGCCTTTTATGGATGTAGTTGTTGACCATAGTGCTGATGTTGAACTCATCCTTGAGTTGAAAAACTTTAATGAGGATCTCTTCCCTTACATCATATAGTCCATCGCAGTTGTCCTTATGGGCCCAGCCCAATCGGTAGGGAAAGGCAACTCTTTATTTGACCATACCAGGATGGATTAACCTTTTAACCCTTTACCTTAGACTTCAAACCTTAGAAAATCATCACATGATTTTTCTAGGCTAAGCAATACACTCGTCCATTAGAACTCGGCTTTAAGATAAAGAAATGTTTGAAAAGTCGAGCCATAAGCCTTTACAGGTAGTAAATGAACACTACTTCAAACCTCTGTAGTTAAAGCTAAGCACTCGGTGGTAAGGACCATGGACATACCTTAAAGTACCTAAACACTTCAACTTGGAACTCCGTGAAAGGAATTAGAGCCCGAGCATAAACAACTTCTAATATAAGCAAAATGACCTCTCACTCTCGAGGTCACATGCCTTCTCTCCTTTCTCGGGGCTCTCTGCAACTTAATAATCAACCCTATCTTATATGATTACACACATCATGTTGAATGCCTCATTGTTGTTCTTTCATGTCACACAATCTACAACATTTAGGTTATCAATCATTGGGTGTCACAACTCTACTAAATTTTTATTCGCACCATCGTCGGTATACCTCTCTCAAGGCTTGTAATCTCCCATATCCATATCTTGCCTTTGTTGCTCGCTACTATTGTTATTCTTCGAGTAGGGGGTGGAGGGGGATTAATCATTGCCCTTTAGCTTTCTTTGATAATGGCAGAGATGCCTTTAAAAGAAGAGTTACCTTGGAATGCTGAACCAATTTAGTCAACCATTGCAATGTTGCTTTGTATGTAGGTTGAAGGAGTTTGAAGTATGTTTAGTGTAGAAAGAAAGTTAGGAGTTTTCTAGAGTGATTTCGATAGAGTCTTAGCAATTAAGAAAGTGAAAGTGAAAGTATAGAAATAAGCCTCCTCCAAAGCCTTTATATGGAAGAAGGGCCACATTGATTGTCACTTCATGCCTAAATGGGAATTTCAACCTTGATCACCCATGTTTCATCGATTAATACCTAATAGCCTAAATTTGTCCAATACATAGATCACCAACATAGACCCCATGCATATCTTCAAAGTAGTGCACATGATCTTAAGTACCATCATTAAGCCTTAGGAATCTCAAGGGTCACATTGGTAAAATCAATTGTCACATCATGTGTGTAAGTGCTTGATGGTACCATGTCTTTGATTAATAAGCTTGGGTTCATCACTGGTCTCCTTGGAATCACTTTATTGTAGCTCGAGCCTCAACCTTTCGAGCTCGAGATAGTTTACTCTCTTCACTATCTTGACATTAATGAGAGTGGGGGAAAAGTGTTGATAGGCCATTATGGGCCCAAGTTGTAAAGGCCCTACACTTACTTGAGTACTCCTGAGCACTACTCTAGGCTAATAGCTTAGATCCCTTCACCAGCTTAGTTGTCTCACTCCTTTGTAGATTCACTCTAACCTAAGTTACGTAACTTACTCATGTCCCTTAAAGTACACCTCCTTAAACCCTACCTAATGGAGTGCCCTATCTAGTCTATCTAACACCACCACAACTTGCTTAGGCCAACGTTTAGCTTCTTTCTAGCTCAATCTCCTCAAGACTTCATAGACTTTGGTTAGCATCCTCTATGGGCCTGACTCCTTGGGTGGTTTATGGGGCATATACCACTCTAATTGGCAAGTTACCTATCTAAGTTATAGTATAAATTAAAATGGATGTTAAGTCTAAGAATCAATCCTATGTGGAATCAATTATGAAAGTATACCTAATTATTTTTAATATGGATACCCTTAAATTTTTTAATTAACTAACTTCTATAATAAAATAATTAATAAAATAAACTATAGATAAAAGGTAAAGATTTCAATAAGCTAAAAGATTAAACTAAAAGAAAAGACATCAAATTAAAACAATTATCTAAAAAAGTAATAGAACAACTTAATAACATAATAGCATAATAACATAACATAACATAAAAACATAATAACATAAATTAATTAATTAAGAAATAACATTTTCCTTAATAAAGCCTATATTATTGTTTACTACATAGTTGTAGGGGATTATTTAATCTCAATTGCTAAATTGGACCATGAGATTCCTAATCCTATTCCTATGGAAATTGGATTTTAAATTAGCCGAATTTACGTCTCTAGCTAATCCCTAATTTTGAAACTCTCTCTACCTAAATTGCTTTTGAATAGAGCTTCTTAAGATTGCATTAAGTTCTTGGACCCTACTATTAGGTTAAGATTTGCTACCTAGTCTCTTAGTGTACTTAATCTCTTTTAATTACACTTGTCTATTGACTACAAGATTCGTGCTTCTACAACAAACTTAAACATTAAATTAACAACTTGAGTAAACATTAATCTAATTGTTGATGTCAATTTCTAGCTGAAGTGTGATTGAGAATAGAAGACTCGTAGACACTTTGCAAAATGAATAAAAGTTAGGCTAAGGTTAGGGTGGGGGGGGGTGGGGATGGGGTGGGTGGGTGTGGGAGTTATCACTCCGATGCATAAGTCAGATAAAGAAGAGAGAAGATGGGTAAATAAGGAAGAGAGTGCATGAGTGTCTAAAAAAAACCTATCTACTGCATTTGAACCTCCTTTTATAATCGTTGGTATTATTTTGAAATCGGTAACCATTCCCTCCAGTCTAAGTACGTGTTTTAGGTTTGATTTTAGGACTATTCTTTGAATTTGAGGGACATGCTAATGTCATGGAGTAATGGGCGGTTGTTTGAACCAAATAGCTAACTGTTTGCACCTTTATGTCATAATTTGAATAATTTAGGACTAAACAAGTCAATATCTGACCTAAAGATAGTCCTTTTGACCTACAAATTATTCATTTGTTCTTCTTTGGTCGGATCTTGCTTAGTTCATCTTGCTAGTCTTTCCTAATCTTGTTTCATTTGGTTGTCCAAACCTCTTCAAGTTTGGGATCAAGTAAAAAGAGCAATGTAACCAAATATGATCCGATGCTTAGTGAAGAATAACTCCAATAGGTAAGCTTATTTTGTAGGAAAAATCCTTATCAACACTAATGACAATAAAAATGGTGTAATCAAATTGTAATAAGCAAAATCATAGATTGAATTTTGACAAATAAAAATCACCCTTTGAACATTGGATTCAACAATGATTTACCAAGTAATTTAAAAGAAAGACATGAAACTAAGAAGAAATAAAAAGAATGATGGAGGAACCACCTTGTAATTCTAACTAATGCTTAAGGGGCTCTATCCTTGCTCTACTTTCGTCTTTGTTGCTTCATAGTGTGAATACTTATATACAAGAAGTAGGCCAAAGATTACAACAAACCTAACAAAAATAGAAGATTTGGAAATCACTACATCTCCATGCCTAAAGTATATGGCTGTGGTTGCTAGGGATGTTCTTGCTCTTCAAGTGAAAACATTAAGTTTTGAAAGAAATTTACAATGAAGAGATCTTAAGTAGGGATTACGGGTGTGGTCCTTAACCATGAACTCTTTTGGACTTCATTCCTTGATCAAAACTCTTCCACTTTACTTCTTGATCCGTGCTTTTTGCATCAATAAAGCTTGAAATTATATAAGAATCCTTCAAAACTTCGTGACATGCTCCTTTAATCCTTCAAACCAATAAATAGGCAAATTAAGCTCAGAATATCATGAAATCAATGAGAATAAAATCTAAATCAATGCAAAATTATCATATAAAATCTATGTTAAATTCATATCATTAACAACTCAAGGACCCCATTGTCCTCGAGCTAGCTAGATCTAAGCTCAATGCATAGCCCTAACCCTAACCCCTTGAGCATATACTAGATTCTTAGGGCATGGCTCGAAGACTTCGATGCCTCTATTGCTACTACTACTCTCTCTCTCTCTCTCCTCTCCCCCTCCTTGGCCTTTATACTTAGTTGCCTTAGTTGTGATGATTTCCCATATTGTAGATGTGATAGCTACCTTTCCCAAGGATTACCAATCAATAAAGTGGCCTTATCACTTGTCGTACCACACATACCTTCCTTACACCAACCACAAATAAGCCAATCTTAGCCTGCTAACTTGTCCTAAGCAAGTAAGCTCCATGCCTTATAAATAGGTCATGATGCCAAAGGTTTAAGGATTCCAAACTCTTAAAATCCTTGCTTTACTTCCTTTAGATGTACAATACTCTCTGTTTTCCTTCCTTTGCTAACTTAAATATCGAAGAGCCTTCATTAGCTTAGCCATAGAGGGCTTTCTTGCAAGTTTACCACACACATGATGATCGTTCTACTAGTGACCATCTCTTAGTAATCAATACGTCACTAGGGTTGATTAAATTGGTGTAATGAATCCAATCTAGTATTCTTTGAATATTAGTAGCTAGATTTTTTAGGGGTGGAAAAAATCTAAAGGTTTACCTCAAATTTAATTTGCTTTGTGAAAATGATCTCTTTTTTCAATTTTTCTTGGCTCAAAGCTTTCATATTTGTGTCTATTTTAATAATACTCTAATGTAGACCAAAAAAGATTATAAGAAAGATGAAAATAAATGATAAAAATGATGGAACGCTTCTAAAGAAAATCTTTAACCTAAAAGTTTAAAATGATGACATTTTGTTCTTCCTCCTAATTAAATAATAAAAAATGTATATGCCATTTCAAATAAAAATTATGTTAAGATGGAGTGCCCTCAAAGGATGTACCATATTTTAGAAAGCATCCCTAAAAATAAACCAAATATATGACCATAAAAATGAACTTTCCAACTCGTAGTCATTTACTCTAAAACAAAATCTCTTCATCTCCTTTTTTTTCCCCTAAATTTTTCTTAATAAATCCAATAAATAGTATGGTAAGAGTTAACACCCTAATTAAGGAAAGAATAGTGAAAAGAATCATTCCCCCCAAATTTCACCTCTATTTAGTGATTATATGTATGTGAAGTCCTTGAGACACTTCTCAAGTTAACATTCAAAAGCTAATTAGATTTAGGCATTGTATAGGTATGCCTCCAATGATTCATTAAGTTGCATTCTATTTAGAGATCAATCATAGAATAAGTAAGTAATCATCCTATCTTTCGTATATGTTAGGATTATTAGATTATCTTTGAAAATAATTTCTCTATGTTTGAAGTAGAAAAAGTGAAATTAAGGTTTTGATTATTTATTCAACTAAAGGAATTGTTGAGAAACTAAAATCAAATCGTTTCACTTGTTTGAATTGTTATCCATCAATATAACCTAGTTAAAGAACTTCAAAATTTCTTGAATTATAAAGGGATAGATGATATTGATTTTTGATAATATAATTTGGAGTTTGATTAGTTTAAAATTATCATGCTTGTGATAGTCGGCTAAGGAAAGCATTGATCGACTACCCTAAACTAGGAAAGTAAAAAGGGGGTTCTTAAGAAAGGGTAATCCATAGTATAGCCCTTGGTAGTCAACCTCTACCTTTATTTTAGGGGCATGGTCTAATTTAATGGAGCGTAGTCAATCTATATTATGGCCTAATTGATCAAATCTCTTAGGATAGGTGTTGTCTTTACGTTCTAAGATTAGAATCTTAATTTAATGTTTGATATTACTATGAAAAGAAAGTTTGTTGAGTATTAGCCATGTCTATCATGTTGTTTTGCTTATGATTTGATATTTGACAATTATCAATATTAGTTAGGTTTCCGTATGTACTTGCTAGTAAAGTTTGTATGGTATGAAATATGATATGATCATTGACTTACTGCTTAAAGCCAATTATGAATTGAATGTTCAGAATAAAGTGATGTTTAAATAGTATAAATTGAGATATGGATAAAAAGAAAAAAGAAATAGTATTGACTGAGGTTGACATGTGAGATTTATGGATTATTGGCTAATTGTCTTAGGCCATCTTAGGTTAAGAGAGTTAGAAGTTTGTCAATAAGAATGAAGCATCTTATAGAAGGCAACTAAGTATAAGGCCATGGAGTGTCTTTATCAACTCTTCCTCTAGGTCCTTTTTAGATTTTTCTTTTGTATGTATGAGTCCATGTTATGAAAAGCCTATGACTAAGTTAATCTATTTTATATGATGTTCTAGAATTATTCAAATAGGATGAACATTTGTTAAGTCACTTATGCATGGTAGGTAAGAAAAGACAAAAGTCATTAAATGGATATGATATTGGCGATCGACCTATGAAGCCAGTTCACAAAAAAACAAAATTCTCTCCTCCTTTTGTAAGATATCCAACACATTCAAGCTTCTAACACTCAAGTTGTCCTTGCCATTTATTGACACGTTAAGCGTAAACATCTACAAAAATCTCCATAATATCTGTTATAATCTCCAAAGAATCTCAATAAAGTTTAATCTTTAGATAAAAAAAATAATCGAAGAGTACGTTTCATATAATATTGAACAAGAATTTACTATACATAAATTGAAATCCTATCTAACTCAAAAATTATTTTCATAATAGAAATTCTAATCGCTACTTCCAATCTTCAAAATCTTGATGATCGTATTTGAAATCAATAAAATTTAGCCCCACCAAATACATGTACCAAACAAAATTTAATGTCAAATAATTAATTATACTTGGTTAAATTCTCTAACTTAACAATCGCAAATAGCAAATAGGTACTCGAATCCTAGAAACTATATTCCATGAGTTATAATTGATATTAAAACCTAATACATTTATGCAGCTACTCATCACATATCAATACTTAACTAAAAATTAAAATTACTACTTATAACTATGGTTTTGATTTAAGTTCCTAGCATTCTAAGCTTAAAGAAAACCTTTTGATACTATCTATATTTACATATATCCTCTTAAAATATGTAAGAATAATATTGACTAAAAGTAATTAATAAAATGTTATTCATTAATGAAATAGCTTGAAAGGGTATAACAACTAATTAGCAATAAGGTTTATGGGATGAGGTATCGAAACAACAACAAATAGAAGAATTTGTATGCAGATTGATCTTGGGCAATAAGTTGTATTGCCTAGCATGGTTGTGGTCTAAGCCATGCTCTTTAGCATGGTTTGGATTCCATGCATATATGGTCATGCTTAGACCATGTACACTGTCCTCCTTCTTTAGAATTTGATGAACCTTCATTGAATTCCTTAAATCCACATTCTTATAGTTCTTTAACAAATCCTCATAGTTTTATCAACATTAATCATTCTAGCATCCCTTTTTGCTCATTAAAAATTAATATTTAACAACAAAACTTAGCTATCTTTAAAAAAAATACTTAATTGGATCCAATGCCTTATAGCTAACCTACACTTTAAGCTCCATTGTATGGAAAGTTTTCACAAAAGATATAATACGCATCAAGAAAAGTTATAGACTCTCTCTTGAACTAGACTAAAGGTACCACTTATCGTACCACATTAAGCCTTACATGAACCTTACTTGCCTTTACTAAAAGAAAGTTGGTAATCTTGTTAACACAAGTAACCAAAAGGAACCAAACCTATCATTAACTAGCTTGCCTTGATAGTTAAATGCTTAATGGTCCACATGAGAGAGAGAGAGAGAGAGAGAGAGAGAGAGGATAATGGATTTACGTTTCGAGAGGTTGATGGAGGGAAAAGGACTATGGACTGGGGTTAAGGCTTAAGAGGGTTTTTATTTTTAATAGGAAGGGCTTTTGAGTATTTTAGGTTAGACTATAATGCCCTTAAGTTCTATGACTTAATAATTCCTATTATTATTTTATTTAATGAATGAATGGTATTTTATAGTCGTCCCCTTAAAAAGAACTTTCTTCCTTGAAAGTTTGCTCAAATAATTGAAATGCTATTAATAGTTCCTTCTTATCTTTTCTTGTAGCTTCTTACTCAAGTCAATTGCTTTACTATATCTTAACATACTTGCTCACTTATGCTCTTTGAGTTGCCTTTTTCACATTTGTGTATTTGTTCCGTTTTAAGACCATTCCTAAGTCTACTATTAATCTCCTAAAATAAATAGCTTTATTTTATATAATTTCTCATAATAACATGCATAGATTTCTAGTTAAATAGTGTTTTTCTATGTTACCTGGCCTTTTGTTGCGCTATTTCAATATACTTCAATCATAAAATTTCAACCATTTCACTCATAACTATTATTCTCTTATTTTGATATTTCTATCATAGTGATATCTCACTTTATTTTAACTTGAGGATCTTAAGATTATTTGAATTGTTGTCCTAATACCTCTAGGTCGTAACTAGTGTCTCCCTAAAATCAACATTTGTGAATTTTGTGTCCTTTTAACTGCCATCTACAAAATTTTCTTCACTTACCTGTTCCATATATTTTACAAATCCTTCTTTAAAATTAGAGTCTTCAAAAATTTTCCGATAGTTATAAACTGGATCCCCACTTATTGAATCTTAGATTTCCAAGTTTCATTTTCCAATTTCTCACTAAATCAAACACCTTATGAAAACTCTTACTTACTTAATGAGCTTCAATGTTATTACTTTTCACAATCTCAAAGTATTAATTCCCATTTTTCAATGCATTACTAAAGTCTATTCAACTTTTCTCTACAAGATTTTCCTTCATACTCCTCATCCCATTTATCTTGTAATTTCTTTAGTTGAAATTTGAGTCTTCGAAACCTTTTCACCATTCAAATCTTATATCTCCAATTATAGGTCTCAGATTTCCTAAAACTAATCACTTGTTGTTCTCCAATTTATAAGCTTAAGGACTAAACTCTTTCTATCTATTCATTTATAATTCTAAGATTATTAACTTAGGTGTTCTCAAGTTTTTTATTCCCATGTCTAGTTAATGTATTCCATTTGATATCCCTTTAGAGCAACCATCCTCTTTCCATAATTATTTATGTTGTCCCATTATAGTTTATATTCCTTAATATTACCATTTATTATCTATACTATTCATCATTTTAAGGTTTGATATACTATTTTATTTCTTTTTTTTGTGTATCTTATTTTATTGTCTTTATTCTTAGTTATCTATCTTTTTTACTATTATAATTATTACTTTTCTTTTTTATGTTTATTGTAGTAGGTATTGTAGATATATCCTTGCTTGTTTTGGTTACCTTATTTTATATAATTAGTTGTCTTTAACTTATTTATTTGATTAACTATTCATTGATTTGTTTATTCTTCACTTTGATTTCTTTCTATTTTTGTTTTTTTATTGCTTTCATTTGTCATTGTTTCAATATTATGGAATTGATATCCCACACAATACTCATATGAGCAAGGTTAGCAAATCCTAATGTTTTACTGAACTTGACACAATAGGGATACATTTGACAACTTGATGGAATGTTGACCTCCAAGCCTCTCGCTAGAGCTTGTCTCAAGGGCTTATAAAATCTCATGAGGAGGATTCTATTTCCTCAGCTTGGCTATGATGAATTCTTGTATCAATAGGCTTGCTACTAAACTCCTTGAATTCCCAGCTTAGATATACCTCGATCTATTTTAACCTATGCTTACATGCTTAGCTCACGGACATTTTTGGTATAGCTGACTTGATGAGTGCTGAGAACTCCAGTGCTGATCTTATGAGCACCATGCACTTGAATTGCAACCTCCCAACTTCTTCCTGTCGACTTGTCTATTTGCTTAAATAGCTTAGCTTTAGCACTTCACTTCCCTATGTATGGAGGGAATGACAACGCATTACCTGCCTCTACTTTTTTTGATATTGTACTATATTCCTTTTTGTCCTTTTTTCATATTTACCCCCTTTTTGCTTATACTAAGAGTATTTATTTTTGAATTACCCCTTTATGTAATTTGTGTCATTGTCTTGTTGCTTTAAGAGACTTACTATAAATAGTCCTTCATCATTGTAGCCAAAATATATCATCCTTCATCATCATACTGTTAATAAATATTCTCTCTTTTATCTTACGAGAAACCCTCTCAAGTTACAAACTCTTACTCTTATCTAATCTTGCTAATAGCTTAAGGTTAGTGGAGTTTAGTTCTTTGCTTGTGCATCATATCAAGCTGAGTCTAAGTCATGTGGTGTTCATTGGTGAGTTATATTTGATGATCAACCTCATGAAGCTGCTGGAAAAGTCGGACCAATCCATTTGTACTTTCTTTGATATCTTCTAGGACCCATCTAACTTACTATGATAAGATCTTGTGATAATTGAGCTCTAAGGCACATCATATTTCTTAGTATTAAAGCTTGAGGTTACGATCGATAGCTAATTATTTATAGTGACTGGTTATTGTAATTTGCTTATACACCTTATTGTACTCTGTTTTCTCTTCTGCAAAACAGAGCAAGTTATTGAAGTTGTTGATTCAATGTAGTACTATTAGTGTTGTGTAGAATCTTTTGTTAGATTGTGAACGTACTAAAAGTCTTGTTGTGAGAATATTGAATCCTAGTGTACAAGGAGAGATTGATGATGTAGAAAGTGATGTGTATAGTCGTGGTCGTATCGAACAATAGACCCCACGGATCATAGATGAGCAATTACAAAACCTTACTGCCACTGTGGCCAACTTGTCCATATTTGTGTAAAGGTTAGTGAAAGCTTAACCTTAAGAGAGGAATGTTTAGCATGGACAAGGTGTACGCGATGGGCCAAGAAGATAAGGTATGGAAATTTGAGCTCTTGATGCTATGAATGCATTATAAGCATGACCTATCCAAGTTAAAGAACATGTACAACAAATACTTGAGTTAGGAGAAGTTGAGGCCGTAGAAGATGGCGAAGATAAGGATAAGCAGTTCCTTGAATATGACGAGCATGAGCTTCGAGCTCCTCGAGGGACTAAGCACATCAAAGTGTAGGCTTCGAGCTTCTTTATATTTGGTAGTGCCAATGAATATATGGATTGGGAAGAGAAGGTTAAGAAAATATTTGATTTCTATAATTAAGAGGATGTAGTGCATATTTAAGTAACTGCCATAAAGTTTTCTAGGTATGCAATAATGTGGTGGAAGAAATTGTAGACTATACTACGATGAGCTCGATGTAAAATAGAACTTAGAATGAGATGAAGTGAGGTTTGAGGAGTAGAGTTGTTCCTAAGCACTATGAATAAGACACTTTCAAGCGTCTTTAAGAACTTAAGTAGGGTAGCCAAACTATGGATGAATATGATTGAGACTTTCAACTATTGATGATCAAATGTGATGTTGATCAGCCAAAAGTGCGAAACATTAAAAGATTCATTTTTGGTTTGTGAGCTAAGATTAGGAATATAGTAGAGCATAGACATTCAATTTTTACCCTATTTATTTTATTTTATTTCAATAGTATAAGGGGTCTTAAATCAGAAAATCCAGAAAATAAGAAATTTATAAAAAAAATAAGAAATAGGAAAAAAAAAACAAAAGATAGAAAAATAAGAAAAAAACATAAAAAAAAAGAAATCTAGGAAAAAATATAAAAAAATTAGGAAAAAACGTAAAAATAAGAAATTTAGAAAATACAAAAAAATGAAAAAATTTAGAAAATTTCAGAAAATTGAAAAGTCACTAAAAATAGAAAAAAATTAACAAATAAAAGATTTAGGGAATTTAGAAAATAATAATCTTTTTAAAATAGATTTTTATTTTAATAAAATTAAAAGGTAGACCATTAAGCTTAGGCTTAGATTTGAATCTAATTTAGGTTGACCTGATCCATATGTGTAATTTTAATTGCATATATAGACAAGGTACAGATTAACGACCTAATGGATAAACATGTTGACATATGCATTGGGTTTGGTTAGAGGCTAAGGGGTTTGAATCTTGTTAGAGGCAAAATTGTCTTTTTTTTTTTTTTCTTTTTCCAAAACACACACTACACTGCTATGTGTTAGGATTTCATTGTGTCACGTATTAGGAATGGTCGGTATTGATGTGGTGTAATGTGGCATGCCACGATAGCTGCCATGTGTCACTATTAGACATGTGGCATTGCCACATTAGATCCCATAACTGACATGGCGCTACATTATCATCTCTTGCCTTATTATTTCCAAATTATCCTTTTCTTTCCAATTCGTTGTCCCTACTTCACTGTAAATTTTCACATAATTTCTGTACATATGTATGCAATTCCATTATGCTTTCATGTTCTATACGTAGCTTACTTTGGATTTAACCTTCAAATTGGTCTACATTCATCCATCAAGACTAGTTAAATCAAGCTTCAAAAATGGAAAAAGTCAATTTTGGAGCTGGGACATTAATGGTGGATTTTAGCCATTAATGAACTTTTTAAGCTTGTGTAAGCTTAAGAACCTATAAATTAGACCCTCCCATCCTTATTAGAGGTACGCAATTCACTTACGAGCTCTCTCTCTTTCTTCTTGATCACTCTTTCTCTACACCTATCAAACCCTCTCTCTCTCTTCGCTTTCTCTCCCTAGCTGTTTTAGAGACACTAGACCCCCCTAGTTAACTTCCCCACAACACAAGCATCTAAGCTCAGCTACCTTCACTCTTGGCATGACTCCTAGCTACACGGCTAAACGCCTACTGTTGAACCCTAACCACAACAACTCCTACTCAAAACTACCACGTACGATGATCCTTAAGCTACATTGACTCTACGGCTGAGCTTGCCTTAGTCCTTAACCCCAAAATCGATCACTCACTCACACCCAGCAATCTTCATATAGCTAAGCTACCACCATCCCCATTAACCCATTATCTAACTACCTCCAATTAACTACCATAGACCATGGCACTTTCCCTATACCCCCTTAACCCCAATTGAAAACACACAAAAACTCCTTCACCCCTTTGATTCATCATCCGAATCACCTAGAGTCATCCCCACTGTGTAATTGTTGAAGGAGAAATTGGAGGCAACTCGAACCCTACCCAAGATCTGAGATTCAAATCGACCCAACCTGCATTCACAACTCGATCTAATCTCTTAGGTCTGACTTGCGTGCTAAGCAGTATCTAAGCCCGCCCTTTTCCTTTTCTTTATATATTTATATATATTAATTTGTTTTGTATTGTATTTGTAATGTGAAAGAAAGAAAAAGGAAAAAAGAAAAACAAAAAAAAAAGAGGAAAAAAAGAGAAGAGAAAAAAGTAGTCTATTTATTTATTTACTTTTTAGTTAAATAGATAAAAAAATAATAAATAAGATAATGAAAATAATGATAAATGAATCATCTTATCACCAAGAAAAATAAATTTTCCAAAAATAAATGGACCCTTTCCAAATTAAGGCACTTAAGAATTTTCCAAAAAAATAAAATTTCCGATTTAGGACCCTTTTTTAGAAATTTTCTTAAATAAACCAAATTAGGTTAAGAACGTAAATCTAGCATATTTTCAAAATTAAAACAAATTCAACCCATTAAAGTTTTACAAAAAAGAACTATGTACATTTGATCTCAAATAGTGGGTATGTAGGTGCGTACGGGGTGACGGTAAAAAATAAAAAAACCTAATTTTCCTTTTTTTTTTTGTTTAGATTACTTAAGTTATCCAATTAAAGTAACTAATAATTGAATTTTGTTTTATGGAATTGAAAGGTGATTTTTAAGGTTAAAATTAAATTTGAAAAGTTAATAATATCCGTAAAGGTTTAAAAAACCCAACCCCTAGATCCAGATCTGTAGCTTCTAAAACTTTTTTTTTTCTTTTTATAAAATTTGTTTAATCAATAGACCAGTAGCTAAGTTATAACCAATTCACCCAATTGGTTATAACTTAGCTCTTTCTTTCCTGACTTCAGTTAGGTGATGACTCCAATATATTTTGAAAATAAAAACCAACTTTCTTTAAACCCTAGTTAAGGGTCAGTATTAAACGGGTAGAGTTTAATACTGATCAGTTTAGAGAAACTTAATTTAAAAAGAATCAAGAGTGAAAAAACCAAGTTCGACATAAAGGTACAGTGATGTGCTTAGGAGCTTAGTAATCATTAAGGCTTACCATAGGGAATAGTAATCACATGGGTCCTTTAAGATATCGAAGAAAATGAAATGGAAGAGTCGTCAACACAATAGCTTTCGTAAGCTGCTCGGAGGATATGACACACCAATGAACACAACATGACTTAGTATTTCACTTGATATGACACACAAGCTAATATTAAGGCTTACTTACCACTAATCTCGAGCTACTCGGCAAGATTAGATAAGACTGTATGAAATGTACTCGAAAAAGGGGTACCTTACAAGAATAAGTTTATTCAATAAGTATAAGGTATATATCAATTACAGCAACAGTAAAAGGACTATTTATAGAAAGTTAATTACAAAGAAGAAAGAAATTCCTAGTATGTACGTAAAAGGATAAATATGACAAATGATGGAAAAAAAAAATATGTTACAAATGTTAGAAAAGTAATGGACATGTGGTAGCCTGTTAATGTGTTTGTATTGGGGGATCTTGGGGAATATTGAAGTTGTGACTATTGTTAATGAATGGTACTTTGGGTTGCCGAGACAAATAAAGGTCGCTTCTATTCAGTAGGTTGAATGAGTAAAGCTTGGCATATAAGGACTCAGCTTTGACACTCGACACTTGGTAACTCGATTGTAGCACTTGTAATGTCTGTAGATTGGTAGAATAGGGCTTGACACATAGTCACCTTAGCTTTGACACTCGATAGGTCAGCTTTGGCACTTAATAAGTCGGTGATTGGGTAGGGGTTTGTACAGAATAAAGTATGTTTGAGTTGGGACTTTAGAGAGTTAACCCATAGTTCATTTGCATACAGGAGCTCATCTTTAGCAGGCTTATAAGAAATCTCCTCTTAGTAAGAGATTGGAGGCCTTAGAGATGGGTATGTATAAGGGGTCTAGAGGTCGACAATCATCAATTCCCTAAGGTTGTTGAAAAATTGTTCTCAAATCTTGGTCTTCCTCTTCTTCTGGCACATAGGGCATCAAGTCGGCAACATTGAAATTAGGAGACACTCTATATCCTTTGGGTAACTCCAACTCATAAGTTGCATCGAAGGATCATGAAAGGGCCATATAATTTGGGTGAAAGCTTGTTTGTCCTTTTCCTTAAGAACTGCTCGTTGCTCAAGTGGATCTAAATAAGGTCTCATAGGTTGTAAATGACTCGTCATTTTCCTTAGCTTCCCTATTCTCTTTATTTAGCTATAATCTTGGCTAGTTGCTCAGCAACCTTCTCATCTAGTTTTTGAAACTCCTTAATGCACTGCAGACTTGATTAACTTTCTCCTTTAGAGGTTGTGTTGATGACCATGTCCAATAGTAAGTTTGGGTTAAGTTTATAGACAATCTCAAAAGGTGGCCTTCTTATCGAGCTATGAGTGGAGTAGTTGTAAGCAAACTCAATGATGAGCATACATAGACCTTAATCATGTAGATTCTTCTTAACAATTGCTCAGAGGAGGTTACCTACTATTTTGTTAACAACTTTTGTTTGGTTATCTGTCTATGGGTAGCAATAAGTACTAAACATGAGATTAATGTAGAGCTTCTTCCATAGGGTTCTCTAGAAGAAGCTCGTAAACTTTGAATCATGATCAGATAAAATACTCCTTAGTACTTCATGCAGCCGCATGATCTCTTATAAAAAGAGGTTAGCAACAAATATAGCATTATTGATTTTGTAGCAGGGGATGAAGTGGTCATCTTGTTGAACTAATCAACTACTACCATAATAGAATCATTTCTCTGTGGTGTTTTAGGTAGATAGAGCATGAAATCTGTGCTCAGATTGGTCCATGGTTGATTAGGTATGATAGAGGTTTATACTCTCCATATGGCTCCATTCTTCCCTTGGCTAGTTTGCACACCATACAATGCTTAAGAATTTTGTGCACATCTTTCAGCATCCCAAGCCAAAAGAAATGTTTTTTTAGCAACTTGGCTATTCTCTTCTCACCAAGGTGGTTGGTTAGGCCTTCAGCATGGGCTTTTTTGACAAGTAATTCTCTAGTAGACCCACTTGGCACATAAATTTGTCTTCTCTTAATAAAAAATCCTTGGCTTAAATAGAACCCATCTACTACTCTTCCTATGTTACATTTGGCCACTAAGGCTCCAAAATATAGATCATACTCATATTGATTAGACAGGGTGTTGAACTCAAGTATCTTCGATTGTAAAGTGGTAATAAGAACATGTTGGTGAGAAAATGCGTTGACTATGGTGTTAGTACTCCCTTTCTTGCATCTAATAACATGGTAGAAAGTTTCTACGTATTTGATCCACTTAGCATGGTGTTGGGGAAGTTTTTGTTGTCCTTTGAGATATTTGAGAGATTCAAGGTCCACGTAGATGATGAACTCTCTCAACAGTAAGTAGTGTTGCTAATTCTAAAGTACTCGGACAAGGGCATAGAACTCCTTATCATACGTTGAGTAACTCAATATGGCACCTCTGAGTTTCTTGCTGAAGTATGCAATTAGTCAGCATTCTTGCATAAGAATAGCTCCAATGCTAACTCTAAATGCATCACATTCTAGTTAAAAAACTTTCTTGATGTCGAGCAGGACAAATACTAGGGTAAAAGTCAACCTGGACTTAATCTCATCAAAGCTTCATTGAGCTTTTTTAGACCATTTAAATTTAGAGTTTTTCCTAGTTAGCTCGATTAATAGGGTAGCAATGGAACTACAGTTTTGAATGAATATTTGATAAAACAAAGCTAAACCATGAAAAAACTCCTTACTTTGGTAGCACTAATTGTTGGCCATTTGAGAATAACTCGAACTTTCTTGTCATCAACTTTGATACCTCCCTCAAAAACAAAACAAGGAATATTACCTTGCTTTGATAGAATACACATTTCTTAAAGTTTTCAAATAAGTGCTCAATATGAAAGATATCAAACACAGATCGCAAATGCATGATATAAGAGATGAAGTCGGCACTATTTACTAGAATATCATCAAAGTAGACAACAAAACAATTACCAATCAATGTTCTCAAAACATTGTTCATGAGTGGCATAAAAGTGCTTGGTACGTTCTTTAGACTAAATGGCATCACCATCCATTTGAATAGACTGTTCTTTGTTTTGAAAACAATTATCTATTCATCTCTAAGTCTCATTTGTATTTTGTGGTAGCTACTATTCAAATCAATTTTTGAAAAGACTTGGGCACCATGCAATTCTTCAAGCATATCATCCAATTACGAGATCGGATAAATTTTGTTGATTGCTCGGCTGTCAATGTACATTCTCTATGAGCCATCTTTTTTTAGCATTAGGACGGCCGGTACATTATAGGGGCTTATACTCTCTTGGACATATCTATGATCAATCAACTCATCAACTTGTTTCTTGAGCTCAATAGCTTACTCAGGGTCGATCCCATAGGTAGGTTAATTAGGTAGGGTTGCTTTAGGTTGAAGGTTAATATAATGCTCTATACTTTTTATAGATGGTAAGCCTCTTAGCATCTCAACAAGAAATTGATTGGCATACTCTTGTAGTAAAGTCTACGCCTCAATAGGTAAGGTTTTAGCTTCTCTCAATACTAGAAGTTTCTTAACTAACAAGACCACACTCTTTCATGTTAGCATCTCTAGAAAGTTGAGCACGGGAAATCACTAATGACTTCCTCTATAGTGATCTAGAAATCTTCTCTCGTGACTTTTAAACTTCTTTGTGCTCATTAAGATCAATATACCTTCTTCCCATCCTTTTAGAAGATATAGGTGTTCCTATATCCATCATGCAATACCTTTAATCAAACAGCTAGGGTTAGCCAAGTACTATGTGTAAAGCAAATATAGGTAAGATGTCGTTTAGTACCTCATCCTTATATTTGTCACCAACAGTAATTGACACTTTAACTTGCTCGGTAATAGGTAGACCTCCCTTCTTATTTAGCCAATGAATCTTGTATAGCTTAGGGTAAGGGAAGGTCAGCAATTTCAAGGCCTTCACCTCTCCTTAAGCGATAGCATTAGTACAACTTCCTCCATCAATGATTAAAGCACACAACTTGCATTCACTCTGCAGTTTGTATGGAAGAGGTTCTCCTTCTGCTTATTCTCACCAAATACAAAGGTATTGAGAGATCTTCATATGATCATACAATACTCAACTCCCATTTTAGGTAGGGTTACGGCATTAGGTCTTCTTAAAATTCGCTCAACATGTGATTAACATCTACCTCCTCTTCACCTTCACTAAAATTTTCCACCTTAAATTGGGGTTTGTCTCCTTTGATGGTCATGGTATATTGGTTTGAATATTGTCTAGACACATATCTAAAACCAAGATGCTTGAAACAATTAGTCTCTCAAGTCTTCCTTTCAGAGCTTTGACATTAGTCCTTCTTAACCTCAGGCTCTTCAGCCTTGCTCTTGCCTCGACCATCGTTAGGTCTGCTTAGCATATGACCTTGGCGGTCTACCTTGGAATTGGATTAAACTTGGCCATATCCTGTTCGACTTAGCATATAAGTCCAACTCAATAAGCCAGGTTGAGTGCTTGGAGATTGGCTAACCTGACCTTTCCTCTATTGTTCTATTCATTAAGCTACTCGCTTGGTTTTATCTAAACTTTCTAGCCTTTACACCTCTACTATATTATCAATCTCGGTCCTTAGCCCAAAAATGAACCTTGCTATTGTTTACATCTTAAGTTCTTCAACACCACAGTGGATCATCAACAATTGAAACTCTTAGACGTACTTGTCCATTGAACGATTACCTTACCTTCACTTCTTAGAGATGTTAGAAAGTGTCCTACTCATGGTGTTTTGGATAGAATCTACTCCTTAGAACTCTCTTCATCTCGTTCCATACTTGGATTTCTCATCGAGCTCTCTGACGAACATTTTGCAGTTTCTTTCACCACATTGCCACATACCTAGAAAATTCTAAAGCAATTACTTGAATATGAATAACATCTTTGTAATCATAAAAGTCGAATATCTTTTCAATCTTTTCTTTACAGTCTAGGTAGTCATCAGCATTACTAGACCCATTAAAGCTTAGAATTTGCACCTTAAGATACTCAACTTCCTTAAGAGCACGGAACTCACATTTTTCTAACCTATTGTACTGCTTTTTCTCCTCAAACTTCTCAACTTCATTAAACTTAAGTCTCCTTCTTGCAACTCTTTCAGTATGTTGGGTTAGATCTAGGTTTACATTAATAGTTTTGGGTACTTGATTCTCACCCATCTATCTGAAGAACACTAGGCAAAACTTAAGAGGAAGGAGAGGGGTGAATTGAGTTCTAAGGACAAATTGCAATTCTTTTTCGCTATAAACAACTAAATGCAATAATAAGAGTAATCAAAGTAACAATAAAACAATAATAAATACGGAAATTAAAAGTGATAGAGATAAAGAAGATCAAGCCCAAATTTAATGTGGAGTTTGGAGCATCCCTTACTCTTCATGGACACACAATGCCTCCAATTGAGGACTTCACACCATTTTATTGATTTCTCAATCAAGCTCCAAAGAGCTACACATACACAAACTCAAACTTGATTACATAAACTTCTCACTTACAATTCTTAACATAGATCACAATCTCTACTCAAAACACAAAACTCAATCTTAAGGATTATTGGTATAGTGCTTTTAACTCTTAATACTTTGCAACTAATAGTTCATAAGCACTACGCTTCAAATCTCTCTAAATATTGGCAAATTAAGGTACAAGAGACAATAAGAACACAAAAGAATGTTGGAATACTGCAGTAAGATATCATATCTTAATTGTCATTGGTCAGGTTGTTGAGCTTTTATATCAACTCATTGAATTCTTCCCATTACTGCGCATTAAATGCTCCAACAACTACTTGAATAAGACTTACTAGCATGTTGGCTCCTTGTACTACCGGTAAGCTAGTAACAAAATACTCTACCAGCATGACCATCAACAAGTGAATCGGCATGTCGGCTCCTTTAGGCTAATGAGTGTTTTTTCAAGGCTCTATATCTTCAGCTTAGTTCTTTCTTGAGCTGTCAACCCGGTAGGCCAAATATCACTTGAAAATTCTTTTAACATACAACGAACAAATATACTTTGCAATCTAACTTCAAGATCATTTAATCACCATTTAAAAGATAAAATTTATTTTAAAGATAATTGATATATTTATTCTTTAAGCAAATTAATAAATCTTATTAAATTACCTCAATATAAACAAATAATACTTAGTTTTGTCATTCACTTATTTGGTTAAAAACAATATATTTAGATATGTACTTTTTGTTCTCATCAAAATCAATTAATGAACCTTAGATTCAACATTATCTTCTTAACGTATCTTTCACTTCTCGACCCTTATTTAACAACAACTCTCTCTTGTAGCCTAGTCACTTAGGCCCTTTGTACATAAATATCTAGATTAGCCACAACAGCAGCAAGGTATTGTATATGCTCATTAATAGTTCATAGGGTCTATTAAGTAACATGGCTACGACCATGAGCATCACTCTTAGCATCATTAATCTCTCCTTAAATATTAAGATTCAACATTTCTTAATATAAACTTTAGAAAGGTAACTGTTTAATAGAAGATTCTCACACAACTTCGATAATACAACTTCTAATAGCAACTTAAGAACTTACTTTGTTTTCCACTTGAGAAATAGAGTATAATAGAACAAACACACTAGCACGAACTACTTCAATACTAAGCTTTTGGTTATAACCTTAAGCTCTGATACCAGGATTATATGATGTGCCTAAGTGCTCAATAATTACTAAGGCTTACCATAGGGAATAGTAAATTATATAAGAGAAAATGAAATGGAAGAGTCATTAACATAGTAGCTTCCATGAGCTACTAGGAGGATATGACATACCAATAAACATGACACTTGATATGATGCAAAAGTTAATACTAAGGTCCACTTGCCACTGACTACAAGCTAATCGGCAAGATTAGATAAGAATGTAGAAAATGTGCTTGGAGAAGGGGTATCTCATAAGAACAAATATATTCAATAAGTGTAAGGTATATATCGATTGCTGTTACAATAAAAGAATTATTTATAGTAAGTCCTTTAGGGAAACAATGCAAATAAGGAAAATTACTTAAAAGATAATCAAGAAAGAAATTCCTTACACTTAAACTACTAAAAGAGCATTTTTATTGGCCTAGGATGATGAAGTATGTACATAAAGTTCTAGAACAATGTAAGGTATTTGAGCAAGATAAGGGAATAAAGGAGCCTTATGGGGAGTATACCTTTACCTATTCCTTATCACCCTATATCGACCTAAGCATGGATTTCATGCTTGGCCTACCAAGAACAGCTTGGAAACATGACTCTATTATGGTGGTAGTAGATCGATTTAGCAAAATGAGCTACTTTATCCCTTACCATAAAATTCATGATACTCTATATGTTGCTAATCTCTTTTTGTAGGAGATCATACAGCTACATAGGATCTCTAGAAGTATTGTTTTTTTATCTCATCCCAAAGTTCACAAGTTTCTTTTGGCAAACTCTATAGAAGAAGTTCAACACCATACTAATGTTCAACACTTCCTATCATCCGCAAATAGATGGTTAGATTGAAGTCATGAACAGGATAGTTGAAAGACCACTATAAGCCATAGTTAGGAAGAATATATGTATTTGGGATTTTTGTCTACCCATCATCGAGTTTACCTACAATTGCTTGATGAATAGCTCGAGAGGAAAATTACGTTTCGAGATTGTTTATAGCTTGAACCTAAACTTACCTTTGGACATGATTGCTACCTCAACTCTTGGAGAAGAAAGTTAGACCACCCTATAGTGGCTTACAGCATGTTAAGGAATTTTAGAGATTATGTGAGAGAGTTGCTAAGCAATTAACCAAAATAGTAGCCCAACAGCTAAAGCAAGGAAACTAAGGGAGAAAGTGCATTACTTATAGTCTTAGAGACCTTGTTTGGATTCACCTCGGTAGAGAGCAGTTCTTAGGAAAGAAGATCAACAAACTTTCACCTAAATCAAGTGGTCCATTTAAGGTTCTATGAAGAATCAATTGTAATGCTTATGAGCTAGAACTACCAGAAGGGTATAGGGTATCATCAGCCTTCAATGTCTCTGATTTGATGCTTTATATTCTACAAGAAGAAGTCGACTAAGATTTGAGGGCAAATCTTCAACAACTTTATAGAGCTGATGGAATGCCGATCTCCATACCTCTTACCCTAGCTTGTTTTGGGGGCTTATAGAATAGAATCTTTGTAAGGAGGATTCCATCTCCTTAACTCAGCTATGACGAATTCTAGTGTTAGGAAGGCTTGCTGTTGAACTCCATGAATGCCCAACTTGGATATACCGTTATTTTCTCTATTTTATGCTCAAATACCAAGCTTACGAATATTTCTGGTATGGTCGACTTGTTAAGTATTGAGAACTCTAGTGTCGACCCAACGAGTATCGAGCACCTAAATGCCAACCTCCCATCTTCTTCCTATCGACCCATCTCTTCACCCAAATAACTCAATTCTAGTACTTCATTACCCTATGTATGGAGGGAATGATAACATGCCATCTATCTTTACTTTTTTCTAACATTATATTATATTCCTTTTTTTTCCTTTGCCATATTTATCCCTTTTAGCTTATACTAGGAATCTTTATTTCTACATTACCTTTGTATGTAATTTTTATCATTATCTTGTTGCCTTAAGGGACTCACTATAAATAGTCCCTTATCATTGTGGCTCGAATATATCATTCTTCATCATCATACTGCTAATGAATATTCTCCCTTATGTCTTGCGAGCAACCTTCTTAAGACATAAATCCTTACCCTTATCTAATATTGCTAGTAGCTCAAGGTTAGTAATGAGTGGAACTTATTTCTTTTCTTGTGCATTATATTAAGCCAAGACTAAGTCCTGTGGTGTTCATCGGTGAGTTATATCTAATAAGTAGCCATCCATTTGTGCTTTCTTCGATATCTTGAATGACCCATCTAACTCACTATGGTAAGACCTTGAGATAATTTACCTCAAAGGCACATCATAACTCAACTGGACTCAATATGACACAATAGGAGAAGATGGATGACTTACAACACACAACAAATGTGATGTGACATACATCATTACAAGGAGGAAATGTGGACTTGTTGTTCTTATGTCATATGTATACTGCTAAAGTATATATAAAATATTTGATCCCTTTCTTTCTCTTTGATCAAGTATTTTAATTTGTTATATGTTCTCCTTTTTTATTTCCCTTTCATTTATTTTGTTATTTTTTATAAAAATTTTTATTAATTGTGTATTATTAACTATCTATGTGAGGAATTATATCTATTTAAATGATTCTTAGTTTTATATTACTACTCATTATGAAGAATCGTGGAAAGTTGGTTTTGTGATATGAAATCTTTTTATTATTATTGTTATTGTTAAGGTGGTAATTGTAATTGTTGATGTTGTTATGGTGGTTGTCATGATTATTGTTGTTGTTAATATCACCGTTGTTGAATAACCCTTTTATGATTGTGCTTCTCTCACTCTAAAGGTATAATGAGATAGTTTTCTTTCCTTTTGAGATATTTATGATTATTATTAATTTCATTATTAGTATTATAACTTACATGTATTTTGGTAACATTACCATTGATAGAGTAAGATAGTTGCCACATCCTAGCATAACATAGGCTATAATCTCACACATGAATACATGTTATAACAAAATACAAATTAGATAAAAGACTATATTTTATACTTTTAATGCTTATAAAAACTTTAGCTTTAACCTTTCATGTTACATATATATACAATGTTTTCAAATCTCAAAAGATCTAAAAGTGGTAACTTCATTCATTAAAATTAAGCTTTTATATCCCTATTGCACTTGATTTGCAAAACTTCAACTTTTTCAAATAGTTCACTTTGCTAGTGATCTCAAAAGTTTATCCCCGTTGGTGATGGTGCCCAAAAAATTGCTCCTAAACCTTAAGATAAATCATATTATCCCCTTAACTTACTATAAGTTGAGTGAGAGTAGATAGATAAGTAACAATGGAATAAAATACATAGCATAGACATAATGTTATCACATTAAGTCAATTACCTAGCCAATAGATAGAAAATGCGATTATTGTATGTCATGCTAATGTACATGACATACATCGATACCAACATTCTAGTTAACCTTGTAACTTATCCAATTTGGTTGACCTCAAATCTAGATATTTAGATAATATATCGAGGAATGTATCAATAGTTTAGCTTAGCAAAATCATGAAACATAGTTAGAATTGTTGGCCAATGCAAATCTATATGAACAAAAACCATTATTTGAAATTTTATCCTAACAAGTTCATAAGTTTTAGAAATCTGATATGTGGGCCCTTTTCATGCCATGCTATGAATGCATTAACTAGATCTCAAATGAATACCAAGAAAAGAAGATAAGCTTATTCATCTAACCTTTTAGCCAAGCCTTTGCTTTATTTTCTTTTCCTTCTTTATTCCTAAAACCTTAGTGATGGGTTCACTTAAGTGAACACCTTAGGAGGTGCGGTTAATACCTAGCATTTGTTCCATATTAGCATTACACATCAATAAATCATGTTCAGCTAACATTAGGTATACTGCATTGAACAATATAGTACTCTTCACGTAGTAAATTCAATCAACACATATTTAGTCACCATAACCACATACAAGAGTACTCATTGCCTAATGAGTAGATCTAAATCTACTCTTTATACACATATCCACTTTCTTGGCTTGCTAATCATTTTCGAACTTACTTATTAGCCCGATGTGCCTCTTTGGCTACTTCACCTAATAAAAACGTATATTATTAGGGTTATCTACAGATCGTGCATACATATATATATATATTTTAGCTTGATTTTATCTTAGTGATACTATAAGTTTGTTTTTTTAAGGGTATATTAATGCTAGTCTAACTCTTACTTAGTCTCTAAGCTATCTTTTGAACAACTCTCTAGTTGAGGCTCACATTGAAATTCTTAAATGAATGCTATATGACTTGTATCCTCAATTTTACCAATTAAGAATCAGAAGTATTTTACCTGACTCAATTTTCAAGCTTAACTTACACAAGAACCCCTATTTGTAGCCTTTAATTCTTTCTTTATTTTAGCTTATAATTTGACCTAAACACTACGTTTACTTATAATATTCCCACTTCTCAATCAAGTAAAATTAAGACCATTAATGTGCATAACACATATAACATTAACTAGGACCCCTTTACTAAAATGTTAATAGTATAAATTATCATAATTATTCATATTTAGCAATATATACATGAGTGATAGGAAAATACTTAATAATAAGTATCCTTACTCTATTTGATCAATGAATAATATATTTTTCCTAGAAAATCATATTTATTACACTCTAATAATGAAAAATGCTAAAATAATGTTATATATAACATACTCCAAAATGCTTCTTTTAGCTCAATTTTATCAATAATTAGCATAAAATAGATAAATGACTGTACTTAACCTTATAATCAAAATATAACCTATATTTTAACATTACTAGTTACTAAAAATTGTCTGATGTTGATTTTTTTCACAAATTACTTCAAGATCTTATTATTCTCTATCATAAAAAAAAAATGTCAACAAATCCTAAATAAATTACAATAAGTAGTAAACATAGAAATTTTCAAAAGTTCTTGTTACCATTAGTATATATTATGAGACTATTATACAAAATTTTTCAACCCAAAAGAATGTCATTTGATATTATGAAAAGTTTAATTGAAATTCATTAGAATATTGAACTTTATTAAGCAAGTACCATAAATTATCATGATTTTAGCAAAATAATTTTTTTACATGAAAGTAGATATAAAAAAACCCTAGAAAATAGATTTTCATAATTTTTTGAATTATTTTACTATTTTTAGAAATTAAATGAAAATTGGTTGCAAATATAACCCTTACCGACTCATGGCTCTTTGGCTACCCTCTAGCCACCACTGTATGTCAGTAGCTCCTCCCTCACCACCAAAAGCTTAAGTTTTAAGCCCTACGTTTTCTAATCTTTATTTGATATGGTAACCCTAAACACCTTGTTTTTGAGATGAAATTTCCCTATTTTTGTTTAATTTGTGATAAGCTTAAAATTAGTTATATTTTTTAGCCATTTTTGATGATTTCCCCTTGGAATTTGAGTTTATTTCTAGATAATGATAATTAATTAAGTAAAATTTTATTTTCTAAATTTTGAAATAACAAACAGGTTACTCCTAGAGTTGAGGAGTAACTTTCGACAGTAGAACTTGTAGTGGAACCTACAACTACATAAGGCTAATTGCTTGAAGTAAGGAACCAAGAAATTTAAATTGGAGGCTTGTCATCCTTACATACTATACCACATGTCACAGTTGCCAACTTTGTGCAACCAACACTAATAAACCTTATGCCTACAAGCTCTATACCTTTGAATCCTACGCTTATGCACCCTGCCCCTATAATGTCAATAAGGGTAGAGGTATCCACCTAAAGAGGATAATTTGTGATTAGAGAAGATTTTGATATGTATTTAAAGGAGATATAAGTAAAGTCTATAGCTGGGGTACCGGAATTGAAACTCCCATATCACCTGCGCCTCATCACAAAGCCATACCCTAAGAACTATGTGAGTCCGAAATTCATGTTATTCAATGGCAAGAAGGAGAGTGCCAAGGAATACTTACTAAAATTTATTGAAACATTAGAGGTGTATGGACTTGATGATGACTTGAAGTTGAAGGAGTTTTCTAAGTCACTTATAGAGAAGGCTTATACTTAGTAATCAACCTTCCCCTTAGGTCAATTGATTTATGGGAAAGCATGTACAAGATATTCTTAGAAAAGTTTTTCTCCACCAAGGAGATAGTTACTCTTACTGACATTGGAGGAATTCGACAAAAGCCTAAAGAAGACTTGATAGGGTATATTGAATGTTTTAGAGATCACTTACTCAATATATAAGATGCTTGTAATGAAAAGGAACTGGTGAAGATATGCATCTAGGGAATATTCACCGAATATGTTGTACAGTTGGAGAACCTTTCCCTTCCCTCATTTGCCATGTTAGTTTAAAATATATGAAGGACAAAGAACTCAGTAGTACGACAAAGAGATGAGTACAGAAGATTCAATAGGTGCATACCATTAGTGAACTTAACCTAGGAGGAGAATCTTAAAGGAGCAAAGAAATGCAAAAGTGAGAAGCTTATGAGCAATAAATCATCTTTCGCATACCCTTACTCAATAAGAAAGGTACATACGTTACTTGACCAATGGATACAAGATGGAAACATCAAGCTCCATAGAGTTGAGTGCTTACTAATAAATGAGGGAAAGAGTAACTCCAAGTTTTGCCAGCTCCATAGGAGTATAAGTCACATTATAAAAAATTATATGACATTGAAGAAAATATTTAACGAACGAGTTCAAAACGGGGAAATGATTGTTGAAGACAATGATATCAGCAATAATCCACATCTAGCTCACAACACCTAACATGGCATTGTGAACGTTATCACCCATGACCTTGCAAAGACCCAAGAAATAGACATGTAACCAGTTGAGGCGCATAGAGATATAGGCGATTAGCTCAAAATTCAAGAAAATGGAGATCATAATACTGTCTTTGCTTTGTTAAGGACTTCCAATGTTAGGAGTTTCTTTTATCTACTTGGATTTAAGAAGATGCTCAATTTGCGATGGTGACTAAACTTATAAGAATTGCCTATGGTTGATACAAGAAATATGCCATGGCATATCTTAAATAGAAGATGATCTCAATGAATGATGGTGAAATTACATTTACTAATATTGACATGTTTACAAAGAATCCCAATCATAGTCACTTTTTATATGTGGAAAGCATACTCAATGGTCATTCTATTAAGAGGACATTCATTGACAATGGATCTTCACTCAATGTTATACCTATGTTTGCTTTCAAAGTTGCGAAAAGAGATATGTGTTGCTTGATAAAACAACTAGTCATGCTAAATAGCTTCTATGAGTTGTCTATAAAGAAGATTGGGTATGTTAAGATAGACAATGTTGGACTGATCCATAGCTTTACATAGTTCCATGTGATTGATGTACCTATATTTTACTATCTCCTCATAGGAAGGATATGGTTACATGGTCACAATGTGATACCCTCAACATGACATCAATACATGAAAGGTTATTGGAATAGGAAGGATGTCCTCTTTCCTAAAGCAAAGAACCCGTTGACATAAAATTAGTCTCATTTTGCTAAAGCAACATTTTTTTTTATGAACATGTGAATGAAGGGGAGACACCCTTAATGGAACCCCTCAAGGTACTGCCACCTTAAGGGGAAGAAGCTCATACTCCAGTATTTAAGAAGAAAAGGATATGTGGTTGTCGTGAAGGTTAGAACTATTGACAATCAGAATATCTTCTCATTGATTATACTTCAGTTTTCTTTTATACTTCATATGTAAACGAGGCAATAGTCGCTTTTTATCAATGAAAGGAGTTTCTTTTTTCTATCATTGATATTGCCTTATGAGAATATGATAAGTGTTTGTTTATAGTTCTTTTGTTGTTGCTACAAAGTAAGAGACTATTCTCCTTGGTGTGTATAACTAGTTTCGCAAGATAGTTTATGTCCAAATGGGGGCAACTAAACCCCTTTATTAATTAAAAGAAAAATGATAATGAATATAACATATAATTTATGCATTACTACTAACTGGTAAGAGTATTGTCCCCTAAGTGTATGATGATAGACATGGCTCATATACTATGAACTAGTAGGAGCACTAACTCCATATCACATATCATACCATAGTGATCATATATATCCTTTATGCTAACTACATATTATATTTCTTGCCATCAAGTAATAGAGATAGGCCTATTGATGAGAACTTTAACACTTTAACAGTCAAACTTAGGCAATAGCTTAGTAAGCCATGTTATATAGTTGGGTAATGGGAAATACCCCCTTGACTAATGAGAAAGGATCATTAATCCTAAGTAATGAATGCCGCTATTATTACCTATGCACAATTAAACACTTGTTGAAAAAGGGATCTCTTAGATGCAATCATTAGCAAGCAAAAGTCTTGCCTTAATACATGCAAGAACATGAGAGATCCCTTAGATCAATGAGTCTAAACAATCTCATAATTATGCTTATTCTATACAAGGCTCCTTAGATCATTGAGTTAAAGTAGTCTTGCGATTATATTTATAAGAAGCCTCTTAGATTAAAGAGTCTAAGTTGCCTCAAAGTTATATCAATCCAAAAATATGAAGTCATGACACAAGACCAGTGTGACTAGGTCAAGCTTTTGCTCCTTTCTAAGAAGGGGGAAAAGAAGAAGAAGAAGAGGTAACAAGGCAATCTTATTACTTTGCGCTAGACAATATCCCTACTTAGTTAATTCATTGCTGCTAAGCACGTGAAGTCTCTAAGAACAAAGTATACTTTAGCTTAAATGAATGTATTATTTAGAAATGATTGCATTATCCTTGATCATGTTGCTACTAAGTCAAGATTTTCCTCTCATTATTTGTTAAGACATTACAAGTTCTTAAGAGGATCAAAGCAATTTAATGTATTCCTAGCACGTTGCTATCAAGTGAAGAGTTATCACTCCCATGTGTACAATAACAGGACACCTTTAAAAAATCAAATGGAAGCACTAAGGAAAAAAAAGAGCACGGAATATTTGTGTATGGACATCATAATTATTGATTTTATGTGTTCAATTACAATTTGTATATATAAGAAAATATGAGTTCTTATGGTGTGATCAAGAAGATTATAAGAACGAGAACTGCTAAAAATAGTTAGCTACATATTTACTTCTATGCAAACAATATTGTCATGAGATTACGTTGATATGCTCCCTTAAGGTATGATCCTCAAAAATCAAAAGACTACAATATAACTTGATTTTCCATAGTATCATGAAAGAATGATATGATTCAAAGCTTGTTGACTCGTCCCTTTTCTAAATGTTAATAACTGGGGGAGGAAAGTTTATATGCGATGATTGAAGTGCCTATATGCACAATGCTTGGTGCGCATGCGCCTATGGCACTTAATGTGCATTTAATTATGATACTTGATAAGTTCATGCTCGTAAGGCTTGATGCACATATGCTTACCATGCTTAAAGTGCATGTATGCTCATGGTGCATGAAGGGTACATGTGTAGAAATCTCGAAGTATTACAACATCCCTTATGCTTGGTCAGAAGGATAATATTAGTAGAGTTATTTATCACAAGGGATTACTCTTATGTGATGCTATGTTACCTCCCATAATTTATTTTTTATAGTAGTAGCAACATCTATAAGCAGTTACTACCACTTGGGGGAGGAGGAAGAAGTGACTACCTGCAAAATGTAAGGGAATGAGAAAGTTAGTAAAAATGTGCACTCAGTAAGTACAAAACCTACTTATGTGAGTTGAATATAATGTTTATGTACTGAGGGCTCTCATCACATATAGTGTTAGTAGGTAGTACATATACAAGATTAATAGTAGCATGTTCAATAGGTCATGTTCCACTCATTTGTCTAAGCTCAAGTGCATTTATGTTTGACTGCTCATGTTTGACTCATATCCAAGCCTATGTGTGTTCATATAAAAAAACTCATGTCTGATTCATATGTACAGCTCACATGTTTGTTTATATCTAAAGCTCACAAGTGCTCATGTTAAGGGGTATATGTCTAACCACGAGCTCAGCTCTCACATGCTCATATCGAAAGCTCACAAGTGCTCATGTCAAGTGGTATATGTTCGGTCTACGAGTTTAGCTCTCACATGCTCATATTGAAAGCTCACGAGTACTCATGGCAAAAGGCTTATGCTATTTACATTCAGGGTTCATGTTTACGCGTATTTAAGGCTCATCCAATTCACGTACTAGGTTCATTTCACTCATGTGTTAGACATCGTATGTCAATGTTCATGTCTGACTAACGTAAACAGACTCATGTTTGGCTCAAATTCCAAAAAGTGTTATGTTTACTTACATGTTCAAATAGTGCGTGTTCATATCAAAGTTCACAAGTGCTTATATTAAAAATGCACAACTACTCATGTTAAAAGGTTCTAATGTGCTCAAATTGCTCATAATAAGTTCACATCTAAGGCTTATGTCTACTCGTATGTTCAATGCTCGTGTAGTGTCATGTTTAAGGCTCGCATTGCATCACAATCGAAGACATATGTTATGCTTAAGGCTTAGATTATGTTTATGTTTCATGTTCAAGACTCATGTTTTATTAATGTGTGCTCAACTCATGAACCTACATTCGACTCTCATATTTTAATGTTCAAGACTCATGTTTAGTTCATCTTGTGTTTAATGCTCGTGTTCAACTCTCATATGCTCACGTCTTAAGATTCATGTTCAGTTTATGTGTGTTTAGCTCACGTATGGTTTACGTTCCCCTTTCGGGTGCTCATGTGCTCATGGCCTCGCATCTTGGGGCTTATATTCAATTTACGTTACAAATTGCAATTGGCTTTATTAAGATCATTGAAACGAGGTCATGTACGACTAAGTACAACACCTGCAACTTATGTACAATGAGGAAATGTTAGTTTCACAATTAGAAAAAAGGAGGAGAAGGATGTATAGATTAATGGTGTAGAAACACACATGGAAGCTAATTCAAATGCAAAGAGTCATAGGTTTCACAAATCAAAAGGACAATAATTGTGACCTTCTAACTCTAGGCTTCTAACAAGAGAACTCCACAACAGTCTCACCAATTTCCAAGTCTATGAATGAAACATTACCGACACCATATATTGGATCTCTAGGTGATTTTGCCAACCTTTAAGCTTCACAACAAATGGAATATTACTAGTACTGCATATTAGGTCTTTGAGTGATTTCACTAACCTTTAAGCTTCACAATTGATGGAACACTACTAATATTGCATATTAGGTCTCTAAGTGATTATATCAACCTTCAAGCTTCATAATAGATGGAACATTATTGGTACTACGTATCAAGTCTCTAAGGATTTCACTAGCCTTCAAGCTTCACAATGGATGGATACCACCTCCGGTCCCATATTCGAGTCTCTAGGTGGTTCCTCTAACCTTTACAATGGACAGACACCACTACCAGAACCGTGCTTGGATATTTGAGTGGTATTGCCCGCCTTCACAACCAACAAAACACCACTGATGCTGCGATTGGAACTTTGGGTAATTTCGTTTACCTTCAACAGGGCTTTACTTTCTTCTCCAATTTGCTGGATATGTGCTCTTCTACCTTGGTCACCTTAAAAAAAAAAACAAAAAAAGGAGAAGAAGAAGAGAGAGAGTAGTTTCCAAATGAGAATCTGTAAGAACATTAATGAAATAGAGTGAAACAAAGTTTAGCTAACTCCCTCTTGTTCATCCTTTTCTTCTCCTTTGCTAAGTTAGCTTTAACACTTTACTTCAATGGTTGGTCTCCTTTACCTATAGAGGAAAATAAGAAGGGAGATGAGAATTTGAAGCAAATGAAGGAATGAAATTCGATTGAACAAAATAAATTTGAAAGTCCACACTCAGAGTTCACTATAAGTCATAAAAAAAATGAAGCTTATGTGACTTACAAATGAGTTTACTTGTGAGCATTGCACATGAACGTGTAAGTCAATTAATAGAACCTGATGCATAGGTTAAAAAGGTTGGCTGGATCTCGTCATATCTTGGAATTTAAAGCATGTGCTCTAGTTGTTCCTATTGAAGCCTGCACTCAACAAAGAATTCAAGTGCAATTATTCAATAAAATTTAGAAGTCAGTATTGAAACTCGTGCATTTACTCAAGGATTTTCAAAGCAACCAAGCCCGAAGAGACACCAACATATCATGATACGGGATATAACAAAAGTGTAGGGGAGCTTAAAGATCAAAGAATCAAGGGGCTATTCAGAATGCTATAAGCTGACGTCAAACCAAAAATAAAAAAAAAAAAAAAATCTCGGATTGCTGGACTAGAGAGAAAAGGTGTTTGACATCATGCTTGACTTTCCATTGAAATCATAATAGTCGTGGGAACATAAGAAGTCGAGACAAGTACTTCAGCAACAAACGGAGGGCAAGCTGAGATCGAGGCCATATGTATCTATCTTATGTTTACTATTTTTCAAAGATGGCTAAATAGAATAGTATGAGGTTACGCCACTTAAAGGAAAAAAAACGGAGGTGGGGTGGGGGGATGCACTAGTCTCCAATTTTATTACAGCGAGGAACTCCTTTGCTTAAAAGAAGGGAGAGGGAATGACAATCTAAAATGTGTTGTGAAGAGTCATGGCGTTTGCTATAAGATCAATAAAAGTTTAGCAAATGTCAGTAGCACATTGACGGGAATCAAAAAGGATACATGGTGCATGGATTAGCATGGCTTCAGCATCTCATCACAAAGGTTATGGTAAATTTAAACAAAGCAAGTATATCAAGTGTGATACGATATCTAATGACAAACCAGATCAGCCTCTAAATCAAACGAACTACATTGACAATCGGAAAATTACAGCTTATTCATGAATTTCACCTTATGAAGGAGGTGCACATACAAAATTTTAGGGCTATCGTATATTTGATTACTTATGGTAGAGTATAATCAAAGGAATTTAGATTTACGATATTAAATGAAAAGGCATGATAGGGAATGGAGCTTATAGACCCATTGAAAAACTAAAAAGCAGTGCTTCGACTGAAACAAAACGAGGCCCAATAGAAAATAACAAATAGAACTATAATCAACAATTCATTGGTAAATACATACAAAGGGGGGATCGAATACTACCTTTGCTTGTTATCAAGTTACTTCAATGTTCAAACAAGAATAAATCGCCATTTTTAGCTGCCCCCATCAACGAATGTGGACTGTCTTTAATACTTGGCAACTGTTGTGGATGAACCTGTTAAGATTTAACAAAGAAAGAAAAATCAAGAGGAAAGATATGATAAGAAATATGCAAGAATTGATCAATGTTCATGCAATCATAGCCAAGGGAAAGAGGATTGAAGGATGCATACAATAATAAAGAACATAAAAAATAAGAAAAAAGGAAGAAGAGAATCGAGAAGAGGACCAGCTCGAGCGTTCGAACAAATCCAAGCAGAGCAACTAGAGGCTAGGTAGCAACTTCATCTTTTTTGCAAAAGGAGGACTAAAGCTGCCCGGTCTAAACACTTGATCCGATTGCAAGCGACAGCTGCAAGGCGAGCACATACATGAACAATAGAGGAGCGACTTGAGCTGATTCAACCCGAGTTATCCTCGTAGCAAGAAGATCCTTAAAGATGCATTGGGTGCAGCTGTTGAAGTTCTTTTAAGAACTTGCATATATGTACACATTGTTTGAGACTAACGGTTAAGAAAGGAAAATGAGGAGAGACAAACCCTAGCTATCTAAGACACGGAGAGATAACTCGAAAAAAAATAGTAAGAAGGAAATTGCACTACGGTCAAGAAATTGTACAATATACCTTCATGTGGCAAATTTCATCCTTATCCCTTTTGACCGTGTAGTGTGTACTGAAAATGGGGTGTCCGGTTCAAAGTGGGCTTATTCTATTTGGATTTAAAATGGGCATGTATAGGGGCCAAGTTATTCTTCTTCATGGATTGTTGTCTTTAAAGTATACTACCTAGATTTATGAGCTGTACCTTTAGATTGAATTGTGGGTGTAATGTCAGGTTGTTGGAGTATTAAGCCTTACGCAGAGATAAGGCCGATAGATAAGAGAAGCAATTGTGAGGAGAGTTGGGCAGGCAAGGTAGGTTAAGTGAGTTGGTTTATTTAACTAGGAAAAAAAAAAAAGTAAGTTGAGCTAAAAAATTTTGATCTACTTAAGCATAGACCATTTTAACCCGCTCCACTTAACCCATAGGTTAAGATAAAAATATATTAAAATATACTATTTAATTTTAGTAAGTTTATTTCAAAAGTTTAAATTTTGTATAAAAAAAATTCTTAGTGTGTCCATGGTTGGCTATTTAACCCATTAAATTCTACAAATACATCTAATATTGTGGGTTTGCCACCTTAATCCACTAACTTGTGTAGAGCAGATTGGGTTGAAAATTCCAATCTATATATTAAGCAGGTTAACTCATTTAACTCACAGGTTAATGTGGGGTTAGACATCTTAGTTTACTTAACCCATTTATACAACTTTAATTGTGAGACATATTATATCATCATGATGTATGAATGGAATCATGTCCTTAGGCCCAAAACATATAAGACTATCATTCACTTGGATCAGATTTTATATGTTGCAATTTTCATGAGTTAAATTTGATTTAATGTCCACTTTACACGAGGATCTTGTTCCGTGATTTTTAAAACAATAGGTATGCGACAAGCTGCTCAAGTTTGCTTCTCCAAGGTTTAATGACGACCACTTGAAATTAACAAGTCCTCCTTGGCACAAAGGTCTCTTATCTGAAGTGGCAACATGTAGGATTAGCGAAATGGATTCCCTATTAATTAATTCTCCTTATTTTATGCTTCACAACGCGAAGCACTATGCTATTGATCAAGTGAAATTCTCCACCAAGTATGTTGTCGTTTTTTCCTCATCACGTGAAGTACAGTAATAAATTGGAAGGCGCAGTATGATCTGTAGCCAAGAAAGAATTAGCACATGAAGCCTAGCGTCGATAAACTATAGGCAATAAATCAAGGTGAAATCAACTTAAGAAACAGACGCTCTCAAAAATAAGTGGTTTATTTAATGTGCTGTCTTGAGGGTGATGTATTCTTGTTCAATCCAGGTAACACGCTTAATTGAATAGTGTTGCAAGTTCACTTTCAAAATCAAGCTCTCAAAATATTGCGCTTGATTACAATTTGAGTCATGAAACCACAATTTGAGGCATTCAACAACTATGTATGTATAAAGACTTCAAGGAAATATTCTTCTCTATCCATAGAAAATCAATGCAATATCAATACGTAGAAATCAGCCTAATGAGATCACTAATGAAAAGTTAACATACAAGATTCGACTCAATGGAACAAAAGCTCACGGTTTGAATTGAAGAGGTGAATCAACTCATAAAGAGACAACATAAAGGAGGTTTATTTCAAAATGTTACCTTGGGGGCAGTATATAACTCAATTAAGCTAAAGCAAGACACACAGTTAAGAGATATTGTGAACTCGCACACTTAAGACAATTCTTAAATGAATTTGGTGGTAGCGCAATTGTTTAATAGTACACATACTCTTGAGTCATCTAAAAGGATCATTCGATACCTAAACCCCTTCAACTACATCATAAGGACTTTGGTCAGAAGGAAAAATGTAGTGAGCTAAATTTAAAATTGGACTTTAAGCCCATTAATTAATTAGGTTTAATTCTTTGAGCTACGGTGATAGGGCTAAAAGAGTCAAGTCTATATATTTAGGATAATCAAGAAAAATTTGGCATACTGAGCTTAGAGTAGGGCCCAATGGGTTGGTTTATTCGATCTAACCATTTTTAACTTGGTTTATACAAGAAAATAAGGCCTTATTGGGCCTAAGCTCATCAAGAAAGTCTACCTAAGGTCCATTAAGAGAAGAGATGAATCCTAGCGATTGATTATCGTTATGATATGATGGATGGAATCAATAGCCATCCATTATAAATATGTCTCTCCCTCTCTCATTTGGATAAGAGAGAATTGACACGAATGTTGTTACTCTACTGGATTCTCACTGTGAAAGATCAAACATTTGAACATTTTAAGAATATCACTTCGTTCTTTATCAATAGTGGAGTTTAATGCCTCTTGACTCTTTCAACTATCACCATAAGTGTTAGAGACTTATTGTGATCCCCTACCCTTCTTCTCTACATTTCTCTCTTAATTATCCTGTATGTGAGATTCAAGTTACATCCTTAGTCATGTGTAACACATTTATTATACAACACATATATGACCTTTATGCTTGAATCTTCACACACCCACAGTACCAAAGTCACACTAAAAGGGGTAAATAACATAAATGGGTATGCATAATTTTTAGCTAAATTTAAATGATTTGAGCAATAGTTATAATACCTCAATTTTTTGTAAACTACTTAATTTAGGGTCTTTAGAAATGTTCTTCGATTTTGCATTAAATTTATCGATATCGACATAAAAATTAGATGGAATAACTACATAAAGTCAATTTTTCAAAATAAATATTATACAAATATTTCTTTGGTAGAAGTTGCATCTATTACATACTATATCATAAATAGAGTCTATTTGGTACCCTTAACAAAGAAAACATGGTACAAGCTTTGTAAAGGGAAGAAACCCATTGTTTCTTATTTTCTTATCCTTGAAAGTAAATGCTTTAAAAAGAAAATTGATTCAAATTCAAGCAAATTTGATGAAAGAGCTTATGAATAGATATTTCTTACTTATTTAATGACCAACAAACCTTATAGAGTTGACAACAAAAGTTCTTTAACTATAGAAGAATTTATTAATATTAATTTTTGTGAAAAACTTGATGATTTTTATGATGAAAATGTTGGTCAATTCCAAAAAAAAAAAAAAAAATTCGATTTTAGAGGAGAATAATTTGGTGTCTATGTAAAGAAAAAAGAAACTCCATAAGATTCCATCTTGAAACCTCTAATAGAAGCTACATCATAACCTTCTCATCTACGGAATCAAATCATTAAAGACCTTGATTCTTGAGTTAGAACTAAATTAGCACTTCAAAACATTAAGAGCCAATGAACCCTTCTTTCTCAAACAAAACCTACGAATGTAGAAGAAGTTTCGGAAGAAGCAAGTTAGATATAAGTAATAAAGAAGAGTTAAATCTACTTAAAAGGAACAATGTATGGACACTTTTTTAATGTTCTTCTAACAAATCATTCTTTAGTACTAAATGGGTTATGGAATTAAACTTGATGAAAATGGTTGCATTATTTGAAATAAAGCAAGAATTTTTGTTAAAAATCATTCTTAATAAGAGGGAATTGATTATGAAGAGAACTATAACCATTAGCTTTAGTACAAGAGGCTACTAATGGCATAGACTTGTTTTAGAAACTTCTTGTATGTTACCTATTATGCTTCTAAAATGGTTTTCATTTTACAATCTTACATATGCATGTAGAACTTGACATAAGAATTGATGCTTTTTTAGCATTTTTCATTCCAAGACTTCTTAAGTATTTGTCTTGCATATTTTTCTTGATGAGTGACGATACCTTGTGTTGATGGTAGGTTTTCACCTTATAATGTTATTCATTACTCGATTGAAGAGATGTTGAGTGACTTAGTTTTTGACAAATGCCAACTAAAGCTCAACCCACTTGGTGAGCCTTAAGGCCTGACTAGTTAATACATCTGATTTGGAGTTAGGAAAGTAGTGAGTATAGTTGTTATCTAATACAATTTCATTACATAACTATCCATTACTCTTATATCTTAAGCATGTGTTTGATAGTGAGATCTCCATGTGTCCCATTATTAATCATTTAGTACCATTTCAAATGTTCGATTTTTGCTTATAAAAATAAGGAGAAAACATTATAAGAACTCTCTTACGAACCTTATCTCAGTACTCATTTCATTTACTCTTATTATAAATATACTTACTAACTTAGGCATTGGAGTGATTACATTGGACTAGCCTCAGTACCTTATAGCTCTTTCTTTATTTGTAAGAACAAAGTCTTAACTCAAAATCACCTAACAAAATTTGGCGCTGTCTGTTTTTCATTCCATACCTACATGGCAAGAACAAGAATGACGAAAAATACAGGTGCTAGTCCTTCACCCCACCACTATAAGGGGGGAAGTAGGCATATTGATGAATAATGCTTGGCTAAGTTAGAGCAACTTTGCCACTATTTAGCTAAAGAAAACCAAGAATTGAGCAAAAAACATGATGAGATGCTTAATCCCCTCCATAGAAACGTCTACCTAAGTCAAGACCAAGAACATGGTGATAATAATGTCGAGAATAGTGATGATTCAATCTATTCTCACCTATTCTCCTAAATTATCGAGAAAGCAGGCTGAAGTCACGTTAGGACCTTCTGCCTCTACTCTTAACAAAAATGATAAAGGAAAACAACCATAGTAGGTGCACCATGCAAGACCTTCACATGTTAGCAACCCTGCTATAAGTAAGCAATTCAGAATAAAGAAGAGTTCTTTCACTCCTGAAATATTAGACGAAGTAATACCAAGGCACATCAAGTTGCCATAATTTGATTCTTATGATGAAATAAGAGACCCTAAGGATTACCTCAAATATTACTGCATGTTAGCTAAGTTGCACTATTTGAGTGATGTTATGGTTTGCTAAGCTTTTCCCTTAACATTAAGGAACGTGGCTAGTATATGGTTCAAGCATTTGAAGCCAAACACAATTTCATGTTTTGATGGTTTGGTAGAAGTGTTCTTGCAACACTTCCTTGCAAGCAAGCTTCTGGTTAAGGATTCTTCAATCCGTAACACCATTATGTAGAAATCAAACAAATCAATCGAGGATTATTTGGCTAGATTTACAGCTAAAATGGTCCAAATTGTGGAACTAGACATAAGTGTTGCCCTTAACGCAGTCATTGATGGTGTAAAAATTCCATAAGGACTTTTTCAAATCCTTAGCAAAAAATAAGCCAAAAACTTTTGCCAAGTTTAAGACTAAGGCCACTTCATACATCAGCCAAGAAGACAGCATTAAAGCTCAATAAGAGGTTGATTAGAGTAGAGGAGACCAGAGAGGTGACAAGAAGAAGAGTGCCAAAGATTAACTTGGAACAAATGACGACCAGCATTACAAAGGATATAATGCCATGAAAAAGAGACTACACATTCCAACATATTCTGTTCATACGCCACTTAATTGTTTAATTGCGAACATATTTATGGAAGTGCTCGGCCAAAGAGGCATGTTGCAATGGCCATATTGAGATCGAATTCGAATAAATATTGCGATTTTCATCATAATAGAGGTCATAATATTGACTAGTGTATCTAACTCAAAAACGTGATTGAGGATGCAATCCAACAAGGATATTTGAGTAAGTTTCTTGTATATAATGCCAAAAATATAGAATGACCAACTAAACAGAGACGTAATGAGTAAGAAAATGTCATGCGGCCTTCTCAAGCAGGGAAAGATACTAGAGATGGAAGTAGTAGCAAAGCATCGAATGGTATAATTAATACTATTGTTGATGGACCTTTTACCTTAGGTTGGTCTAGCTTTTCGAGCTTGACTAATGCCATACATTATGGTTGTAATGTACAAGGAAAGAACGTCAAGGTTAATAGTTCATTTTGTTTCTCAGAAGAGGATTTCAAAGGTATTTGAAGACCCCACAATGATGCATTAGTAATTAATGTGAGGATTACCAACTTTGAAGTTAAGAAAATTTGGGTTGATACTGAAAGTTCGGCAAATATCATTTTTCAGCATACTTTTGGTCAAATGAGGTCGAAAATCAAGCCGTAATTGAGATCTTATAACTATGATTTATATGCTTTTAATAATCAACCTGTTCAAGTTAGTGAAGTAATCTCTCTTCTTATCCATATTGGAGATGACGAACACATTGTGGAACGTAAGGTAGATTTCTTCGTAGTCAAGTGTTGGCCCCCATATAATATGTCACAGGTTGACCATGATAGCATCTATTCAAAATGTTCCTCTCTACTACGTATCTTAAAGACAAATTCCCTACTCTTATTAGAGTTGGTGTGTGTAGAAGGGACCAACAACTAGCAAGATCCTTGTATATAAGGGCACTACACTGAGAGGAAATCTTTCAAGTCAAAACTTGCTTAAAACAAAAATCAATTAGCATAAAAAAAGCCAAGGAAGAGATAGAAGAGATTCCATTAAGAAATGATCCAAGGAAGATGACCAAGATAAGGAAACCATCGCTGGTAGACATTCGCCAAAGATTAATTAATTTTTTGTAGGATAACGTCGATATCTTTGCATGGTCCCCTAGCTATGCTGGGTATCCCCAGAGATGTTATAACACACAAACTTCATATTGATCTTAATGCGAAGGTCATTCCGCAAAGAAAAAGGCATTTCACTCATGAATGGCAGGCAGTTATAGAAGAAGAAGTCTAAAAGCTACTCAAGATAGGGTTTATTAGAAAAGAGCCTTATCCGACTTAGTTAGCCAATTGTGTGCTAGTCAAGAAGTTTAATGGCAAATGAAGTATGTGCATAGACTTAACAAATTTGAATAAGGCTTGTCCAAAAGACTATTTTCCCTTGTCGAGAATGGACCAATTGATTGATTTGACTACTAGACATGCCTTGTTATCCTTTATGGATGTAGTTTTCGGCTACAATCAAATTAAAATGGACGAGGGAGATGAGGTTCACACATCATCTGTCACTAACTTTGGGACTTATTGTTGTATTGTGATCAATTTTGGACCAAAAAATGCCAGCATGACTTATCAATGGCTTGTCACCAACATGTTTAAGCCCGTAATTCACCATTGTAGAACACTAGGCTAAACTTGAGAGGGGCGGTAAGGGGGAGGGTAGGAGAGGTGAATTGAGTTTTAAGGACAAATTGTAATTCTTTTCAAAATTGAACACTAAATGCAATAATGAGTATGATCAAGATAATGATAAAATAATAATAAATGCGGAAATTAAAAGAGATAGGGATAAGAGGATCAAGCCTGGATTTAACATGGAGTTTGGACCACCCCCTAGTCTCTACGGACACATAATGCCTCTAAGCAAGGATTTCACACCACTTTATTGATTTCTCAATTTAAGCTCTAAGAGCTATACAAACACAAGTTTGATTATACAAGTTTTACACTCATAACTCTTAACACAAATCACAACCTCAACTCATAATGCAAAACTTAACTTCAAGGGTTATTAGTGTAGTGCTTTTATGATGCATCTTTAGGGGGTAGACATATGAAGAAACACCACAATGAAATGAATCGAAAACAAACCTAGAAAAAGCTAGCAAAGTCCAAGTAGCTATCTAATGGATATAACACACTACTCAATCATACTCGGCCTATAATCCACCAGATATAACACAACTATTTGAACTGAAGGGCTACTTACCATTACTCCTTACTGAAGAGAATAGATAAGAGCTGAATGATAATAAGAATACTAAGGTTGCTTAACACGAATAATTTTGTATTGATTAGTTGATGTTTGTATACAAGAAAGTGGGGGTTTATATATCTGTCCACTATTGTTACTTTACATGTATGAAAAGATGAAAGGATATTCTACAATTAGGTTACATAAAATAGACGAAAAGGGGTAAAAGAGAGAAAGACTATTCAATATGGAAAAGAAAGAATCATTCTGGAATATGGTGTTAGAAGATATGTGCCGCTTAGTAATTGGATGGGAGAAATATGATACAAGGTAAGTGAAAGTAGAATAACGTTTGTGGTCAAAGGAAGGGGTGGGGGGTGGGCTTGTGGGTGACCTAATTTGGATTAGGTTAGGGTCAATCAGTCTTATAGAGAAGTTAGCTATATTGGCATTAGATGTCTGTGGTTGGTCCAAGGGGTAAATTCCTATCATTTGCTTGAGGGTTGGAAAGATTTGCCCTTAAATCTGGATTGGTTTCTACTTTTAAGGTACATGCAGGGTCTTCTTCTACTGGTTGGTAAGGGATCAGATTGGATATATTGAAGGTGGAAGAAATACCATAGTCATCTAGCAACTCGATCTGGTAAGCATTGCCATTGATCTTCTTTAAGACTTTGAATGGACCATCAGCTCGAGGAGATAACCTATTCTATCTCAAGTATAGGAATCTTTCTCGGTTGAGGTGTATCCATACTAAGTCTCCTGGGTGAAAAGAAATAATTTGGCGGCCTGAGCTATCAATTTCTTACTGTCACTAATTGAATTTATAATCTTCCTAGTTACAGATTGGTGTAGCTCATACAATTCTTGGGCTTAGTCAACTTTAGATTGACTCTCTTCAATAGCTATTGGGGTATTGATCATATCTTGGGGAACAGAGGGGTTAAGGCCATAGATGACCTTGAATGGGGTCTTCCCAATAGTGCTATGCACAGTTTAGTTATATATGAACTTCGCAATTGGTAGGCACAAATCCTAATCCCTCAATTTCTTTCCTATGATAGCTTTAAGTAAATTGCCTAGTGTCTCGTTTATCACATCAGTCTAGCCATCAGTGTGAGGGTAGCTACTAGAGCTGAATACAAGTTTGGTTCTAAGTCTTTTCCAAAGAGTCTTCTAAAAATAGCTAAAAAATTTTGTGTCCCGATTTGAGACAATAGCCCTTAGTAACCCATGTAGCCGGATAACCTCCTACAAAAACAAATCAACAATATATAAGGCATCGTTAGTTCTATGGCATTGAATGAAGTGCACCATCTTGCTGAAGTGATCTACTGCAGCAAGGATAGAATCTTTTCCTCTAGATGTCTGGGGTAACCCTAGGATAAACTCCATGATGAGATCGACCTAAGGTAAGGTTAGTGTTGGTAACGGCATGTACTCTCCATGGGGTTCTCTCTTTCCCTTAGCATGCTTACATACTTTACAACTACTAACTACCTTATGGACATCTTTGGCCAAACTTAGCTAGTAAAAGTTCTCCTTCAATAGGCTAATGGTCTTAGTATCCCCAAAGTGACCTTACAATTTGCTGCTATGAGCTTCCTTGATCAATAACTCATGCATGGAACAATTAAGTGCGTATGGCCTTCAATTCTTGAACAGATAGCCTTCCTTAAGATAATACCTCTTAACAACAATTCCATCCCTGCATGGTTCCAAGATACGACCAAAATGAGGATTATGATTGTACTACTCAGTAATGAGTGAGAATCCCAATAATTTTGTCTACAAAGTGGTCAGCAAGATTTATTGTCATGATAGAGTGTTAGTAACCACATTTGCACTTTCTTTCTTATGCCAGATGACGTACGAGAACCCTTCCATAAACTCTAACTACTTAGCTTGCCTTGTTGAAAGCTTGTTTTGACTCCTTAGATGCTTTAAGGACTCATAGCTTATATAAATAACAAACTCTCATGGTAGCAAATAGTGTTACCAAATAGTAAGGACTCGGTAAAAAAAGTACAACTCTTTTTCGAACATAGAATAGTTTAGGGTAGGACTAATAAGCTTCTCACTATGGTAGGTGATGAGTTATCGCTCCTACATTAGGACAGTGCCAATTCCTACCCTTGATGTGTCATATTCCAATTCGAAGGGTTTGTCAAAATTTGGTAGTAAAAGGATAAGTGCCAAGGTGAGCTTCTCCTTAATTTCTCTAAAGCTTTGCTCAGCTCGATCGTTCTACTTCAATTCTTCATTCTTCTTTGTGAGCTCAGTTAAGGTGGTAGCTATGGTACTAAAGTTTTTGATAAATCGCCTATAGAAAGAAGCTAGGCTATGAAAACTTTGAATCTTAGTGGCATTCTTAGTATCGACTATTTAAAAACAGCTTGGATCTTCTCTTCATCTGCCCAAAGTCTTTCCCTTAACACCATAAACAATAGGAAAATCACCTCTTTCTAGTAGACATTCCCATACAACTTCTCAGTTCGCAAAATGCCAAATACTTTACGAAGGTGTTGAACATGGTTGCTTAATTCGGCACTATATACTAATATGTCATCAAAGTACACGACTACACATCTTCTAATTAGAGGGCGCATTACATGGTTCATTAACATCATGAATGTGCTTGGCACATTAGTAAGTCTAAATGGCATAACTAACCATATATAATGTCCATGCCTAGTCTTGGAGGCAGTTTTCCACTCATCACCAAGTCTCATGCAAATTTGGTGGTAGCTACTTTGCAAATCAATTTTTGAAAATATCTTGGTCCCATGAAGCTCATTTAACATGTCTTTTGGATTAAGGCATCATTGTTGAGCAAGAGTAGAGATGACATAAGTGAGGATTTGATAGTTAGGTTGGTAAGAGATCAGTTTAGAATAAGAATCCCTGTCTCGGCTTTGGTTTCAAGTTAGTATTCTCTACATGAGTCCTTAGAGTCCTCTAGCTTAGCTATGAGTGATTAGTCCAGGGAGCAAATTCCTATCATTTTAACTCTCAATACTTAACAACTAATGGCTCATAAGCACATACTTCAAACTCTCTAAATATTTATAAATTAGGATATAAGAGACAATGAGAATAATTGATAATAAGATCACGAAGGAATGTTAGAATATTGTAGTAGAAGATCAGTTCTGTCTTTCCCTTGGTTGGGTTGTTGAGCATTTACATCATCTCATTTAATTGTTCCCATTATAGTGCATTAAATGCTCTAACAGCTAGTTGGAACAAGCTTACTGGCATGATGGTAAGAAAATGTACTACCGACATGAACACTGGCAAGTACACCAACAAGCTAGTACCTTGATCAAAAGTAATTCCATCTTCTTATCTAGGCCACTTCACCATCAAGCTGGTAGTGCTTTGTAGTCGTTAAGCCAGTAGGCCAAATTCACTTATTTCCATCTTTCAAACACAACAAAGAACATCCATAATGTATAATTTAACTTCAATGATGCTTATACATCTTTCAAGTCGAAATATCTTATAGAGTTAATTGATGTTTATAATTGTTTTGCAAGATATTGATTGTTTTTCAATTAACTCAATATAAGCAAATAATAACATATATAACTATATACTTTTTGTTTTGTTCCCATCAAAATTAAATAATGAACTCTAGGTTCAATAATCTCCCCCTTTTTTATGAGGGCAAAACTCTTATACTTTAATTTCTCTTCCTCAACCTAGTACTCCTCATAAATTAAGCATTCGGTTTCAATGTATTTTGCAATTAAAAAGGTTAATGGAATGCTAGCAAAAAGGGAGTATTGATGTGTTAAGGAACTAAGTCTTACTTCTTAATAACTCCACATATTGGTTATATCATTCTTTTCAATGAATCAAGATATGCCAAAGTCATAAGATCAATATTATCTTTTGAGTTACTATTATCAATTTGATTTCATATACATTTTGATACTAACGACTTGAATATTTCTCTCCCTTTAGTCTTATCAAAAAGAGGAGGATCTAAGTAGTGAAGAGAGAAGAGGATTCGAGTCAAAATTTTGGCATAATCCCGACTTAAGCCTTAGAATATGCCCCCTGCAAAAGTGAAATTAAAGAAGCTAAAAATCATGCCAAATAAGATCTCTAAAATGAATTCATCAAGATTAGCTCATACTATACAAAAAGTTCAAATACATGAGCCAACTATGAGGAGTGTGAGAACTCTATGAGATATATAAACCACAAGTAGTAAACAACATATACAAGTAACGTAAGTAACAAAAGCCAAGATAATGGCCAAGGTAAGACAATAGAAAGTAAGAATAGTAGTGGCCAAAGGCTAAGTTCATAACATATGATAAATATAATGAAAAGCATATATATAAAATAGACTGGAAATTGGCAATTCATGCAGCTAGTGGATCATCATATTGAGCTGGAGGAGGAAAGGGGTAAGATGGGCAGTGATAGTTCATTTAGAAGTGACTAGTTCATTAAGGGAGCGTCGTAATGGTGGATATGGCTTTGATAGAGAGAGAAAGTCATGTGAAGGAGAAGAAGAGAGTGTGATTTGAAGAAGTGAGGGGATTGATGAGAGATTGTATAGGTTTGGAGATGATTGATGAGGAAAAATTATGAATTTAAGGGTTTAGTGATGGTAGATTAAAGAGAGAGAAGGATTATAGGGTTTAGGAGAAGAAGATGATTTAGGAATGGAAGGAAAGAGAAAATTCAAGGGTTGTAAAAAATAACGCTTGGAATCAGATGTATTGACATGACAATAAGTAGGGTTACCAGCATGATGGTTTAAAGAACAGAACCAAATGTATCTTCTTATTTAGTAAGGTATATATGGCATGTTGGTAATTGAGAATACCGTCATGACGATATTCTGCAATTCTGTAGAAACTTGGTATAGATAACTAATTTTTGCCTTTCCATAGTCTTAATTTTTATTTTTATTTTTTACAAAAAAAAGGGATCCTAATTCAAAAGATAACAAAAGATTAATAAAAAATAATAATAATAAAAATTAACAAATAATAAAAATACCAAAAAAAATGAGAAAAGGAAAAATTATAAAAATTTTGTAGATTTTTAGAAAGTAATTTATATTATGAATAATTAGTTTTAGTGTTAATTTTAGTTTTAGTTTTAGTTTTAGTTTAGTTAAAAATTTTATTTTAGGGAATCGGATAGCTTAAATATAATTTAATAGTAATGAATGTCAAGGCATAGGCTAATGGCCTAACGGATAAGTAGCGGAGTATTTGGGTTGATTTAGTTGGAGGTTACGGGTTCGAGTCTCAACAAGCACCTATGTCTTTATTTTTTTAACTTTGCAGAAGCGAGACGAAAATCAGTTTCATATCTAATAATAAAATTTGAATCTAATTTAATTAAATGTATGATATGGTTTAGACTATATAAACACATACACGCAGTCAGAAAAGGGGAGAGAAAAACAGGGATTCCAAATTTCCAAAACTTCCGCCATTGTTCGAATTCTGATCCACGCAATTGGAATCCAAAATCTCTAGAAGTCCACTAGCGAAAATCAAATTCAACGCCTTTAAAATCCGCGCAAGCCGAAGACAACAATCTAACATCTTAATCACCAATTCCGCAATTCAATTCTCTGAAGACTATATCCCACACCATTCCAATTAAAGATCCAGGCCGAAATCTGACACCATCCACGCCAACGAAGTTTGCATCTCCACGATTTCCAAAGTCCAACGTCTCGAACGTAAGCCAAAGTCCCTACGAAAATTTCCACCGTCCAGCAATCCAATGCCACAAATCCAAAATCCAATGTCAAATTCCAAAAGTCCAAATCCAATGTGAAGCAGATGAAATCAAACTCTAATTTCCAAATCAACAATTCCGAAAGTTGACAATTCCGAAAGCTGACGATCGAAATCAACAATTTCGAAATCCGTCCATTCAATCCGAAGTTGAAGTTTGCTAGTCCAATTCTAAAATCTGACGAGTGCCATCCAAAGTCCATCCGCAATCCAACGAAGTCTAGACAAATCGTGACGGCAATTCCGAAATCCAAATCGGAAGCCAATCCAAATTCTAACGCGCGTCCTGACAAAATCTGAATCCTCACCTTGCCGATTGCTCCACCAATCCGAAGTTCAGATGAATTCACTAACACCAGCAATTCGCAACTCCCTGTTGCTCGCCTGATTTTCTGAATCGTCCAAATCAGGTTCGAATACTAGTTTTTATTATTATTATTGTTATTGATTAGTTATTATTATGTTTTAGTTATTTAGTTATTTAATATTATATATGTATATATATATAGTTAGGAAACTTTTAATACTAGTTTATATATAATTGAGTACATAGTTTATTTAAATAAGTAGTTGTTGACAATAAAATATAATTGTAACAATATATATATATTAGCTTAAGAGAGTTTTTTTTTTTAATATTGTTTTAGAATTCTTTACATAGGAAAACTTTCTTTTTTATGAAAATTAACAATGAAAAAATAACCTTTTTTTTAGGGCTTTTATAGAATTTTTATAAAATACAATAAAAAGACTTAGTGAATTAGGACCCTTTTGGAGTTTTGAAAAACTAAATTGATAATAATATGAACTTGGTCGGTTTTCAAAATTAAAATAAATCAACACATTAAAGATTTTTTTTAAAGAACTACGATCGTCTGATCCCGGCTAGCAGGTACGTAGGCACCTTTAGGGTGACGATAAAATATGTTAAACTTAGGTTCTTTTCTTTCTTTTAATTTTTATTTATTTATTTTAAACTATAATTAGAAAAATAATCTTAATTTCGGCAAATAAATAGTGGTACCCGTTAGGGTTTAATAGGTTAGCCTTCGAATTCGGAACCCTCTGGTTCTTTATTAAAATTGAAATCAAAGATCGCTAGCCAAATCGTAATCAATCCACCCAATTGGTTACGGTTTCTTTTTCTTTTCCCGACTTCAGTCGGGTGGCGATTCTAAAAATTATTTCCAATAAAAAACTAGAATTTTTCAATTTCTTTAGTCGAGGATTAATATTAAATGGGTTAGGGTTTAATATTAATCAAGAAATGAGAAATTAATATTATAAACAAAAAACCGAAAAATCAGACTCGACACTTGGTTAAATTGACTTCATTTGTCTAAGTTACCAACTCAAGTCTATTTTAAATGATTTAACGAGTGTTCTAATACTTCAAGCAAGTTTATTTGAGTATGTTAAGGCCTATGAAACTTAAACTTTAACTAGTTACCAAGGATTTAACCAAATCAAATTTATTGAACCATGTAATTCATGATGAAGTGAAAATGTGTATGTAAGAGCAAAATATGTGTATAAGCATTGAGTTTTTGCATACCAACACTTCAAGAAAATTTCAAATACATGTTTGAGTAGAGTGGGAACAAATTATAACTTTAAGGCTCTATAAATTGTAAAATCACTACTTAAGTTCCTTAAGGTCAAATGTTAAGAATAAATGTAGATAGAGAGCAAGTATGGATTCTTCTTCAAATTTAAGATAAGTTTATGCTTCAAGCATGTTTAAAAGACACCAAAAAGCATAAAAGATGCATGATTAAACAAAGCAACATCCATATTAGCATAATTAGGCATGAAATGCTCTACATAGCACTTAGTGCCTAATAAGGGTCTAAAGAGGTCAAATGGGCAGAAAATTCAAATCAAGATAATTTGACCTCTCAAACATGATTTAGGGATGGAAATAAACATGTGAGGCGTAGTTTTGGGCATGGAAACCAGTGCATGATAAATTTGTGCATATATAAACTTAGATAAGCATGAATGACTTCGACTATACCCAAAACATGTTAAATGCTATGTTTTATGCATGAAATCTATGTGAGCATGTTCCTTAGGTCCAATTGAGTGTAGAAAGTTAGTATCTCAACAACATTAGTAGGATTTAACAAAATTAAGTCATTAGTTGCTAGAAACTTCAATAGTAAGCCATGTAAATGCATGAATGACTAATTTTGAGCAATGAGGCTTAGCTATCACAAATCAATACTTTAAGCAAATTTCATCATCATATTCAAGCATGTTAGAAGGAAAATATCACAACAAGGATTGAAAGGTCCTAAAATCGTCAAAATCAACTATTGAATAAAAATTGTACTTAATGACATACATACACACTAAATGAAGTTCATGACAATTTGGTATTCTAAGCAAGTTTCAACAATGCCTATAGATACAAGGGCAGCATGATCAAAACTTATAGCATGCAAATTGACAAAATGATCATATGACTTCCTAAACAATAATAAATGCCTAAATTAGGTCTAAGGGAGTCAAATTTGCATAAAAACAAAAAAAATAAGCCAAATCAATCATTCAACCACAATTTATGGACAAAATTAAATATGTAGGAAACGGATTTGAACATGGAAATTGATGCATGGCAAAATTGTGTGCATATGATCCTAAACATACATGAGTGACTTTAAATGTGCATAAAATACATGATATTTGCAAGTTAAGCTTCTAAGCTAGTTGTAAATGCATATTATGACATGATGAGAGTTTAAGCACGACTTGTAAAGCTAGTAATTGCAAAAACACTAGTTAAGTCCCTAAATACTTATGTGAGCTCAAATGTAGTTGAAGTTTGGTCAACTATACATAGTTTCATAATCAAATTAAGCCAACCATTCAAATATGAAATATTAGCATATTTAAACATGATGGAGCCAACATTTGACATTAAAATCAAGAGATGGTAGATTCTAAGGAAGCCTGAGCAAATGTAAAGAACTTCAAGTGCACACAAATTATGTTAATTATAGTATGGAGACTACTTGAATGAGTTTCTTAAATCAAATATCATGTTGGAGGCATTTTGAATTTTCTTTGAGCATTATCCATTCAAGTTTCTTGAGTTACTCTCATTTGAAGTTCCTATAAAAACATATAATTGCTTCTTTGGTACTTATGTAAGCTTAGGTCCTTTGTGGTTAGTAGCAATGATATATGCCTTTCCTTTTAGAACCCAAACCATTTTATCTTTATGATTCAAATTGGTATTGTGATGTATTGCACACGTATGTACAATATAGCATATTTACCGTAATAGTTGCAAGTCTTAATTGTTGCTTTTATAAAGTAACTCTTGTAACACATGTAAATATTTTCCTTATCATAGCCAATTCCAGTCTTGTCCAATCCTTACCTTTGTTAGCCAAGGATTTTTTCCAAATTTCTCTCTCTATTCACGAACATAGCAAATTTGAATTATTTAGACTAGACTTTAAAATAACATTTTCGATTTGAAGCTCTCTTAGCCTATCAACCATATCATCTATATTTTTCATACTTTTAACATTCATTTCAAGGGAATTACACTTACCTTTTAGTTCATCATTTTCCTTAGCCAACGCCTCATTCCTAAAACTCAATTCTTCATTGTTTCTATTTAATTTATCAAGTTCTAATCTCATCTAATCATTGCCTTCCTCTAAACATTCTTTGAGATCATTTATTATATTCATTTCTAAATAGATCAAATTCACTTCCTATTTCAATCATCATTTGTTTCATCATCTCATTTTTCTTTTGAACCTTAATAAATTTTTTAAGTAACTAATTATACATATTTTTGAGCTCATTATATGAAGAGTTACTAGAAATAGAACATAACTCATTGTTTATGGCTACGAAGCACATTTTCTCATCCAAGTCACTTAAATTGCCATTACTCTAAGTTGCCATTATAGCCTTTTTCTTTATTGCTGATGGGTTATTGACCTTTAGCCCACTTACTTGTGCACACCTTAGAGGCTTTCAGTTCCTCACCACGAGAATTCTCTCTTGTCAACCTACCGAGGATGAGAAACCTTACACAGAGGAGTGGTAGCTAAACTCCTTAAGAGCTCTAGTTAGATACACCCTGCTCTACTTTATCCTTACCAACATCGACTATTCTCTTGCCGAGGCCTCTTTGCCAAATGATGAGAACTAAGGCCCTACACATCAAATCTTGCTCAGCCCTTCTATTGCTGAGAGCTTCTTGCCCAGTGCTGAGACATAGGCTCCTGCTAGCCAAGTACTTCTCTTCTGGCCTCCTACCAATACTTACTACATCCCTTTCTCATCTTGACAACCCTTGAGGTCGCCACATCATGACCTAACTCAGCTATTGTGCCTATACATTCTTTTATACGGAAGCATTGTTGAGCTACAACTTATCCTTTTTTGCCTAACACTGTACTTTCATTCCTTTTGTCTTTTGCCTTGTTTACCCTTTTTTCATATGTATTAGGAATCTCCTTTTTATGTATGCCTTATTGTAATTTTCCTTACTTATATTATTGTCTTAGGAACTTATTATAAATAATCCCTTCTCCTTGTAGCTGTACATCATATAGCTTCCCTTACAAATATTGAATATACTGGCTCTTTGTGAGATATTCCTCTCTAAGTCTAATTTTTATATACTCTTATCTAGTCTTACCGAGTAGCTCAAGATTAATGGTAGGTGGACCTTGACATTAACTTATGTATCATATCAAGTGAAGTGTTAAGTTATGTTGTGTTCATTGGTGGGTCATATCCTTCGAGCAACTTCACATCAACTACTATATTCAGTTTGTCGACCTACCCACATCATTTTCTTCAATATTTCGAAGGACCCAATGATACTAATCCCCTACAATAAGCTTTAGTGATAACAAAACTCCTAGGCATATCAGTTTCCTTATTGGTTTTCTTAAGATTTAGGCAATATTGTCGAATATGACCCAATATTTGACAATTGTAACACTTGATTATATCCTTCTTCTCCCTTCTAAACCGAGATGTGTTTTCATCCTTGTCATTCACCAATTTCCTATTGAACTTAATAAATTTCTTGAAATTTCTTATGATCATAGCTACATCATAATCATCATCATCCTCACTACTAAAGCTCTCTTTGGTTTCTTTTGAAAGTAATTGTTTTCTTATTGGATTCCTCTCCTTGCCTCTTAACCATCTCGTGAGTCTTAAGAGTTCCAAAAAGTTACTCCTTTGCCACTGTCTTGAGATCGTAAGCTTCCTCAATTGCAGTTCTCTTGGCTTCTTAATCCTTTGGTAAAGACCAATGGATTTTGGAATTGATTTCAAGATTAGTAAAGGATTTACCAAGAACATTTAAAGGATCGATGATATTGACAAATCTATTATGCATCTTATCAATAGTTTCATTAGAATGCATCTTAAAATTTTCAAATTGGCCACAAAGCAAGCTTATTTTTGTGTCCCTTACACAGCTAGTTCCTTCATATGTACTTTTTAATTCTTTCCAAATTTCCTTATCACTCTTACATATACAAACTTTATTAAAGTCATTTTCATTAATGGTATAATGCAAGATATTCATAGCTATTTCATTTAAGTCTAATAACTTCCAATCATTATCGGTGTAATTATTTTCTTATTTACTTTCTATCTTAAATGGTCCTTTATCCACTACTTACCACAACAATCTATTTTGTGCTTTTAAGAATATAATCGTCTTACATTTCTAATAAGGATAATTATTTTTGGTTGATAGTGGTAGTCTATTTATGGCTCGCCCTTCTATGAAGCCTAATGTGTTCAATGCCATGATGTTTACTCTAATATTCGATTAAGCAAATAATTAGAGACTAACTTTGCTCCAATTATAGAACACTAGGCTAAACTTAAGAAGAGGGGGGTTGAATTGAGTTTTAAGGACAAATTGCAATTCTTTTTTAAATTAAGCACTAAATGAAACAATGAATATGATCAAGATAATGAAATAATAATAATAAATGTGGAAATTTAAAAAGATAGGGATAAAGAAGATTAAGCTCAGATTTAATGTAGAGTTTGAACCATCCTTCTACTTTTCACGGATATACAATGCCTTTAACTAAGGATTTCACACCACTTTATTGATTTTTTAATCCAAGCTCCAAGAACTATACAAACACAAATTTGATTACACAAATTTCACACTCACAACTCTTAACATAAATCACAATCTCAACTCATAAGGTAAAACTTAACTTCAAAGGTTATTAGTATAGTGTTTTTAACTCTCAATACTTAGCAACTAATAGCTTGCAAGCACCACACTTTAAATCTCTCTAAATATTTGCAAATTAGGATATAAGAGACAATGAGAATAATAGGTAATAAGAGCACAAAGGAATGTTGGAATATTGCACTAGAAGATCAGTTCTATCTTTCCCTTGGTCGGGTTGTTAAGCATTTATATCATTTCATTCTATCCTTTCTATTATAGTGCATTAAATGCTCTAACGGTTAGTTAAAACAAGCTTACCAACATGCTGATACCTTATTCTTACCAACATAATAGTACAAAAATGTACTATTGGCATGAACATTGGTAAGTGTACCGATATGCCTATACCTTGATCAAAAGTAGTTCCATCTTCTTTTCTAAGCCACTACACTGTCAAGTTGGTAATGCTCTAGAGCCATCAAATCAGTTGGCCAAATTCACCTATTTCCATCTTTCAAACACAATAAAGAACATCCACAATATATAATTTAACTTCAATGATGCTTATATGTCTTCAAATCTAAATATCTTATAGAGTTAATTAATGTTTATAATTGTTTTGCAAGATAGCGATTGTTTTCAATTAACTCAATATAAGCAAATAATAACATGTATAACTATATATTTTTTGTTTTGTTTTCATTAAAATCACATAATGAACCTTAGGTTTGATAATTGTAACGTTAAGGTATATGTTGATGACACGATAGTGAAAAGCACGTCAGAAAACCAACATCTTACTGATCATGAATAGACATTCTATACTTTGAGGAGGTACAATATGAAGCAAAACCTACAAAAGTGTGTTTTTGGTGCTATTTCTGGAAAATTTTTAGGTTATATGATCACTGACGTAGCATTGAAGCAAACCAAAAGAAGGTTGATGCCATTCAAAACATGAAGTCCCCTTACATAATAAAGGAAATTCAAGAGTTAATAGGGTGAATAGCTGCCTTAAATAGATTTGTGTTGAGAAGATTCTTTAAAATCTTAAAGAATTTGAAAGATTTCAAGTAGACAAACGAGTGTGAAAAAGCCTTCAATTACTTGAAGGAGTTCCTTATGTCACCACTAGTTCTCTTAACATCGATTCTAGAAGAAAATTTATATCTATACCTTTTAGTCAGTAGCCGAGCACTTTCTTCTGTCTTGCTTCAAATAGAAGGCAAAGAACATTGGTCAATTTATTATGTCAGCTATGTTTTACAAGGGCCTGAACATCGATATACAAAAATCAAGATGTTTGTATTGGCTATGGTTCTATCGGTTAGAAAGATAAAGTTATACTTCGAGGCACATCAAATTATTGTCCTTACAGATTAACCTTTACGACAAGCTTTACAATGACTGGACTTCTCAATGAGAATGATGAAGTACGCTCTAAAGCTAAGTGCCTATGGTATATAATACAAACTTAGAACGATATTGAAAGCTCAAGTGTTGGCAGATATTATAGCTAAATTTACTAACAAAGAGGACCACATAGAGATGACAAAGAAGCCAATATGGAACTTATATGTTGATGGCTCCTCTAACAAGGGAAGATGTGGTATGGGTCTAATTTTGTAAGGACCCCACAACATGAAAGTTAATTATGCTTTGAATTTTGGGTTTATGGCAAGCAATAATGAAGTTGAGTATGAAGCCTTAATAGTTAGACTCAAATTAGCAAAAGAAGTTGGTGTTAAGAAAGTCAATATTTTCTTTGATTCGCAACAAGTTGCAAATCGGGTCAAAAGGATCTATGTGGCAAAAGAAGAAATAATGAGTAAGTAAGCACTCATGGAAGAGTTCCAATTCTATTCGATTGAGAAAATACCAAGAAGTAGGAACATTACTATCGACAAGTTGTCGAAGCTAGCTAGTATTGCACTCCTTGACTTGGATGATAAGCTCTCTATTGAATATCTTCTCAATAAGAGCTTACAAACTATTGGGTAGAGCTACGAATGGCTCTCTACCCAAAGGAAAAGTCTTGGATGGACCTAATCATAGACTATTTGAAAGACGATATCCTTCCTGCCAATAGAAAAGTGGCTTGAAGGTTAATATATCAGGTTGCAAACTATACACTGATAAATAATCAATTGTATAAATGTAGCATTTCTCAACCTTATCTTCACTGCCTTTTACTAAAGGGTGTACAATGAGTTCTTTTTGAATTACATGGTGGTATTTGCAATAACCATGTGAGGGGACAAACCTTGTATGTCTGTATATTGTGACTCGACTACTATTGGTCGACTATGAAGGAAGGTGTGAGATTCTCTATTCAGCAATGTTCGTAGTGCCAAAAACATGAGGTGCCGAGCTGTACGCCTCCAATTGAACTTCATAACCTCTCTAGTCCATAACCCTTTACTCAATGGGGATTGGATATACTCAAACCATTTCCAATGTTTATAGCCTAACGGAAAATCGTCATAATTGCTATAGATTATTTTACAAAGTGAGTAGAGGTTGAAGTAGTGGCTAAAATCACTAAATAAAAGGTGAAAGCTTTTTTTTCAACTTTATCATATCAAGATTTGGGGTCCCATTTATGATAATCACTAATAATGGACCATAATTTGATAATAATAAATTTTGAGCATTCTATGAGAAACACAACATTCATCTAAATTATATGTTGGTGGCTTACCCTCAAACCAATGGACAAGTGAAAGTTGTCAACAAGATTATTTTGCATAGTTTAAAGAGGAAAGTTGATCAAGTTAAGAGCAAATAGGTTAATGAATTGCTAGGTATTTTATGGGGGTAGAGGACCATCTATAGGACTTCAATATAGGAGATGCCTTTTAGGCTAACATATGGGTTAGAAGTTGTATTGCTAATTGAATTGGATTTATCTAACCTTCTTATACAAACTTTTGATGTAATGGTCAACAAGTCGGTCTTATGGCCAATTTGGATACGATTAAAGAGATTAGAGACGTTGCAAAGGCAAGAGTGGCTGCATGATATTACAATCAAAAGGTGAAACATAATGTCTTTCGACCTGGCAATCTAGTTTGTAGAAAATTGGTGGTGACGGGCTTATAAGATAGTCAAGGAAAAACTCGACATAAACTGGGAGGATCTTGTTAGGATCCGAGAAGTCATAGGTGAGGAGGCATATCGGCTAGAAAGCTTGGATAGGACAGTTATCCCTTAAGCATGGAATGTTAAGAATTTGAACCTTTATATTAATTAATCCCTTTGATGCCATGGTTTATTTCTATTTAAAGCTTTGTAAGGCAATGGCCTATATCATGTTTCGAATGTGAATGTTCATTTCAAGTTTCAATGCAACTTAGTTTTATTTCTAATCATTTGATGATTAATGGATTAATAAAGTTCTTGCTAGTATTTAATGAGTTTAAGCTTATAATGGTTAGCAAACTTTATAAATTGGCAAATAACACCAATTCTTATTCAATATAAGCTAAGTAGCTGAATATTAACTTTTGTTATTTTTGATACGTGATCTCATGGCTTAAAGAAAGACATACTAGTTCATGTCCTATGCGACTAACAGACATTGTCTTTGAAAAGACACCCAACCTATGTAGGAAATAAAACTTGCCAAAAATTATCTAGCATGTGAAATAAAATGTATTGAAAGCTATCTTAATGCGTGAAATGAAATGTTTAAAGGATTAGTAATTCCTACATATAGCAAAATATAAATAGAAGCAAAGTGCTTGAAAGCCAAATGTTGCATTAAAACAAATGATTGGCATTTTGACCATATTTAGTTTGTATAGCATAAATAGTAAGTACAAATTAGCCAAATTTCATGGATTAGAAGTATTCCTTTTCTCTAATTGAGTTAAGGGATTATCTTAATCGAAAGAAGATGGGATCCTCTAGAAGCTTATTTCCTTTCTGACATTAGGGATATTAGAGCAGGTGGATGTCTCTTTATGAACATAAGGGGTCTCCTTTGATGATCTTGCTTCATCTTCAATAGAAGCTTCAACATCAGCCTCATCATTACTTTGATTGTGAACCTCAGTCTCCACATTGTCACCAACTTCTTCGTTCTACTACTGACGTCGTTGTCATCAACATTGGCAAACTTTAGAAATGAGAGCTCATAGTCAGAGTGGACTTTCAAAATTTCTTCCTTAGCATATTAAATCTCCTGTAAGAGCTTTTTCCTTAACAATTTCTCACGCAGTCAACCAAGAGTGATGATTTCTAATGCCTCCTCAACTGAAGGCTTCTTCTTCATTGCCTCCTTTAATTTGACAACACGCGATTGTAGCTTGGAGCCATTTATCTCCAGCTCGTTTGTTCACATCTTTAGCTTATCCTCCTCATCACTCATTGAGCTAATCATTCAACTCAACTCCCAATACTCCTCCTATTTCTTGTGAAGCTCTTCCTTTAGGTCCTTAACTTCCTTGTATAGCTCCTTGCTCTTGGTTAAGGCTCGAAACTTCATTGACTACCATAGAATGTGCTAATTTCTTAGCAAACAGCTCTTCTTGAAGTTTATGGGCCTCCATCTTGGCCTTAATCCTTGCCTTCTTAGCTAATGGGCTCATTTCAACTACTTGGCCCAAAAGTTTCAAGCTTGTGTTGTCAAGGTATTCATAACCATAGCCTTATAAACTAATACCACAACTTTCCACAATTCATATAAGACACTTAACCCCCCTTTCCCCATCCCCCCACCCCCTTCCCCCCTCCCCCCTTTCCCTTTAAACATGTAACGTCCTTGTCATGAGACCTTATAATTGAGCTCAAATCTTCCCCCTTTTTTGTTGTACAATTCAAGTTATCCATTACTTATAAGTCATCCTAGCAGCATGCAAGGAGTCAGAGCCTAGTGACATTCTCTACCTTCCTTAAACCTCCTCTCCAAAATTGGAGCTAAACCCGAATCATCTACTTATTGGCAAAGGAGTTTGTTCTGATACCATTTGTAATACCCTAGGCTAAAAGCAGTGAATAGCTAAGCTAACAAACAATAATTGGCCCATTTCAACCACTTGGTCCAAAAGTTTTAAGCTTAATATTCACAACTATAGCCTTATAAACTAGTATCACAACTTCTCATAATGCATGTAAGACACTTAACCATAGGGTCTAACACTTCAGCAACTCTGAGTTATTTAGTGCCTTTAGTCTTCTCAGCAGGATAAATAAACTTTTTGACAACTGTAGCCTGTTTTACTGCTTTTTCTTGTGTAGCCTTTTTTGGCACCACTGGCTAAGTAACAAGTGCCTTAGCACTTGCACATTTGTTTAGCTTTAATTTTTATGCCTTTGCTTGGGCCAATAGCTTGGTAGGATCAACATAACCTACATCCATATCTGCAATAAACAATAGCAATATTAAAAATTGAAGAAAGGAACTCAATAACTTATAAGATCCATGCTGAGTGAAGCTCAAAGGTAACTATTCTCCCCTTAAAGTTACAAGAATGACTTTTCTCTTGTAGCTTTACTCAGTATGGAAATTGCCTTAGCACCTACCTTCTTTCTCATAAAAGATCAATTCCCCATTCTTATATTGCTGTATTATCTTCTTGGCATCCTATAAGATTATCTTGTTCTTCCTCTACTCTTATATCTTTTTAGCGATAGTGGCATCATTCAACATTAGCTTAATATTTTTGGTGTGGATAAGCTTAATCCATTGGGTCTAAAAATCCAGATCTTCATTTAGCACAATGGAAACATACTTATCATGCCACTTATGGATTTTGGACTATAACCCATCCATAAACTTGCGACCATGCCGAGCAACTACAAAATACCAACCATTGGGTTGCCTTCTTATGGTGAAGAAATATCTAAACAATTAACGTGTAGCCTTAACCCTAACCTCCTCGCAAATTATCTCGAACGCTACAAGAAGTTGATATGTGTTTGGTGAAAACCTACTTAGTACAACTCGGAAGTAATTAAAGAACCGTTTAATGAAAGCTGAGAATGGGAAGCATAGTCCAAAATCAAGGTATTTAAGGTATATGTGAAACTCATGCTCCTTCGGAAAACATACTCTCTCTTATTCCCTTAGTCTACGTAGATTCTATGCCTTAAGAAAATCATGCCAGTATTTCTTATACTTTGAGACTATTGTTTTAATGACACCATTTGCCAGTCCATCCGAAGAATGAATGAAATAAACTACATTATTATACAAGTACTTGGTGACAGACCTTCTTTTTTTATCTTTTGAATAATTATCTACTGGAAGAGCATTAATTTGAATTAGTTTTTCCCATCACTCCATTATGCTATTTACCAATCTACTTGAAGAACATGCCAAATCGTTCCTTCTTTAAGAGAGGTGGGTGGGGTGGTGGTTGTGGTGAGGGGGAGGAGGGAGGGGAGGTAACCTCAATCTTAGTTGCCTCATAATCTAAAAGAACAAGTCAACAAATAACACTTTGAAGCATACCTGATTGAAGCCATATGACAAAATCACAAACTTATGGAAATTTAGAAGATGAAGATGAGGTATCGAAAACAAATGAGAATTTGTGGATACAGATAAGAATATGGCAAATAAACCTTCTCCCAATATGAAAAATCCTTTATATATGAACGATTCCCCCTCATAAGCTTAACACACTTCTGATGGGAATGATGTACTAATAACATGGTCGAGTGTGGATTAATGACATGTGTTATAAATCAGAGATCTGACAACTATTATGTCTCTAATAGTTATTAGCCCCTATAGTACAATGATGGCTAAGATGACAATTATCATATGTGTTATCGTAGAAGAGTGAATAGGTGGGAAAATCAAAAGGCTGTGACCTTTTGATTGGGATACAATCCATTGTGCTCCAAAATGAAAATTGAAACTTCCTACATCACTCAACATTTGAGATACTTATGTCAATCTTTACACTCTAACCACAAAAATAGAGCATTGAGCTTTATTCACTCCCATAGTTGAGTTTTCAACTACAGGAGTTACGGGACAAATGTTGATGGTCGGCTTTCATCTTATAATGTTATTTGTCTACTTAGCTGATGAGATGCCATGTGACTTGGTTTTCAACTGATGTCAACTAAAGCTTAACCTACTTAGCGGGCCTTAGAGTTGGGCATGTTAATATGCTCGATTTGAACTTAGGAAAGTGGTGCATACAATTAATATCCAGTATGATCTCATTACATGACTGCCCATTCCTCTTATATCTTAGGCATGTGTTTGATTATGAGATCTTTACATGTCCTACTATTAATCATTAACTACCATTTCAAACACCCGATTTTCACTTATAAATATGAGGAGAAAGCATTGTAAGAACTCTCTAACGACCTTTATCTTAATACTCATTTCATTTACTCTTATTACAAATACACTTACTGACCTAGGCATTGGTGTAGCTACATCGGAATAGCCCTGATATCTTATAGCTCTTTTTTTCTTTGCATGAACAAAGTCCTTACCCAAAATCACTTAACAACACCTTGACTTGTTTGTTTCACTTGTAAACCTAAGAAGCATGAGAGTTCTTTCATTATGGATATCTCAAATTCATCCTATGCGCACTTAGCAAGCTCTTTCTAATTTTTTTTTTTAAGTCAATCTGAAAAATGATATCATTAATATAAATTTGAATTAACAGAATATCTTTCTCAAAATAACTTAGAAACAAATTACTGTCTACCTTTCCTCTATTAACTCATCATTACCTTATTTAACTTGGCTAATTACATCCTAAATCATACTTAATACTAAACAATCATGTCATTACACTAATTAATCAAAATTTACAGCTCATTAAGTCCATCAATAGTGGTGACCAAGTATGAGTTTTCTAAAATTTCTTCAATTCCATCCATTCAACACTTATTTTAGTGTATTTTCCTTATTGTTAATCACATTTCTACTTATTTTAAGCTAATAATATTACATAACATATTGAGAAAAAGATGGATATATATCATGGAGAGGGTGGCATAGATGGTACTTAGGGCTTCATGGAGTTTTATCGACATCTTTTCAAGTTATTTACATAAAACTATCTCTTACACTTCTAGAATGTAAGTAATAAACTAGTTAAGTACATAAATGAATGTGTAATTATAAAGCTCTATAATGACATGTATAAGATTATAACATATTTATATAGTATTTTTAATCTTAAACTCTTAGGATATCATTGAATAAACTTGTATAAATAGAAAACTTAAGTTAGGTAAGTTTTACCTTAAATTGGTATGCATAAGCTCCCAATTTTCAACTCAAAAACAAAATTTAAACGTATTTTTTTAGGTTTAAATACTTATCGGCAAGAAACTAGAATGTGTATGTAATCTTTTGGTGGTTGCGGCTTGTGATTTGATAGCATGTAGTGGTGGTAAGCCCAAAAGATGTTGAGGTGTACAAAGGGGTCTAATAGCTCCTTTTGTTTTCTTTCTTTTTTTTTTTAGTTTTTGTTTAGGTTTCTTGAGAGTGTTTCCCAAAATTTTTCTAAAAGTGAAGAATGGAGTTAAATGAGGGTTTTGAATGGGTAGAATTATAGATATGGAGGGTAGGATAAAGGGGGATAAGATATTGCCTTAATTGGTTAAAAGGGTATTATAATCAAGGGGAGACTACTTACTCCTTGACCCTTTACTTGATTTGGCAATGGTTTGTCTCAAAATATCTTAATTGTCTAATTAGCCTTTTTGTCTTATCTCCTTAATTAATCTTATCCATTTCTTAATTAAGAAGACTTAGGTTAGTAGATGGGTTAAAGGGTAATTAAGTTAATTAATCGTAAGTATACTTAATTAAGTAATTTAGGCCTAATTAGGATGTAACTAAGGTCTTTGCATTTTTTACCACTTTAAATAAGTTCATTTACCTATATTACTTTGTTTGTTATAATCCCTTATTATTTGAGATTGATTACGGTTTTTAGATTGCATACGAGATTAGGGATTTAAGGTTTTCCTAGCGATTAGAGAAATTATTTACCATTAACAAATAATTTAGGGATACACTTAAGGTTTATTAGTTGAATAAGAGTTTTAGACTTCTAATTAAGGTTTGATTCAATCTATTGATATTTTCTCATTGATTTAGGGTTTCTCATAGATTAAGGGTTTTACGGTTTTATGCATACAATTAGGGTTTTAGGTTTTTACACTCTTTAAGATTTTTCAACTTATTATTTAGGGTTTAATTTTTTATTTATGGATTTTATTATTATATCTTGAGTGGTTCTAGGGATTACCTATTGACTTCTGCATTTAACTGCAAGTTTGGATTCGAAAGTTTACGGGTTTATATTGTCTCCCTAAGTATATTGTTGGCATTGTTAAGGAGATATTTTTATATAATTACAATGGCTTCATATGATTAATTGGTCTTGACTTGTAGTTAATTATGACGTAAGACTTGATTAGTGGATTAAGGTGAATTAAGTTTCTTAATCTTAATTACTTGTAAGCATGGCACAAATTAGGCGCATTTTAGGGATTAATGTGTCAAATTAAGTTAGTTAAGCCCGTTGGATTATCTTGTCTAATTAGTTTGAGGAATGGGGACAATTGTTGCTATTTAAGTATGTTCTAGAAGGTAGATTAGGGTTTTAGGGCAATTGAGTGATCATTTCACTATGTTATTACAGCATAATAGATGGATTAGGGTTTTTGATATTATACTAAGGTTTTACAATCATTTTAAAGGTTCATATGTATTAGGGTTCCAATTTGGATTTTAGTGTTTGAAGGTTCATTTGTGAGTCATTGTATTCATTTTAAGGTTTTGAATTCATTGTTAAGGTTATCTATATCAATATTCATTTTTAGCAGCTTACCCTTTATTGGTTTTGGGAAGCTCTTATGGGCTTCAACGATTGGCTCTTTCCCATTGGGGTTTAAGGTTTGTTTTGTTAGATTTAGTTGACCTTGGGAGTTAACATTAGTTATTGGTATTTGCTTACAAAATTTTGGGGCTTTGAGTTTAGAATTCAAACTAGGGTTAAGTTTTCCATTTAGGGTTTTAGGATTTTGCATTAGGGTTTTTGAGCATAGCCTCTTAGGTTTGAGGTTAATTATTTTACCAACACTAAGGGTATTTTCCAAAAAAACTTATTAACTTCTAACCCCTGTTATAGGAAATTTGTAGGGTTTACAAATTACATGTGCTTCTATTTCATGAATATATATCATAAAAAATTTGTTCAAGCTTCAAGATTTAAGCAAGAATACGAATTTTTCAACAACAAATGATATGTGGTAAGATGTTTTTATTAGATAAGATTAAAATGGGTAACTATGAAAAAGATATGGATAAGACTGACTAGGAGGACTAAATTTGAAATGGATATGGATATGTTTGAGTTTGAAAAAAGATATGCATAAAGTTTGTTAATTAAATATCCTCAAATTTATTGGGATTCTCTATTTCAAATTTGATGAGGATGAACCAATAGATTTGGAGATAGTTATCAATATATAAGACTTTGAGTGTATCATACCAACTTGATAAGATTGAAGATTTATTTTTCAAATTTAAAAGTAAGATCTAGTGTGGATATTTATGAGGATAAAATTTCGATTATACTAGAATACATCTGAAGTTAAAAAGAAAAAAAAAAACATTGAAGATCAACTAAAACATCAACAACTAAGTCTTCTAAAGATAAGGATAATTTTTTTTTTAATTCAAAGTACAAGATATTTTCAAAATTTAAGGTATCAAGCAATTATATAATGTGTTGAAGATAAGGATCAACTCAATAAAAATCAGAAACTAGTGATTGGAGTATTTTGGTATATAAAAATAGTTCATTAAAATCAAGTGAACACTTTTTGCAACTAATCAAAAAAATTATTCTCATGCAAAAGCTTTTATCTAATATCGTCAAAAACTTTATTAGAGACTTCATTAAAGACCTCATATCGATATTTTCTTATCCAGTTGTTGAGCAAATTGTCTTAAGAACTTTATTGTATTTGTTTATTCATTTGTATCATTTATTAAAAGTATTTAAGTGTTATGATTGTGAAAAGAGTTAGGCTAGATCTCTAAAGATTTATAATTAGTTGAGTGTGAAGCTAGATAAGTAGAGTCGAGACTTGTAAAAGCCAAGTGTTGGCAAGCTGATTGAAACTTAATCAATGGATAAGTAGAATGATATTGGTAAGAAAGATTGGATTCTTAATAGCGGAGTTGAAAAAGCGCAGTAGGCCTTGCAAATCTCTTGCCTAATTCTCTTCTCCTTGCTCTTTTTATTTATTTGTTGCATATTTAGTTTATTGTCCTAGTGCATATACCTACTAAATTACCACAAGTCACCTAAGCCATGTTATTAAGAGGGGATTTTATTTTTAAAAATTGAAAAAAGTTAAATTTTCTAAAGATACCAATTCACCCCCTCTTAATATCTTACATAAAATGTGTCATATGCTTTTTTTCCCCTAACAAAGCTCCTATGTGAGAAATAAGTTAAGATAGATGCTTAATTAATTCTCTATTTAATTTTATTAGATTTATCTATACTTTTAAATTAACATAAACCCTTTTAGCTTTTCTTTTTCCTAGCTTTGGCTAATTTAATTAATTAAATATCTGGAAAATTTTGATGTAAACATTTAAATAATGTTATTTTATAGATGACAACCTAGAAAGAGAAAGAAAAAAAATAAAGGGATGAAGTGGGTTGTTTGAGGTATGATAAGGTGCCAACTTTTAAAAAAAATTGGGGTACTATACAATTTTCAAAATTTTTCAAGATGGTCCTTGCAATTTACCCAAAAAAAGAAAATGAAGGGTTGTGGGGCTACGCTTGTCATTTATATCAAAGGAAAGAGGAGCTTGAGTTAGGTGACTATTCAAATTCTAGTATGGATGTGTATATGTTGAAGTTTAGGAGTACTCTATTGAAGTGGCCTATGTGAGTGCATGTAGACCACATGGGACATGGGTTTGTTTTTGTATAGGTTGGGTTTATTATATTCTTGTTCAATGTATGTTAGGATCTTGCAGTAAGATATTTGGAAGATTTGATGGAGATATTGGAATAAAAATGTGGGAGATTGCCCGTGAATGGATTGGGAACTAGAAACTGGCGCTGTGCAGGATTGTTTGGTGCATGGAGGTTTATAGGCGTGGCTAAGGCTTGTCTCTACTTTAATTCATGTTATATCACCTCCCTTTTATCTAGTTTTAATTTTTTTTTTTTTCCATTTACTTCATAGCCTCAACAATTTTATGGGCTGGCTTTCTAACTATTTCATTTACTTGTAATTTAATCATTGGTTTGATCTAGAAAAGGTAAAATAAAATAGGGTTAATCAAATATTAGGCTAGGTCATTTTTCTTTACATTTAATAATTTCTTTAAGACTATCTTTTCTCACCTATTCGTGACTTACACTAGCTGTAAGACTTGTATTTTGTTCTGTGAACTTTGAGCGCACTTGTTTCCTAAATTAAATATAATTTATGGGTTGAAAACTTATCCTCCTTAGTGCTTATATACGAAAATTTCTTCCTATAGTCCTCACCATTTACTTATTCTTTTTTGTCGCTCTTAATTTGGCATTATCAAGGCAAAATATTACCTATTTTTCTTAACTTAGATTTGCAATTATCACATTGTAGATCCAAATATTCTATATCTTCATAGAAATAGGAAGAAGAGGCTACAAAATTGTAAAGCATTCTACTTTGTACACATCCAGTAATTTTATCTTACAAATTATTTTGAAGCATAGAATTGGATTTGATAGAAAAGGAGGCAATCTCTATATATAATAGTAATTATTGATATATAAAGGAAACATATGCAGTTAAGGTAGAATACATAATTTATTTGCCAATTTATTGAACAATGTATCGTAGAAAGATTTGAAGGTACCATTGTGTTCGTTGTACAGTAAAAAAGTAAATTAAATTTAGAATTTTCGAAGTAAACTCACTTAATCATTCATACCAATAAAGTTTATTTCAAGATATAAAAAGTTTTGTTTAGTCTGCAAACATCATTTTCATTATCAGCATCTTTGAAGTTGCGTGGTTATTGCAGAAAAACTTTTTCCCTTATAAAACTATTTAAAAATGGGGGATGAAGTTGCGTGTTATTTCTACTGTATCTAGAAGTTTGACCATTCATTACATTAAATAATTGAAAAAGAGAAAAACAACTATTAACGCTAAAGCAGGGCTCCGGTGCATTTTTACTCCCCCTAATCATATAATATATTCAAATACAATATAAGCTCAATTATTAAATTTATAACTTTATCTAAAATATTTTAGAAGATTTATTTTCAATCTAATGGTGTAGCTTTAAGCATTTAGAATGTGTCTCAGGTTAGTACAAAAAATTAATTTTTAGATTTTAGGAAGTTAGTTGGCCCAAAAAAATAAAAAATAAAATATGGATTTTGGAAAGTTAGAATCTTTCAATACGTTATGACAATTTTCCTATATTGTAAAGTTCGAGAGACAAAAAGACGATTTTTTTTTTTTTCCTTGGCCACCACGATCAAGAGAAAGATTTAGTCGCACCTTGGAAAAAATAAATAGTGAACGTTCCTCCAAGCCAGCATTCTCGATTCTAATTTAAACAATTGTGTTTGGCAAGTTCAACATGACTCAAGAAAAATGGCACTTTGGGCTCGATATAAGTAGATAGCATCCAATAATAATTAACTTGGTAAACGTAAGAGAGGAAATCAAGCCTACCCAACTATGGGAACTTCATCGTTTCATGTCAGCTTGGTAACTATCGTTGCAACCCTCTTCATTCCAATCCATAGCGAGAAACATGCAGCTTTATTCATCTTTGGTGATTCCTTATTTGATGTCGGAGTTAATAATTATATCAATACTACTGAAGATTATAGGGCAAATTATTTTCCCTATGGTGAAAGCTTTTTCAAGTATCCTACTGGGAGATTTTCTGATGGACGTGTGATCCCCGATTTTATCGGTAATCTTTTTATACTGTGTAATTTCTTCTTAATCAATAAAACGTAATATTGATTTAATGATATTTGCTTATTTGAAATTTGTATTTGCTTTAGCTGAATTTGCAGGATTGCCTTTTTTACCACCATATCTGCTCCCTGGTTATGATATATTTAGATATGGGGTCAATTTTGCTTCTGGAGGAGCTGGTGCTCTGGTGGAAACTTCACCAGGATTTGTAAGTTTTCTGCCAATTTTTTCATCAATTGGTCCAACTGGAACAAGAATTTGTAGGAACATTCAGTATATATCGTTTCCGAGTAAAAGAGTTATTCCTAGATAGTCTCCGAACAATTACATAGTGATAAAAAAGGACCTGATTTGCACTGTCACAAAACTAAGCAATCTCAACGTAAGTTGGAGCCATCGATTTTTGACATTTTTTTTAGAAGACTACAATTTATCACTTTTTGGCGGGTGGAAAAAAGAAAGTGCAGTATTTCTCTGACCTTTTAGCCCACGTCTTCTTTAACTAATACAAATATAATCCACCTTAACCGACTCTAATGTAAGGAAATAAGTCATGCCTATCAGTGGCTATGTGTAATTTTTCTTTTTCTTTTAAAGCATTCATGAGGTACTTTAATAATAAAGAAGAGAGTTACTTAAAAATAAGAGTTACATAGGATGTTGATATGACACCCTAAATATCTTGCTAATCACCTTACTGATAAACATGCTCTAACTAGTTGATAAGAGTGAACTAAATAAGACAAAGGAATAGAGAAATGATTCATTAGATAATACATATTATATGTACTATAATTATCAATTGAATTCTAAAACATGAAAGTAATAATGGGTATTTATGTAAAAATTTATTACCAATATTGTTACATATCTAAATATAATTGGTAGCAATACATTACAATACACATTACATATACTACCAATTGAATCTTCCATCCAAAGGTATAAAGTGAAAAGCATACATATGGTTGACAACATGGTGAGGTTGAGGACAATAAATAGCATTGATTTTCACAAAAAGATTCACTTGGTACTACCTTCCATTTAGATTCAAATTCGAAGGGGCCACAACGAGTAGTTAAATAAAAACTCACTATCGATATTATTATATATCAAAGTATGATTTATAATTACACACTATGTGTATATATACATAACTTATATTATTTATTGAATCTTTTTTATGATTTTCAACTTAGCAATTGTTTATGGAGTATATAGTAAGAGTTGATGGGTAACACTAAAGGAACCAACACTTTACTCTACATAATTTGATCTAGTAGGTTTCAAATGAGTGTTGATGCTATAAGGTAGGATGTGTGCAGTTTCTCTATACCATATTTCTATCCTAGAACCTATACTTTAAGATATCCAAGATATAAGTTTCAAGAAATTGCTTTAAAATCATTAGCAAAATCTTATGATTTTTTTTTTTTTAATTTTACACAAAAGTTTGTAGTTTAAATTTTTGAGGGTATCAATTTCCTATCAAATATGACACCTAATATTTGAAGTTGTTGCATGTCATACCCTTAAAGTTTTTATTGTTAAGTTACTACAATTATCATCATTAAAATGATGACATGGCAAACAATAATTAGTTAAAAGAGTGCGAGTGTAAGTAAGGTAGTAAATTTGAAAATAGTAAAAGTTACATTAGTATAAAATTTAGTAACTTCAAATCTTACGTATGAAATTGAAACAAATAATAGTACCTCATGTTTATGAACTTTGATTCCATAGTTGGATGAACTTAGTAGTGTTATTTGTTTTAAATAGGTGACCTAAATTTTACAAAATTTGTTATAATATCGCATAATTAATTGATAAATGTACTAGTTACAAAATTATAGAAATATTGACAAGTTATTAGAAAATTTATTGAAAATTCATTAAAAATTCAATTTTATAAAATGTAATAGAAAATTTTATAGCTTCCATAAGATATCTTGTAAATTATAGTTCATTCTGTACGACATATATTTCAAAAGTTCTTTAATATTACAAGATTGATTCAGTTTTAAAACTTAAGAATCTATATCTATTAGATATGGTAATGGTAGAAATTTAACCCTATCCATCACATTCTTACTTATTCCTAAGATGTACATATTGTTAAGTTATAGGAAAATGAAACTTGCTTTTAGAGTTTAGAGATATAATGTAATTGATCAATAGTTTTATGATATAGTTACAACTTGTCCAAAACTTAAAATAGTAAAAGTACATAAATGAAACTTTGATATTTAGCCTAAATATTTAATTGTGGTGTCTTTTTTTTTTCTTTTTAACTACTAGACATTAATTTCTTTAACTGGAAAGTTTCATTTTTTTGTTAACAATTTTCAGGTAATACCTCTCACAGTCCAACTAAAGCAATTTAAGAATGTGACAAAGGTGTTGAAGCAGAAACTTGGAGATGTAGAAGCTAAACAATTGATATCAAATGCTATTTATTTATTGAGCATGGGAAGCAATGACTATGCTGTTCCCTTCTTTTCAAACTCCTCACTCCTTTTTAGCCCTGCTATAGAAGGCTATATAAACCAAGTTATTGGTAATCTCACATATTTCCTCAAGGTAATATCTGTCATTTCATTATATTTTCAATTAGACAGATGAACAATAGGTTTACTATCAGATCAAACCGACAATTTTTACATGCTCATCGTCTAGTCTCCTAGGGTAGGCTTTCATTGCAAATTTTTGGTATATGTACTTACAATGTAGGTAACAGGGTATAACCTTTGGCTTTTATCGACCCTGGACAATTAGGAACATATATTTGATATATTATAGGTTACAAGGTGTAAAATATCTCATAATTTATCAAGTATATAAGCTATTGTGAACCTAACCTCTATAATATACATAATAAATATAAGGAGAAATTGCAAATAACTCTTAAACTTTAATTTAGGTGTAGATTAACCCCTTAAGTTTTCAAAGTATCATTTTTGACCTTTGAAACTACGATAAATTAACAATATAAATTAATTTCCTTTTCTAGTTAAAAAAAATCACACTATAGTTAAAGTTGTGGGATCTTAAGGTATATTTTGATAGGTTTAAGGGATATTTGTGCACCAAAATCGAAGTTTACTTTAAAAGGATTATTCTCAACTTATAGAGGTTATTTGCTAATTTATCAAAGTTTAAAAGATCAAAAATCACATTTTGAAAATTTAAGAGGTTAATTTGCATCTAAATTAAGGTTTAGGGAGATTATTTACATTTTCCTCTAAATATGATTTATTTGAAAAATATAATGAAAATTCAATTAAGTTGACCTAAGAGATGAACCATTACTTTAAGCTAACATATGATCAAATAGTTAAATCTATCTTTTAGCTCTAGTTAAATTGGGATTTCAAAAGAAAAACTTATAGGTTTTATAGAATATCCTAATAAAACTCCCTTAGCATTGGAAGGAATTTTACTATAGCCATTGCCTTAGTACTCTTCTTTGTTCAAATCTAACCCAAAACTCTCAAAACTTAAGAATCAAACCATATTTTATACCAAAATCCACCCAATTATGCTTAAAAAGGAAATTGGGGAGTTGGCCATGCACATAAATACAATTGTTGCATTAGCTTTTACGATTTGACTGCCTAAATGAAATGAAATAAAAATAATGAGATGTTTTTATAATTTATCCTAATATTTAAATCAAGTTATTATCCTTAAATATAATTGCAAAAATGAAAAGATTCATTGGTACTATATAGTAAGTAAATACTAACATATTTAGATATTTATTAATAATAGTAGAATCATGTTTTTACCTATTATAATTTTAATATTACTTCCCTACCACTCATTAGGACATGTTATCGTTGAAGCCTTTTTCCCCTAATTATATTATATTTTTCACCGTCTATGTTCAATAACCGTTATGTATGAATCATGTAGGGAATATACGAGGAAGGAGGAAGAAAATTTGGAATTTTTAACATAGCTCCTCTTGGTTGTCTTCCCGAAACAAGGAATGTTACAGGACTTTGTTCAGACACATTTAATGAGATAGCTATTCTCCATAACAAAGCTCTCTCTAAGGTTCTCAAAAATATGCAAAAACACCTAAATGAATTTAGGTATTCACTTTTCGACCTCCACAAAACCGTCATGGAAATAATTAACCATCCTTCAAAGTATGGTAAGTCAATTTTCATCTCTTGACAACTTTTGATAAATATACATCTAAATTGGTTGAAGAATGGTCAATATTTGAATTTTTTTGCCTTAAATGGCTCGTTGTAGGAGTATATATGAGTAAACCTTTTCAAAAGTTAATAGAGTTTGACTTAATATTTGTTCGAGTTTAATTTGATAAAATTCAAATGTATTTTGAGCTTGAACTATTTGAATAAATTACTACGTTGAGTTTAAGTTCCATGATATTTAATTTTGATGGTTCACAAACCTTTGTATTCAAATGTTAGTCAAGTTGGTGCCCAATTTTGATATAAAGGATATTAAAAATAGAAGAAAGCATTTTTCATTGGATAATCGAGTTTAATTGATCAACTTCAAGTTAGTTGAATACCATTTCATGTCATGTTTGGGAACTCAAATTTATTATCTTAATTAAGCTCAACTCAAGTCTAATTGTATTGTGTTGATTTAATTTGTTTGTAGCTTTAGCTAGTTGCATTAACAAATCTATATAAAGGCTTAAACTTAGGAAGATTACGATGATGCTTTGGAAAATGCCAAAAGTAAAACCCCCCTTTAACTTCAAGGTACTCTTAATCTAATACTGGAGAATAAAAAAAAACGATCCAACTACCAGGTGAGTAAAATTCTCACATTTCATAACCATTATTGATGCAATAATTATGTGTAACTTTATGGAACCCATGCATATATTTTTATTCTCATGAAAAACATAATTTTTTATGCAGCTATGTTTTATGTTAATTTTTAGTATAGTCCGTAAGGGATACACAAATTAACTTTTGAAACTAATTTTATGAAGGTTTTGAGGATGGGAAGACTGGATGTTGTGGTTCAGGTCCTCGTAGAGGAAATCCTAGTTGTGGAAAGACAGGAAAAGATTATGAACTATGTAATAGTCCTGAGAAGCATGTCTTCTTTGATTCCACTCATCCTACAGAACATACATCCAAACTGCTTTCTCAATGGGCATGGAGTGGACCTCTCAATATAACTAGGCCATACAATCTGAAAGCTCTATTCCAACTTTGAAAATTCTAAATTTAATTCACTTTTTTACTGTACAATGAACACAATGGTACCGTGAAATCTTTCTATGGTACATTGTTCAATAAATTGGCAAATAAATTATGTATTCTACCGTAACTGCATATGTTTCCTTTATATATCAACAATTACTATTATATATAGAGATTGCCTCCTTTTCTATCCAATCCAATTATATTATTCTCAAACACCCATTTAGCACCCATAATAAACTTATCTTTAGGCCTTGGTATCAAACTCTAAACTTCATTTCTTTGAAATTGGTTTAGTTCCTCTTACATGGTAAGATTTAGTTGTTATCACTTAATGCTTCATTAGTAAAACTGAGTTCTATTATGCAAAATGGTTTTCAATGTTTTGAAGATTGAATCTAGTCTTTATGTCAAAATGAACATTCCCAATTATAAGCTCTAGAGGATGATCTGACTTAAATCTTAAAGTAAAAGGAGGTATGTACATACTAGCCAAAGATTCTAACCTACTCTCTAATAAAGTCTCTATTTTAGGTTTTGACTTATTAGCATCATCAAGTTTGCTATAAGTCCTTATTGAACCCTCTTAATTAGGTTTTGACTTATTGGCAACATCAAACACAACAATAATCTCTAATGAACCTTCAAACTTAGGTTTTAAGTTAACTTCTTTACTTTGATGATTTTAATCCTTTTGCTAAAAATCAGTGGAGTTTCATCATCAGACTCTCCATTACCTATTCCTTCATTGAATTTGATATTTATGGACTCTTAAACCACCTTGGTTACTTTGTTATAAACATAATATGCCTTTGAATTCTAAGAATACCTATGGAAGGTTACTTCGTTGGTTTTTCTTAAAACTTTCTTGATATTTTATTTGTTTCCTTCCTAAAACACATGCAACTAAGTACGTGAAAGTACAAAACAGTAGGTTTTATACATTTTAAATTTCATATGAGGATTTTTGTCAAGGGCCTTATGTAGACATGATTCATGATATAGCATGCTATTGATATGGCTTCAACTTAGAAATACTTGACTATACCACTTTTGTTTAATAAAGTCCTTATCATTTCTAGGATAGTTCTGTTTTGATGCTCAATTATTCTATTTTGTTGTCAAGTGTAAGGCATGGTAAAATTATGAGAGATGTTGCTTTCTTCACAAAATGTTATCTAATCAATGTTTTCAAATTCTTCTCTATGATCACTTAAAAGACTAATTGTGGAAAAGCCCTTTTCATTTTGAATCCTTTTTCTAAACACTTCAAAGCTTTTAAAGGCATAATTGTTGTGTTAAAAACAAAAATCAAATACACCGCAAGAAATCATCTACAATAACAAGGCCATACTCACTCCTACTTAAACTTAATGTTTGTATTGAACCAACTAAATCCATATGCAACAATTCCTAGTGGTCTTTGTGAAGATATGACATTCTTACCTTTGTGAGAAATAGAACTCATCTTGCTTTTCATACATGCAACATAACAAAGATATACTTCATTATTCAACTTAGGTAGTCCATTTATTAAATGCTTTTTAGATAATCTTTCAAGTTATGAGAAATTTACATGTCCTACTTTTTTTGGCCAATGATTTACATTATCTTATAAAGAAAGAAAACATCTATTAGAATTAACTTCAGTAGGTCTAATAAGATATATGTTTCTTTTTTCCTATAACCTTCAAATAATGTGGTCCCATTTTCATCAAATCCAATACATTTATTGTGTTCAAAATTTACCTTGTTCCTACTATAATTATTTTGCCTCTACCATTGTCTCCAAACTATACATAACCATTTTCCTTTTATTCGAAACTTGTGAACAACAAAGCCTCACCTACCATATGCTTAGAACAACCACTATTGAGGTACTATGTTCCTTCCAATTTTGCTTCATGTTCTTACAAACATCACAAACATATCAAGTCTGTTTATTAACTGAGTAAAGCTTGATTCCATAAAAATTCAAGGTCATGTTTTGATTTTTGACTAAGTTATTACTAAGCTTAAATTTCTTATAAAAACAGTATTTCTTAATATGACTTGGCTTGATGTGAAGAGGAGCTAAGGATTAACAAGGACAGTTGTAGGGGTAGGTTGAAGCTTATAGAAAGCTTAAAGAATGAGATGGGAATTGCATGAAATTAGGAAAAATCAATAAGAAAACCACAAACAACTGCAAGGATATGATGCACCAAGGAACTTTTAAGGACTCACAACATAACTTGATTTGATGTATGAGATGGTCTGTTGAGGATACTCACTACCTAATCTTGCTTAAGAGTTAGGATAAGAGTGAAGTAAGTACATAAATAAGCTAACAAGAGAAATGTTTACAAAGAGTATATTCAATATTCTGAGATAAGTTGATATAAGCTCTTGCGGCTAGGGTAACCTACCTAAAATGAAAAAGACTAAAAAGGTAATATTCAAAAGAAGTAATGTATGAGGAAAAATAAAGGCTATAAATGAAAATGCAAGGAAAGTAATGGTTAGTGTAGTTGAATCCTTTTCACATGGGTTTAGATACGTGGCAATAACTTATTAGAGATACTTTTAGCAAAAACAGACAAAAATGTATGGTTAGGGTAAAGGCTACCAAGTAAGGGTGTCGAGTAAAGGTGGGTCCATCAAAGGAGAAATGGCTTTAGATGTGTGCTAGATCTTTCGAGTTCTCAGCATCGGTATTTCTAAGCTAGAGATTGACTCAATCATTGTTGAGCAAGCATATAAGGGTTAGGCCGTCAGTAGAGTATTTATCTAGTCGACACTCGATCACCGAGAGATGTGTAGTTATTTGGCTCGACATAAGGAGTTGGTCGGCAGTAAGGATTAGCTCGACTTCGGCAGAAGTTGGCTAGAATAGGATAATTTGCCTTACTAGTCCTTCTTGGCCTTGAACTCAGCTTAGGGTTAAAGGTCTAGTAGTGTGATTCTTATCATCCCCTCTTGATTAGTATGGATTTGGGATCAAATTTGGTTAGTCTTGATTCAATTCTCCTTCAAGGTAATAAGGGTTGAGGTCAACAATGTTGAAGGCGTAAAGATTTCATAATCTTTAGGTAGTTCTAATCTATAGGCATTGTTATTGATCCTTTGGAGTATTCTGAAAGGACCTTCGACTCAAGCAGGCAACTTATTCCTTCTCTTGTTCGAGAACCACTTCTTGCTAAAGTGCAGCTATACCAAATTTTCGAGTTAAAACTGTGCTAACTTTCTACTCCTTTCTTGTATTTTTTTGGCAGCTTACTCAATCTATCATGTAACCTTCTCATTGATTTGATGTAGAGATTGTACTCGAGCTCTTATGTTAAGGTATTCTTGTTTAGACATAGGTACAATAGTGTGGTCAAGGGGGCAGCTCATGTGTATAACATGGTTATAAGCAAATTCCACCACTTGCAAATACACATCCCAATTGGCTAAGTTCTTCCTTACTATAGCTCGACATAGTAATCCTAAAGTACAATTGATTACCTTTGTTTGGCCATCCGTATAGGGATGATAAGAAGTACTGAACAATAGTTTAGTCCACATATGATGCTATAGAGTCCTCCAGAAATGGCTTAGGAACTTTAGATCTCTGTTTAAGACTACACTTCTTAACATGCCATGTAACTGAACAATTTCTTACAAAAATAGAGAAGCAATAGCCGAAGCATTGTTAGTTTTTGAGTAGTGCACAAGTGTGCCATGTTATTGAATCTATCTACAATGACTATCATAGAATCTTTGCCTCCTCTGATAGTTTTGGATAATCCGTGAATAAAGTCTATACTCAACTTTGTCTAAGGTTAGGTCGGGAAAGGTAAAGGCATTGCCTTCCCTTGTTCAGCTTGGCATTTGGCCCTCTTGTAAGTAGCATGCTCTCAACAGCTCGATGCATGTCTTGTCTCATTATTGGCCAAAACAACTGTCCACTTAATAACTCATATGTTCTTCTCTCTCCAAAATGGTTAGAAAGTCCTCCATTGTAGGCTTCTCTCACCAACAACTCTTTGATTAAATAGGTCAGTACACATAATTTGCTACCTTGGAATATTTAACTACCCTTTACATAGTACTCATCTACTACTCACTTATTAGTACATTGCCTAAATATGGGACCAAAATTGGGGCCTTGAAGATACTACTCTTTGATGCTCACAAATTCTAATAGTCTAGTTTATAACTTAGTAAGGAGAACATGTCTTCTTGACAAAGCATCAGCAACTACATTGTTCTTGCCTTGTTTATACTTGATTACAAAGTTGAATCCTTCTAAGAATTCAACCCACCATGCTTGCCACTTCAATAGTTTGGTCTGACTTTAGAGGTACCTTAAAGACTTATGATCTATATAGATGGAAAACCTTCTTGACAATAGATAGTGTTGCCATACTTAGAGCACTTAGATAAGGGTTAGGAGTTCTTTATTAGATACTAAGTAGTTTAGTGGAGGTCCTTTGAGCTTCTCACTATAGTAAGCAATTGGTTGGCCATCTTACATTAAGATAACATCTATACCAATGCCTGACTCATCACATTCCAGCTCAAAAATCTTTTTAAAGTAGGGCAAGGCTAATACGGGTATGGAAGTTAGTCTCGCCTTTACTTCAACAAAACTTCTCTCCTCTCTTTCTCCCTACGTAAACTCAATATTCTTTTTCATTAGCTTAGTAAGTGGTGTAATAATGGTACTGAAGTTTTTGATGAATCTTTGCTAAAAGGATGCTAGTTTATGAAAACTTCTCACCTCGGCACAAGTGGTTAGAGTCAACCACTCCACAATAGCTTGGATCTTCTCATCATGCACTCGCAAGCCTCCTCCACCTACTACGTAATCTAGAAATACTACTTCCTCGGCAAAAACAACACTTCTTTAAATTGTTGAATAACCTTTCGGCTTAGAGTACATCTAGTATGGTACAAAGATGCTCTGAGTGACTCAATAGGTCAGCATTGTATACAAAGATGTCGTCAAAGTACACCACAAAACATCTCCCATTCAGACTCATCTGAACATGGTTCATTAGTCTCATGGAAGTGCTTGGGGCATTTAATAGGCCAAAAGGCATAACCATCCACTCGTAAAGTCTATGTTGAGTTTTAAATGTTGTTTTCCACTCATCTCTCGACCTTATATAGATATGATGCTAACTAGACTTTAGATTAATCTTACTAAAGATCTTAGCTCCACTTAGTTCATCTAACATCTCATCCAATCTAGGGATAAGATATCTATACTTAATTGTGATCATGTTCACGGCTCTACTATCTATGTACATACAGTTTGGTCCATCCTTTTTTTGCATAAGGAGCATAGGTACAACAAAGGGTCTAAGGCTTTCCCTCACAAATCTTTTTTCTAGTAGTTCATTGACTTATCTTTGGAGTTTAGCAGCTTGTTTAAGATTCATTCGATAAGCTAGCTTATTTGATAAGGCAACATCGGGTGTCAAATCAATGAAGTGTTCAATGCTTCAAAAAGGGGGTAATCCCTTAAGCAACTGTTCTAAAAATAGGTTGGCATATTCTTCTAATAGTTTTCTGACTTTCATAGGTAGTTCACCTCGCTCCCTCAGCTCTAGTAATCACCTGATCAATAGAAAAGTTGGTACGTTAACTTTAATAGCTTCTTGAAGTTTGGCTTTACTTAACACCAAAGCCTTCTTTAATCCTTGAGTAAGTTTAGCTTATAGCTTGCTAACTTGACTCGAAGTCATAGGGTTCAACATAATCTTTCTCCAATCCTTCTCAAACACATAGGTATTCTTGTAATTGTCATGAATAACACTTCAATCAAAAAGCCAAGGTCGGCCTAGCAGCACATTTGATGTACACATAGGTAACACATTATAAAGATTTTCATCAAAATAATTTCCAATCGAGATAGGTAGTCGTACTTGCTGAGTGACATGTAATGCTCCTTTCTTACTTAACTAATACAACTTATATGGCATTTGATGTGAAATAGTTGGCAACTTCAGTTTCTTAACTAGGTTGGTAAATGCGACATTTGTGTAGCTCCTACTATCCACTATGAGCACACAAACCTATTCATTCACCTTACAAGTGATATGAAACAAATTCTCTCTTTGCTCCTCCTTAGCAGATGGTTCTATACTCATTGCACGATAGACAACCAATGTTAACTTATCTAAGTTTTCCACAAATGCATCTTCCTTAATCAATTCATCCTCCTGACTCATTTACTTCTTGGGAACAACCTCTTCCTCAGGTTTCTCATCAGTACTATCCACTTCGAGCTTCAAGACATCCCCTTTGATGATTATAGTTTTTTGGTTTGGACATTGAGTGGCTATGTACCAAAACCCTTGACACTTGAAGCACTTGATCTTGCTCATCTTTCTCTTAGATCCTTATCCTTTCTCATATGTTCTCGTCAACACATCACTATTTAATTGGCCTTAACATCTACCCTTTTGGTTGGCTTAATACATGACTAAGCTTGGTAACTTCCCTTAACAGGTCGGCTTAATTGGTTAGGTTGGCTCATTGAGGGCCAAGTCAAACTATTCCTCCTCTACCTTTCTACTCGTTAAGCTATTCTTATGGCCTCATCTAATGTGGTAAACTGTTGAAGCTCCATAATATCTCTAATGTCACCCCTTAATTTAGTAGGAAATTTGGATATTGTTCTAGTTGATGGTTCATCCACTTCATAGCAAATCATGAATATCTAGAATTCATCAACAATTCAATTTCCTTGTCTCAGCTTTTGTAGTAGAGCAAAAGTGTCTTACAAATAAGTATCCTCTTCATCTTAAGCTAAATATTTTCCTCTTAATATCCTTCTTGCCTTCTTATGTTTTAGAAGTTCTTTCACCACATCGCGGCATAACTTGAGAAGTTTACAGCAACAGTCCTCACCTTCTTATGGCCTTCGTATTTGTAATAGTCAAAGACTCATTTAACCTTCTCCTCCCAATCTAAATAATCATCAACATTTCCAGATCCATTAAAGCTCAGAATCTGAAGCTTTACATGGTCAACATCTCCAGGTGCTTGAGCTTGCTCTTCTTATGCATTATATTCTTCTTCTTCTTCTTCTTTTTCGTCATCCATAACACCTAAATAAATCCTTTTTAATGCTCATCCTTCTACTCCTCCACCTCAAACTTGTTGAGCCAGGATCTATCCTCTAGCAGGTCGAGAAGCTTATTGAGTATTTTGTAAGACTTTAGCAGGTCGATAGGCCATTACATGAATAACTTTGGTCAAATCAACCATGAGGTTGGCTACCTCATTAAGTCTTTTGTTGGTATTCCTGAAGGTATCCTAAGGTTGTCGACTATAGTGGACAACACCACTATTGTCATCCCCAATACCAACATTAACACTCATGTTCATCATTTTCTTCAAGAAAAACTCAGTGATAAAACTCAAAATCCAAGAAAGAATAGATATAGTTCTTCACACCAAACAACACAAACATACACTTAAACACTTCTTTACATGAAAGTTCAGCTATCACCCAAACACAATAACCATTACCCAAGAATAGCAAACCTAATTGAAACTTGTTTTCTTTTCATTTACTTGGAACAAGGCAAAGCAAAGCATATAACTAAAACGAAATACTACTCCTCCTACTTACTCTAGCACTTACAACTAACTTCTAAGCAACTACAATACGCTATTACAGTAATCACTACTCATAAAAAAGTTCAAACACAACTTAACCAAACAAAACATCTACTTTAATATCAAGATGATGGAAATCGGAGCTAAGGACTGACAAGGATGGTCGCAAAGGTAGGTCCAAGCTTGCAAAAAGCTTAAAAAACAAGATGAGAATTACGTGAAAATTAGAAAAGTAAACAAGCAAATCATGAATAGCTACATGGACACAATACATCAAGAAACTTTTGAGGACTCATGGTAGAACTTGATATGATGTGCGAGATAATCCAAAGAGGGTGCTTATCACCTAGTCTTGCTTAAGGGTTAGGATAACAATGAAGTAAGTATGTAAATAAGCTAACGAGAACAATGTTCACAAAGAGTATATTCAATATTCTAAGATAAGATAATATAGATAGTATGATCTCTTGTGGCTACATTACAATGGGGCATTTATACTCAAAATATTAGGGCAACTTACCTAAAATGGAAAAGATTAAAAGGGTAATGTCCAAAAGAAGTAATGTACATGGAATAATAAAGGTATAAATGAAAATTCAAGGAAAGAAATGGTTATTATAGTAGATTCCTTTTCAAATAGGTTTGGACATGTGGTGATAACTTACTGGAGATGCTTTTAGTAGAAACAAACGAAAAGGTACGATTAAGGTAAAGGCTACTAAGTAGGGGTGTCAAGCAGAGGTAGGTCTGTTCAAGGAGAAATGGCTTCAGATGTGTACTGGATCTCTCGGATTCTCGGCACCAGTGTTACCAAGTTGGAGATTGGCTAAGTCATTGCAAATAAGCGTATAAGGGTCGGGCTATCAATAGAGCATTTTTCTAGGTGGCACTCGATTATTGAAAGGTATGTAGTTACTTAGCTCGACATAAGGAATTGGTTAGTAACAAAGATCAACTAGACCTTAGTAAGAGTTGGCTGAAATAAGAGAATTCACCTTACTAATCGTTCTAGGCCTCGAGCTTGGCTATGGGTTAAAGGTCCAATTATTTGATTCCAATGATAACCTGTTACGAAAGAAGCAAGCATAAGTATAATATAAACCTTCAAAATTATTTCACAAAATATTGTTTCCATCAAATAAAAGCTTACTTGTTTGAGTGAAAGCTTGCTTTTCATCCTTAAAAACCTTATTTTTATGTTTAAATTTTGAAATCTTGTCATTGGTTTTTGAAAATATTTTAACATTTTATTAATTTCAACATAAGTGTCATTGAATGCATCAATATCTAAGTCAGATTCAGATTAAGAGTCTACCTCAAAGAGTACCATAAGATATAGATTTGTGTCATTAGCTTTGTCATCTTAGCTCTTTACCTAAGTATCTAACTCATCTAAGTCACTTTACATAGCCATAAGAGACTTGCACTTTTTACTATACTTCTCCATCTTCTAGATTAGCATAAGACATTTGTACTTTATTGTTTTCCTTATTAGCAGAAAAATTATTAAAGGAAAACTTTTTAAGTGAAACATCTTACCTTTCTTTTTAAGGCGTTTATTCAAGTGTCTTACAAGAAATGTAACATATTCATCCTCATCATCAGATGAATTATCATCATCTAAATCAGGTTCCCCTTCCTTGGATTTAAATGCTATGGCTTTCTTCTTTGTATCTTCTAAGGAATTTTCTACCTTGAGAAAATCTATCTTATATACCATCGGCTTCTTATGTAGTTGACTCAAGGTTAGCTTTTTTAAGTCGAAAGCTTCTTCTACATTTATTTTCTTGGCATTCTAAGCTTTAGGTAAGATTCTTAGCATCTTTCGAACCATATCTACATTGCTTATTCTTTTGCTAAGAGAAGACAATCCACTAGTAATTGTAGTAAATTTGCTAATTAAGTCGTTGATTTCTTCATTAGGGAGAATGCAGAATGTCTCATATTGTTACAACATTGAATTGATTCTTATCTCCTTAGAACGTGTAATTATGCTTAAAGGTAAATTCATGACCCTAGAGCTGAGCTTGATTTTTGCAATATCTTCATTCGTAGAAATTATGGTTGGGACATTGATGTCTCTATTTTCAATAATTTACCAAGTTTGATAATCTATAGGCTTTATGTAGGTCTCCATCTTAAATTTCCAGTAAGGGAAGTTCAAACCATCAAAAAATGGAGCTTTGCTAAATTAAACTATTGAACTGGCACTAGATTCACCAATAATCTTAAACTCTTCTTGATATTAGAGCGAAGCTCAAATACCATTTATAGGCCGTCTCATGTAAGATAAGATATTAAGAAGGAAGAGAGGATAAATTGATATCTTTAGAAAATTTAAATCTTTTTGGTTTTGTAAAATAAAATCCCCTATTAATAACATAGCTTAGTTGATTCATAGTTATTTAATAGTTATATACACGAGGACAATAAACTAAATATGTAATAGAAAAATAGAAAGAGTAGGGAGAAGAGAATTAGGTAAAAAATTTGAAGAGCTTTAACCTTTTGCTTACTACTCTATTCTATCTCCATTACTGGAGACTTGATGCATTCTACTGACCCACTAATAAAAAAAAAAAAATCAATATGAGAGAAGTTACAATAATGTTGCCAACACTTAGCTTTGACACATCTCTACTCTGCTTATCTAGATAGATGTGAGGTCTTCAATTAAGTCTCTAATGAAGTCTTTGATAATATGAGATAAAATCTTTTGCACAAGAATAATTTTTTCTGATTAATTGCAAAAGTTATTCACTAGATTTGAGTGGATTGCTTTTATATACCAGAATACTCCAATCGTTAGCTTCTGATTTTTATTGACTCGACTCTTATTATCAACACATTATACCATTGCTTGATCCCTTATATTTTGAAAATATTACATACTTTGAATTTAAAATTAAAAAACAAAAATTGATCCTTATCTTTAGAAGACTTGGTTGTCAATATCTTGGTTAATCTTCAACAGTTTTTTTTTTTTTATGAATTCTAGTATAATCAAAATTTTGTCGTCCTAAATATCTGTACCAAATCTACCTTGTTAAATTTGAAAAATAAATGTTCAATCGGATCAAGCTAGCATCATACACTAAAAATTTGATATATCAATAATTATTTGGAAATCAGCTAGTTCATCCTCATTGGATTTGAAATAAAGAATCCCAACAAATTTGAAGATATTTAATTAATAAACTTTATCCATATCTTCTTTTCAAACTTCAATTATATCTATCTTTTTCAAATTTTATCCTCATGGTTAGGCTCATCCATATCTTCTTCATAGTTATTCATTTTGATCTTACATCACAAAAACATCTTACCTTAAACTTAGGCAAGAAAGCTATCATATCACAAATAAGTAAAGCAAGATATCAAAGGGAGGAATTAGAGGGCCTTAAAGCTCCAAATAGAACAGGGGAATCTAGTTCAAAAATGACTTCTTACCAACTGTTGCTACATATTTGATTGCGTCTAACAAGGCTAGAGCTTCCATATCCTTGAGAGAACTAATAGCACAAATATTAGAGTTTCCTCCACAAACCAATCCTTGGGAAATCCATGTTATGAATGCTAAAGCAGCTTCAATCGCAAAGGGGTCAAAGGAGTCATTAGAGCTTAGTTTCATGTACTAACCTTAGGGGAATGCACAACCTCATTATTAGTTTGCTGAAAATCATAAAACATGATGGAACATATAAAACAACTTGCTTCACATGGAATAATATATCTTTGAATAGTTTTGACTTTTACATATTTAATAAAAAAACAACGTAACTATTCGCATAATGATATTAATGAAAGTGGCCTTTAAAAAAATCATTAAAGGAATTAAGATTAAAAGATCATGCCCTAAGCTTACTAACCAATTTTCTATAAGTGATTCCTTGTTCTTCTTGGATGCTAATAGAGCTAACCTTTTTAAATTTAAAGAAATCCTGACCTCTTATTGCCAAGTTTCAAGTCACGCAATTAATTTTTAGACATTGGCAATCATTTTAAGTAAGAACACCTCGACCTAAGGAAGGATTACTTATACCAACTAATGGGAATTCCCTCTTGGAACCTAGCCGGTATTTTTCTTGAAATTCCAATTAGTTGGGGTTGATCTAAGACAGTAACAGTAGCATTGTCAAGGAAAATATTAGGAGTAAGCTTTAAGGGAAGAAAAGAGCTTTGCCCTTAGAAGAAGGTAAACTGGTGCTAATTAAGGCTGTAGCATTTGTGGTGCCATATACTCTATAGTAGATTTTATTAAGTTCCCATAGACATGGTGTATGAAGGTTTCATTGAAAATAAGTAGGTTTTAGTAGATTTTCTTAAGGCAAAATTAGGTGGTAGAGCATCTTGGATTTTAAGGAGCATAGACTTGATATTTGGTCTAGCCCTTTGATCATTTTGATAATCAAAAGAGGTGCTTGTAGTTCTCGAAGACAAGAGTACCTAAGAATGGTTTCTAGTCTTATTAACTAGAGAAAGGAAGCTAGATCAAGAGTAAGTGTTTTAGCTAATTCTAGATGATGTTGCTAAGAAGATATGTCATATTCTAGGAAGGAGTCCCTTGATGATTGTATTATATTTCCATTAGAGAGGGATAGTAAGTATAATGTAGAGTTGAGTTATCATGTAATCTTAAGACCATAGTTGAGAGCTGAAGTTAATATGTAAGTCAAAAATCAAGTATTACAACTTTTAGTGTGGAAGTTAATATGGAATGACAAGTGTATGCCAAAGGTTAAATACTTCATGTGGAGAATTTGTTTGAATGCATTGGCCTCAAAGCGAATTTATACCTTATAAAGATAAGGGAAAATGGTAGTTATGGTTTTTGTAGTGTTGAAGAGATAATAGAGCACATAGTGGTCTGATGTGAATGGACTCATCATAATTAATTAAAAGTGGTTAGTTTTAGACATATTGCTAATAAGCCTATTACCATAGACAATTAGACCTTAAATGTAGAAGCAATTGCAACAGGGTCCAACATGGTGATTAATCATTTTGTAGGACAAGTGAGCATGTGTTCAATGTATTTGTAAAAGCATCAGTATGATTGTGCCTTCAATAAGAAGAATTTTGATTTGAGGAGATCAGTTTTGGTAATTAAGGGCCCTATATGTGAGTTTCAATAGCATTCAATAAACAATCTAGTTAATGTTAATAGATTTATCAATTGTAGTAGGGGGTCAATTGAGTGCCACCTTTTGATGATTAATAAAACTCAATTATAATGAGATTTTTAGTAGTAAAAGCAAGACATAAGTGTATACACCTCATTTTTGCTCTCTTTAGGTTCATATCTAATATAGAATGCCCTAGTTTTTGAAAAATGATGCAAAAATCTAGAAAATACTAAAAAAAATAAAAAATGAAAAATACCAAAAAGGGAAAAAATTTAAAAATAAAAAAATGATAAAAAAAAAGAAAACCAAAATTTCAAAATAACTAAAAAATTGAAAAATCATAAGAAGTGTCGTATAATGATCCATTTCAGTCATTTTAAGGTATAAATAATTTTCTGAGATCTAAAGTTGCTTCTAAGGTCAAAATAAATATATACGATTTGACCAAATTAAAAATCTCAAATAAAATTGGACATTTATTGGAAAACAATTATTTTGCCTTAGATTGGTTTTTTTTTTTTTTTTTAAATATTTTGAAAATGTTTTTCTTAGGAGATCATAGTTTCAAATTGCACTTCAATTAGAGTTAAAATGAATATTTTATAGCCATTTTAAGTTTTGAATAAAAGCCTATCACAGGGAGAAACCGGGATCCTAATTTGGTTAAATTGGAAATATTTTGAAAATATATTTATTAGGCTTCATATTTCCTTCAAGAGTGAAGTGTAATTTCTTAGATTTTAATAATTAATTAAGTCTTATTTAGAGTATTTTAAAGGAACAAGAAAGGCAAAATGAAAAGCGTTAAAGAAGCAACTATCAAAGAGAGGAGAAAAAGGGGAAAAGGAAAAAGGAAAAGGGGAAGAGAAAATGAAAAAAGTAAAATAAATAAATAAATAAAGTGATACATGTCATCGTATGAGTGGTGACATGTGTCATCACCTCATATTGGTATGATGCAATTAGATTTGTGCGTTATGTAGCACTCTCTAAGGAGACTCTAAGTATCGTACACGTGGCACATACATGATACCACACAAGTGCCTCTTGGTCCAACCTTATAGTGACACCTAGTGCATGTTAGGTCAACCTTTGACCTTCTTGCTTCTTTCCCTCCTTGATTCTATTATGTCTAATAAGCTTAATCTTTTGAATTTGCATTATACATTGCATGTGCATCTGGGTATTTTTTTACCCAATTTCACTCACTTTTTTTCCATGAAAAATTTAAAAAATATATGAATAGAAAGATCACAAATGTTTTATTAGGAAATTTCTAATTTTTAAATTTTCAAAGATGGAAATATGTTAAATAAAAAAATGAAAATTAGGTAACTTAATAAGTGTATATTTTGCACCTGATTTTTATTTAGAAAAATTGAAGCATATCCTTCTAAGATGCCTCAAGATACTCAATTAAAATATGCAATGATATCTTTTATTACATGTGTACGCATTTATTTGTCATTAATTTATGTAAAAACATGATCAAATTTGGCTAAAAAATGGAAAGAATGGGGGCACATTAAAAAAACTTGCTATTGTCATAAAGATTTGTTTTTTTCCCAACATAGATGCTTCATGGGGAGGAACCATGACTAGAAACTATAAATTGGACTCCCTTCTAGACATTCAAATAACTTTCAAGTGTTGAAAATCATTACATTACATTCAATTGATAGTTTCTCTTTAGGTGTTCATAATACTAAATCAACGCTCTCTCTTCTATTTATCTCATTTTAGAGCAAATCGATCCGAGATAAAATAGTGAAACAATCTACATTCATCCTAAAACAAAGCCTAATATGTGGTTTGCTTCAATTTCATGTTGCATTTAACTAATTTGAATTTAAAGTTTTGAATGTGATTTTAGGGATTGCTCATATCAAGCTCAAAGTTTCAGGAGAAATTTTGATTCGTGTTGTTGTGCTTTCTAGAAATTGAGGTAGGGGTCTCGAATGAGGCTATCTTTGGAGTTCAAAGCCATTGGCCTTACCTCAAGAGTCAATTACCAATCGTTAGTTTGTTGCTCACTATTGGTAAGTTTTTTAACTTTGTAAGTTGAATGCATTTTTTACTTAAAAAAAAAAAGAAAAAAAATATGTGTTTTTGATCTTGTAATGTTACGTTCTAAATTGAATAATACATTTTTGCAATATTTTATAATTTGTGTCAATTAGTGTAGACACCCCATGCTTAACCCCAACCCCTACCCCCCCTAAGCATAATTTAAAAATTTTTAGAATATAGCAAAGGGTCTTGAATTAGAAAAAGCACAAAAACATTTAAAAAATTTAAATTAAAAAAAAAAGAAAAAAAATAAAAAAATTAGAAATATTCAAAAAATATAAAATCTAAAAAATACAAAAATATAGTATTTTTTTTAAGTCATAGGGTGACATAATTCATTTTTAGAGTTAAATAACGTCTAATAATTAAAAATTAGGCTTCATTTAAAAATTATTGTCTATTTATTTATTATTCTTTTTGTTTAAAACATATATGTACGTGATCTAATTTTATAGTTGGTTAATTCGGATTGGAAATAGGTTTTGGTGTTTTTACTTATTAAGAAAAGAGGGGAAAATGAAAAAAAAAAAATTAAAAAGGGGAACGTAGATTGGTGTTGGGCTTAAAGCCTAGCAAGATTGAAGGCCAAATGATTTGTAAACCTTGCAAATTCCTTAGAGTAGGGGTTATAAGTTTATAAGTTCTCTTAAAAAATGCCCATAAGATTAGCAAGATAACTAACCTTAAAATTAAGAGACTATGCTTAAAAACCTTAATACAAACCCTAAAACCTTAAATGGAAATGTTAACCCTAATTTGACCCCTACACTTAAGGGCCTTAAAATCCTATAAACAAATGCAATTAACTAATGTTAACTGCCAAGATCAACTTAATCTAATGAAACTAATGCCAAACCTTAATGGGAAGGAGAATTATAGTCAAAGTCCAGAAGAGCTCCCTGAAAACAATAAAGGGTAAGCTAAACTAAAAATGAATATTGATATAGATAACTCTAATAATGAATTCAAAACCTTGAAACGAATATTGTAGCCCTTAAATGAACCTTCATACACTAAAATCCTAATTGAAACCCTAATACGTGCAAGCCTTTAAATTGTGAAACCCTAATCTATGGTTGAAAACTCTAATTAAACTAGTGTACTTTAATTAAATAGTAAAACTATTCATTAACCAGAGACTAATCACTTAATTACCTTAAAACCCTAGTCTACCCTATAAAACATACTTGAACAATAATAATTTCCTCAATTCCTTAAAATAATTAGACAAGATAATCCAATGGACTTAACTAACTTAATTTAACATATTAAGCCTTAAAATGCACCTAATTTGTGTCAATTGTACGAGTAATTAAGATTAAGAAACTTAATTACACTTTAATTCACTAATCGAGGTTTTACATCATAATTAACTATAAGTCAAGAGCAATTAATTATATAAAGCTAAAGGAATTATATGAAAATATCTTCTTAATGATGCTAACCTTATACTAAGGGAGACAATATGAACATTTTAAACTTTTGGATCTAAACTTAAAGTCAGATACATGAGTTAATAAGTAATCCCTAGAACTGCTTAATATATAATCATAAACAATATAATAATAAAATCCATAAATTAAACGATTCAACCTTAAATGATAAGTCATAAACCCTAAATAATAAAGTAGGAAAACCTTAAAGAGAGTGAAACCAAAATACACGATAAACCTTAAAACAATAGGAAAATATAAATAAACTGAGTAAAATCTTAATTGGAGGTCTAAAACCCTAATTTAACTAATAAACCTTAAGTGTATTGTCGAGTTCTATTTTGGTTTTCTTTAATTTAACTTATATTAAGTCTAGCTCTCTTAATATAAATTACTCAATATTAAATTAAGGAAAAACACTTTTCTTTTTAAATGATGTTTGAAAAATAATATTTTTATAAAAATTGGAGTCGCTAACTAATTAAACCAGTAAAAAGTGAAATTATGGTTTTAAGGTTTTTGGGTGGGAAAACCATAATTTAGCCACTAATCTACGGATTTTCTAAAAAATTATTTTTTATAAAATTAAACTAGAAAATCTAAACTTGGGGGGCTAATCTATTAAGACTAAATCACCATGTAAAGATAAAAAAAAAAAAAAAACTAATGGGCTTTTATTTTTCTAAAAATGCTAAAATATGTATAGATATGCAAAAGAGTAAATGAATAAGGGGTTCATCTTGAAAGGATGAGGCAAAGGAATAAGGGGTCCTTTCTTGAAAAGATAAGGTAAAGGAATAAGTGGCCTATTTTGAAAGGATAGGGCAAAAGAATAAGGAGCTTATCTTCAAAGGATGAGTTAAAGGAATAGGAGGCCTATCTTAAAAGGATAGGGCAAAGGAATAGGGTTAGGCACTATGTCAAAAGATTGATGTTTTTAAAAGAAAAATTAACTTCTCAAAAGGATAGATCTTTCAAAGAAGAAAACTTAATAAAAGGGTTTAAAGGCATGGCTAATTGTTTTTATGATCCTTAGACAATTAATGTTCCTTAATGTAAGATGACAAAAGTTCTTATAAGAAAACTTTCTGAATTCTAAATATAAGATAACTAAAGTTCCTAAAATTCTTAGGATGGCCTAAGCTCCTAACACAATGACAAAGGTTCCTAAATAATCTTTTCATAGGATGGCCAAAGCTCTTAAATATTCCTATACCATAGGATAATCAAAGTTTCTGATCTAAGGATCACTAAGGTTCCTAAACAGTAACATGATCAAAGCTCCTTAAGGATGGCTAAGATTCCTAGATATAAAATAACCAAAGTTCATAAAGTAAAGATTGCCAAAGTTTTGAAAGGATAACTAATACTCTTGAGTTTTTAGAGATCATCAAAGTTCCTAACTTGAGGATGACTAAAGTTTTCACTACAAATTCTTAAATCTATCAATTTTAGAAACTTGAAGGGAAAATGTGCTTTATTTAAAAAAAAATGATTCATCTTTTCCTCAGTAACAAGTAAGCAAATTATATCGACTTTGAATGTTACATATAAGCAGTATGCTCATTCTTTTAGCCTACTGGCCATTCATTCTTTATCTTTGATTGCTTATCTGCTATGATGAGGGAATAGGGAAAAAAACTTCAACTGAACACTTTGTTCTTCTTGCTAAAGGAAATTCTCAATCAATTTCAAGGCAACGTACTTCCCTAGCCCTTATGGAATGCTTAACTTTTGCCTTCATATGTTTCATACTAGGAAAAGCATCTTAATTATTTGAATTGTTTAGTCAAAAAGGACTTCCTCACACTCTCAAATGTTTTGTTTTCACTCTCAACTACAATTCCAAAAATTATGGTCAATCTTGTATGTAATATACTTTGATTGATTCGATTGATCTTTTTCCTTAAGGTTGTAATGCAGGCTTTTGGTCATTGGCTTAAATAAAGGGGAAATGTTGATGTGTTGGCCAATTTTTGAAAAAAATTAATATCTCAACCTAGGTTTACAAATCAAGAACCTTAAAGGGAAATGCTAAAATAGGTTTGCCTTAGTTTCATGAGTAATGATTGCTTAAGATAAATCAAATTCTTTAGTCAAAAGAGTTTCATTAAGGGTGGTATAGTGGGTAGGACCATAGAATTAAAGTTTCATTCCTTTAGGCTCAGAATTTCTTTTTCAAGTTTGTGCTTTGAAGAATATTAGGGGAAGACTCAAGTCTTTCATCTTAGGATTCATGAGTTCAACTTTTCTAAGATATTTAAGCCCTAGGCCCTTTAAGAGCTTTTGAGCTATCATTTAGGATGCGATCACTTTACTTTTGTTTTCCTTTATTTTTTTTTTTTTTCTCTTTTTCTTTTCAAGGTGATCACTCTCCCTATGCTTGAGTTTTTATTTGAGGAGATTCAAAGCCAACCAAAAGTTTAAAGTATATAAGCCTAGTGAAGTAGGTATGGCTTTAAGAGAGTGTTTAAGAAAAATTTATGGCCTTACGGTGTTTGAATGAGTGTATAGATTTGAGTGAAGTGTATGGTTTGAAGCTCTTCTTCATTCTAAAGAAATAAGTTATTTATGACAAGCAATGATCATGAATTAACATAACTGAAGCAAGCACAAGTTAGCTTATCCCTTTTCTCTAAAATCAATGGCCCTAATGTCCTAATTGCCCCAATGTGGGGTAGTTCTGGACAAGATTTATTTTTTGAAAAAACTTTCCTTAAAATGCTCAAATGGGCTCACAAAGGATAAAAATATTTAGGGAGTGAAATGAATGCCTATCATCCTTTCAATTTGTGTATCACATGCAAGATAAACTTCCTTTAAAAAACGAGTCTTATCCTCACTTTCATGTCTCTTAACTCTCAAAGTGTTTTAGGGTCAGTGTTTGGGATCAAGGCTTACCTCTTATCATTCTAAACTCTTTAAATAATGAGATACTTTCATTAGTTTGATAATGAAATATTTTATGTTTTGTTTGCCCTTATCTGCCACAGTCTCATTAGATAAGACTAGATATTCTGTGATGCTCCAATGGGTTACATGCCCCTCTACCTTAAAAAAGAATTGCCCTCTTAGACTCAATTAACGGGTCCTTTTATTAGCTCCTTAGCCTAAGCTCATTCATAATAGAGACAAACTTTGTATTCAGTTTTAGGATTGAAGTGAGAGGGCTAATTTTTGTGGAGCGAGTGTTTAGAACCTTCTAGGCTTTAAGAGGATCGGTGTAGATGAGTAGGCCATGTGTTTAGGTTTTTTTTTTGGCTTGGAGTGGATTGAAATGGGTGAGGAGGTTTGTTGTTTAGGCATTTATGTTTAAGGTTCCAAAAAAAGTTTGGTAATGGGCTTTCCTTTAAGGATTATGTTTGGCTTGGATTTTTCTTGAGGATGGACTATGTCTCCACCATTTTTCAATTATCAATTTTCAATGTGCTTTCCCCTTTTGGCCCTTAGTATTAGGCTTAACTCATAGGTTACACAATGCTTTGGTTAGAGTTAGGGTTGAATAAGTGACTGCCAGGATTATGCTTAGGTTAGAGTTATTGTTGTCAATTGTCTTAGTTTGAAAAATGAATGGCTATAGGCTTCAACAATGGGCTTAACTGTTTAAAAGTAATAACTTAAAGTTAGTAAAACATGTACTCGTTAGTGGATATTTTCTTTTTGAAAAATTTATGATTTTCTTTTATTTTTTGAAAACTTTTATTCTAAAGATATTTTAAAATAGTTATTTTATAAAAACTTATATTACAAACGAAACCATTAACATTTCCCTAATTTATTAGAAGAATTGAAAGTTATAGAGTTGATAGAAATGAATGACTATTTTACAAAGTCAACAACTAACGATAATAACTTATTTACATGTAAAAGTTTTTTTCTCTTTTTGTAAAAAACTCCTGAAAAGCCTTCTTATTAATAGAAATTGAAGAGAAACTATGCTATAGATGACTAAATTGCTAACACTGTCTAAAGAAAAGAAAAAGCTAGAAGCGACATGATGGGTATGACAAAGCTTCAAAGGAAACAACTAGTAATTGAAGGGTTATAATTTTGCAAGAAAACTGTCTATTGTTACAAATAGATGATTGGGAGACACTTTAAGGGTGACAACTATTTACAAAACATTTACAAGTCAAAGGATCTTTTATTTGTTTCTTTTTTTTTTTATTTTACTTGCACTTATTATGGTATAAAATTTTTAATAGAAATAAGCAACATTAAACAATAGAGTAACAAAAATGAACAAATAATTAACATACACTAAAAGGGCACTCATGCACATGCTAGGCTAGCGACAGAATAATAGTTCAATAATTTATTACCATAAAAGTTTCTTGGTAGTAATTTTATCATAATGCCATGATTACATTAATCTGAGTACAAATACATTAGGCCTTTAATGGGTATAAAATTTTTCTATGAGTACAAATGTTGACAAAGCGTAGAGATTTTAATAGTTTACAAGGGAAATTTTTTTTTTACATGAAAAGAAAATACATGGAAGAAATTGTTCGACCAATATGTCACATAGAAAAATAATAACCAACTCCTCACTTATGATATATATATATATATATATATATTTTTGAAAATGTTGCACTATTATTCATTTGCTAGCCTATAAAAGATTTAATGTAATTTGGCTAATACCATCTTGAATTTTGTTGTACCCCCTTACTTGTAAAATAAAATAAGGATTACAGTATATAAAATATAGGTTACAAGATAATATACATAAGCGTTAAAATACAAAGAAAATATGATGCAATATAATATACATGCATGCGATGCAATATGACATACATGCATGCAATGTAGGTTGGTAATTAGTAAATTATAGGAATCATTATGATCCTGCAGTCAAGAATGCACTTATTTATAAGTGGATCGAAATAAAAACTGAAGCTCATGGACACTTATCTATAAGGATACTAATTCTTTTAACTCCCCCCTTTTTTTTTTCTTTTTAAATGAAATCCCAATAGATTGCAAATTATCAAATTTTCCTATATTTTAATAATGACTAACCCCTTTTCTTCAAAAAAAAAAAAATGATGTAAAAGGGTGGTGTTTATGGTCTTCGACTCAGTAGCTCCAACTTTTTCGAAGAAAAACCTAGTAAGCTACATCAAAGTATAAGTAAGCTCACCTATCCCCACCAGGCGGGGCTAAAGACCATAGTAGCCTGAGAGTTACATAATGGCGGTCTGACCTAAGTTCCTAATATGGCCTAGGTCCAACCACATCTAAATATATAAATTATCAAAATATATAAATAAAAGCTCCTTGTAAATTCTCTAGTAAGAGGCCCATTGGGCCAAGCTTCTCCTAAAGGCCTACATCACTAAAACCCAATTTATATAACTATATTACAATATATAGATAAAAATACAAAGAAATGGAAGCTCATTAATTAATTTTTTTTTCACATGGCTAGCCCACTAAGTTCCCTAATGGAGTCGCCTTTTCAATTCAACTTTATTTCGGTTTTTTTTTTTTAATTTAACTTATATTAAGCCTAACTTGCTTAATATAAATTACTCGATATTAAATTATGGAAAAATATTTTTCTTTTTAAAAAATGTTTTAAAAATGACATTTTTTAAAAAATTGGAATTGCTAACCAATTAAAATAGTAAAAAGTGAAATTAGGGTTTCTACATAAGAAAATCTTAATTTAGCCATTAGTTGATAGATTTTCTAAGAAATTCTTTCTTAGAAAATTAAACTTAAAAATCTAAGCTTGAGAGCTAACTTATTAAGACTAAGTCACTATGTAAAGATAAAAAAAAAACTAATGGGTTTTTATTTTTTATAATTTTTCTAAAAATGTTAAAATATATACAAATATGCAAAAGTGTAACCAAGATAAAATTTTTAATAATTTTTATTAGGAATTTTCAAATAAAGAAAAAAATTATTTGTTTTTTTATGGTTGTCCCAAAAGTGTCTATGCACTTATTAGTTGAAATCAAACTAATGTAGTTCCGTTTTTAGAAAAGATTTAGTGGGTTGATTTTTTAAAAAAAGAAATCAAGTTAAATTTATGTTAGTTATCAATTTATTATTTTTAAGAAAACCTATACAGATATAATTTTACGAATCTATTTTTAAAAAAACCCTAACTAACTAAATTTTTTTTTAAAAAAATCCAGTTTAGATTTTCTTTTAAAAAAAAATTACTACATGTCAAAAATTAGTTTTTTAAACCCCAAATGCAAGATTTGTTAAAATACAAAATTTATATATATATCTTCTCCAAAGATATGAATCTCGGAGAAAGGATATAAAGCTTTTCTAAAAAATGCAATTCATCTAAAAAACATGAAATTTGTCTAAAAAAACAATTTATCTAATTAAAATACATGACATATAGTTTATATTAAAATTTATTAAAAAACCCGCACTATAAAAAAGTTACTAAAATAAAGTAATTAATTAAAAACCAAAATAAATAACTAACTAAAATAATTTACCCAATTATTTAAGTGGGACGAATCACCACAATTGGATTGTGCGTATGATTAGACTATTCGTGTCGTGTGTTTAATGTACTATGAAGCATGATATGATTAGACGTGTAGTGAAGCGTGGCATGATCGGACATGCTTGTGAGTGTAGTGAATGGACGTGGAAGGTGCAAACGCATAATGAGTGTTAGTTGGGAGCCATGTGTGCTAATTAGTGTATAGTAGGCAATGGACAATGTAGTGTGTATGTTTACCTGGTCGTGATGATGGACATGGCTGTACAGTGTATGATCAATAGTGAATCAGGCATGTGTATGCCTTGGTTAGCACATGGAATTTGTTGTGTGTGTAAGATTGCATAACGTAAGCTATGGGTGCTGTGATTGAGAAACTGTGTGACCGTAAGTGGAAATTATATGTAGTAGATGTGCATATGTTGTGTTAACATGAGGGTGTGAGGATGTGTTAGTGCTATGCGTAAGGGTATGAGGATGTAACTTGTGAAGCCAATGGCATGTAAGACAGTGTTCAACTTTGTAAATGTGTGTATAATTGTGAAAATGTGGACGTAAAGTGTAGTGATCCTTAAACTTTACAAGTGAAAAACTTCAAAATTTTATAACCGAAAACTACTATTTATTAACCATGCACTTAAATCTTTTTGATGTAAAGATTCGATCTTAACAAATTCAATATTCATAAGATACGATGATTTTTGAATTGGATTTATTAAATTTATTGAAAATTTAATCCAGTTTCTACAAACCCTACATTAATTTAAGCTTTCTATCTTGAGCCTAACTTAGTTCATCTTAATTTAGCCCGTTATACATACTAACCCATTTAATAAATCTTAAGTCTATTTAGCCCAATATAAATTAGATGAAAATCCGTTTTATATTTCACTAGACTAAAAATGTTTTTAATGAAGCCTAATTATTTAATGAATCAAAATTTATTAAATTGAATGTACAGCTTCAATTATTATTCGATCCGACCCTAAACGACTAAGTTGATTTGACTCAACTTAAGTTAACTTAACTTGATAATTTTGTTATTATCATTTTTCTTTTAATTTTCATTTATTTTTTATTTTTTAATTTGGCTCAATGAGAAAGAGTCTTAATGGTGGCAAAAATGAGGTCTCTATATGTATCTCTAAACTATTTGCTAATCGCAAATAATTTTTCTAATCACCAGGAAACCCTAAATCGCCAGCCTTGTATGCAGTCCAAAAACCTTAATCATTCCTAAATAATAAAGTACTCTAACTGTAAACCCTAGGAAAAATAGTAGTTAAACCTTAACTCGAGTCCGAGTGTTCTAAACTGTACAATAAGTTGATAAGACTAATAATAATAAAAGAATATGAAGTTTAATAAATCAAAAATAATACCGATAACAAAACCTTCGGACTTTATCAAAACCTTAAATCACTTACTAAAACCCTAAAACTAGTTTATGTATCATTAATCGAAACCGGACTCAAAATTGCTCGAGACCCTAAAATCATAAACATAAACCTATAAAATAGTTAAATACTACACAATAGCAATAAAATTATAGTCGAATGTAATTTTCGACTAAATCACCTGTTTACACAATATTGTAATGAAATTACCATAATAACTTATAAAAATTATAATTATAACGGGTATCAATTAAATTGATAAAATTTCACAAAATTTTGAAAACTAATCTACAAGGAGATTCGTTATAATTTATATGATTCGAAAAATTATACATATTTGTTAATAACTTTCATTTTCCTTCCCTTCCATTTCTAATTTATCTCATTTCCTTCATCCCTTTCCAATTCAATTCCTTTTCTGCACAAGACGTAAACTAAATTTAGCAAATTAAAGTTCTAAAACCAGCAGCTCACGTGATAAAATGCAATTACTAGGTGTTGAATATTTAATCAAACAAAACTCTTGCAATAATTATCTAAGATTTGGCGTAAAATTTAAGCTCATAAACAAGTGAAATAAAAAGAAAAGAAACCAACATTCTAGAAACATTCAGCAAATGAAACCGTGAGAAAAAAACAAAGGAAGAAAAGAGAGAAGAAGGAAGAAAAAGAAGAAGGAAAGAAGAAGAANTGTATAATCGTGAGGTACATAAGAAAAAGAAGAAAATGAGAAAAATAGGAAAATATACCAAAAATAATAAAAATAACAAATATATGATTTAAATAATTATTAAATTATAAATATGTTACGAAAAAGCGAAGATCAATATTTTATAATTTTTAACTTTAAATAATAATTTTTGTGATATTTTTGTATCACAATTTAAGTTACGAGTCACAACGTCCAAAACGAATCTCGTTATGAGAAAATATGCTCGAAAATGATTAAAATGGACTATAAGTTCATAACGATCTAAGCTAAAACAAAAAAATTACACGTGATTCGATAAAAAGCTCGAATCGACAGTTTCACGTAACTAAGTTAAATAAACCTTACACATTATAACTCTAGTTAGTTTTAAATTCCCTATCTTTCAAATTTTCCTTATTCTCAGGTGATCTCGATATCGACCCTGAGCTGCCCACCGACTATTACAATCCCTAAACTAGCCATAGCCGAGTGAGTTTTTCCTTATGATTCCATACTTGTTTGTGCTTGTAAGTAGTGAATCTAAATTATGATGTATAAATGAATGTGTATTGGGTTGGGTTATGCTTGTGCATGATAATTGTTGTGAATTGTGAATCTACTTTAAAGTTCAATAATATAATGTTTGATGCATAGTAGATTCAATAGATGGATTGTTTGTGACTTGGAATGATCACTAATTAAATATGACTTAACTGTTATTCGACTAGAAAAGTTAACTTGGATCATTCATAAATCATGCACTGCATAACTAATTCCGAGCAGTCACATTACACGGAGGTAGCGAGAGGCCATACTTAGGTTGATTATTGATTGTTATTGATTTTGTACGGTGCACACGTGTGATATGACCTTACCCTCACCCGTGGGATGACTAAGCGTTGGAGGCGCTAACCGCTTGGCTATGGGTCGAGTACAAAGGCCTTCGTTTAGGGGTGAGTGAGGGCTGCATGAACCTACTCACAATTATATGTAGAACTCGTTTTGATAAAGCTAGTAATGGATGTACCATTACATTTTAAATACGAAACGCGGAGTTTCGTTATGAAATAAGTTCTAATATGATACCCGGATTTGACTGTATCGAAGAATCTCCAACCCTGACTTTGGAGGGTGTTAAATCTGAGTTACATGCAATACCTGGTCACCTGTATGTATTTGTTTGGCATACTGCTTGTTCATGCATCCATTTAGTTGAACTTAACTGTAGTATAACTTGATTGCTGTATGGTTGAGGGAAAATATCTCACTAAGCTAGTAAGCTTATACCCTTATAGACTCCTTTTGTAGGCTGACTTATTCGTAGAGTCAGGCCGTTGTATGCCCGAGGTTAGCTTTCTCTACGGGATCAATGTGGGAGCTATTTGAGGATAGAGAGTACTTTTGATTAAATGTAGAGTTGAATATGTAATTTTTATATTAGTCTGGCTTTAGACATGTTTCAAACGCTATATCTGTAAACTTTTATATATATAAATTATGTGATATGTTTTCTATATTACTATTCATCATGAAATGATATTATTTAAGCTTGCACACTCTTGGTAGTTAGTAGTAGTTGTAGCCTTATGTATCGTATAAAAGGGTCGTCGATTGTAAGGGACCTCAATCTACAATCCTTTGTATGGTATACGGCGACTGCCATGACTAGCCCCCTTGAGTCGCGATACTAACAAATGAAGTAATATAGGTCAATGAACTTAATTAAATTGATAAAATATGGAAGACCCTAATTACATCCTAATTAGGCCTAAATTTTTTAATTAAGTATAATCATGATTAATTAGCTTAATTGCCCTTTAATCCATCTACCAACATTCATTACATCTTAATTAGTAATAAGTCAAACTTAATTAAGAACAAAGGACAAAGGATTAATTGGGAATTAAAGGATACTTGCCCTTTAAGAGACAAAATCTACCCTAGTTTGGTAAAAAGTAAATAAGGTACAATAGCACTAAGAGCGGACCATATACCCTTATCCCAAAATAGGCATCTGATAAGTGTAAATTACTTTATACTTTCAAAGCATGTTTAGTCATAGAATTGATTATAAATGTGATTTAATTATGTAGATTGAGTACTTAATTGAATAAAATAATGATTTTAGGTAAATCACAAGCAAAGAGAGGAAACATACACTAGAATAATAACTTTCAAGTTAGTCACAGCAGTGATTGAATAGTAGAACGACTATGATTGAATAGCAAAACAGCCATGATTGAATAGCAGAACAATCATGATTGAATAATAGAAAGATGATCACAACCATGGTCATGGGCATGATGATATTTTCATAATGCAACGAGGAGTTCATGGCCTCAATAATAGCCATGATTGGTAATGAATAATTCTTTTCGAGACTATCACGCCTTAAGTCATGAGCGTAATAAAAAGGGGTACAACTGTTCTTTCAACCTTTTCATGCGAATCAATACATGAGAAATGTCAAATAGTGCCGTAAAGGGGTAAATTCGAGTCTTTTGATTGGAAGAATATAAAAAGCTACTGTAGCTAGTGAAAAGGAAGAGAGAGATGTTTTTTTTTTCTTTTCTTTAGAGAGATCAAATTTTAGAAGAACAAACATCAAGTGAATAAAACACCATCTATAGAGATACACATCCATTCACCATTTTTGTACAAAGTTCTCTAGTGTATAGTTCTAAGTGTTGTAGCGTGTATTATTCTCGGAATTACTCGAAAGAGACAACAGGAGTTCCTTGTTCATTTATTCATCAGACTTCTTCATTGGAATAAAAGGGGTTTTGTAAACCCTACTTTTAGTGGGCCTAAGACTTGATTAAGAGTACTTTCAGAACATTCCTAAAGATCAACTAAACTAAAAACTTAAGTTTATATTTAGAAACGAATTAAATTTTTACAATTTAAAAGCCAATTGTCAGTTCAAAAGCCAATTGTCGATAAAACCCGAGCTTGAAGAACTGCGAGCTCTAAAGCTACTTAAAACCCTAAACCTTAAAACCATTAAGGAATTTTAACCCTAAATAATTAATCGATAATTTAATTTGAATAATTCCATTCAACTTTAGAAAATTTCACAATTCTACAAAAATCAAATTATAAATCACAAAACAATGTAAGATAAAAATCCTAAAACAATTTTCTATAAGGCTATGCCCTTATCTTCATGCATAAGCCTTACATATAAATAAGTAGACCAACCAATCACCTTAGATAACTTATCAATTGATAGTTGGAATCATTTATCAATTGATAACTTATCAAAATCTAGTGATAAGACAATTTCTTTATCACCTCTTCACTTATACTACATATGGACAAATTTTCACAAGAAATCATGAGCTTAACTTTAATAAAAATGACAAGACCACTCAATGGCATAAAAAGACTTCCAATGGAAGATCTAAAAAGGGGAGAAGAGGGGGTCATGCACTTGTCATTCACTCATCAATCACTTCTTCTTACACATCACTATTCACCCCTTAATGCTTACATCATCAAGAGTTGCAATTGTTGACTTTTTGTAAGCTTCAAGACAACACTTCCAAGACATTTAAACACTCCCTCTCTCTCCATTTCCAACCAGCCACACTCTTCCCATTTCTCTCACTTTTAATTTCACTTTCACTTCATCTTTCTCTCTTTTGAAACAAACATAAAAAGGGGAAACAACCTTACCCCACAAAATCCATTTTTCTTCCATTTTTGAAGCTTCACTCACGGAATTTTTTTCCCTTGTTCTTGTGTGATTTCTTTCACCATCTAAGGCCTTTTACGTCCATTAGAATCTTCCATAAACCCTATTCTAAAGGACCAAAAGATTCGGGTTTCAAAAGGTGGCTAAAAGGAAGAGGCAAAGTTAAAGGCTAAAGTGGAACCTTAGAGCACAACCACCAAACTTTGCATTAAGGACGAGTAAGTGTTTCTTGTGATGTGTGGATTAGTATTTATGTTAGGAGACTTGGATTTCTTGAAGATATGAGTAAGGTTTGAGTTGTTATAGCACAAAAAATCGTTTTAAGAAACAAACCTTAAAACCCTTACATGAAGTTGAAATATGAGCATGTAAAGTTGGTGTTTTGTATAGATATTTGTTTAATGCTTTGAATGGAAGATTTTAAGCTAAGGAAATCTTGAAATGAGAACTTTAATGGAGGGTAAGCATGCTGGACGTGAAGGTTCCATGGTCATTTGAATGTTGATTTTGTTTCCATTAAGTTAAACATGCTCAAATCTAGATTTAAGTTTAGGAAAAATCCATCACATGAAGTTTTATGAAGAAACCAACTTTGTATGACATGAGCTATGATATGGAGGTTTTATTAAGTATAAGATCTTTTATTTCTTTATGTGGAGCATGAGTTAAAGGATCATTTGATGGAAGGAAACTTAAGTTAAGATTTATACACAAGTAGTTAAGTGCATAATCTACCACCTAAACTTAAGGAAATGATGAAACAAGTTGAAAAACCAAGGGGTCCTTGAAAAACCAAGTAAGGACCCCTTAGGACCAATATGAACAGATCTGGAACATGGAAAAATGAGGCCTAAAAATATGATAAAAGTGAAAGAACAAAGTGAAAAGATTAACTAAAGTAAGTATAGTGAGCATATAAAGCCTAAAACTCAAAACCGAGCTTAAAACTCTCAAAATAAGCCTAGAACTCTAAGATGGGCCTTCAATAAAAATCTGATCAGCACCTTAAACTACCAAGAGAAGTTGTTTTGAAGCCCATAAGAAATCTACCTAAGGCCCCATAAGCCTACCAAAGTCATTAACTTTAGTTTGAACCAAAAACAAGCCCATTTAATAACTTAAGCCCACTAAAGGGCCCAAGAAGTGGTTGTTAGCCTTAGGAATATAAATCAAAGTTGTAAATCTGATCTCAAGGAGTATTTTAAGCTTAGGATAAAATCTAAAGACCAAGCCCAAAGAATTTCTTAAGTTATTAAAAAGCCCATTTACCAAACAAGGCCCAAAAACACTCCAACACATAAGGAACGCTATTGTTCTGACCCATGGAAAGAATTGTATACCTCATTTTGAAAATCTAACCTTACCACATTAAAGTACACTCGAAAACGATGAATATTGACTATAAGATCATAAAAATCAGATTTAAAACGAAAAAGTTATACACGATTGAACTTTAGGTAAAAACCGGGAAAAATTTCAAAAACTAGTCAAGAGTATAATTTAAGGAAAATTTACTTAGTTTCTTAAGTTTGTTTCAATTCCTTATAAAAATTATTTCAATGACCAAGGGACACTGTTTACGGAGATTACTTGCCTCTAGACTTGGGATTTTAAAAGATACGATTTGATTTTGGTAAAGGAAGTATATATATATATATATGTAGAGTCTTGTTTCGGTATGAGCAAGCCATTTCTTCGCATAACTTAGTATTTCCAATACATTTTATTTCATGCATTTTGTCGTTTCTAGGCATGATTTATTTCACACACTGTATTTTCGCTATCATGCATTATTTTATGTGCTCTTATTTCTCAGCGTGTTTTATTTCACATGCTCACATTTATTGGCATATTTATTTCACATGCCATTTCTTTAGGATGTTTTATTTTACACTCCTAATTTCCTCAATATGTTTTCTTTCATACACCTAATTTCTTTGGCATGTTTTATTTTATACACCTAATTTGAGCATTTAATACACGTTGTTCGTTAGTCATTTGAGACGTGGATTAGTCGTTTTACTTGGTAGTTCATTATTTAGCTTTAGGATTGATTTTTGATGTTCGTTAACTATGATAGGCTTAAACTAATACTAGTTTGTTCACTGTAGAGCTTGAACTCATTAACTCGTCAATCATAAAAAAATCAAGAAAGAAATTTAAACTTCAAATACAATTGTCTTGCAAAACAAGTAGGCTATTGCCTTATAAAACAAACAGAAATGCATAATATCAAGGGAATCAATTGAAATAAAGTTTTTTGTTCTCAGCATCCCATGTATAAGGGATAACAATACCATCTAACCTTTCTAGTCGATAAGCCCCCTCACTAACGACTTTCCATACCCTAATAAGATCCTCCTAATTTGTGCCAAGCTTCCCTTGTTTTTCTTACGTGCCAATTGCCTCCAACTTTTGGTAAACCAAGTCCTTAGGTTGAAAAACCCTATGCTTTACCTTCTAATTATAATACTTGGTTACCTTATGTTGATATGTCGCAACCCTTAGTCTTGAGACATCTTTGATTTCTTCAATCGTGTCTAAATTGGCTGTCAAACCAACATGATTAACCATCACATCAAAATTCTATGTTCGTAGATTTGGCATATCTAACTCAATTGGAAAAGCCATTTCCATACCACACGCTAACTTGAAGGGGGTTTCCCTTATTGTAGTTTTGTAGGTAGTCCAGTATCCCCATAAGACATCTAGCAATTCATCAGCCTATTTTCCTTTAACTTGATGAGCCTTCCTTCTTAAGTCATGCGAGATGATCATGTTGACAACTTCAACTTGCCCATTAATCTAAAGGTGAGCTATAGTTGTGTAGCTTAAGTGAATTCCGTATTTCTCATAAAATGATCGGAATCTGTTGTTGTCAAATTGTGGTCCATTGTTCATAATAATCATAAATTGGATTCCAAACCTTGATATTATGAACTTCTAAACAAATGCCTCAACCTTCTGCTTAATGACTCTTGCTAGTGCCTCAGCCTCCACCCATTTTATGAAATAGTTAATAGCAATAGTGACAAATTGTTGCTAAGCTACAAGGGTCTATGTATGTTCAATCCCCACTAGGTAAAGGGCTAAGGATTAGTTAGGCTGCATAATTTAATCGTAGGCGCACTACTTAGCGCTTCATGCTTTTGGTACTATAGGCAATGTTGAACAGCAATCATTGCATCTTCTTTCATGGTCAACCAATAGTAACCAAGTTGCAACGCGCGTATATATAACGCTTGTGCTTTTATGTGGTTGCTACATACACTACTGTATAGTTTAGATAACACCTGTTAGGCATCTCTTAAAGGAATGCATCCAAGATAAAGTTAAGATATGCCACGTTTATACAACTGATCATCTATCGGGTTATAATTCATAGCTTGATAAACCAATCTCCATACTTCTTTCTTGTCATCAAGGAGGACACTATCTTTTAAGTAATCTACTAAGGGATCCATCTAGGATTTCTCTCTCAGGTAAGGAGTTGATTCACAACTTTGCGAGATAAGGGATAAACTTTTTTATGGGAGAAATTCAACAAAAGCTTTGTTGCTTAGGTTAGGAAATACCATACTGGCCAGCTTAGATAACTTATCAGTAACAATATTCTTACATCTCAAAACCTTGTGAATTGAAAAAGACTAAAATTCTTCTACATGCATTCATATCATCAATAGGTACTTACTCATTTCTTCTTCCCTAGTCGCATAACTTCCTATGACTTGATCCATTACCAATTGTGAATTAGAGAAAACTTGTAGTTTCTTGGCTCTAATTTCCTTTGCCAGTTTAAGTTCGGCTATCAAAGCTTCATATTTCGCTTCATTACTACTAACCTAGAATTTGAATTTTAAGGCATAATTAACCTTGATATTATGGGATCCTTGTAGAATAAGGGCTGCACCACTCCCCTATCTAGAGGAAGAACCATTTACATAAAGGTAACATACAAGTTTTTCAGTAATCTCCACATTGTCTTTCTCACTAGTGAACTAGGCCAAAAAATCCGCTAGCACTTGATTTTTAATGCTATTTTAGGTTTATACTGTATGCTATAGACACTTAGCTTTAAGGCATATTTCATCATCCTTACAAAAGAGTCTAGTCGTTGCAATGCCTACCACAATGGCTGATTAATAAGGACTACGATTTAGTGAGCCTCAAAATATGACTTCAATTTCTTTACTGAAAGAACCATTGTTAATACAAACTTTTCAATTTTCATGTATTGATGCTCCGGTCCTTGGAAGACATGACTCACGTAATAAACAAGTTGATGCTCCTTGCCATTAATTCGAACCAATATAGAAGAAAGAGCTCTATAGCTGACTATTAAGTATAAATATAAATTCTCTCCTGAGATGGGTGTCGAGAGTGTCGGAGGCGACATAAGGAATTCTTTAAGTTCATTGAATGCCCTCTCACAATCATTTGTCCATTTGAAATACTTTAGATTCTTTAGAATCTTAAAGAATTTTGTGCACTTATCTACACTTCTAGACATAAATCAATTAAAGGCAGTAATTCACCCAATAAGTTCCTGTACCTCCTTAACAATATGAAGAGATTTCATGTTTTCTATCGCATCAATCTTTCTTGGGTTGGCCTCAATACTGCACCGAGTGACTATGTATCCAAAAAACTTTCCCAAAGTAGCACCAAAAATGCACTTTTGTGAATTGAGCTTCATGTTTATCTCCTCAAAGTGGAAAAAGTTTCTTCAAGATCAGCAAGATGCCAATCATCTATCAAACTTTTCATTATCATGTCGTTGACATATACTTTGACATTTTGATGGATTTGGGACTTGAACATCATAGTGATAAGCCTTTGGTAGGTTGTGCCAACATTCTTCAGCCCAAAGGGCATCATCGTATAACAATATGTTCCGAAATTCATGATGAATGATATGTGAACTTCATCTTCCTTGTTCATCTTAATTTGGTTGTAGCTTAAAAAAGCATCCATAAAAGAAAGCAATGCATGTTTAGTGGTCAAATCGACCATCTAGTCAATTTTTAGTAGTGAAAAGCAATCCTTAAGACATGCCTTGTTAAGATCCGTAAAGTCTATGCACATGCGTCATTTACCATTAAACTTCTTAACTAGTGCACAATTGGCTAGCCAAGTTGGATAAGGCTCTTTTTAAATGAATCTTGCATTCAAGAGTTTATAAACTTCTTCTTTTATGGTCGCTTGCCTCTCGGGGGCAAAATGCATTTTCTTTTGTTGGATCACTTTTGTACTTGGATCAATCTAGAGCATGTGTACCATAACATTTCTAAAGATACTCGGCATATCTAAAAGGGACCACGCAAATACATCTGCATTATTTTGCATGAAGTTGATTAAACTTTGGAGATTGTGTGTCGACAAGGGTTTCCCTATCTTGGTTGATTTTCTAAGGTCATCTCATAAAGAAACTTCCTCCATTTCATTCTTGGCATTGTCTATGTTGGTTGACTTTCCTTTTGGATAAGTTTTTACTTGAAAAATCTCTTCACACCTCAAGGCCTTCATGTATAAAGACCTTACCAACTATTGATCCCCTTTACATACATTAACTCCTATAAGAGTAGGGAATTTGGCTTTGAGATGAGCAGTGGAAGGAACGATGGCAAATAAGTGTTAACATGGCCATCCTATGATCATGTTGTATGGGGACTAACATTTGACACTGAAGAAGTCTACCTAATCTTCTACGACATGCTCATCATCTCTAATTTAGATTGGTAAAGAGATTATGCCAATTGCCCAAACAAGTTGATTCTTGAAGGCATACAAATCATAATTGTAAGATCTTAGCTATGCTTTGATCTTTGGTCTCATCTAGTCAAAAGCATGCTGGAAAATGATGTTTGCTAATCTTTTAGTGATAACAAGAATTTTCTTGACCTCAAAGTTGGCAATTCTTGTACTAACCACAAGTACATCATCATATGACATTTGAATGCCTTCAAAATCTTCCTCTGTGAAAGAGATCGTATTATTGATCTTAACTTTCTTACCATGAATATTGCAAACATAATTTTTGGTGTTAGTTAGACTCGAAGAGCTTGACCAGCCTGTAGCAAGTCCACCAACAATAGTGTTGATTATCCCATTGGGTGCTCTACTAGAACTCCCGTCCCTTGCATCTCTCCTAGCAACAACTAGTTAAGTATCATTCTCCTAGTCTTCATGTCTCCTCTAAGACGGTCACTCGATATTGTCGACATCATGTGCTAGGAACTTTCGTAAGTACCAACTTTGAATTGTATCCTTGATCGCATTCATATGTTAGATGCATTCATCTGTGTTATAACCTTTATCGCAATGGAAATCATGGTACTTATTTGAATTTCACCTCGAAGGATTTCCTCTCATCTTTCCCGACAATTACAACATGCCTTTCTATTCACGTACCTCCATTAATATGTCCGAAATTGGGCAATCAACTGGTGTATAGGACGAATATGTTAGAATTCACAATCTTTTTCTCTCAACGTTTGGACTTTGATCATCATCCATCTCAAGTTAATCTTTTGCACTTCTCCTCTTTTTATTTTTCCTATCTCCTCTATTTTGATTCGCTTCTTGCCAAGCCTTTATGTTGTCCTCTTATTGGATGTAGGAGGTGGCTTTAGCTTTAAACTCGGCAAAAGTTCTTGGCATATTCTTGGTGAAAGACTTGAAAGAGTCTTTGTAGGGCTTAATCCCATTAATGACAACGTTAAGCGCCATACTCATGTCTAATCTAGGATTTAGACCATTTCGACCATAAACCTGGCCAAATAATCTCTAATTGACTCATCTAATCTTTGCTTAGTATGTTAAGGATTGAAGAATCCTTAATAGGAAGCTTACTTGTAAGGAAGTGTTGAAGAAACACTTTTGCTAGGTCTTCGAAACATGAAATAGTGTTTGGTTTTAAATGTTTGGACCATGTACTTGCTGAGTTCCTCAATGTTAAGGGAAAAGCTTGATAAGCTACAGCATTACTAAAACCGTGCAACTTGGTCAAAGTGTGATAGTACTCTAAATGATCTTCAGGATTTTCATTCCATCATAGGATTCAAATAGTGGCAACTTGATGTGCCATGGTATAACCTCCTCTAAAATCTTAGGAATAAAAGGGCTCTTCTTAATTTGGAACTGCTTACTCGTTGCAATAGGGGTGTTAACATGCTAGGGTCTAGCATGGTGCACCTACTACGGTTGCTTACCTTTATTAATCTTCTTGAGAGTAGAAGCTAAAGGTCCTATTGTAACCTTAGCTTACTTTTTTGGCAATTCATGTGAATAGATTGAGTCATCGCTATTCTCAACATCATAATCACCATGCTCTTTGTTTTGATTTAGGTAAGCAGTATTATGAAGGAGATTAAGGATCTCCTCATGTATTTTATTTAGTTCTTGATTTTCTTTGGCTAAATCAAGGCAAAGTTGCTCCATTTTAGCCAAACGTTGCTTATTAGTATGCTTACTCTCTCCTTGAAGGTGATAAGAGGAAGTATTAGTACTTGTACTCTTAGTCAGCCTAATTTTCACCATGTGGGTGTATTTTGAGAAAAAAACAAATGATGCCAAATGTTGTTGGTGGGTTTTGGGTTAGAACTTTTATCTTGCAAAGAAACAAAACACTTTTAGTACTGGGGTAAGTTAGAATTGAGTGTAGGAAAAAAAAAATGATTAAGCAATGGAATGTTATCAAAAATATCTCACAACATTTCTTTCTTATATTTATAGGTGAATGTTATATCTGAAATAGAAGCTACTAGAATGATTATCAGGACATATAGAGGTCTATTGATTAGGCACATTCCTAAAATGTAAGGAGAGTGGGTTGTTATGTAGTATAACTGTACTAAGTGATAGTTGTTCACGCTACTCCTTTAGAACTCAAATTAGATATGAATCTATGTTACTCAGCTTTAAGCTACTTGGCATGGCGGCTACCAAAAGGACGAAATTTAACTATAAACAATGGCGACTCCCTTTTTCAAAAAGTTTGTTTTTCTTCTTTTATACAACTTTTTCTTAGTCTATGAGAGATTTATATTGAGTAGACCAAGCTTAATATAAATTAGGTTAAGAAAAGTAAAAAACTGAATTTTTAACTTAACGAAAAGCAAGGGTGGTAACACATGATGGGCATATTCATTTAAAGGGGCTATCTATAAAAGTTTGGAGGTTAAGTATGCGACATTTGTAGAGGCAAAAACTATTTGTGCGGCTCTATGGATGGCTAAGCTAAAAATTGCAAAATCTATGTTAAAATATACTCTTCTTTAGTCTTCAGTTGTGTATTAAGCGAGAGAAGGATATGGTTTTGTCCTATTGTTGATATCTTATAGTTAGTGAATGATTTTGATTCTTGTTCCTTTTCTCTAGCTTATAGGAAAACTAATGTTTATTAGACTAGGTTACAACATAGGGCTAAAAGGGCTTATGCCTAAGTTATTGGAAATTTAATCCCCTAAGTCTTTTAGTGTTTCTTCTTCAAGCCAATCATGCTATTCTCTTATTAAATACTTTGTACTTTCCTTTTGTGACCCCTTATTATATTAGCTTTTCCTTTTTGGCCAAAAAAAAGGAAAACGAAATAAAAATTCTCTCCTTTTCTTTTCCACTCTCTCCCGTCTTACCATTAAACCTCTTTTCCCTTGCCTTGAAGTTGCATCCTAACCTTTTTGTTTTGTTGTAAGACAATAGTGAACGCCTCTAGAGATTGATTATGTGTGGTTATACATCAATTGTTAATCTTCACAATTCATTTTTATTTTCTTTAATAGAAGTTTGGATGTAATGATGATTGACTTTGGATTTGTTGCTAAGTTGATGAACACTATGTGTATTCTTTATAATTGAAGAATTATGCCATCATTTTTTAATTTTCTTTCTTCTTTATGACGTCTTGCTTGTTAATTTTTGTTACTAGATTTTCAATACGTAGAGAGATAAATTTAATGTTTTGAAATTATAGGAATATACCTTTGATTTCATTGTTGCTATATTTATTTGGCTTCCTTATTATTATCTTCTTTTTTGTATTTTTTTTAAATAGATATTATGTATATTTGATTAATTGTTTTATTTTTTGTTACAATTCATGTGCAACTTTTTAAGAAATTGTCTTCTTTTTTTTTTTCCTGTTGGTTCAAATGAAAAAAGTTTTATTATACCTAGCAATAGTTTCAATGCATTCTAAAGATTTTCTATTAGTATGAGAATAGAGAACTTTATCTATAATTATAAATAAAGACAAAAATTTTCATGGAAAAAACGAATTCAATTGTTTTCATTGTATATTACGTAATCAAGTAGAAAATTATAAGATTAATTTGAAAAGGAAAGACATCTTCCTATTATTTTTATTTTCCAATTTGTATCTAACATATATTACTTAATGTAAGAGGTACGACTCCATGAAAAAGTTCCTAAATGCATATTGATATAGATTGACACTATGTTTATTGATATTTCTCAAAAGACTTCACTTCATGCAAAAGATTGCGATATTTCAAAATGGTGTATATAAACATATTGTTAAAAGTCAAAATATTTCTTATAGGTTTTTCCTCAATATATATATATAACACTTCATACAAGGAGGTGCATTTCTTTAAAAATTGGTATCAACTATATAAATGTCTTATTTCTAATTATATATATTACATTAATATTGTTCTAGTAAATAATATCATATCCAATGCCTAAATTGGATCCTATTTTGATGAGATCTTTCAAAACTAAGTTTGCAAATTAAGTAAGGACTCAATATAGAATACATTACATCTTTCATATGCACAAGATAACAAGAGAAATAGAGCCGAAGTCACGCTATAAGGTAGTAAATAGCATAAATGGTATGCACAATTTTTAGCTAAATTTAAATGATTTGAGCAAAATTTATAATGCCTTGATTCTTTCTATCCATCAAATTTAGGGCCTTTAGAAAACGTTGTTCAATTTTGTGTGAATTTTGGACATGGTCTTAGAAATTAGATCAAGTAATCCCATAAATTTAAATTTTTTAAATAAATATTGTTTTGACATTTTCAGGTAGAAGACTATATTTAATGCATACCATATAAATATAATCTTATATGTTACCTTTAGAATACAAAGCACCTTACGTGCTTCACAAAAGGAAGGAACCCAATGTTTCATATTTTTATATTCTTGGAAGTAAAAGCTTTATAATGAAAACCGATTCAAATTTAAGTAAATTTGATTATTCAATGGCAAGCAAAGCTTTTGGAGATTACAACATAGGTTCTTTAACTATAGAAGAATCTATCAATGTTAATTTTATGGAAAACTTGATGATGAAAATGTTTACCAAGTTCTAAAGAAAAGAATTTTTAGAGGAGAACATTTTGGTAGTTAGGTAATGAAAGAAGAAACTCCATTGAATTTTATCTTGAACCTCCAAAGATGCTACATTAGAACCTTTTAGGAGGGATCAAGTAAGAGATGTTATAGTTCTAGGACCTATAAGAACCTAGCAATACTAGAGTGCTCATTTACACAATCAAATCATTAGAGACCTCAATTATTGAGTTAGAACTAAAACAGCATTTTAAAACATTGAGAGCCAATTTACCCTTTTTTCTTAAGAGAACCTGTGAATGTATTTGAAAGAAGCAAATTGGATTAAGTAATGCAAAAAGAGTTGAATCTATTTAAAAGGAACGATATAAACATTTCAATCATTAGAACTAAATGGGTTTAGGAAAACAAACTTGATGAAAATGGTTACATTATTTAAAATAAAATAAGACTTGTTGCTAAAAGTTATTCTTAAGAAAAGGGAATTGATTATGAAGAGATTTTTTCATCAATAGTTCAACTACAAGCTATAAGGTTGTTGATGCCTATGTATAATTTAAAAACTTAAAGTTGGTTCAACTTGATGTTAAAAGTGCATTTTTAAGTGGTTTTATAAAGGAATAAGTTTTTGTTGAATAACCTCTTGATTTTAATATCTCATAATGAAAACAAGGTTTTTAAGCTCAACATAACTCTTTATGGTTTGAAATAAACTCTATGGCATGAATGGGTAAGTGAAGGTCGACATTAATTTACTCTTGAGTCATTTTGAGAAAGATATTTAAATAGTTTAGATTTTTGTTGATGATGTTAGTTTTGCATCCACTAAAGAAAAATATTGTGAGGAATTTGCTAAGTGTATTGAAGATGAATTTGCAATGTATATGATTAGAGAACTTACATTCTTCTTAGGCTTATAAGTGAAACAAATAGATTGAGGTATCTTTATTCATCTAGAAAGTTATGGAAGGCAAATGCTAAAAAAGTTTGTATTAGAAAATGCTAAGAAAAAGCATGAACTCATATGCTAAGTACCATCAGACTAAATAAGACAATAAATGAGAAGCTTTTAAGAAGCATGATTGTAGTACTCCATAATCTTGACTTGCTAGTTTTTGAGAGTTTATTTCCATTATAGAGAAATATGTACTAATAAGTTAAGCCAATAGGTATAAAATGGTCTACACTATCTTTACTAGTAATCATGAAAATATAGATTTTGGTAATAAAATAATAAATATAATAATATTATTAGTGACACAAGATAATTTGTAAAAGCAATTTATATTCATGCATATCTATATATTAATAAAACCACATATATATAATAAACCTATATTAGTTAGATAATTAACAAATCATTATTAAATAATGCTTTAAATGCAATGTGTGGTGCATAAATATAGCATGGCAACCCCTAGCAACAGTAAACAATGATTTAAAAAATAAAATAAAATAATGGTAGTTTATATTCATTTAACACTTAATAAGATTATATTAGCATATGGAATAATGTGTAAATGATACCCAGTTGGCCAAATATTTTTTTTTCATTAGATCGATTAGAAGCATTTATAGGTTTAGGAATGTTTAAATTACACCTAGACTATGATATGCAGCTATATAAATTAATAAAAAATAAAATGAAAAGTTTAGTGTTTAAGACACTTTTTAGAAATTATGACTTATAACAATGTTCTTAAAATTAAGTTAAACCTTCATAACTGGATAATAAAAATTAAAAGAAGTAATTTTATAGCTTTGATATCTTAAATTAAGCTCATTTATATATAATTTTCTTAGAATTATTAAGTTTATCAAATTCCATCGCTGTTACGTAGAGTTTGATAATTTTAAATATAGCTCATGATAAATATTTTAAAATCAACTATGTAGTCTTTATAATTGATATTAGTAAGTAAAATTACATATAAGATATATATGACTAAGTCCCAAATAATTAATTTAACTTATTTATATATTATCTTATTAATATTTTACTAAAAATCACATTAAAAATATACCTAAAATAACAATATGTGGGAAAAGAAAATTGTGACTATGAATTATTCTTTACTAGTAATGTTGGTGATGAAGAAAGGGAATATTCTAGAAATTAAGATAAATATTAAATAAAATATAAAAATTATATCAAAATACCTTAAAGGAAAGAAAATAAATAATAAGATAACCGCCTTTGTCAAGGCGGTTAAGCAACTGCATATAAAAATGGCTTAAAGCTATTACGAGGAAAAGAATCCTAAAGAGAGAGAGAGAGAGAGAGAGAGAGAGAGAAAAGGTGAGAGTGAAAGTGATGGAGACGGAAAAAAAAAGAAGAAAAAGAAGAACAAGAGCAAGAAAGAAAGGAAAAGAAGAAGAAGAAAAATGGGGAGGAACCAACAATTTAATTTTTTCGCAGTCTAAAATTTCTAAATAACCTTGTTTCTATAGCTTAAGTGTCATCTTATAATTATCCTATTATTGATATATAATAGTCTTATAGGAGATATATCTATAATCCCATTATTTTTCTAAATGGAGTATTTTTTCTATATAATTTCATAAATTTCTTCTTACTCTAATTTTAATCTTAGAATATTGATAGCTATAAGACTTATATATTATTAGCAACGATTCTTAAAATGAGTGAATCTCTAGTAATAGTCTTTTATCAAAACTATTAAAATTGAACTTTATATTTTTACAAATAAAATATAATCACTTTTGTAAAATTTGAGTATATATAATTTTTACTAAATAATATAACTGTCTAAAGTAAAAGTTCTTGAAAAAGTAGAAACTTATAAGATAATACTAGAACTCAATATTATATAAATTTCAAATGTAAAGTTAAATTACAATGATATTACATAATAAGCATCTATGACTATATTAGGCTAAATCAAAGAGGATAAGTTTAATTTACTAGGTAAGTCTCATTAAAGTATTATATTTCAATTTCCACTCTAGTTTGTATCTAATAGGATATATCTGTAATCTTATCAAAGGCTTTTGAGAAAAATTGGCTAAAAGGCCAGGTAAGTAGATATTTGTGTGTGTTTAGGTAAACTTATGTCTACTACTAACTTTGCATGCTTGATGATGTTTTGATTTAGTTGAGCTTCATTGTGAACCTTGTTGCTTGATGTATTATATATAGTTTCCTTATTATAATAATTGTAGATTGAATGGTGATTTGATATTGAGTTGGGTTGTTGTGATAATGTTGCATATTATTGATGTGACATTTGTTAGAGTTTACGCTAACCTAAGAAGGAATCTAAGGACTAACGCTACCTCTTAAGGTATTTACTTAGGTGAACTTAATACCGAGGTCTTAGAACTGACAAAGATACTAAGTAAAGGCTGAGCTTAATACATGATGAGTAAGCTTGCTTTAAATTGTTAGCTTTGCTTGGCATGCAATTTGATGCGTTTATGGCATGGCACAAAAAGGACCCATAGGTCAAGTTTTTTCTAAAAACCAAGATTTTGTTAGGTCGATTTTTAGATGAAAAGCTTGATGTTATCAATTAAACTATTTGATTTATAAAAGTTAAGTTTTCTAGCATATAAAAGCTGCATTATAACTTCTAAGCCAACTATATATAGGATTTTTAGACCACAACAAGTGGTTTTTCTATTGCTAAGTTTTCGAGCAGCTCCTTATTACATCTAGGTTTGGATATGTTTAGGGGGTGCTACTCCTAAGTAGTTTCTTGTTGCCTCTCAATTCCTTAATGTTATATTTAGATACTTGGGTATGTTAATTAATCGAATAAGTAAATTTGAAGAGGATAGGATATTGCTATCGATGCATGTTACATGCATGAGCATGGTACGTATTCCCTGTAAACGTGTGTTATAATTGTTCTATGTTTTGTTTTTTTCTACTCTTAGTTAGCTCATAAAGTGTTAAGGTGATAGTTGTGTATCCTCAAGTTATGTAGAAAATTGATTGGGCACCACCATCAGTTGAGGGAAAGACTTTTAAGAGTGCATAGAATGAAGTTAGTTAAGTTTGAAGAAGTCTTGGCATATTCTGATCTTAGTTCCAAGAAGGATTTATACATCCGTAATAAAAGAAAAGAAAATATTGTATTTTAAATCTAGTTATGTTTAGAAGGACGTACTCTTTTATATAAACTAGTGTAAAGCTGAACTTCATTATAGTACTCTATTATTATAAATAGAACTTTTATTGAATATAAATAGGTATTTCTATGTAATGGTACATCTTGTGCTATATTGGCAATGTGACATCCTTTAGGTGGTATTAGAGCATAAATTAGGGATCATAACCTTTAGGCATGTATGAGATATGTAGGGTAGTTACGTTATAAAGAGTCATTGTTTTGTAAGACAATTGTCATAGTTACCAATAAGATCTTATGCAGTGTCTATTCAAAAAGATGATTTGTAGGGGACACAAAAGATTACCGATGAATCAGGTATATAAGGAGCAAAGAGAAGAATCACCACAATAGCCTCAACTTAGTCTTGAGTAACCACAACATATGGTGGAATTAGCATTGTAGTTTATAGTTGCATTGGCAGGAGTAGGTAGAGATGGAGATAAGTTAGCTCAAGACCAGCAAATAGTGAAAGCATTTGACAGGAAGGACACTGATTCTTTGGTAATAGAAGAATGGATCGACTTACTAGAGAAAGCCTTTGAAATTCATGAGGTTGCGAAAAATTAGAAAGTTAAGATAGCTACTACTCTATTAAACAAAGGCACAACTAGTTGGTGGAAGGTAAAGAGACATAATTTACCAAAACCTGTTGGTTGGGCTACATTTAGAGATGATTTCCTAAAACACTATTTTCCCAAGTGTATAAGCGAATAAATGTGTGAAGAATACTATAAGCAAAGGCAGCAGCAGGGTAGGACAATTGAAGAATATGAGAGGGAATTCAATAGTTTACTAAAGTTTGCTCCTAAAGCCATGTAGAACAATGATGTTTCTAAATTTAAAAGGTTCAAGGTCAAGCTTGAACTTTATTACCAAGCAGAGCTGTAGAGGAAGTGTTGAAAGTAAACATTTGAAGGAGATCCTAACAAGGATATGCATATTATAATAAGGCATGCTAAAGTTGTTGTTAGAATAAATAAAATGGTAGGAAATGATGAAGGTGAATAATTAGGAGCGAGTTCAAAAGATTAACGGAAAACTACACTTTTAGTCCTTCAACTTTACCACTTTTTTTAATTGAGTCCTTGAACTTCTATTTTTTCTATTTCAGCTTTCAAACTATTAAGAAGTTTACAAAAGAGTCATTCATTAGTTTTTCCATTAAGAACTGACTTTTTACAAACTTTTAGAAAGTTTGAGGACTGAAATAGAAAAAATGAAAGTCCGAGAACTCAATTAGAAAAAGTGAAAAAGTTTGAGAACTAAAAGTGTGAAATATAAATTTATTCTTTTTTTCTTTTAAGATCTTTATATTTATTTGTTTTTTAATTTACAACTTGTGCTTTTATATATATACATATATATTTGTTCTTTTAGTACATGATTTTTAGTGGTATTTATAACATAAAAAAATGATTTTTTTTTTCATTTTTAATAATTTATATCTTGAAATGGAAAAAAATATATATATAAAATCCTAAAATGTAAAGATAGGAAAAAAATTTTAGTCCATTTGATGTACCTTGTCTATCTTGATTAACAAATACTTCAAACAATCAATGATCCAATTTAATATTCTTAATAAAATCAAATCCCATTTAATTTTATAATTTTTTAAAATTTACATATAACAATAGTTTTTTTTTCCCTCGCCAATCACATTACATATTACAACAATTTAGGGAAGAGGAATTTGAATTAAGTCTATTTCTTTAGGAGACTAGTATTAACAAAGCAACTATATAAATTATTTGATACTTACTCTAATTTTTAAATTATATAAACAATAGAGATCACAAATAATTATCATATTTAATTTAATGATATTATATAAAGTTAGTTAGAATATCATTATACATTTGTAAATGGAAAAATATAACTAATGATTATATTTATGATAAGATAAATAAATTTTTTATCAATATTTTATCTAGCAACATAATTAACTATTATGATTCATTAAGTTGTAATTTTTTTTTTTGCTAGAATAATTAACAAAGGATGAAAAAAAAACATAAAATGAAAAATTGCACTTTTAGTCCTCGAATTTTACTGCTCTTTCTAATTGAGATCTTAAACTTTTATTTTTTCTATTTCAATCCTCAAACTTTTCAAAAGGTTGCAAAAGAGTCATCTATTAACAAAAAAACTAACGATTCATTAATGGAGGGCTTTTCGCAATCCTTAAGAAAGTTTAAGAACTAAAATAGAAAAAATAAAAGTTCAAGAACTCAATTAGAAAAAAGTTATGAAATTCGAGGACTAAAAGTATAGTTTTCCAAATGATAAATTAGAACTTTTATTAGATGCACAATCAAAAACTAATTCAATAGTTGATCTTGCGTAAAATGAGAATATGATTCATGAGATAATAGCTAAGTGTAAGATTGAGGAGTCAAAAGATGATAAAGTTAATAGGGAATATAACTACAATACCATGAGAATATACCTTTCGTATACCCTTGGCACACGTAATAAGCAAGAAAAGAATAGAAAATCTATAACTTTTATGACTCTTTTGTTGAAACAACTCATGTTGTTACAACTCTCATGTCTTTCATAACAAAGTTTCTTGTCTTTGTGAGTCTTGTCATGTTAGTTGTCAGCCAAAAAAGTATCCAATGTCTTTGTAAGTCTTATTCGTCAAAAGTTGTGTCAATTTATGTCAAATCTAATTAAGTCAACTTAGTTTGAGTCATTCTCTATCTCCTCGGTATACAAGTTGATAGAAAGTTCAAATTTGCTAAACTTATTCTTACTGATATATGTGTTAATTGTAGGAAGTACCCAAGATCTTAATTATGACCATTAAGTAACAATCATGATATAAGACTTGTAGATGTAAAGAAATTAAAATTTTTATGTTTGTCTTAAGTGCAAGTTAAGATTTGGAACATGCATAGGTGATAGGGATGAGGTAAAAAAATATGTTGACAAGTTATGGGACAAACGTTGAATTAATGGAAGGGATAATTATGAGCTCTGTAGGACTAACTAATGCAAGAGTCTAAATGAAGGAATGCAATTAAGGCTAAGTAAAAGTATTAGTTTGGATAGTGATAAAGGAGAGACATTAGAGCTTTAAGTTATCAAAGATCGGATAAATCTACAAAATGGTGAGATGGGGTAGAACTTAGGTAAATTAGCAAAAGGTAATTAATAAAAAAAAATTAAATCGTAAATTATACATGCATTTATATTTACCGTTATAGGATATTTTCTAAACCTATGATTGACTTGAGAAATGTTGACTTAAAATATTTTTATAAATCTATGTAATCAACAGTTATTACATATAGATACATATTTCAACTACTAAAATATGTAAATGAGTATATAGATAAATATTCACTTTTCAAATTAGGAATTCACGTGGATTTAGTTAAATGTTAAAAACTTAGATAGTATTAGATACTTTATAGACAAGCTTTCTTATAATTATAAAGTACACACTAATAACCAATTAGAGAGTTAGCCACCATGTTCTTACCACACCATTGGACTAAATCCAAATAGGAATGGTGTTGTGAATCTAACTTTGTTACTTCTATTGTATCTTAAGTACATTATATGTTTATTGGAAATAAAAACACATCATTCATATTTAGAAATGAAAGCTTAGGTAGAGGTCTAGCATGTGCAACTTTGGGGAAAAAAAATCCTTTTAACATCACTTTAAAGAAGTTTTTATGACGAGACTTTTTAAAGGGAGGAAGAATATAATACCCTACAATCTTCACTTGCTACCTTTCGAGTAGATTATAATCTTTATAAAGAAATATGTATTTATAAGTTAAGTTAATTATGAAACTATCTATATTAGCTTTACCAATGATCATGAGAATATGGATCTTGGTAAAAAAATAATGAATATAATAATATTACTAGTGACATAAGATAATATGTAAAAGTAGTTTATATTCACACATACCTATAAATTAATAAAACTACACACACATACATACATACACATACACATATATATAATAAACCTATGTTAGCTAAATAATTAACAAATCATTATTAAGTAATGCTTTAAATGCAATGTATAGTGCATAAAAATAGCACAATAACCCTTAGAAACAATAAACGTTGATTTTAAAAGAATTACAACAATTGGTAATTATATTCATTTATCACTTAATAGGATCATCTTGACATGTAGAATCATTTGAAAATGACACCTAGTTAGTTAGATATCTCCTGATTACTGGATCAATTGGAAGCATTCATAGGTATAAGAATGTTTAGATTACACCTAGACTAGAATATGTAATTATATAAATTAATAAGAAATAAAATGAAAAGTTTAGTTTTTGAGATACACTTTAGAAATTATGATTTATAACGACGATTTTAGAATTAAGTTGAATATTCATGACTAGGGATGTGTTGATGGGTGTGCGGCTGGAAGAGAAAAAATGATGGAGAGGGAGAAAAAAAAAGAGAAAAAGAAAAAGAAGAGGAAGAAAGAAAGGAAAAGAAGAAGAAAAAGAAGGGGCATTCAATAATTTAATTTTTCTAGTTTCTAATATTTCTAGGCAACCTTATTTCGTTAGTTATAAGTATTCTCTTATAATTGTTTTATAATAGATATATAATAGTCTTGTAGGAGATATATCTGTAATATCGTTATTTTCTTAAATGGTGTATTTTATCTATATAATTTCATAAATTTTTTCTTTTTTGAATTTTAAACTTAAAATATTGTTAGCTATAGGATTTGTGTATTATTAACATCAATTCTCAAAATGTCTTTAGTAATAATTCTTTATTAAAACTATTAAAATTGAACTTGATATTTTTATGAAAGTTACGTCATTATTTTTGTGAAATTTGGGTATATATAATTTTTAGTAAAAAGTACAAGTTTCTAAAAGTAAAAATACTTCAAAAAAGCAAAAACTTCTTAGATAATATTAGAAATTGATGTTTTATAAATTTCAAACATAAAGTTAAATTACAATGATATTACATAATAAGCATCTATGACTATCTAGGCTAAATTAAAGGGGGTAAGTCTAATATACTAAATAGGTCTTATCCAAGTATTATATTTTAATTTCTACTTTATTTTGTATAAAATAGGCTAGATCTGTAATCTTATCGAAGGCTTTTGTGAAAAATTAGCTAAATGGCCAACTAGATGGATATTTTTGTATGCTTCAATAGACTATTATCAACTCCTAACTTTGCATGCTCGATGATGTTTAGGCTTAACTGTGCTTGGTTGTGAAATGTATTGCTTGATGTATTATATGGAGTTTCCTTATTATAACAGTTATTGATTGAATGGTGATTCAATATTGAATTGGGTTGTTATGATTATGTTGCATGTTATTGATGTGACATTTGTTAGGGTTTACACTAACCTAAGAAGGAATCTAAGGACTAACCCTACCTCTAAAGGTGTTCACTTAAGTGAACCTAATACCGAGGTCTTATAACTAACAAAGATACTAAGTAAAGGTTAAGCTTAATACATAATGAGTAAACTTGCTTAGAATTGCTGGGTTTGCTTAGTATGCAATTTGATGCATTCATGACATGACATAAAAAGGACTTACGAGTTAAGTTATTTCTAAAAATTGAGATTTTGTTAGGTTAGTTGTTAGATGAAAAGTTGGCTATTAACAAATAAACTACTTAATTTATAAAATTTGAGTTTTCTAGCATATAGAAACTATAATATAACTGTTATGCTAGTTTTATATTGGATTTTCAAACCACAATAGGTGGTTTTTGTTTTGTTGAGTTCTTGGGGTTTTACTCTTAGACAACTCCTTTTTGCCTTCAGGTTTGGATGACTTTTGGGGGTCTTCCTTCCAGTAGCTCCTTTTTGTCTCTTGGTTCTTAGATGTTATATCCAGATGTCTAAGTATATCGACTAACTAGATGAATAAATTGGAAGAACATAGTATATTAGTACTAATACATGTCACATATATAAGCATAGCACATTTTTCCTACATAGACAATTTATCTTAGTAGCTTTGAATATGAAATTAAATATCTTATGATATTAATATTTGTAAATGTGTGTTATGTCTTTTTTTTGTGTTTTGCTTTTATCCACTCTCATGTAGCTCACAAAGAGTAGAGGGAATACTTGTATATCCTTAAGTTATAAAGAAAATTGACTGGACATCACCATCAGCCGTTAGAAAAACTTTTGAGAGCACATAGGATGAAGTCAACTAATTTTGAAGGAGTCTTATCATATTTTGATCTTAGTTCTGAGAAGGATTTTTACACATGTAATAAAAGAAAAAGAAGTATTTTATTTTATATCTGGTTATGTTTGGAAGGACATATTCTTTTGTATAAACCAATGTAAGGCTGAACTTCGATGTAGTTCTTTTTCTTATAAATAGAACTTTTGTTGAATATAAATAAGTATTCTTATATGATAACACATTATGTGCTATGCCTAGATGTAACAATAATCAGCAACATGCAATATAAAATTTTGTGATTGAATACCTTCTCCACCATCTTGGCATGTATGTATTGGAATATACAATACCCCTTTTGCTTTTCTTTGAATTGATCTCTTGTATTTTGTAGTTATTAGTAATTATTAGTATTAGTATTAGTAAAAACGAGGAAGAAGTTGCATCTTTTTTCTATCTCATGTATACAGGTTTTAACTTGCACTCTATACCTCTTCTAAGACCCCTATAATGCAATGAGTCAGTAAGATACATACACCTAATATACATATCCTTTATATGGTTTTGGCAACAAGCATATATGCATGTATGTGGCCAAATTATTTCTTTTTGCTAATTTATTGTTCTAACATTTCCAAAATATCAACCCTAATAACATGCAATTGGGGGGAAATCTAATACCATTTTACATGCAGGTTTTCGTATAATGGGTGCATTTTTCAAATAAATAAATAAGTAAATAAATAAAACTTGATCCCTAATTATACTTGAAGACCATAGCAAGCATGCATATACATACATGTATTTACCCATAACTCATTTTCCATGTTATCTATTTTCCTACTCTTCCTTACTATAATCACAACAAACAAAAGTAGCACGTTTACTTCTTAGTTCAATTCATTTTTTCATAGACAAGCATGAATTTATATATATCTATATATATGCATTCAATTAGGTTGATTCCTGTCCTCATTTTTTAACATTTTTCTATGGTATAAATATGATTGCAATAGCAGTAGCATACAGTGGACAAACAAAATAAGTTATGCATGCTTCGGTAATTTTCGTATATTGTGCATATAAAATATAAGTTTTACCACATATTTATTTTTGTTGCTTTTTGTCATCTTTTATGGTTATATGTAGTTGGTTATCCTACACCATATTAAATACTAAATACATGACATAAAAGTACAAGCAAATAATTTTCTCGTTATGGGTCTCAGCATTATGGCACTTCAAAGAGAATAGACTAAGGATACGTTCCTCAAAAGAAGAAAAAATGAAAAAGGCTAATGGAAAACATATTCCATTTATGGGGCAATGAAGGTACTTTTCTTAGAAATTCTTTCACTTTTTTTATTTTTAACAAGAAAGGAGCTTATAAAAAATATGCCTTCTTACTATTTTGAGAAAAGAAGACAGCACCCTTTTGAAAGGTGCCTTCTCTTTTTATTTTTAATGAAGAATGCGCCTTTAGGAAAGCGCTTGCTTTTTACTTTATTGAATATGATAGGAAAATCCTTTTTTGAATATAAGTTATTATATAATCAATCATTCAACACTTTACATTCGTTTCTATGACATTATTTATAAAAGAAATATTACTAAACTAGGTTATAATTTATATTTTTTATTAATAATTTATGTAATAAGATTGGAACAATTATAATATAGGTAAAGTAATAGTTATTTATACTATACTATTTATATAATATTACAATTTAATAAAATTTATTTATTTAGATATAATTGTGTAATAATGAATTTAATGCTATTAGTTTCTTTTTTTTTTTTTTTTTTTGCCGAACTATGAGTGAAGGAGGATTGGAACCTTGGTTTATCCCAATAAGATACTGATGATAATACCACTAGGCTATAATGACATTGGCTAATGTTATTAGTAATTATGGGAAAAATAGGTTAGAAGAAAATAAAAGGAAAATGTCATTTATGTAATAAATTCATACTGAAAAATTAAAATGCTATGTATAGGATTTGAACTCGTAGCCTTCTATTTAAAAAACATACACTTAGGTAGTATTTGGTTATAAGTACTAAATTAAATAAAGAGAACTTAACAAGATAAGTATGAGAAAGATTAGACAATATAGGCTTATTGTATCATGTTTTAGTTTGTATAGTATAAGGAATAAAATTTATACTAAAAAATTAATTATTTATATATAAAATAAACAATTTTTTGTAATATTTAATCAAAATAATATTAATTAACTTAATTTTATAACATGAAAGGGTATTTTTAAGAATATAAAATATTTTTGTTTTCTTGTCTAGTGAATTTCATTTTTATACTATGTTATAGATAAGACAAACTTTGGGTTTTTTGTCTAGTCCATCAACTTAATCTTTGTTTAGTTATCAAGTTACAAACCAAATATAAGATAATTTTTTTTGCTTAATCTAATACATGTAACTAAATACTATCTTAACCGCTTAGCTACTCTTAATATTACCAAATAAATTGCTTTATATAATATACCTTTTTTCTTTTAAAAAAATTGAAAAAAAAAATATATATATATATAAAACATATTACATATATAACATATACCAAACCTTAAATCCGTCCATGGTTTTGTAGAAGTCAAAAAGTGTGTACTTGAATTCATTTAGGTCCTTTTGCATAATTGTGAGAACCTCATAGAGAGAGCTTTGTTATGGAGAATAGCTATCTAATTAAGTGCGTTTAAACAAAGCCCTGTTGCATCTCTCATTGCTAGAAGACAGCCAAGAGGAGCCATGTTGAAAGTTCCAAATTTTCTACCTCTTTCCTTGTATATTCTTCACATAATGGATATATAATGATTATTGAATATAGGTGGTGAAAAATGTGATGTAATTAGGTCTAAGTTAATAATTAGAGTTAAATATTAGGATAAATTGCAAAAACACCTCTTTATATTTACTCCATTTCATTTAGTTCCCTTACACTTATCACCGAAATCAAATTTAATAAATTTAAGCAAGTGGGATGAAAAAGTATAATATATAACTCTTTCTTTTTTCAATAAGTTAGTCAGGTGATTTACTATGTAGCTTATGTGTTATATGAATATCTTGATACACTCTACTCCACAAAACAAAGAGATGGGGAAACTAGCAAAAGGAACTCCATTTTGTTGAGAGATAACCTCTGGTTTTTCTTTGATATGGAAACTTGAAAATGTTCTAAATCCCTTCTTCCTTGTGACGCTAGCACAAGGGTTTTCACGGAGTACAAATTTCAAAACGTAAGTCATGGTAATGAGTCGTCTTATTCCTCTTAACTATCATTATCCTTCCATTTCTAAAATGCATTGTGGTTTGTATAAGGAGAATTAGGGGGGAAGAATACAATAAATAAATAAATAAATATATATATATATATATATATATATATATCAAAGGAGGATTTTAAGAACATGAATGTATGCGTGGCATGTCCTTAAGTTGCCACGTGTATGGCTGTGTATTGTAAGTGTTGAGCTAGCATTATCTTTTGTATTAGGTTGCAAAAGGTAATTGGTTTAAGTCATTTTTATTTAGAGTAAGTAAGTAAGGAATTGACGGCATGAATTAAAGAATTGAAATGAGGTTTTCTATTAAAAAGGGAAAACCCAATTTGGGAGAAAATGTCACTAGATAACTTTTGTCGGAATTTTATTCATTTTCAGTGAGTGGAGTCAATGAAGCTAACGCAAGGATCGTATTTATATCATTGATAGGCATAGCTAACTCGCCAATTTTGGTTGATTTCATAATTAAGTAGATTTTTATGTAAAATTGGGTTTAGTTCTTGAGTAATTGGAATGACCTACGATATCTATAATTTTCTTTTTTATAACAATTATGAATCAAAATTAAAATTTAAATGAGATATATGAGATAGTTTTAACAATTTCATCAAATCTTAACCTAAAATAATAAATCATATGTTAGGTCAAATTAATTGAATTTCATTATATTTTCAACAAATTATATTTATTTTGTATATTTTAAAGGTTAGGTTCACGATACCTTATATGCCTCAAGAAATCATATGATATATTTTATATCTTGTAACCTTTAATATATCAATACAAGTTCAAACTATTCAAATTCAATAGAAAGTTTTATCTTGTATACCACTATGTAGCTTTAGGTTCCGAAAATTTGGAATGAACTAGACCATCAGCATGTGAAAATCTACAAGTCATAGTTTAATTATTCCTAATTGTCAAACGTGCACAACTTCTTGGTGTACATTTATAGAGCTATAGGGCTTTGATCCAATGATAAACCGGCTGTTGATTTCTCAGATTGAAAGAATGAAGTGATAGATATTACCTCGAGGACATATGTGAGATTACCAACAACCTGATTTATATAGCCTTCTTTAGCAGAGCTAAAAACGAGTATGGAGTTTGAAAAGAACCAAGGTTTCTACATCTCCAAGTTTCCACTTCAACACCGTTGTCATGTCTCAAACTGCTTTAGTTGGATTGTGAGGGGTAGTACCAAAAAATTATTGCCAAAAATGTTCCTGTTAAAGAAATTAATGTTTATATGATAGCATAAAAGACACAATAGACGATTATTTGGGCTCACTATCAAGTTTTCAAATAGTATACCTTTAATATTTTAATTTTGGGACCAAATTCAAGTACATCATAAAAACTATCGGTAAAATGCATTAAACCTCTAAATCCTTGAAGTAAGTTTCGTTTTCAAGTTTTAAAAATATGTATATACTACAAAGCAAGTGGGTATAAGATAGATTTGGCGTAAGCCTCTATATTTACTCCACTCAATAGGTATAGATTCTCAAGTTTTCAAATTAAATCAAGCTTATGATATTCAAAACCACTTTGGAATCTGTATGCCATAGAATGATCTATAGTGTACAAGATATGTTATGGTAGCTATAAAATTTTCTATATAATTTATAGGGTTAAATTTAAGGAAAACTTTACGATAACTGGTTAATTTTTTTATGATGTAACTAGTATATTCATCAATTTATTATGTGATACTACAACGAATTTACAATCCATCATAAAATTTAGGTCCACTCATTTAAAATAAATAACACGACCAAATTCAATAAACTCTTTGAATCTTAAGTTGCATTATAGTAAGTAAAGTGGACTAAAGAAGAAGCACAGGATTGCCATCAAACATCATAAATCTTAATTAAAAGATGTAAACTATATTGATGGAAGAAATCAATCTACTAATATGTCCTACCCATTGACATTTTTACTGGCTATTGTTCTTATACATGGCTTTCTAGTTGAAAAAGCCTTTTGTTCATGATATAAATGGCATGAAAATAGAGCTCCAACATTCAAAAAAGGAAAAAAAAAAAAACTAATAGAGATTAGATCACCTTCAGGGGAATGGTACCAATTGTGGCATCAAAGGTTTTAAATGTAAGGTTTTATTATTATTGTTGTTGTTGTTGTTGATGCTACTATTGTTGTTTTTAGTTAGTTTGTTGTAAAACCCAAAGTTTTTCTTTTCCCCTTGAGAAAGGGTCAACTCTACCAATGTGCTTTCTTACCGATCAACCAAAGGTATGGAACTTTTAAAAGGTTGATCCATCTACTTCTAAATTTTTATATATGGAGAGTTAATGTATTTTAATTAATCGAAACTTTCTCTTCCACTCTCTCACTAGGATTCGTTCTTTATTATGCTGAATGGAATTTTTCAAACATCAGTTCTACTAATCTTCAGGCCTTAACAGGTACTTGGTGAATTGATATTATCATAAATGGTTGATGAACTTTTTTTCTATACAAAGAAGCTTATGATACTGATTTTGTTGATGTGTTGATTCTTTCAATGTCTTGTAAGTATAGCTTCTCAGGCCAAAAATGGATTAAGGAATATAAAAGAGTTAATAAATCGTAGGCTTGGTTTGGCATGTAATATAGTGTAAGTAGTGGAGGTAAAGTTATCTAGTGGAAATTTCAAACCCATTCCCTTTCTGACTACGTTTCATTTTGGATCCTACTATCCCCTTACCTCTCCTATTCATTTCTTCCTTCACGTAAGTAGAAAACTCACCAAAGGCATTCCAAGGCTAGCCTAAGGTTTACATTTAGGTAAATATGTGTATTTCAACTAAAGCAAACATCATCTTCTACACAAAGACAACGTATTTAGGTAAGCTCTTAAACCTTTAGTGAAGGGAATTATTTTTCCTCTACTTTTGGTAAAGAGTCTTAGAGATTCCCATTTTTACAAAAGTAATGAGTGAGAAATCTAAGGTTAGAGTGTTCTCGCACCAAGAAACATCAAGTAAGTCATTCTAAGCCGTCCTACTTTATCAAAGATTTGTTCTTGATATGAATTGTTGGGGATGAATGTTAGCTATGATTTAGGGTTAAGATTTCTATTTTTGGTGATTGAAAGATGCAATGGAGTGTTTAAAGATGAGTTTAGGAGTAGGAAAAGACCTGGGAAGTTAAGTTTAGCATTTGGGTTTAGGTATGGTTTTGTGTAGGGTAAATTAATGAACCATGGTATGTAGTTAATTATAGTTGGGGTTTAGATGCCAAGCCCAGTAGCATGCAAACACTGGAGGTCCTAAAAACTTATACATTGTGAATTATTGTTTAGTGTCTAGACACCTGACCCTCTACCATTTGGAACCATGTTTGCAACAAAGCACTAAAAGTTCCAAACTTGCTTTCATTATTTTTGTGACCTTCCTTTTCATTCTAAAACCTTGTTAGCATGCTTTTAAATAGGTTTTCTTAATCAAAACATCAATCAAACTTTGTTTTTCCATGAAACAAATTGAGTATACTCAAAGACTCGTAGTTTAGTTGAAGGGTTGAGGTATAAGGAGCAAGTAATGGCATATGTATTAGAGTTAGGGGCTCAGTTGTTTATTCTGCGTTGTACTAGGTTGAGAGCATCAAGATACTAGTCAAACACTACTGTAGAGTCAGGTATGGGATACATAAATGTTGTTTATGTGTGCTATGGTAGTAATTTAAGTGGAGCTAACTGAATTTGGACATTAATTAAGTTTGCTACATGTGTTTGGCTTCAACCACTCACTAGTAAGGCCTAGTAGTGTTGGTGAGGCACTTGGCAATTGTCATATCTTGGTATAGCACAAGATATACCATTACATAGGAATATCTATTTATACTCAATAAAAGTTCTATTTATAACAAAAGAGTATTATAACGGAGTTTAGCTTTATACTTACTTATACAAAAAGTACATTTGTAAAACTTATCCAAATCTAAAATACAATACTTTTTTTTCATATGTATAGATCCTTTATAGAAATAAAAACAAAATACTACAAGACTTCTTCAAAAGTGGCTAACTCCGTTTTACACACTATTAAAAAACTTTCCCCCCAACTAATGATGCGTAGTCAATTCTCTTCATAACTTAAGGATACATAAGTATCCCTTCAGCTCTTTGTGAGCTAGGTGAGAGTAGATAAAACAAAATATAGAACAAGCACGACACATATTCACCTAAATCAATACTATAAGATATTCAATTTCATAATCCAAGTTACCAATACAAACTGTTTATGCAGGAAATTTATGCCATGCTCATGCACGTGATATGTATCAGTATCGATATCCTAAACTTTTCCAATTCTTCATTCGGTTAGTTGACATACCCGGGCATTTAGATACTGTCTAAAGCCTAAGAAAATAAGGAGTTACCTAGGAGAAGGACCCCTAACAAAAACCACTCATTATGGCTTGAAAATCCAATACGTAGTCAATCACACAATGTTACTAGAATAAGTTAAGCAATATAATTCTATATGCTTAAAAGCTAACTCAATAGTTTTTAAGCTCTTAGAAACTCGACCCATAGCTCCATTCGTGCATGCCATGAATGTAGTAAACATACAATAACCTAATATCAGGTATAAATCTCAAGTTCTACATTATAAAAAATTCAAGTATCTTAACTTCAAATTTGTTTCTCGACTTTATATTACATTCCTTTATATAAGGTTCACTTAGGAGAAAAACCTAAAGGACCATTCAGTTTCCAAGTTTTCCAAATAGAAAAACATATCAACAGGTCAGTTATACATAAAGAAACATTTCACTCAGTCAACACACATTCAACAAAATAATGTATTCAATTAATCCAATACATTATTACAATTCACGACACAAATGACTTATAGTCAAGTAGACATAGGTCTACTTGCACAAAAACAAAAATATTTACTTACTTGAGCTCGATAGTAACATAAAATCTTAAACTTTATGATGTGGTCCTTCCTTACCTATCATACCTAGGATAATACACATAGATCCCAAGTCAAGTACAATTCAATACTAAATTCTGATATGCTTTCACTATCTCATTTTTAAGCTTATTTCGGTTGTATTTTATTCATTTCTTACCAGTTTAATAATCTATATATCATCACAATCGTTATTTTGAATACTATTAAAATATCTTATGAATCATGACTAATCAATATTGTCAAATGTCCAAAAATACGATTCCATGTTATCGATTCGACCATATGTTAGTATAACTTTGCAATTAACTCAAATAAACCCTAAATCTAAATTAAAAATCCAAAAATTCCTCATTTCCTAAGCTGGTTAGCATTAATTATGTAACAAAAAATACTAATCCTTCACATATTTAACAAATATCACATCAATACTAATTACTATATCATATATTAGGCTAATATATAGGTTTATATTATGAAAATACATAGCAAATAGCATACGAGCCCAATTAGTTTCATGAATAATACTATAGACTCACAAAAATATGTATTTTAATTATTAACCATAAATTATACTAAATTAGCTATTATCTATTTTAATGAAAATAGCTGTTTTAACTTGAAATTAGTAAAAATTAAGCAAACAAGTGAATTTAATCATGAGATAAAATTCAATTGTCCTAAACATTATTATGAACTTCTAAAAATCATAATATATAAGGCTTGTACTTTGATTTTGTTAAAAACTAATTAATTCAATAAAATATCAAAATTCCCAATTTTATTCAAAATAAATACAATAAATAGTAAACAGATTATTTTCAAAAATACTTATTGCTACAATTAAATACATATATTAAGTATGTTACGTACAAATTTTCAACTTGAAAAGACATTATTTAATATTTCTCAAATTTAATCTATTTTTTGTCCAAATAGAGTCATTTTTTAAGGACTTTATATTTCCAATAATTATTTCACTAAAATCAAGTACTGCATTAATCTACACATAAAATAATTCGAGAAAACCAAGTTTCATAATTAAATAACATCATTTGTTATTTTTAGAAAATTTACAAAATATCGGTCAAAAATTTGATTTACCCGAACCGATCGCTTTTAGCCACCTAACCTTGTCGAAAAAGTTCCTCTGGTAGTTCTTTCTTTGACCCAAAATGGCCACCATAACAAGACTCCTATAACCCTTTAAATCGACCTGATCAGATTCTACCCTTGATTTTTCCCCTATTTTTCTTTTTCTTTTTCTTTTTTTTTATTTTTTCTTAATTTTCTTGTCCAATTTTTCTAGTGTTTCTAAATTTCTAAAATAACAAAATGAAGTATATATGGCCTATTTATAGTATTAGGTATGATGACATGTTAAAAAGTTGGTGCCATGTGTCAAAAATCTAAAAATCCTTAGTGTCTAACTTTGTTGGGTGTCATTTCCTTATTTTTTTTAGCTTTTGATTCATCATCCGAATTGATCCTAAGCTACTACATAGGTATGCTAACTCATCCTTTCAATTTTGTATTAATTTTCTTTATTTTAATAATAATTTATTATTATATATATGTATTTAATACATATAATGCATATTCTATGTTAATACATATATATTACATTTAATTTAACTTCATTTATTATTTTTATAAGTTAAATAACTTATCTCTAATATCTTATTATATCTAAAAACTCAAACTTCACATTTTCGATATTTATCAACTTTAGTGATAAATTAACATTTTCTTAAATTAATATTTTTATATAGCTCTTTTTGAGAAATTAATTTTACTTGAATTACTTCATTTAACTTTTCTAACCTTACTATAAAGTTTGAAATTAAATGGATAACATAGCTTGGCGCCTTAAATTTAAGGGCTCGAATCCTAAAATTATCATATGAGCTCAAAACCTTAGAGTATTACATCCTATCCCTCTTACAAAAAGTTTCATCCTCGAAACTTAACTACGTACCGAGAAAATATTAGTTTTTAGCTTTACTTTAGGAAAAGAATAATCGATGATAGCATAACTAACCTTGTGTGAATGGTTCAAGGTAATGGGCTTTCATTGATTCAACCAATTCCTATGTAACTTCTTCAGTGGTGTGTTGACTCCCTAAGGCTTTCACATACTCAATGTCTCAATTCTTTGATTTTTGAACCTTAGTATCCAAAATATGAATTGGATGTTCTATATACGTGAGGTTTTCCTTTAATTCCACTAGAGGTACATCCAATACTTTGTGGGTTTACCTATAAATTTCCTTAAAGTTGAGACATGAAACACGTCATGAATTCTTGCCATCTCATTGGGAAATTCAAGTTCATAGACAATTTTCCCAATTCTTTTCTTAATTTGATATGGTTCGACATACTGATGACTTAACTTTCCCTTAATACCAAATCACCTTACACCTTTCATTAGTGATATCCTCAAAAATACCAAATCACCTACATAGAATTCCAATAGCATTCTTCTAGCATCTACATAACTTTTTTGATGGCTTTGGGTAGTTTGTATTTGTTCCCTTATTATGTGTACTTTCTCCTTAAGATCTTGTAACATTGATGGTCTAATGACTTGTTTGTTCCCTACTTCATCTCAATACATAGGGGATCTACATTTACGTCCATATAATGCTTCATAAGGAGCCATCTAAATAGTACTATGATAGCTATTATTGTAAGCAAATTCTACAAATACCAAATGGTCATCCCAACTACCTCTAAAATCCAGCACGCATGCTCTCAACATATCTTCTAGAGTTTGGATTGTTCGCTTCTATTGCCCATCACTTTGGGGATGATAAGCAATACTAAAGTTTAGCTTAGTTCCAATTTTTTTCTTGTAAGGATTGCTAAAACTAATACATAAAACAAGAATCATGGTTAGACAGTATCAACACTAGAACACCATGCAAACGAACTATCTCCTTGATGTAAACTTCTACTAGTTGAGAGAACGTTGTCGTTTACCTTATAGTTAAGAAATGTGCTGATTTCGTAAGTATATCTACTATAACACATATCATTTCATGTTGTATCCTTATCCTTAGTAAACCACTTGTAAAATCTCTTATTATATGTTCCCATTTCTACTCGAGTATAGGTAAAGGTGGTAATAATCCTCATGGTCTTTGATGTTCAGCCTTTACCTTTTGGCAAGTTATACAATGTGATATACCATACCACATCTCATTTCATCCCTGTCTACCAAAACTTCTATTTTAAGTCTTTGTATATCTTATTATTCCCAGGGTGTATGGAATATCTCGCACTATGAGCTTCATTCAATATCACCACTTTAACTTTCAAATCCTTTGGCACACAAAGTTGTTCTTTAAATCTTAACATTCCTCATGATCAATTCTAAAGTTAAGGTGTTGCTTAATATCATTTTTAATCCTTTGCAGTTCTACATCTTCTTTTTAAGCTTCCTTGATGCTCTTAAGTAATGTAAGTTCTACCCTCAGATTAGCCAACATACTGCTTTCTTCTCTTATTACAACTTCCAAGCTCAATTTCTCTATTTACTCAATCAATTCTTATTGATTCATAATGAGTGCAGTGACACTACCAAACTTCTTCCTGCTTAATGCGTTAGCTACTACATTAGCTTTCTTAGGGTGATAATGAATTGTAAGATCATAATCCTTCAGTTATTTTAACTACTGCCTTTGCCTCAAATTCAATTCTTTTGAGTAAAGATATACTTTAAACTTTAGTTGTTGATATATGCCTTACGTTTCTCCCCATATAAATAATGCCTCCATATTTTTAAAGCAAATATTATAGCTACGAGTCCCAAATCATGAGTTAGGTAGTTCCACTCGTATGGTCTGAGTTGCCTTGAAGTGCAGGCAATCACCTTATCATTTTGCATTAGTGCGCACCCTAATCTACTTCTAGAAGCATCACAATAGATTGCATACTCTCCAGACTCATCCGATATCATTAACGCAAAAGTAGTTACCAATCTTCTTTTAAGTTCTTAACAACTCTCTTTACACATATCATTCCATTCAAATCTAATACCTTTTCGTGTCAATTGGGTTAATGATATAGTTATTTTAGAGAAGTCTTATACAAATATTCTATAATAACTAGCCATTCCTAAGAAACTCCTAACTTTTGTTACAATGGTTGGCCTTGTCCATTCTATTACTATTTTTACTTTTGTAAGGTCAATTGCTATTCCTCTACTAAATACTATATGCCTAAGAAATCCTACATGATCTAACCAAAACTTACACTTCTTTAGCTTCTTGTAAAGTTTGTTGTCTTTAAGAGTCTAAAGCACAATCTTCAAGTGATCTACATGTTCCTCCTCACTCCTTGAGTATACTAAGATATTATTGATAAACACAACTACAAACTCATATAAGTGCTTTTTAAAGATACGATTCATCAAATCCATGAATGCAGCGTGAGCAATTGTTAACCCAAACAACATTACTAAAAATTCATAATGCCCATACCTCGTCCTAAAGACACTCTTATGAACATCTTCTTCCTTAATTTTCAATTGATGGTAACCAGATTGTAAATCTATTTTCGAGAATACTAGTGATCCCTTCAACTAATCGAATAAGTCATCAATCCTAGGAAGTGGGTATTTATTCTTTATCATCACTTTGTTCAATTCTTGATAATCTATACATAACCAAAGACTTCCATCTTTCTTCTTAACAAATAATATAGGTACACCCTATGGAGATGTACTTAGTCTTATGAATCTCTTGTCCAATAACTCCTATAGTTGCTTCTTCAATTCCACCAAATTCTGTATGAGCTATTCGATAGGGAACCTTAAAGATAGGTATAGTACACGGTATAAGATCTACGGTAAATTTGATCTCCCTATCTAGTGGTAGTCTAGGCAAATCCTTTGGAAAAACCTCGAGATATTCAGACACTATTGGTATATCTTCTAATCGCACTTCTTGAGCTTAAGTATCTACTACTGAAGCAAGAAATCCAATGTTACCATTTCTTATAAGCTTCTAAGCTTTACTTGCTAAGACTATTCGAGGGGTTGCCTTTCTAGAACTTCCTTTAAAGTGAAATTCTTCTCCATCAGGCTTCTTAAATACTACCATCTTTCCTTCACAAACCACTTTCACTTGATGTCCAATTAGCCAATCCATTCCTAGTATAGCATGGAATTCCTTCATATCCAATTATACTAACTCTGTAGGCAATTTATATAGATCTAAACACACATTACCTCCCATTAACTTTTGTTACACAACTTACTCTATTCTAGAAGGAGTTGTAACTATCAAATCATACCTTAGAATCTCTATTAGTATAGTCCTTGGATACATATGAATGTATTGCTCCTGTATCGAACAATGTATAAGCATCGTTATCTTCTAAGCGAAACAATCCTAAAATAATAATCAGAATTATATCACTATTCTAGGGTACAAAGTTTAAGTAGACATACAATGCATTATCATATGAAGAAATCTAGAAATCATAGGGTTCGGGACTTGTACCTATAACTATGTTGTCATCCTTACCTTCCTCATCCTGGATCGCATACACCCTTCCTTGAACACTAGGTTTAGCTCCAACATCTTCTGATCGGTTATTTCTATTGATGGGTCTTAGCCTATTAGCTTGAGTTTGGTTTAGTCTTACCTATTGATCAACAATATACTAAGTGGCACTACGTCCCGTCTAATGACACTTATAGTAATAGACACCTTTAGGGTTCAAGTTCTAAAATTACCTAACCATATGCTCAATTCTCTACACCTAAAACATATCTCTTGTAGTTCTAGACACTATATAGCTCGATGCCTATAATTACATTTCCAATAAGGCAGCATAGCTCCACCCGGCTTTTAATTCTTATTAGGGGGTTGATATACCCTTTTTCCTCTTATCATTTTATTGCTATTACTAGAACTCGCCATAAATTTCCTTTTCTTACTTTTTATTTCTTCAACTACCCTTCATAAGTCATGAGCTTTCTTAATCAAATGAGTCTCATTTATTAGATCAGCATATTGCACCAACCTTATCCTTTTCAACTTAGCTTGAAAATAAAGATCAAGTCTAGCCCTAAACTGACCAACCTTAGCAAATTCATTATTTTGTACCGCTTCTAGGGCAAATTTCAACAACCTATTAAATTCCCATTCATACTCTTCAATAGTCCTACTTGGTTGCCTCAATTTATAATATTCTTCACACATTTGCTCCTTCACAAATTCAGGGAAATGCTGCTCCAAAAATGCATCCCTAAAGGCATTCCAATCTATAGGTTCTACAATTGTCCGTTTCTTACTTCTCCACTAATTATTCGCACATCCATCCAATAAAATAACAGCAATCCTTACCTTTCTACTATCTTCAACTTCATGTACTTCAAAAGCTTTTTCCAACAAGGGTCAATTTTTGTCCCATCAAATGGTTTCATTATACGTTACACTCGAGCTATTCTTTCGAGTTTTTATTTTATTTAGGCCACTTCAAGACATTTTTTGACCCAATTTACTATACAATTTCACCATGTAGTACACTTGGCATACTTTGAATTGGGATAAAAAAAAAATCTAAATTTACCCATTTACATAGCCTAAATCAAGCTTGAAAATTAAAAAAATTGATTTTAGGTCAATGTTCATCAATGGAGATTTTTGAAATTTCCAAGCTTTCCAATATTAATCAGTGATGGATTAGTATAAATAAGAGTCATTTGTTCATTCCCAAACAAAAAACAAAAGATCGGAAATCATCTCTTTCTCTCAATCTTCAATCTTCTCTCTTTCTTTCCAAGCATTTTCTTCCAAAACCACCACTACAACTAATTATGTGGTGGTTAAAAAACCAAGACCTAACCTCCCATTCCCTTCTAGTAATCACAACATGCCACCACTGACAATCGCCGCAAGTCATGAACTTTGATGCCACCCAAATGACTATCGAACATCAAGGCACTAAGCCTAACCAAACCACCCCACCCTACCCTAAGTCTAATACAAAAGACATAAATCTCCTATTTCTTGCGCGTTTTGATGTTAATAGGCATTCGAAACCACCCCGACCAGTCATTATAGTTGGATAAAACAAAGCTAACTAAGTCTACCCGAGCCAACCCAATCTACTTTTTTTTTAAATTAATTTTATTTTATTTCTCATGTATTTGTCATTTGTAAAAAAATAAAATAAAATAAAATAAAAGAGATAGAAAAAAAAAAAAAAGAAAAGAAGAAAAAGGAGAAAGAAGAAGGGATGTATTAGTCTATTTTAACTAAGGCTTAAGATCGTAAAATTAAAAAAACAATAAAAATGGATTAATAAATCAAGTTTTATTACCCAGAAAATAGTTTTTTCAATAACAACAAAACAAAATTGACCTTTTTCAAAATTAGGGCCTTCATTTTTTTAGAATTTTCAAATAAAACTGACTTTAGGACCTTTGTCAAGCTTGGTTTTTCACCTCCCAATTTTTAAAAATATAAATCTTCTTTAAATTTATTAGTATTAAACCCTTACCCGTTTAATATTAGCCCTCGACTAGGATTTAAAGAAAACTAGTTCTTTTAGTATTCTAAAAACACTTCGGACTCGCTACTTGACTAGAGTTGGAAAAAAGAATTAATTTATAACCAATTGAGTAGATTGGTTATAATTTAGCTATTAGTCTTTCGATAAAAATCAATTTTTGAAAACAATTTTATAACAAGAGATCTGAATCCGAAGGTTATGAATTTTAAACCCTTACAAGTACCATTAACTTTCTAATTTTAACCTTATCCTTAAAAAATCACCTTTTAATTTCATAAGACAAAACTCAATTATTAATTACTTTAATTGGATAACTTAAGTAATCTAAACTAAAAAGGCAAATTATATTTTTTATTTTTACCATCGTCTCGTAGATGCCTACATACCTACTATACGGGATCAAATATACGTAGTTATTTTTTTGTAAACTTTAACGGATTAAGTTGATTTTAATTTTTTAAAAGAGATTGACTTTACATTTTTATCCAATTCAATTCATTTAAGAAAATTTTTCTAAAAAAAAAAATCCTAATCGGGGTTTTATTTTTGAAAAATCTAAAATAATTATAATTTATAAAGGGTCCATTTATTATTTTTTTTATTTTTGAAAACTTGATTTTTCTAAGTTAAAAAAAATTATTCATTAGCATATTTACTTATTTTTATTTTTATTATTTTTATTCTATTTTATCTATTAAACTAAAATAAATAAATAAATAAACTACTTTGTCTTTTCCTTTTTTTTTCTTTTTTTTTTACATTAAAATTTACATGTACATAAATAAATAAATAAAAATTACAAAACCGAATAAACTTAACGAAAAAAATAAACAAACTAGATGGATAATAGAATCAGACTAAGGGGGGAGCACATAAGTTGGTTAGGTCGATCTACAAGTCAGATCTTAGGTCGAGGATGGAAGATGAAGAGCAATAGCTCGTAGGGGTAGTTTTAGCCACTCCTAGCTCCTAATCGACCAAGGAAGGGGATTTTCATGGTTATTGAATTGGAGTTATGGGGGGTAGAGTGAATGTTGTTGTTAATGGTGGTTGGTTGGAGGTGGTTAGATGAAAGGTCAACGGAGGTGATGGTTGCTTGGCCACGTATGGGTTGTTGGGTATGAGGGGGTGATTCATTTTGGGGTTAAGGACTAAGGCGAGCTCAACTATATGATCGGTTTAACTTAGTGGTCCTCATAAGTGGTTAGTTTTGAGGAGGAGCTGTCGTGGGTTAAGGTTTAGGGGTAGGTGTTTGGTTACATAGCTAGGGGCTACGATCAAGAGTAGTAAGGGTCGAGTTAGAAAGCTTAGGCTATAGGGAGTGTTCCTAGGGTAGTGGTGCATTCCCAAAACAGCTAGGGAGAAGGGATTAAAGAGAGAGAGAGAGAAAGTTGGTTGAGTATAGAGAGAAAGTGATCGAGAATAGAGAGAGAGTGTTTATGAGTGAAGATTTTAGCTCATTTATGTTTATGTGTGATCCAATGAACTTCCTACCATGCCTTTTATAATATTTAAATTTTTTTTTTTCCGAATTTTGTAGCTTAATTTGAATGCTTATTTGACTGAATCTAGACTTGTTCTTTGGTTCAATTTGAAGTAAGCTATGTCTAGAATAAGATCAGGGTAAGAAATCACACCTCTGTAAGTGACATTTGTGTAAAAATGGGATCCAAAGCAAAGGGATCATACTGTTTTTTAATTTTGAAAGAAGGGGAAAATGATGGGAAAGAGAGGGTAAGGGAGAGAAAGAAATTGAAAATACTGACGTGGTGTACCACATTAGTCGACCCAACAACTCATTACATGCTACATGTCCTCATGTGACACATGACAGCTAATTTGGCATACCACGTGACACAATGAGATCTTGACACATGATAATTCTTGATGTTATAAAAATAAAAAGCTTTCATATGCTTGCACCAAGATTCAAACGCCTAATCTCATACTCAAACTCAATGCTAAGTCCATATGCTTATCTATTAGGCCATTGGCTCATATCTTATTCATATATGCAATTAAATTACATATATGAACTAAGTCAACTTGAGCTAGATTTAAATTTAAGCCCAAGCTCAATAGTCTTACTTTTAAACTTATTTGAAATTAAAAAATCTATCATATTAAATTATTATTTGCTAAATTCCCTAAAATCTTCTATTTTTTTCAATTCTTTCTATTTTTTGTGACTTTTCAATTTTCTAAATTTTTTCAAAATTTTTCAATTTTTTTTTTATTTTGTAAGCTTTTTTATTTTTTTTGTGTTTTTTTTCCTATTTTCCTATTTTTTTTATATTTTTCCTAGATTTCTTTTTTTTTTTATGTTTTTTCCTATTTTTCTATTTTTTGTATTTTTTTTCTAAATTTCTTAATTTTTAGATTTTCTTTAATTTTCTATTTTTTGTGCTTTTCCTAATTTAAGACCCTTTATCCCATTGAAATAAAATAAATAAATAAAAGGGAGCAAAAATTGAGTATATACAGTTGCTCCTCTTTAGGTGCCATAAAGGCAAAGGGACATTATTTTTACCCTAGAGATAACTTTAAAACGACTAACTAGCTATTCTAGACTCAATCTACTAGGGATTTGGTGAAGAGGAAATGCTTTAAGGGTTCAAAAGGGGAAAAAGAAGAAGAAGTTTGGTCGTGCCTCTCTAGACTCACTAAACTAAGCGGAAGCATCTCTCGAGGACTAGCAACCCTAAGTTGGGATCAATCTAAAGAACTTGGTCATGTCTTTCTAAGCTTACTAATCTAGGTAGGAGTGTCTCTCAAGGGCTAACAACCTTAAGCTAAGATCGATTTAAAGAACCTGGTCATGTCTCTTTAAGCTCACTAACCTAGGTGGGAGTGTTTCTTGGGGACTAGTAACCATAAGCTGGGATCAATCTAAAGAACCTATTTGTACCTATCTAAGCTTGCTAACCTAGGCGATAGCGTCTCTCAAGGACTAGCAACCCTAAGTTGGAATCAATCTAAAGAACCTAGTCGTGCCTCTCTAAGCTCACTAAACTAGGCGGGAGCATCTCTTGGGGACTAATAACCCTAAGCTAGGACTTAATGTCGTACCCTATAGGCTTGCCAAAAGGAACTGATGAAGGGATATGCCCTACAGGCTTACTAAAAGAAACTCAGTGAACTGCAATGCCTTATGGGCTTGTTGAAAGAAAATGATGAAGGGAAGTGCCCTATGAAAATTGGGGAGAAGAATTGAGCTAAGATTGTGCCTTCAAAGATTGGCTAAACACCAAATGTAGAAGGTGAGTGCCTTATGGGTTGGCTAAAAGGAACTGATGAAAAGAAGTACTGTATGGGCTCACTAAGAAAACTTGGTGAATAGAAGGGCATTATAGGCTCGCTAAAAGAACTTTGAAAAGAAAAAGAAGTGCCTTATGGGCTTGTTAAAAGAACTCAGTGAACATAAGGGCCCTATGGGCACCCTAAAGGAAATTGAGGAATAAAAGCTCCCTATGGGTTTACTAAAGAAGAGAGTTGAATGGGTGAAGGTAGGATAGCTCTTTTAATAGCTAGTTAAGATTAAACTTATCCAAAACACTACCTAATTTGAGGAAAACCCTTTGGTGAAACCATTTATGTGGAAGAGGAAACATTAGGGATAATTTCCTTTTTTGGGATAGATTTGAAAACTTAGCTACTTAAGCCGATATGGACTTAGAATAAAGATCCTTTCTCTCTCTTTTTCTTTTTCTTTTTTTCTCTCTCTCTCTCTTCTCTTTTTATTTTATTTTATTTTTTTTCTTTTAATTTGTTAACAGGTAAAGAACCCTTCCTTAATAATCACATAGGGCCTCTTATGTTCGCTCTAGCCTAGATGCCGAGCCACATGGTGGGGCTTTGTGATTTCAAAAACCCTTATTTTTTTAGGGAAAAGGTAACTCATGACTAGTTTAGTCAAAGAGGACTTCTTTGCAAACTCTCAGCCTATATTACACTCTTAACTACAGTCTTAAAATTATAGTCCATTTTGCATGCAATACGCCTTGATCAATCAATTACGTCTTTTTTGGTTTATCATTATAAATTTAGGCTTTTAGTCCAAAGGTTTCAAAAGCAACTAATGAAGAAGCCTATTCTCAAAGAAATATTAATCCTGAGTGCACAAGTTGAAAACATTAGGAAAAATTAGAAATATGCTTATCCCAGTTTCGAAAACAACCTTTATTAAAGATAAATTACCTTTTAGGACCAGAAGAGCTTTTATTTTGAAATGGTAGTATTGTAGGTGGGAAGTAGTGTGATTCATGATAAGAGAGGCTTCAAAGTAGATATAGAGCTTTTGGGTTTTTGAGCTCGAACTGTGATTTAGAGCCTTACATCATTGGGGCTATTTGGGCTTTGACTTTTGATTTGATTTTGTTGCCCCTATTGGGATGTGATATATCTCTTAGGGTTTTTGACTTACAATTGGGCCTAATTTTTTTACATCTTTTCCTCATCCTTTCTTTTCTTTTTTGTTATTGTTACTTTACCCTACTGTTCTCTTGTTGTTCTTTCATTTCTTTTGACCCCAAGAATGTTTGTCTCCATTGCTAAGTTTTTGCCTTTCAAGCAATTCAGGGCCCTAAATCTATAGATTTCTATTGTATAGGCTAGAGTGAGGTAAGTAAAAGCTTGAGATGTTTAAAAAGGATATAACTTATATTTCAAAAAACATAACTTATCAAAAATAAAATTTACTTTTGAATATAATGTTACTAAAGCAAGCACAAACCAATTTTAATCCTTCTCTCCTTAAAAATGACCCTAACCTTTAAATTACTCCATTGTAAGGTGCTTCTCAACAAGGTTTAAATTTGAAAATTCTTCAAATGGGTCCAACAGGGTGAACAAGAGATGATCATGTTTAGAATTTGAAAATAAATGCCTAACTTCATTTTAATCTGCATATCACATTTAAAGTAAACCTCTTTTAAGGAATGAGTCTAAAGTATTCTCACCATTATATCGTTCAACTCTTAAAGTGTTTCAGGTTAGTGTATGAAAGATATTTTGCCTTTTTTCATTCTAAACCTTTTAAGAGTGAGTTACCGATTCCTTAAGGAGATTTTATTTGCTAAATTCACATTGCAATCATTCAATTGAAATGGCAATTATATTGTTCTAGTTATTACATACTTTATTGAAAAAACAACTTTCTTTGCCCTTATCTTAACAAGCATCCGACTACTTAAAACAACCCATGATCTTATTAGAAGGCATTGGTATACTAAAAGGAAATAGAGCTTTAGGCGACTCAGTTGAACTACTCCCATGACTTGAAGAAGGACTGACTTATTGTGGCTTTAGCTGAATGACTTTTGCATTAATCTAGTCTTGAATCTTATTTTCCAATCTCCATCATTTTTCAATAGAGTGCCCCTTCTAACCCATATGATAGTTGCATCGTGCTCCTAGGTCAAGGTTGCATGGTTTGTAATTCAGATTAGGGGCTTCACAAGCTATAATCCTTGCTACTTTCAAATTATGAAAAATTTGAGTAATTGAGATCTTCAATTAAGTGAATTGTCTTCTCTAAGTCCTTAGGGCTTGTTTTTTCTCATTCCTCCTTACCTTTTTTCTTCCTTGGCCTCCTTCATTACTTAGGCTTACTAACATTTGGTCAGTATTGAACATCAAGTATTGAAATCCTTTAAGTATGGGGCCTATTGCCATTTCTAAATCTATAATCCTCTTTTATAGCATGGCTATGTTTTCTTCCAGATTCAAGAGTCTCCTTTTCATGCTTGAATCTTGGGATATTTGGAAAGTGGTGATCATTGGGAACAAAACTTACCATTGTTTGGCCATCTAATGCATAATCCTTTCTAGGGAGGCGAGTCTATCATCAACCATGTGAACTTGAATAGAATAATTCTTTACTAGTTAGCAACTTTTCTTTTCTTTCTCTTTTTCTTTTCTTCTTTCTGAACAAAATCTCTCCTTTTTAAGAAAGAGAAAAGGAAAAAAGGAATATAAGGATAAGACTTATTTACAAGTTGTGAGAAAGGAGTAAAAAACAATCCTAAGGGATCAGGGGCCTAAATATTTTTCGAACTTACAAGAAAAAGACCCTAAGGATGTATAGGAGAAGAGATTAGAAAGGGTTAGAGTAGAAGGTATAAGGAAAAGGACTTAGATACTTAAGGACACGACTTAACAGAAACTAAAGTATATTTACAAGTAAAATGCAATATTAGGATGATGCAGATGCAGAGAGGGGAGTTGGCAAACTAACCATAATGTGACAAGAAAAAGATTTTTGTTGCATCTTTGAAGTTTCCCTTACATTATTCAGAAATTCATTACAAATAATCCCCAAAGTCAGGATCCTCTTTTTCTTGTGAAGTCTTGGCTCCTCTTTAATCTTATTTCTTTTCTTTAGCTCAGCAACCTTATTCCATCTAGAAACTTGGGAAATATCTTCATTGTGGAACTTCGAGAAAGCTCTGACCTAATAATAAGTAGCAATACCTTTAGGGTGTTCAATGACAACAACGAATACATCAATAGGATTCATCTTCTGGACACTTTGTCTATGAAGAAAATCAAGTTTAGGGCTCCGAGTATCGCTGATAAACCAAACCATAAATAGGGCCATATTAGTCTTTAATTCTCCATTCTTCTCTTCCTATAGACGATTAAGCAACCTAGCTTATGTTGCTAATAGTGTTGGGACAAAAGATTTCCCTTCTAAAAATTAGGTCACAAGCTCTACAATCCTATGGTATATGTGAAATATCCCATCAGGAAACAAAATAATTTCAAATGCTGCCAAGATATAAGCATTGATCCTATATTGCCATTAATCTTCAATGCTGCTATAGAAAAGTTTCTAGTTGTAGCTAGACAAGATTGCGAACTAAGTAAAAGGATTATCCAACTTAATAATTCTCTTATGGGGATCTATCCATATTTTGCATAGTTTAAATTCACAAAGACTTAAGATCTTTTTGAAAATCTTTGCAAGGATAACCGAGATATTTAGGACATCGTTTCTATTTCCAACAGAGGGGACTCCTAATATATAGGAGTATTCTTCAACAGTTAGGCTTAGTCAGCATAGGCCAAAGTGAAAAGACTGATTTTGAGGGTCTCAGAAGTAGACCAAAGCCCATACCATTGTGACATTGGTCTAAAGTTTAAGTAAAGAGAGGATGGGCTTAATCTTGTCTTCAATGAATTTTTAGTGGTTTGGATTGAAAAATTGAAACCATCTTTTAAGTATCCCCTTAGGCTCTAAAGGCTCATGGATATGGACTTCTTTGAAAAGAGCCTCTGTAAGAGAGGACCTAACCATTTTCTATAAAAATGATAAAAAGAAAATTACATCAGAATTATCTTATTTACATAGGGAGTACATTGATATTTATAAGAAGAAAACATTTATAAAGAAGAGACTAGGAAACTTCATAGATTTTTTTTTTTTTGGGTTTTCCACATCGTTTCAATTTGTTGATTTGGGAAAAGGATTCATAAATGCAATTAGGGTAGGTTATAAAAAGGTCCTTAAGCTATATGACCTCACTTGTTAAAGAACACTTTCATTGGTCATATTGAACTTAAGTGAAATGGCCTAATCAACCCTAAGCGGTGATTATACCACAATATTTGAAGCTTACACAATGGCCCTTTCTCCTAAGGTCATAAGACGACTTGGGTTTGACTACATCTACCATGCAACAAATGACCCCCCATGCAAATGATACGTAAGATAATAGTACAGACATGAAGTTAATAACAGAGAAGCGAATTCTAGGAGAAATATAGGGAAAGAAGCTTCAAGTTTGTTTTTTCTTCTTCTCTTTTATAACAATGTTGCCTTATTAGCTATTTGTCAAACCCTAAAGAATGTATGCAAGAAGGGTAGGTTCTAGAGGTCTTTAAACTCTTGGACCTCATACGTTTCTAAAAAATTGATTCCTTGGTCACATCAAAGTTTAAGTGAAGTAACCTAATCGGCCCCAAACGGTGGTTACCTTACTATGCCTAGAACTTACATAATGGCTCTCCGTCTTAAGATCCTAATATGGCTTGGGTTTAATCGTATCTATCATGCATTCATGGTATGAAAATATAAATTCCTACCCCCCTATTAAATACAAAACCTAAACCTGTAAAAACGTTAGTATAATTATGATACAAACAACAAAGAACAAAAATGTAAATGAATTACACTAAGGTGATTCTTAGAGATTAATTTTAATTTTGAAAAGTTTTCAATGGCTAACCTACTTGATGTCCCCAATGGAGTAATCAAGCTCTCGAACTTGGTTTTTTACCTCCCAGTTTTTAAAGATATAAATCTTCTCTAAACCAATTAGCATCAAACCCTTACGCATTTAATACTGACCCTCGACTAGAGTTTAGAGAAAACTGTTTTTTTTTTTTGTTTTTTTTATATTTTGAAAACACTTTGGAATCGCTACCCAATTAGAGTCAGGAAAAATAGTTAAGTTATAACTAATTGGATGGATTAATTATAACTTAGCCATTGATCTTTTGACAAAAACCGATTTTTAAAAATCATTTTATAACAAGAGATCTAGATCCGAAGGTTAGGAATTTTAAACCCCTATGAGTACCACTAACTTTCCAATTTCGGCTTCATCCTTAAAAAATCATCTTTTAATTTCATAAGACTAAACTCAATTATTAATTACTTTAATTGGATAACTTAAGTAATCTAAACTAAAAAGGGAAATTAGATTTTTTATTTTTACTATTACCCTGTAGATGCCTACGTACTGGTTATTCAGGATCAAACGTACATAATTCTTTTTTTTGTAAAACTTTAGTGGATTAAGTTGATTTTAATTTTTGAAAAGAGATTGACTTTACGTTTTTATCCAATTCAATTCATTTAAGGAAATTTTTCTTTAAAAAAAAATGTCCTAATTTGTAAAAGGTCTATTTATTATTTTTTTTTTATTTTTGAAAACTTGATTTTTCTAATTTAAAAAGAAAAAGCAATTTTTATTTATTAGCTTATTTACTTATTTTTATTTTTATTATTTATTTATTATTTTTATTCTATTTATTTCTATTTTATCAATTAAACTAAAATAAATAAATAAATAAACTACTTTTTCTTTTCTTTTTTCTTTTTTCTTTTTTATTTTAAATTACAATTTACATGTACATAAATAAATAAATTACAAAACCAAATAAACAAAACAAAAGACAATAAACAAATCGGGTCGGGTCAGTTTGCAGGTCGGATCTCAAGTCGGGGATGGAGGATGAAGAGCAGTGGCTCATGGAGGTAGTTCTAGCCACTTTGAGCTCCTAATCAACCGGGAAAAGGGTTTTCTGTGGTTATTGAATTGGAGTTATGTAGGGTAGAGTGAACGCTATGGTCAATAGTGGTTGGATGAAGGGTCGATGGGGGTAATGCTGGCTTAGCCGCGTAAGGGTTGTTAGGTATGAGGAAGTGATTGGTTTTAGGGTTAAGGATCAAGGAAAGAACAGCTATAAGGTCGGTTTAGCTTAGTAGTCATCGTAAGTAGTGGTTTTGAGGAGGAGCTGTCGCGAGTTAAGGTTTGGTAGTGGGTGCTTGGTTACGTAGCTAGGAGCCACCGCCAAGAGTGCTAATGGTTGGGTTAGAAAGCATGGGCTATGGGTAATGTTCTTAGGGTGTTGGTGCATTTCCAAAATAGCTAAGGAAAGGGGATCGAAGAGAGAGAGAGTTCGATGAGTGTAGAGAAAGAGTGATTGAGAAGAGAGAGAGAGTGTTTGGGAGTGAAGATTTCTGCTCATTTATCTTTGTGTGTGATCTAATGAACTCCCAACACTCCTTTTATAAATGAAATAAACCTAGAAATTGGATTAAATGAAAATGTCCGAAATTTTAGTTTTTTTCCGAATTTTGTAGCTTGATTTGAATGCTTATTTGATTGAATATGGATTTGTTATTTAGTTTAATTCGAAGTAGGCTATGTCTAAAACCATATCAAGGTAAGAAATCACACCTTTGTATGTGAAATTTGTGCAAAAATTAGATCCAAAGTGAAGGGGTTGGGCTATTTTTGGGCCAAGAAAGAGGGGGAAAATCACGGGAAAGAGAAGGGAAAGGGAGAGAGAAAAAAAAAAAGGAAAATTTTGACGTAGTACATCATGTGGCGCAACATCAATCAACACGACCACCAACAGTGTGCTATGTGTCCTAATATGGCATACTACGTGGCAATTCCTGATGTGATAAAAATAGAAAACTTTTATTTACTTTCAATAAGATTCGAACCCTTGACCACATGCTCAAACCTACTGTTAGGTCTATATACTTATCCGTTAGGTCGTTGGTCTATGCCTTGTACATATGAACTAGGTTAGCTTGGGTTAGAATCAAATCTAAGCCCAAGCTCAACGGTCCCACTTATAAACTTATTTGAAATTAAAAAATGATCGTATTAAATTGTTATTTGCTAAATTCCGTAAAATCTTTTTTTTTTTTTATTATTTGTGACTTTTCAATTTTCTCAAACATTTTCAATTTTTTTTTATTTTTTGTGTTTTTTTCTTCCTAATTTCCTATTTTTGATATATTTCCTAGATTTCTTATTTTTTATGTTTTTTCCTATTTTTGTATTTTTTTCTAAAATTCTTTTATTTTTTATTTTCATAATTTTGTAGATTTTCATTAATTTTCTATTTTTTGTGTTTTTCCTGATTTAAGATCCCTTATCCTATTGAAATAAAATAAATAAAAAAATAAATAAATTAGGTATCTACAACCCTTTAGCGTTTTCTTAAATAAACTTAAATCAATTTAAGATGTAAATCCAACCAATTTTCAGAAGTTAAAATCAACTCACTTACCTAAGGTTTTCAACAAACAAACTACGAAATTCAAATCTTGAATAGCGGATATATAGGTACTTGTATGTATAGGGTGACTTAAAATATGCAAAAAAAAATTACCGTTTCCCTTTAGTAGATAATTCTTTAAATTCTTATTTTTGTAAATAGATATAATTCCAATTATCACTTGTATCGAAAAGTAAAGTTAAATTCGAAAAGTTAGTAGTGGTACCCGTTTAAGGTTTAAAGAATTATTCTCCGGATCTAGATCTTTAATTTAAAAAAATTGTTTTAACAAAAAATCGGTTTTATCGAAAGATCAGTAGCTAAGTTATAATTAATCCATCCAATTAGTTATAACTTAACTTTTTTCCTGACTTTGGTCGAGTGGCAATTCCAAAATGTTTTCAAAGTTAAAAGAATCGGTTTTCTTTAAACTCTTTTGAAGGGTTAGTATTAAATAGATAGGGTTTGTATTAAATAGATAGGGTTTAATACTAATCAGATTGAGGAAAATAACAAAAACTAAAAAAAACTAGGCTCAACAAGGTTTTCTACTATAGGCGTAGTTAGAGAAGATACTATATGGCCGATTATAGAGATAAGGGTACAAGAGGCTAGGTACCTTATGGGGCATCAGTTGTGAGACCTCTAGTAGTTCCTAGAGTGACACATCCTTGGCAAGTAGTCCTACACCAGAGAGCCCTAGCCCGAGTCTTCGCTCTTTAGCACTAGGATACCACCTATGACATAGACACCATGGTAGGTACACTTTCTATCTTATCTTATAGTGTTTATGCACTTTTTGATATTAGTGCATGTCATTTGTGTATGGCTGAACTTTTGTACACATGTGTGGTTTGCATGTTTCAGTTATAGATGCGTATTTAGCTATGAATTCACCTTTAGGGAGTGGAACATTTTTAAGCTAGATCTATCGAGATGTGGAGATAAAGGTTGAGGGAAGTGTATTACTGGCAAACTTGTTAATGTTAGAGCTATCAAACTTTGATGTCATTCTAGGTATGAATTAGTTGTTGAAGCACCATATTAAAATTAATTGTCATAACTGAGTGGTATTCTTTAAAAACTCGAGAAAAGTACCTTTTAATTACAAAGTAGAAGCTTGGAAACCAACTTAATGTGCTTCATACGAGTTGTTGAAAAGGCCTATTGCAGCCGCCTTAGTGGTAAAGTCAAGTAAGGATGAGTTGAGAATGGATCAAATGACAATAGCACAAGAGTACCTAGATATGTTTCTAGAGGATCTAACTTGATACAAACTGGGTCACGGACTAACAAGGCCAGTTACTAGGGATGGGTCCAACTTATAGAAAGCTTGAAAACAAAGGTAGAAATGCACATGAGCAGAGAAACAAACAAGTAAATCTTCAATTCATTCTAAGAATATTACACACTAGGAAACTACTAAGGGCTTACGGCTCAACTTAATATGGTACATAAGTTGGTCCATTGAAGGTACTTACTGCTTAGCCTTACTTAGGGATTATGATAAGAGTGAAGTAAGCAACAGAGATCAATGCTTACAAAAGAAGCATATCAAATATCAATAGTAAGGTAATGATGATAATGATGCCTTGCGACTGCATGTATAATGGGTATTTATACCAAAAAATTTAAGGTAACAACTATAAATGTAAATGACTAAAAGATTAGTCCTAAATAAGTAATATACAAAGAATAGAAAAAGGGCATAAAGAGAAAATTAAGGGAAACATCTATCTCGTATAGAGGATTCTATCATATGACTGCTTAGACATGTGGTTGTTTGTGGGTAGGTAACTTTTTCTAGTAAAAGTAGACAAATTGTATGATTAGGCTAGTGATTGCTGAACTGAGGTGCTGAGTAAAACTGGGAGTTCTTTCGGGGTGAGTTTAACTTTGACATCCTTAGAGTAGTTCACGTTCAGGTTGGTTGTACAGTTAGTTAGGTGGGCCAAGCTATTGTTTGAGTGGACTAAAATAGCTTGAACTCATTAGGTACAAGTTAGCATTGAGAAATTTGCTTGGTCATACTCTCAAGCCCTCAAGCTCAGGTTTGGGTTAAAGTTCTAGTACTTTGATTCCTATCATCGCCGCTAGGTTGAGTAGGATTTAGGATCAAATCTGACTAGCTCTCATTGAATTCTTCCTTAGGTTGGTAAGGATTAGGTCAGCAATATTAAACACATCAAACATTCTGAAATCTTCTAGCAGTTCTAGTTGGTATGTTGTGTCATTTATCTTCTAGAATATCTTGAATGGTCCTTCAACTTTGGTAGACAACTTTTTCTTTCACTTGTTAAGAAACCTTTCCTTACTTAAGTATAGCTACACTTGGTCACTAAGCTGAAACTACTTGATCTTCCTTCCATTAGCCTTCTCTCTTAGCTTTCTAGCAACTTGATCGATGTGTTGGGCAACTCATTAGTCATTAGTAGATCTACTAAATGGAATGGGCTTTGATTCATGCTTTTAAATCATCTTAGTCAATGGGTGACATCAGGGTGTAGTTAAGAGCTAGCTTAGGATTGAAGCCATAAACTACCTCAAATAGGGCATACTTAGTGGTGGCATATATTGTCTTGTTGTGAGCAAATTCTACTATAGGCATGTAGATGTCCCAATCAACTAAGTTCTTTCCTACTATAAATTGAGGCAGTGATCCCACAATGCAGTTAACAACCTCTATTTGGACATCAATTTGGAGGTGACAAGAAGTATTGAACAATAATTCGGTTCCCATTTGATGCTAAAGAGTCCTCTAGAAATGGCTCAAGAATTTTGGATTTATATTTGATACAATACTCCTCGACACTTCATGTAAGTGAACTATTTTCTACAAAAACAAAGAAGAAATAGTCAAAGCATCATTAGTTTTGGTACAAGGCACAAAGTGTGTCATCTTACTAAACCTATCCACAACAACCATTACAGGGTCTTTGCCTCAGGTAATTCAAGGTAATCTAAGAATAAAATCCATACTTAAGTCAGCCTATGGTTTGGTCAAGATGAGTAAAGATATTGCCTTTCCTTGTTTTGCTTGGCTTTTTACCTTCTTACAAATGGTACATCCCTTAATCACATGATGTACATCATGCTTCATTTTAGGCTAGAAGAACTTATCATTCAGTAGCTCATATATCATTCGTTCTCTAAAGTGTCGAGAGAGTCCTCAACTATAGGCTTCTTTTACTAGCAACTCCCTCATTAATCGGGTCAACATACATAATTTGCCTCCTTGAAACAAATAACCATCCACTACATGATATTTATCCACTACTCTCCCCTCTTCATAGCGTACATGATATTTATCTAGATTAGACTACGTATAAGACTTGATCCACGTGATCAAGGCTGAAGCATTGATATTAGATAAACCTAAATAAGGGCGCATGAAGCACTTGCATTATTCTACAAGCATGTTTATTTCATGCGTACGTAGGCACATGGCACTTGCCTGCCACGTGACTTAACATTCCTTCCTTCATTAGCTTTACGTTGTCTTCAGTAATGGAGGAAGAAACATTCATGTGCACTTCTTAACTTTGCCTTAATTTTTTACGAGTGTTCCATCACCAAATGCACAAATTGTTGGTGGAATCTTATTGTCCATGTGGCCATCTTTGCATCAAATCAAAAAACACAGGGAAATTCATTCATTTGACCATTCAAATTGACCTTCAAAATCAGGAGAAAACTAAAAATCCAAACTTCGCATTCATGGCTTATTCGATCATTGATGATTCTTATTGAGTTAATCCACACTTTCTGTTAGTATAAATAGATCTCTACGGAGTACATTCTATCATCAACTCATCATAAAAATCACTTAAATACATATAATCTCTCTTTCTCTCTTTTGCTACATTGACTCCTACTCTCTCTCTAAGTCTCTATGCGAGCTTGACTCAATTCGAACCAAATTCATCTTTACATTAGCTTCCCCACGATGATAGTGTGTGAAACCAGTCCCTCTCACCCCTAACCACAATTCTTAGCCTATAACCCATGCTCTTTGCCACGAAACCCCAACCCCTTACATTGGCCTTAGCTCAAAACCACCATTACATGCCTTCTTTGTTGAAACTAATACTACAACTGTTCTTATGGTGTCCTAAAACCCCAAACCTAATTACCTTTGTAAGCCCAACAACAACCATGTACATCACCTAACAATCACCACGACAACTATTTCCACAACACTATCAAACGATCTCCAAACCTAGTAACACTCTCCCTACACCCCCTAAAACATGCATGAATTCACCATCACTCTCTTAAAATTACCCCCTAAAACCACCTAGAAGCACCCCCGCCCCCCCTCATCTACTGCTAAAGAAGAAGTTATCGACTAGAATTTACGACCGATCTGACTTGAAGCTCCAATAACCTACGTTTGAAACCTACTTTGACCTACACCTAGTTCATCCTTTGGTCCGACCCTCTTTCTTTTGGTTTCATGTAATTTTTTGTTTTTTTTTTTTTTTTGTAAATTTATTTACCTTATGGTAATTTAAAAAAAATGAAAAAAAAAGGAGAAACATAAGGAAGCTTAGTCTTATTTTATTTTATTTTCTTTCTTCAATCAAAACATAAAAAAAAAAATTAAAATTAAAACAAGTAAAAAATGTGAAAAATGTTTTGTCACTCATAAAATTCATATTTCAACAAAATAAATTAAATTAAATTAATCCTTTTCAAAATTAAGACATTTTAGAATTTTCAAAAAAAAAAACCCTCAATTTAAGACCCTTTATAGAAATTTTCTAAGTAATATAAAATGGTTAAGAAAAGGAAACTCGACCATTTTTCAAAGTTAAAACAAACCAACATATATAACTTTTTGAAAATGAACTATAGAAGCCTAATTCTAAATAACGGGTATATAAGTACCTGTACATACAAGGAAACTTAAAATATAAAAAAAAAAAATAATCATTTCCCCCTTTTTGTTAAATAATTATTCAATTTCTCATTTTTTGAAAAGATATAATTTCTTTGTTTACTTATAGATAATATTTTTTAAAGAGTATTTTGAAAAACAGAATTAAATTTGAAAGGTTAAAAATGTAGGGTTTAATATATTAGCCTCCAGACTCGAAATATCTAATTTTAATAAACCTTTTTAAAAATTGGTTTTTTCAGTAAATTAGTAACTAGGTTAAAATCAATCTACTCAATTAATTTAACATAACCTATTTTTTTCCAACCTTGATTAGGTGATGACTTCAAACATTTTAAAATAGAAAACTAAGTTTTTCTTAACTCTTATAGAGGGTTAGTATTGAATGAGTTAAGGTTTAATATTAATTGGGTTAAGAAATATAATAAAAACTAAGAAAAATTTAAGCCTGACAAATATGCTTTCTTGATAAAGTATCAACAACTACGTTATTCTTGCCTTACTTGTATTTGATAATGAAGTTAAATCCTTCCAAAAATTTGATTCATTGAGCTTGGCGTTTAGAAATCTTTGATTGGCTCTATAGATAACTTAAGGATTCATGATCCATGTATATGACAAATTCCTTTGACAGAAGATAATGTTGCTATACATGAAGAGCTCTAAGTAATGCCGAGAGTTCTTTATAATACACATAATTGTTCAATTCTACTCCTCTTAACTTTTCACAACCATAAGTGATAAGTCGACTTTCCTATATCAGCATAGCTCTAATGCCGAAACCTAGCATGTTACATTCAAGCTCAAACACCTTATCAAAGTCTGGTGGAGCAAAGACTGTGGCAAAGTTCAACATTGCTTTTACCTCGATAAAGCTCCTTTCTTCTTTCTCTCCCTACTTGAACTCTACATTCTTCTTTGTTAGCTTGGTTAAGGGTGCAACTATAGTACTAAATCCTTAAATAAAGCATCAATAGAAGGATGCCAATCCATGAACACTCCTCACCTCTACACATTAAGTTATGGGTCAACCACTCAACAATGGCTTAGATTTTCACTTCATCAACTCTTAATCCTCCTTTACTAACTACATAGCTAAGGAAGATTACCTTTTCTTAATAGAAACAACATTTCTTCATGTTTTTGAACAATCTTTCTGCTTCTAAGACATTAAAAATAGCTTAGAGATTATCAATATGACTTACTAGGTTAACACCATAGACAAGAATGTTGTTGAAGTAGACCGCGACACATCTTCCAATTAGATCTCTCAAGACATGGTTCATCAATCTCATAAAAGTGCTTAGGGCATTTGATAAGGCAAAAGGCATGAACATCTACTTGTATAGGCCATGTCAGGTCTTAGAAATAGTTATTGGTAGGGTTGATAACTCTGATGCTTTGATTCCTATCATACTTGGTATTCTACTTGAAAGGGAGGTAAGGTTGAGAATTGATCTGGTACTAAGAACAAAACCCACTTCAAAACCAACTTATCGAATGGCACCTATTGAGCTAGTAGAGCTAAAGAAGTAGCTATAAGAGTTATTGGATAAGGGTTTTATCAAACCCAGCTCGTCTCTCCTTAGAGAGCCCTAATATTGTTTGTAAAGAAGAAAGATGGGAGTCTACGGATGTGTATCGATTACCGAGACCTAACCCAAATCGCTATTAAGAACAAGTACCCCCTCCTAAGAATTGATGACCTTTTTGACTAGCCATAGGGTATACAAGTCTTTTCTAAAATAGACTTGTGCCCTGGTTATTATCAATTGAAGGTCAGAGTAGAGGATGTAGAGAAGGTAGCTTTCAAAACTAGGTACAGGCTATATGAATTCCCTCTAATGTCGTTCGGCTTAACAAACGTGCTAGTAACGTTCATGGACCTCATAAACTCATTCTTCAAAGAGTATTTGGACAGGTTTATGGTAGTACTTATTGATGATATCCTCATTTAGTCTAAGAGTAGAAAAGAAAATGAAAAGCATTAAGGATTGCTATGGGTAAGTTAAGAAATGAGAGGCTGTATGGTAAATTCAGCAAGTGTAACTTCTAATTAGAGTAAGTCGCATTCTTAGGTCATATTGTGAATCAAGATGGTATAGATATGGACCTAAAGAAAATAAAGGCAGTTATTGAGTAGTCTAAACTTACCATAGTGTTAAAGGTTAGAAGTTTTCTATGGTTAGCTAATTAGTATAGGAAGTTTGTAGAGATGTTTTCAAAAATAGTAGGACCCCACTAACTTAGAAAGGGGTCAAGTTTGAATGGGATGACAAGTGTGAAGCAAGCTTTCAGTAGTTGAAAGATTGGTTAGTAATGGCCTTAATTTTGACCTTACCCTATAGTAGGAAAGAGCTCATATTTATAGTGATGCATCCATACAAGGATGAAGGTATGTCCTTGTGAAAGATTGTAAGGTGATTGCATATGCCTCTTGCCAACTCAAGCCGTATGAGAAGAATTACTCGATACTTGATCTAAAGTTAGCAGTTGTGGTATATGTACTAAAGCTTTAGAAGCACTACCTAATTGGCAAGAAATGTAAATCATACATAGATCACAACAGCCTCAAGTATTTCTTCACTTAAAGAGACATGAATGTGAGGTAGAGGCATTAGCTAAAGCTGATCAAAGACAACAACTTAGATATTCGGTACCACTTAGGGAAAGCTAATGTGGTAGCTAATGCCTTGAATAGGAAGAAACAAGGAAATCTAGCCAACTTAATCACTATATAGAGGCTGTTACTTATGCAAATAAACCAACTCAAGTTAGAGGTATTGACTAAAGAGGTGAGTACTAAGATAATAAGCTTAAGAATATAGCTTACCTTGATTGATGCATGCCACAACTAAGGATAGACAAAGACAACCATAGGAATAGGTCCAAGCTTACTGAAAGCTTGAAAGGGATGATGGCGAAACGTACGTAAGGCTGAAAAATGAATGAAAAAGTAAGAAAAACCCATGAACAACTCTAAAGGATATGATGCATTAGTGAAACTTCTAAGGACTCACGGCATAGTTCAATATGACACATAAGTTGATCCGATGAGTATACTTGCCACTTAGCCTTGATTAAGGGTTAGGATAAGAGTTAAGTGAGAATAAATAAACAATGTTTATGAGAGGAAAAATATCTAGTACATTAATGATAATCTGATGTGTTATGGCTACATATATAAGGTGTATTTACACTCAAGAATTTAGGGCTACCTGCCTAAGAAGAAAAATACAAAAAGAGTATTGTCCTAAGAAGTAATGTACAAAGTATACAAATAAAAAAACAATGATTAAGGTGGTAGATTCTATAAATGGTCCTAAACACATAGCAGAGATGCATTGGTGATGCTATTGAAAAATGCAAACAAAAGAGTACGAGTTAATTGAGTGTCCGAGCAAGGGTGGTTGAGGATTAGTTTAGGGAAAATCTCTCGATCTCTCAACAAAAGTGATGCTAAGCAAGGGGTCGGCTCGAACATGATTGAGTAGGTGCAAGGTTTAGCTAATGTTTATGCAATCTTTAAGTCGGCACACAACTTTCGAGAGATAGGCAATCATATGGCTTGGCATATAGAGTTAATCAACAGCAAGGAGAAACTCGGCTTTAATAGGAGTCAACTGGAGCAAGAGGATTCGCTTCGCCAATCCCTCTAGCCCTTGAGCTTAGCTATGGGTTAAAGGCTCAGTAGTCAGATTCTTATCATTAATAGAGAGAGTTAAAGCTGTACAGGTCAAAGATCAAGGAATCTAGGAGATCAAAGGTAAACTATAAGTAAGGAAAGCTCTAAACTTTACAGTAAATGCGGAAGGAGTAGTAGGCTTTAAGGGTAGATTATGTGCGACAATGTAGCTAAGGTTAAGAATTGAGATACTGAAAGAAGCACACTTTTCAACTTATTATGTTCATCTAGGGAGCATAAAAATGCATAAACTTGAAAGATCACTACTAGTGGAACAACATGAAGAGGGAGATAGCAAAGTATGCGTTTAAGTGGTGGACGTGTCAACTAATTAGTATTGAGCATTATAGACAGGTTGGTGAACTATAGCCATTGCCAATACTCGGATAGAAATGAAAGCACATGACTATGGATTTTCTCACTGCTTTACCTAAAACTTTAGCAAAACATAATGCTGTATGGGTGATAATGGATAGGATAACTAAGTTTACTCACTTCATTCCTTAAACATCATGTAACAGTTAAGGAAGCTCACCAAGTTGTATATTCAAGAGGTAGTAAGTTTACATAGGTAGTAATGTCTATTACTTCTAACATGGAGAAGTTTGCATAATGCAGTAAGCACAAGGCTCTAGTTCAACACTACTTTCCATCCACAAACGAATGGTTAGTTAAAGCACACCATTCAAATTTTGGAGAACTTATTAAAAGCATGTGCACTTGATTTTGGTGGCCAGTAGAATGAGCACTTAACCTTGGTAAAGTTCACTTACAATAATAGCTATTAAGCCATCGATCAAATGGCTTTGTTTAAAGCACTATGTAGCAAGAAGTGTGGATCACTTATTCATTGGGATGGATAGGCAAGAGATAGTTAGTAGGACCATATTTAATACAAGTAGTAGATAAGATCAGGCTGATTCATTAGAGGATGTAGTTTACTTAGAGTAAGAAAAAAAGTTACGTTAATAAGCGGCATCATCCTTTAGAATTCCAAGCATGACAAGAAATATTACTAAGAGTTTCTCTAGTAAAGTGAGTAATCACATTTGGGTTGAGAGGGAAGTTGAAACTAAGGTATGTAGGCTCTTTTAGAGTCATAGAGAGGATTGGCAAGATAGCCTATAGATTGCAACTCCCACCACGGCTAGAAGGTACATACAATTTGTTCCATGTACCTATGCTAAGGAAGTATAGGAAGCCCAATCCAAGTCATGAAGTAGAGCTACATGTATGGATAGTTGATATGGATTCATTAAAGTTACAAGTAGATATGTCAGTTAATTAATGGCTTGTAAAGATACTTGACATTAAGGTTCAATAGTTAAGAATGAGGCCTATTCCTTATGTTAAAGTGTAGTGGCCAAATCAATTAGAATATGATGTAACCTAAGAGCTTAAATAGGTGATCAAGAAGAATTATCCAGAGTTATTTCAATATCCAAGTGCGTAAACTTTTTGGGATAAAATTTTTATTAAGGGATGTAAAACCAAAAGTCCTAAATAAATAAATAAAAAGAGATTAAGGAATATAAAAGAATTAATAAATTGTAGGCTTGGTATTGCATGTAATATGGTGTAGGTAGTAGGGGTTGAGTTATCAAGTAGGAATTTCATAAACCATCCCTTTCCCATTACATTTCTTTTTGGATCCCACTACCCCTTCACCTCTCCTATTCGTTTATTCCTTCCATATCAGAAGAAAACTCATCAAAGGAATTCTAAGGATAACCTAGGGTTTGAATTTGGGAAAATCTAAGTATTTCAAGTGACAAACATCATCTTGTGTACGAAGACAAAGTATTCGAGTATGTTCTTGAACCTTTAATGAAGGGAAATCATTTTCCCTCTAATTTTGGTGAAAAAACTTAGAGATTCCCGTTTTTACAAAAGTAGCAATTAAGAAATCGTAAGTTAAAGTGTTCTTATGCCAAGAAACATCAAGTAAGTCATTCTAAACTACCTAGTTTATATAAAATTTGTTCTTCATATGAATTGTTGGGGTTTGAATGTTAGCCACGATTTGGGGTTAAGATTTCTATTTTGGTGATTAAAAGGAGTTATGGAGTGTTTAAAGATAAGTTTAGGAGTGGGAAAAGACCTAGAAAGTGGAGTTTGGCATTTAGGTTCAAAGACGGTTTTTTGTAAGGGTGAATTTGTGAAACATAGTATGCAATTAGCGTCTGGAGACCATGCCCAATAGTGTCCGGATATCGAGGGTCCTAAAAACTCATAAAATGTGAGTTGTTGTCTGGTGTCCAAACACCTAACCCTCTAGCATCTAAAGCCATGTTTGTAGTAAAGTGTAGAAAGTTCTAAACTTGTTTCTCATGATTTTTCTTACTTTTCTTTTTCATTTTAAAACCTTTTAATATATTTTTGAATAGGTTTTTTGAATCGAAACATCGGTCAAACTTTGTTTTTCCAAGAAACGAATTGAGGATACTCTTAGAGACTTGTAGCCTAGACGACGAGTTGGGGTATAAGGATTGAGTAGTGTCTTATGTGTCAAAGCTAAGGGTTGAGTTGTTTATTTTGTTTTATGTCATGTTGTAGAGCATCAGGATACTTGTCAAACACTGTTGTAGAGTTAGTTACAAGATACATGGATGTTGTTTGTATATCCTAAGGTAATAATTTAGTTGGACTTAACTGAACTTGGACCTCAATTAAGTTTGTTACGTATGCTTAGCTTTAACTAGTCACTAATAAGGTCTAGTGGTGTTGGTGAGATATTTGGCGATCTTTATGTGACACTATCTAGAGTAAAGTCTTGTATTGAAAAACTTAGGTAGATTGATGATGGTTTTCAAACACTTAGGTGTTAGAGAGGACCCAACACCAATACCGATGTATTAATTATAGTGCTTATTTATAGGGGTCATGTGTTCTCTCAACTCTTATGATGTTGAGACTATGCTGCTTATAAACATAAATAATAAAGATTAAAACTATTCCTTGTTGCATTTATTATGGTTACTCATGTGTGCTTGTGCTGGTTACTTATATGTTCCTGTGCATATATGTGGTGTCATGTACAGGGCATTAGCTCACCATTCGGGAGTAGTTGATTTCAGTTGCAGGTTCAAGGTATGAGGTCTATGATGATTTCTATGTTGAGGATGCAAGTTATAATTATTTGTTGTAACACCTTAAAACTCTAGGGTGCCACAACTTACCACATGTCCTCACCATTTAGGAACATGTTAAGGTGAATTACTAAATTCTCTAGATATAACAATTTAAGTAACTCATAAGTGAGTCATTCTAGCCCAAAACAAACTAAATAACTAGATCTTGATCTTCTATAACATACTGAGCTAACCGTCTCTCCTTCCTAACCCGATTATAGCAATTTCCATATCTGTTGTAAATTTATCAATCAAACTACAAGTGTAAAAAATAAAAGAGTAAGTTGAAGCCCAATATGGGTACACAAACACATATAGATGCTAAGCCTAAAACATTCACATGCAACTATAACAGAATATAAGCAAACAATAGTTTAATTATCTTCAATTTGAGCTAACATACAATATAGGAGTACTCATGACCCCTTTATCTCTTGATCTTTAGCCACAAACATAGATGGATATAAATATATGTTTTTCTTTAAGTCCTTTACACCTAGAGTCTAATGTCCAAAAATCAGAGACCCAATATTTTAGCTGTATCATCCCATATACAAGTCTACTAGGGAATCCTTACATATGATCAGTGGTTGCTTCTGTAGGGAACTGCCACTACGAGGTCCTAAAGCGAACAGATCAAGCATAACCAATAGTCAAGATTAGTTAGGCCACATATGAATTAATCTGATTATATTCTAAGTCCTAACAAGCATAATCGTGTGAGCAAGTATTACACACCTAGAATCACTCCACAACGGCTAAATGAACTCAAACTCACAAACCACGTGTCACTAGCTTAGACCTTAACAAGGAAGGAATTCAAGAACTACTATGAATCCATTGAAAAACAAGCATACACATTAACCCTTAGGTACTCAGTAACTATGTTTTGCCTAGAAGTTACTTATGAACTTATAAACTTATCCAATCAAAGGTTCTGAAAGAAAATAATCAAATCCAACCATAAATTAAGAATAGAAATTGGAGATAATATGAATACATGATACAATAGAACAAAAAGTTAACATATTTCTATAATATTATTTAATTTCTCAATGCATAAGGTACAATATATATATATATATATATAAAGGAAAATATAAGGTGGACATATAATGAGGGTGTCAAAATAAATGGTCTTACTAATCGATATAATAATAAAAGAATATGTACTTTAATCGGATAATATTATAATTCTTAAAAGTACATAGGGAAGAACATATTAATAATCAAGATTCAAAACGAACATACTTTACAAATAATATGATAAACTATATAGTCATAATAACTATCATAAGAGAAATACTTGAATCGTAATGCTATCATTATTAATAATAAGTTATAACAATATTAAGATACTATTGTCGTAAACAAAATTGACACTTAAAACATGTACATGATACAAGTATTAACGTAACTGTATACCAAGCTACAAAATAGTGTCCCCACATTAAATATACCAAGAAATTGAAATCTAATGCTATAAATTTACATATATACATAACTCAATAGTATCACATAAAGTATAATAACAAATTTTTATACAAATGAAAGTGATGATTACAATAAATAAAACAATTATAATAAGAATTGAGTACTAATATAATTACTTTTCATTGTGATATCAGAAAATATAAATAATATTATACTCACACAATACCAAAAAATGCAATTGAATCAACTCATAGAATAAAATCAAGTCTAGAACACTATATGGATACTAGATTGATGTTGAAAATGAACCTATAAAAAAAACACAAAAATTATATTTCATATAATAATGTACTTAAATAATTAATAAATACTAAATTTGCTAGAGTGGTTAAGAACTCGTAGAAATAGGAATAAAAACTAAATCCAACGAGAGTGTGAAATTAAATTTAGGGCCAAGCTTAGATAGTAAAGCTTGAAAAAATTCACGCGTTAGGATTAATATTAGAAACAGAGTGATGAGAGGAAAAATAAACAAATTGAGAATAGCGGAAGGGTGAGTGAGCAAGAGAGAAGAGATTAGAATTGGGGGATCCGCAAGATCAGTTGATGAAGGGAAAAGGGAGTAGGGTTCAATTTGCATGGAGATTAGGGAAAGGGAATTGGGATAGGGGAATTATGAGAGAGAAGAGAAGGGATTGAAGGGGTGAAAAGAGATAGAAAGGGATTGAGAAATGGAGGTGGGTCCAGCATTAATGGAGGTAAGGGTTTGTGAAAAAAAAATCAAGAAAGATAATGGGGAAGGAAAGAGAATGAGTGAGCCGAGAGGCGAAAGAGTTAAAATAAAAGATGAGGATCGCGGTTGGGTATTTAAAATAGGGTTTAGGTTATTCTAGAATGTTTTAGATCACTCTAGAACTTTCTAGAATAGGGTATACCTTTAATTAAGATAGAAAATGAAGAATTAATGAGAACATATAATATTTAGAAAAATAAGCTATGTATAAAAATATTGTAAGATATATCTATTACTAATAAATTTTTGATGCCTTATATGTAATATAAAGTTAATCTATTTAGTACATATGTAAAATAAGAGTTTTAGAAAAATATTATCAAAATCTTAAATTAAACATTTATTGTATTAGATATACTTTAAAATAAATCTAAAATTACACGAAGTTTAATAAATTGAGAAATTTTCTATTAGGAAGCGATTTTTCTAACAATATGAGTTAAAAGAATTTTATAAGTTAAATAAATTACTAACTTGATTGTGGTATTTCATTTGTATTATGAGGAGAAGGGTGATTTTTACTATTATGATAATAGAGTTCGGACATCGTAGTTTAGCTATTAGGAGTAAATTTCTTAAGACTTTATATTTTTTTTCCCTTGTACATACTTTGAGATTTGTATATGTATCTCGAGTCATTTGTGACTCCTATTGTTGATGTTTTGTTGGTTATCTCTAGGTAAAGTTGTGAGACTCCTATTCATTTTCTTAGTGATTCTCTTATGTTTAGAGTATTTGATTCATGATGTCTAGATTTCATGTGATGTATATGGAGATTGTGTGGTTAATATTCCACTCTTGTTGCTAAACTTGAGGTTATTAATTCGTAAGTTAGTAGATTTCATGAGTTTATATGAAGTATAGGCAAGTAATAAGATCTATATTAGCCTTAGTGTATTCGCCTCTAGGGCCAACACATGGTAGAGTTAAGACTACGTAGGTTTTGGTGTATTGCATTAGTAAATTAGGATTAGTATTTGGAAAAAAAATAAAAATGAGATAGTGAGAGGTATAAAGTTGGAACTAGAAAATGGATATATGGCATGGGTTGGTTGTATACATGGGGATAATGTAAAAATTCCTATATAAACTTTAAGTGTTTTGTCAATTTTATACTTAAATTTTAAAGTTACTAAATTTTATACCTAATCAAACTTTTGTTTGTTAAATTTACCTTCTTACTTGCACACGTGCTCCTTTGGCTAATTATTTTTTACCACGTCATCATTTTAGTGATGATAAAAGTAGTATATTTGACAAGCAAAATTTTAATTGGGTATGACTTATGACTACTTCCAATTTCATGAGTCATAATTGACAAGTTAAAGTTTGACTAGATAAGATATTTATCTACTTTAAATTTTAGGTTTAAACTTTAAAAAAAAAAAAGTGCAAAGTAATATTTTGGTATGTTTAATATTATTACTTAATAATTTTACATAATGGTTGTAAGCTATCTTAGAACCTATATTTTATATACTTTAAACTATGGGTTTTGAGATAGGAACTCAGTACCAAGAAATTGTAGACATATGCTAACCTAACATCTAGAGTAGGTTTCAGAAAATTATATTTGTAGTCTATCTTATGAAATTCAATACCCATTCAAAAACTACTAAATCAAATAGGGTACAATATCTATAGGTTTTGATGGGTTTATCCATTCTTTTTACTCATGTGCTCCATAAACAATTGTTATGTTGAAAATCATGGTTATTTATTAATCATAACCTTGCCACGTTGTTCTTGTGATTTTCGCTCTACTCCTTTGCCTAATTTAGTCCGTTTTTATCAATTGGTTATTTCCCTAGATTAGAATTTGTTAAGGTTTATATAGGCTAACATTAGGAAATTTGTGTTTCAATTCTATCTTACTCTAATCATCCGTTTCGATTTTATTTTTTATTTCAATTTTTCATTGTATTATGCTACTAGCATATAACAACCATGGCTACCTAACTATATAAGGATGTAGTAATTACAAGTCAAAGATACACTGTTCATTTTTCTGGGTAGGGGTGGAAATAAAGTGATAAACTATATAATCTTCTCAAGAAAATGTCAAAAACCGAATGCTACAGTTTATGTTGAGATTGCTTAGTTTTATCAGTGTAAATCAAGTCCTTTTTAACTACCATGTAATTGTTCAAAGACTATGTAGAAACAACTCTTCTAGATTTCTACTCAGAAGCAATATATTCCCAATATTCCTGAAAATTTTTGCTCCAAATTGGCCAACTAACGAAAAATTAGGAAGAAAACATACAAATCCTTGGAAAGTTTCCATCAATGCACCAGCTCCCCCAGAAGCAAGTTTAACCCATATCTAAATATACCATGACCAGGGAGCAAATAAGTTGGTAGCAAAGGTAATCCTGCAAATTCAGCTAAAGCAAATACAAACTTCAAATAAGCAAACCTCAAAATATCAATTTTTATGCTTTGTCAATGAAATGCATGGTACAATGGGATTACCCATAAAATCAGGGATCACACGTCCATCAGAAAATCTCCTGGTAGAGTGCCTGAAAAAGCTTTAACCATAAGGAAAATAATTTACCTTGAAATTTTTAGCAGCATTGATATAATTGTTAGGTCCAACATCGAATAAGGAATCACCAAAGATGAATAGAGCTACATGTTTTTCACGATGATTTGGAATGGAGAGGCTTGCAATTATAGTTATCAAGCAGATGTGAAACGATGAAGTTGCCATAGTTGGGTATGCTTTTTTTCCCCGTGTTTGCCGATTTAGTTTATTCATGGGAAACATCTGCTTGTATAGAGTCCAAAGTGTCATTTTCTTGAATCTTGTTGAACTTGTTGCCCAAGAAAGAGTTCTAAATTGATCGGGAATGCAAACATTGAGAAATATTTACAATTAACTAGAGATACCACTTAATCTCTCTCTTCATTTGTCTAGATTATTATAATTTAATAATATTACCATTGATTCTCCATTGACATAAATCAAGATTCGAGTTTTTCCTCTCAAATTGTAACATAATTGATTAAAAAAAAATAAAAAAAAAAGAAAAAACCTCTCTTCTGATGCCCTAGAAATCATTTCTCAGTACCACCTTAAGCTGCACCAACAATCCTTTTTTTTTTTTTTTTTTCCTTATGATCATGGAACGTAGTCCTTCTTTGAAACGTGGTTGAGCAGTCACATTTCGTGCATGGGAAGTGAAACAAACATTTGAGAATATTCTCAAATCTTCACTAGTTATAGATAATACTAGGATTTCTTTTCGTTTACAATAATTAAGGAGAAAAGGAAATCGAACCTAATCTATCTTATTTAAAAAACAATATCTATATCACTTAATTATAAACATCTTCACATGTTGTGAAGCACTAAAAAATTTAAATTAAGCTATTGTATGAAGCATGAATATAAATTTTTTACTAGAAAACAGAATTATGAACTCTTTTTATTGACTCTTCGTAATGTTCGAGCTATGTTAATAATCGAAGGAGGGTTAATAGAATTGTCCTAACGCATTGAAAAATTGTAAATCCCAATTTTTCAAAAACCTAAAATTTAATATTTCATATTAGTCTAAGAAACATTCTATACATTTGAAGTTAATGCAATTAAAGCATTTTCATTCACAAAGACCTTGTTTAAAATCCTAAACACTACACCAATAATTTAAAAAAAAAATTTCTTAATAATCTCTTCATTTTATCCATATATTTCTTTACAAAAGTTCTTAATATTTATTTATGGGATTTATAATATATAAATTTAAATTGACATAATACCGAAAGTAAAATAATAATAATAAAGCATATTTTTTGAGGCCTTGATCAAATATCCCAACTTGGTCAAGGATCTCTCCTCATCTATTAAAAATCTCAAAAAAGAGATTATTAACAGTAGTTCTTGTATTAAGAACCTCGAAAAGAGATGTTCTTATACTCGATATTGTATTCGAATATAATATATGATGGTTGGTGGGAGTAAAGTGTACCGCAGCCCTCTTTTTAAGTTAATAGTTTTTCTCCATTTGTTTAGCGTAATGAATCGTCAAACTTGTGGATAAATTGTTAGTCAACATGTAAATTTATAAGACCATACATCAGGAATGGTATCGAACGTTATCGACTCATGCGAATCAAAAAATATACAATTTTCACGCCCCCGAATACCGTAAAATAAGAGCATAATACTCGAATATTGTAAGATCAAGTAGGTATTAATCCGCTTGTTCCATTCACCAGTTGCTTATGGGACCATCAAAAATGGAAATATCGTTTTACCAAAAAGAAAAAAGCGAAGTATTTTTTTGGAGACTGAATTTTTAACAAGTCATGATATTTCCGATACAAATTTCGATTTTATATTTTTAGGCAGTATAGCAGTGCTCTGAAGAAGATAATATTTATCTGCTAACAAACGTTAATTTTTCATTTCACTTAATGATTACATAATAACTAAAAATTGAAAGATATCGTCCTTCTTTCCCATAATATTGTTACTTTCCAACATAGTGTGGGGATAAATATTTGTTGTCCCAGTCTCCTCAAAATTACACAGCTAGGAATAAAAAATACAGGTATGAAAACTTATTTCGACAAATTAAGTGTGTAAGTGTATTCATAGAGATACACTCGAAAATCAAAATAGCAAATTTGGAATCATAAATATTTATCCGATCGATGTAGTCGCGATATTCACTCGCCACTTGCCGCATGAATCACCGCTGTAAAAATTTCAGACAGACAATTCCCTGCCGATGGTATGATCCTAACACTTGTCGCAGAGAGGACATGTATCATATAGCGGCAATTTTTACTATCCATTAAGTTATTAGGAAAATAAAAAAAAAAAAAGGAAAAAATCCCAGTGGTGTTGAAAATTGCAGGGGGGACGTCGCCGGAGTAGACAATATTTATAGAAGTGAATGTATGATTTTCCAAAACTTCCATGATTAATTCAGTCAATATGAAATTAGTTCATTTTATGTTTAAAAAGTCCAACATACATGTATACAGCCTATTAATTTCACTTAATATAACAAAACTATAATATAATAGTTATTATCGAGTATAGATGCTTGAGTTTGGTTGGAGTAGTCACTTGAAACTATGAGAGCAACATGTTATATGTGATTTCAAAAGAGTAATGTAAGAAAGATACTTATGGGATGATAAGGAAATAATAAGGTAGAGGGAAGGAATAAATAATTTTGAAGTTTTAAATAATAAGGTAGAGGGAAATAATAAAACAATTTTCAACCCTCTATATTGAGAAATTAAAAAATATAGTTATAATAAGTTATGAAAGAATGTGAGGTTGTCAATTGATTTTATTAAAGGTATTTTGGAGAAAAAAATTAATTCCATCGTTGATAATTATTCATAAGTTTAGGAATTGAATACCTATTCAATTTTTCAGTTTTTTTTTTCTTTTTTTCCAATTATGGGCATTCCTTATCGAATTGCTACTAAGATGAAACTAAACAATGTATTAACTATTTCATAAGTGGGTATAAAATTGCTACTATATTGAATTAAATGGGTTAATATTTTAAGTTATTGTCTATACAAATTTCACGCTTATCTGTGATAGTATTTATTTAACTTAATAACGTACGTAAATAGGAAGCTTCGTTAAAGAATAAAAGGTTTTCGCTGACCAAAGATTTATTATCTCATTCACCCAAAAAAAAGCTTAGCATGAATAAAAATAAAGAAACACACTAGATTTTTTCTGGGCGATAAACTAAATATTATTCTAAATCATTTGATTTTTATCATAAACATGCATGGCAGTGCACCGTTTACCAGTAACATAGGAATTTGACTTGGAAAGATTATTTAATAAGTTTCGGAAAATACAATGGGATTGAAAGTCCCACGTATAGATAGATGAAATATTCAACAATATTCTCTGTATTATTGACCAATAACATTGATACACACACATATATATTCATATAGAAAGAGAAAGAGAAAGAAGAGACAGATCATATATAAATGAAAAATGTAAATATATCAAGTTGTGATAAGATATACTATAATAGACAGAAATAAGGAAAAGACTATAGGATATAGTTTGTATGCCCTCATATGGTGGTTTTTTTCTTTTCATTTTCAATCATGTGTTGCTATCGATACGAATGAAGATATCATTTAGAGACAAAACATGATTGGTAGGACCTCGGACATAGAACATCATATGATATCATGAAAAACTTCAGTTCAAGGCATTAATCAAACGAGCTTGAATCAAGGATAGATTGTTGTTGCTGCAGTTTTTGAAGTTTGCTGTTGTCCGGTGGGAAAAGATTCTGGTGTTGGACTGTTGTCTATTATGGAGGAGAATATGTCGTGGATGGGAGTCCACAAGAAGATAGATGCATTTAAAATCAATATTCACCAAACAGCCCATCTCATTCAGATTCATAAAACCTGGGTACCCAAATGGTGGCGAAAATAACCACCGATAGGTAGACTTGTGTCCAGAAGAGCAAATGCAGAGCTGCCTTCTTTACAGATTCATTCGTCAACGGATACTTGAGTAAGGTATGTGTGATCTTCTTTCTCTTTCGATTCACAAATGAAAACGACGTCGTCTTCAAAAAAGAACTTGGAGGAATTATCACTACAACTTCCTCTAATTTGCCTTTGTTCTGTAATTCCCACTTTTTCCCTTCCATAATATGTGATATAATTGAAGACAAAAGATTATCTGGAAATATGTGTTCACAAGGTGTGTCTGTTTGCAGCTAGCTAGAACTCTTTGATGTATATAGATGGAAAATGGGGGCAATCTCAAGGAAGTCGTGGGATGCTTTGAATTGAACGTGAGGCTCAGGTCAACTATAATCTTGTTTAGGTTCGTATATTTAAATATTGTATTATTTATGTAAAAATGATTTTATTAAGATGACTTAAAGCTTAATTAAGTTCTCAAAGTTGTCGGAACGAGTACATAGAAATCTAAGGTCCAGTGAATATATTACTCAGGGTCAACTTATTCGAAGGAAATTGAACTCAAAGTATGTATCAAGAGGAATTCGATAAACTTGTTTTTTTCTTTTTCTTTTTTTCTATTAAACATAGATTAATTAGATATTCCTACAATACCAAAGAATGTGATGTGACAAATTGCCATATTGTATGGAAAGAAAGAAGAAGTCTTTCTTGGAAAATTATTAATGGGCCGAAAAATTCATGTTGAAAAGAATTTCGAACGATCTAATATTCTTACATATATCTAATAAAAAAAGAACACGTTAAATAAATTAAAACCTAGTATGATGCCTTTATTTAGGTATGTCATTCAAATTTTCCTTTCGTAATGAATATTCGTGATGTCAATCAATACCCATATTTCAGAAAGCTTTATAAAATGGCCTAGAAATAAAAACAAATGGATTTAAGGTGCCTCGTTAGATGGATTTAAGAAAGATAATTTACCTGTTTCCGATGCTTAATATTAGGTCAGCTATATCTCACTTTCAAGAATAAGATAGATGCAATTGAAGCATTTGAAGCATCACCAATTAATTTTTTTATTGTATAAGATACGATAAATTTATAACAGTCGCATATTATTATAATATCGTTAATAGGATAAGTGCTAAAGAGGAATTTTCGTTTTTTCACTTTTTCCAACAATAATCATACATTTTATGAAAAAGTGAAAAAAAAAAAAAAATCTACCAAAACGTTTTCCATGTTATGACCGTAGCTAGTAAATTGTCCTGGCAGATGAGTGCCATCTCGGTATAAGCGGCTTCTTCATACGTCAACCTAATTATGAATAATAAATTCCGCGAAAGGCTGTGAGCTTACTATTTAAGAAAACAAGCTGCGAAAGAAGTGTTAATCACTTGATGATTACTTTTAAAGTGAAATACAAAAGACCATGACATATTATTCATATATGTTTTAGCCTTCTTATTTATTTATTTATTTGTTCAATTCATATAATTTCTTTTCCATTTGTTATACAGATATAATATGTGTTGTTCGCGTGGATACTAAAACGTGCTCAAAATCATAGTCCTTTTCCATATAGAGTTAAAATAATTGAATATACAATAGATAAGGTGGTCATAATAATAGCGTCAAAAAGGGAATTTCATGGTATTTTGCAAACTAAATGCATGGTTGAAGAGCATCTTGAGTTTATTTATGGAAATCGATCCTTGATTAATAAGCTAAATGGTTTTTGTCGGATTAAAATAAACAAAAATTAACACTTACGAAAGAAAAAGAAGAATTTATGTTTATACAAGTTATAAGAAAAGAAAACGTAGATTATGTAAATGGAAAATATACTCTATGGCATTAAGTTATCCGATTATAAATTGGTGTGAGTATAATCTACAGGCAAAAGAAAAAACAAATGTACTCTACGTGAAAGATATGGCCGTGGTGTCACAATAGGGAAAGAAGAAAATAAAAAAAGAATACGGGATGTAACAACATATATAGCACACATATTCATATTTCGGAGCCCCATTAATTTATTTAAAGGCGTTGGTTGTGTAAGGTATATATTTGTTACGCCACTTGTATGGTATATATATATATATTTATAAGAACATTAAAATAGACATAAGACAAGCGATGTTATATTTTGCATAAACGGCTACGTTTTGGCCTTTTGACTTTTTGAGTTAGGTTAGCTTTAGTTTATTAGGGTAAATTTCCAAGTGCGTTGCTCGAAATTGCTGAAATTTTTTATAAAATTCCTATCTCATACGTCCTATTTCTTTTATAACATTGTACATTTTTCAAAAATTTGAAGAAAATATAGAGTTGCAACCATGCTATAGCTATCGTACTTCATTAATTAATAAATTATCATTTGACGTAGTTGTCACAATTTAAAATGAATACGACCCATCTACTATTTAGAAAAAAAAATGTTAATGAATATACTTAACATACATATCATGAATCTTAATTTTTTATTTTCTCATGTACATTTTTTTTCTTCAAATTGACTAATCAATTTAAAAAATATTGAAATAAAAAGCCTTCTTTATTGAGCCTCTAATGAAGAAATTTCTTTGTTGAGTCTCTAATGAAGAAACTTCTTTATTTTCTCATGTACATTTTTTTTTCTTCAAATTGACTAATCAATTTTAAAAATATCGAAAAAAAAAAGCCTTCTTTATTGAACCTCTAATGAAAAAATTTCTTTGTTGAGCATCTAAGGTGGATAAGGTATGGTGATCTTCAAATTTGAGTTATAAGAAAAGAAAATAACATTCAATTAATAAAAATCCAAAACCAAACACCACACAAAACAAAATGTTAAAGCCTGATTCAAGTTTAGTTTGAATTTCAATTAAACAAGTTAATTCAAAAATAAATTTGATGTATATGATATACCATGAAAAAATTTCCACTAAAAAGAGAATTTAACATATTGGACTAGATTTGCGATAATTTTTTCATTATTTGAATTTTTAAAATATGTGAATGAAATTTTATATTTTTTTATTAACTTTCTCTATAATAACCCAATTAGAACTTATCCTGCTAAAGTATTATTCACTTTGATGTAAAATACTATATGGTTTGATCTCTTAGTGCATCAGCTTTCGAAGAGGTCATTCATATTAAAGTTGTCTTAACCTAAGCACGCTTAATGTTAGAGTTCTAACGTACTCTAATTTGTTGCAACAAAAGGTGACTTAATGAATAGAATTTCATCATCTAATATTTAAGAGTATTACAATTTATCCCACTTACAAAACTAACGTACTTATCGGTTCCATTATATAAGCTTAAGACCACCACCAGACAGTAACTCTACTTCAAGTGTTGTATCTTCTAATAATGTTGGTGAAAGTAGACTACATCTAGTAGATATTAATCTTATTATTCTCAACATTTGGCATATCCCTAGGGGGTAATAGCAATTGTAGAATTTGAAGTTTCATAGGACTCAAAGGACCTAAACCACTTATGGCATCAAATGTGTTCCTAATAGGGTCTCATGTGAATAAACTATCCATAGAGCCTAAGTGAAACAAGGTAATCAAAATATAGCTAAAGAGGATTTAGATTACAATTTAAACGTAGCTAAATTAGTGTTTAAAGCAAAGGATTATATGATGGATGAGGATTTGGAAGAATTTGAGCACAAAGGTGAAGCAAAACATAATTTAGAAGGTAAGGTAGAAATTTTTCATAAGATCAGGCAGTTAACTTGAATAAATAACTTGCATATAAAAATATTGAACCTTAGGTAATAATAAGGGATGATAAGCAAGAGGTACGTAAAACTAGAGATATTCTAGAAACTTTTGAGAATATATATATTGTTATATGCATATTGAAAAGATCAAAGTAGGGCTAAAGATGTAGATGCGTAAGGCAATTGAATTCCTTAGAGGAAATGGCAACATTTGTTGATTTTGATGATTTTGTAATCTATGATCTATGAGGTAAATGATTTAGGTTTTAAGGCCAGGATATATATATATGTGTGTGTGTGTGTGTGGTGATTTGATACAAGGAAATGAAGTTGTAGTGGTAGTAAAACTTGAGATAGAACCTTAGAAAAAACCTAAGTTAGAAGCTACTTCGATGAATCATGTGGGGGTTATGGGGTGAATAAATGAAACTAATTTGTAGTAAATTATGAGATTAAACTTGAAGTTGATGATGATAAGGTGCACGAAGTTGCAAAATTCTTGAGACTCTGAAATATGTGGTGTTGAGTTTAGATTTAGAATTAGGAAATGAAAATGTAGATTTGAATAGACATGAAAGATTGGTTTCCATTAGAAGATACAACGATTTCTAAAGGATCAAATAGCTTGTGGGGTCAATAGTTAATAAGGAGGAGTAACTTCAATAAACTAATTATTTTCGACATCTAACTTGGAATAAAAAATATAAGTCATTTTTATTGTACTTAGACTCCAAGATTTTTGTGTTGTATTAAAATGTTTTGATGTAGCTTATAATCTCTTGATATACTTTAATATGTTGTATCATAATGAAATATAAATATACTGATGTATGTAATGCAATGAAGTTGTGATAAGAATTGATGTATTTAGGAAGTAAACGTATAAATCTTTTGCTATGTATAGCTAAGGTTATGTGCAATCTTTGTTGTGTAAAGTTTAGTAATTGTCGAAGTTAGCAAGTTGTGAGTGTATCAAGTATATGATTATTAAATTAAAATCTTATAAAAATGTTAGAAAAAAAATGTTATTAATTGGGAGCTCTTGAAAAATCATTAGACATTTCAATAAAACTTTCTAATATTAGTGTCACTTTGATGGGATCATATCATAGTCTTACAAAAAAAAAAAAAAAAAAGCATCCAAAAATCGGGAAGACTATAATTAGATTTATATAGATAGATAAAATTATCCTCTGATTTCAATGGCCTAAAAATTTTCACATATGAGAGTTCAAGTTACTCTCATAGGATGTTTAGCATAATGGATCATGATCCTCTATAGTTCCATCTTACCAAAATTCTATATTTAGCTTCCCGGAACGTGGCATGTGGAATGTTCAAAATTTATGGTCCATATTAATATCATTTATGAGTGTTGAAACTTCTATAGCATTCTCTCTTTCTTGTTGTTCACAAAACAAACTCTAAACTCTCCCTTTCTCTCTTTGTCTCTCCCATGTTACTTACGATATTCTGCAATTAAAATAATAGTATTTGAGGGTGTATTAAAAGATGTAATAATACTCTCGCATCGGTAATTTTTCTAAAACTAATATACAAATCAACCGACCTAATCTTGAGAATATTGGGAACAGAAATGCTTATAGCTTTAAGATATCATTATCATCAGCAACACCTCAAAGTCTAGGTTTTAAAACTTTCCTTCTTTTTTTTTTTAAATTTTTAATAAACTCTTCAAGGTGTCCATTGGCCACCTTTAGCCCTAGCTCCCCCGTCCTATTTTTTTTTTTTAAATTCTTTTATACTTCTATCTTTTTTTAAATCTCATGATTTTTTTTACTTGATCACATTATTATATATTTATTATAATCACATTATTATTTTTCTACACTTCTATCTATTTATTTGTATTTAAATATACAAGTGAGTGTAAGGTGCTAAATAACTATCACATTAGATAAAGTTAACTATTATTACAACGACTTTTTAACGGAATGCTATTAACCGCTAACTAAAAAGTTGGTTCTTATTTGAATTTCTTGAAATAATGTTGATCCCCTTTTTAAACTACTCTTATACAATGGTCCCCTCCCATGTAATTTTCCCAACTTAAGAAAGTAATAAAATAAAAAAACACTACAACAAACAAATATTGCAAAATAATATAAAGAAAACTTGATAGTACAAACTTATTATATCATATTTGTTTTGTACGGTACCAAAAATAAAATTTTATTTTATCTTTTATTTAATATATGCAAGTACTAGATCTTTTATTATATTATGACATTTATATCCTTAACATAGTTTAATGTATATTTTAATTATATTTATATATTATTTGAAATGCAATTTGAATAGATTATTGAATTTATATAATTAAATAAATTATATATAATATTAAATAAAAAGTTGTAGATATGCTAGCTGTTAAAAAATTAATTATTTGTATTAATAAAATAAATAAATTTTCGTAATATTTAATAAAAATAATATTAATTAACTCAATATTATATCTTAGAGCAGTATTAATACAAAATATATATTTTTTTGTCAAATGAATTTTATTTTTTTAATCATGGTATAAATAAGATAAAATATGGATTTTTTTGTCCAATCCATTAGGTTAATTTTTATCTAATAATCAAGTAAAGTTACAAACCAAACATTAAAAAAAATAAAAATTTTGTCCAATCCAATGTTATAAAAATTGTACAATCAAATATTATTAAAGGATTAATATTTAGAGAACACACATCCTAGTGCGTTGTTTACCAGTAACATACAAATTCGACTTGAAAAGAGTAGGTGAAAAGTTCCGGAAAATGTAATGGGATTAAAATTCCATTGTATAGAGAGAAGGAGTATTTCACAATATTTTCTGTATTATTTTAATCCATCACATATATTGAGAGAGGCGGATAATAATAAAAGATAAATATGATTATAACATAAAGTTACAGTAGGAATAATACAAAGTTTTGTTGACGTACTTTTGCCGCTCTCAAAGGGTCTTACCCTTCAATCTTATTTAACCACTTCTTGCCATGTGTAAAAATAAAGTAAAATAAATAGATGAAAAATAAATACTAAGGTTGGATACATATTAAATATTCTTCATAAACAATAATATTTTATTGATCGTGAAACGGACGGAGATATTACTTGAGGACAAAATAAGATCGGTAGGGTTACAAACATGAGCATAATTTGCTACTACCGGTTTTAGGAAATCATCAGATGATCTAGATCGAATCATGGATCGTCAGTTGTTAAAGTTTTTCAAGTTTGCTGTTGTTGTGTGGTGGAAGAAGACTCTGGTGCTGGATTGTCCATTATGGAGAAGATAGCGTTGGTAATTAGCTCCGGTAAGACCAAAAATACACAGAAGATCATTAATCCAAGGAAAGCGCAAGCATGTAATACAGGATCCTCCAACGAGGGCACAAGCAAGGTGGCAAACACAGCCACCAGTAAGGAGACATATGTCAAGAAGAGCAAAGACCAAAACGCTTTATTTGTATACTCGTTCGTCAACAAATACTTGAGTATGGAATATGCTATGTTGCTCACTTTCTGTTCATCTTTCTTCTCGTCATCCGAATCCACAAGCACTGAAGATGTCGGCATCGAAAGGGAACTTGGAGGAATTATCACTACAACTTCATGATTTAATCTACCTTTACCGTCTAATGCCACTCTTTTTCCTTCCATTGTATCTGATCTGGTTCGATAATAAAGAATCTGGAAATATGATCTCAAGGTGTTTGTTTTCATCCCAAAAACTCCTTAACATATACATGTGATGGAAAATGATGGCTATCTTAAAAGAAATCATGCAATAGATTGACCGAATGTGAGGCTTAGGTCAACTTTATATATTCTTTATTTTTATTTAAACATCGTATTAGTTAAGTTATGTACATATAGTATTAAGATGAATTCAGGCTTAACTAAGTTCTCGAGGTTATCGTTTCAGTTGTTAAAAGCTTATGTTTACTTCATATATTATTTGATGGGAGCTTTTATGATCCCCATCTCTAATTTTGATGAAACTTGTCCAGTATTTCAATCCATCCTCAATTTATATATATATATATATTTTAAACTGTTGAATTTATAATTTATTGGAAAACTGAATCAGTGTGATAAAAAATAAGAACAAAATAGTAAAAAAATCTTTATTTGAGATCAACTTATTAGAATTAAAATGAACTCAAGTACATATTCAAATGTGTTTGACCTAACTTCATTTGTTTCCTTTTTTTAAAGGAAACATTTATTTAAGATCCATTCTTGTAAAGTGCCAGATAGTATGGGAAGGAAAAAGAAATATTTCTTTCAGAAAGCTCTACGAAATGTTCTGGAAAAAGAATCATGGGATTAAAGGTTCCATGTTAGATTGATTTACAAAGAGATAATTACACATGCTTTGATAACTAACATTAGGCCAATCTAATCCACCTTCAAGAATAAGATCGGTGCAATCACGGCACTTATTTTTTAGCTATCACCAATTAAATTTTTAATGGATATTGACTACTTTATTGTAATACTCCAAAACTCAAGGTATCAAAACCTGCCATGTATTTTTAGTATCTAATGACACATTAAAGCTCAAAGCAACTAAAATCCATAATTTGTTTATAAATAATGACTTTTCAATATTTCACAAAAGATCTTCTATTCTCAATAATTGACCACTCTATATATATAAACAACCTAATTCACTATTTAGCTAAGTTGTAATAAAATATCTAAATCCTTCAATATTCTAATATTGATTCCATGCCCAAACCTGAAAAGTTCAAATCTCTATATGCATATTTTAATTATTGGATATTACTCTTTTCTCTATAACATCTAGAAATAAATAAATAAATAAATATATATATATATATATATATATTCCTTAAAGGAGTGAGCTTAAACTCAATACAGAGTACCATCATATAAATGCACATGAACAATCAAAAGACCCATCACATCTATAACAAGTAATAATAATGCAACATGTACCGATTTATTATTTTTTCATTTATATCCAATAAGTAATACAGTCTTAGCATCCTAAAACTTATAGTTACTCATGATCCCAACATAGAATATGCATATTATAAGTACATACTATAGTAGTAGCTATGAACTACGACTTCAAGCCTCAATACCCACAAGCCTCTAAATCTACCCATATCATACCAATAAGAAACTTTATCGGAGATAATATTACCTATCGATCAACGGAGTACCTCTTAAAGATTTGCCACTATGGGCTCTAGGCTAAGCTAAGCGCACGCATCACATATTTAATTAAAGCTAGACAATTAATTGAATTTATTTAATTGCTAACCTATCATACACAAGCAACATGCAAATATCTAATATTTGGCTTCACTTAGTGCTTTTTGTAACACATTATAATGGTGCCATCAACTAGTGTTTTTAGTGTATTTCTAGTTAAAACCTTAAAGAAAGAATCATTTTACCATACTAATCATACAATTTATGAAAATATAAGAGTATAAAAAAAAAAAAAAAGAAAGTTTCTTTATCTAATTACTTAACATGTCCTGTAGAGCAACGAGACATTTTGGATGTTATCATCCCTCATATTAGCCCATTGTTGGTAAAGTCACATGGCACATGAGTGCCAGTAATACGTAACTGAATAGAGAAAGAAACGAGTTGAGAAGTGTAAAATTATCCTTTTACTTATTAGGAAAAAAAATTAACTTTAACCATTGATGGGTTGTATAAGCGGCTTAGATATGTAGTAACCTTATTAGAAATAATGAAATTCCGTGAAAAGTGATGTCTATAGAAAATTTTAATCTTATGCTGTCAACTTATGATTCAAGAAAATCAGCTGCTAAAGAAGTGTTAATTACTTGATGATCATCTTCTTGCACGACATAAAAGTACATTGCGAGTGAAATATAGAAGAGAATTACATATTATAATTATGTGCTTCAGCATTTTTTATAATTTATACGATCTTTTTTATTTTTTAATTCATAGTTATGTAAAGTGTTACCCTATAAACCTAAAATTCCTAAGCATGTAGATCTTTAAACACAGCTTAAAATCATTGTCCTTCTTCCATAGACAATTATAATATACAAAAATTAACAATATTTCGACTATCTCTAAATATAGCAAAAGATTTCTCTTTCCAATTCTCATCCTATTTCATTTCATTTCGATCTTCATTATTCTATTTTATTTTATTCTAAACTATTTTTTTATACTAAATGCGACGTACATAAATACGTGATTATTAGACTAGTCTCTTGAGTTTATTTTTAGGTCTTTGATTGGTCAACTAGATCCGCTGTAATGGATTAAAATTATATTAAAAAGTGGAAATTATATTCGTGTTCATATTCATTATCATGCGCTAGCCCTAGTTGTTAAGGTGTTAATTAGCAACACAACAGTCTTTTCCCTCTCCCTTCGATATCTCCCCAGTACTAGAAGGGATGTTTCTCCGCACTTGCCTTCCCTTGTCAACCGGCATAAGGTTACCACGTGGAATAGAGAAATGCGATCCTGGTCCTAGCTATGCGACATGCATCGATGTACGCGGTGTGGAGGGCGTGCAGATTGTTCGGAAGAACAACTCAAACCCTTGTCGCAGAATTCCCTTTTAATAATTCGATTCTTTGAGGTTACCATGATGCATTGCTTTTCCAACAAGATTTAAAATAAGATAATGATAGATCAAGTTTATTTTTGAAGAACATAGAGGAGTTTGAAAGAATGAAAACAAGGGAACAAAATCCAGTTAAAATTAGTATATATTAAAATAAAGAATGTGAACTTAGTAAATCAAATTCATCTAAACAACTACTGAAAAAATAAAGTAAGAAAAAACTTTCCTTAAAATATTGCAACTAAATGACGACGACTTGAAAAAAATAAATAAAAACAACAAAATCATCTTCCACGTCCTAAATTACATGGCTCGAGGTCTGCATTGCAAAAGAATCTATTCTCAACTCTAAGGAAGTTGGTCTTCACCGTCCTCGGACTATAAACTTTGAGAATTCATGAAATTCGTCCTTGTTTGGCCTCCCCATGAGTGCAACATTAACGTTGTACAGTGCCAAGGGATTAAAATCGTTCTCTCGATTCGTAGTTGCATTTAGTTCCATTGTTTTCTCCTTTCTCCATATATCACCCTTTTCCATGATCCATTAGTTTTGAATTACTGATTGTGCTGATGATTCCCAGTTTCCCTTGATGATTCACTAGAAGCTTGTACTTGTTAAAACATGAATCATCGTCCAACAACGAATGCGGAAGATGGATCAGTCTCCACTTCTCCTTGTACATATCAAATGCAAATAAGCATTCACATGGCGAGATCAAACAATACGTCGTCCCAGAAACTGTTATCGAATCCGCATTGTCATTAAAAATACATGAATCATGTAGCAGTTTGATGTCGTCTAAATGCTTCCACGTCCAAGATTCAGAATAAAAAACCTCACATACATATGTCATATATCTACGCGATACGTTCTCTCCGCTGGAGACTACTGATTTTGTAATGCAAAGGGCTTTTTCTCATCACAACCAAAAAAATCTTATTCGTGAAGAAACGTGTCTTAGGATTGGGAGTCTTCGTCCACTCTTTGGTTGTAGGCTTGTATACATAATATTCGGAAACGTTTGGTTTATAATCGCCAAACTCTTTCTTACATAGCGAACTTCCCACTTGACATGCAAGAATTTTTATCGAACTATTACTAGGTAAAAAACTCTAAGGACAAATCAAAACCGTTAAGAGTTTTCATTACCATGTGAATTAGGTTTATGAATTGGCACAAAAAGCGATGAGTGTTTACCGATCACTGCTTGAATGAAGTGACCTTAAACAAAGTTGGCTCTCTGAGGATGGAGAAACATGAACATTGACTTATAAGTTAGTGAATTCCACCCCTTGTTAACAAGTCTAATTTTCGCAAGATCTTGAAGAGGAATCCGAGTTGCGATCTCAAAAACTAAATCTAAACCGGGTTTATCAAAATGCGCCATTATTAGGGAAGAGATTTATCCATTATCGTTTAAAAAGATTTGATTTTCAGATTTATTGATGAAATTCCAAAACGCTTACATTATACATTTGGCCGGCGGCCACCGCCGGGGGGGGGGGGGGGGGGGGGGGGGGGGGGGGGGGGGGGGGGGGGGGGGGGGGGGGGGGGGGGGGGGGGGGGGGGGGGGGGGGGGGGGGGGGGGGGGGGGGGGGGGGGGGGGGGGGGGGGGGGGGGGGGGGGGGGGGGGGGGGGGGGGGGGGGGGGGGGGGGGGGGGGGGGGGGGGGGGGGGGGGGGGGGGGGGGGGGGGGGGGGGGGGGGGGGGGGGGGGGGGGGGGGGGGGGGGGGGGGGGGGGGGGGGGGGGGGGGGGGGGGGGGGGGGGGGGGGGGGGGGGGGGGGGGGGGGGGGGGGGGGGGGGGGGGGGGGGGGGGGGGGGGGGGGGGGGGGGGGGGGGGGGGGGGGGGGGGGGGGGGGGGGGGGGGGGGGGGGGGGGGGGGGGGGGGGGGGGGGGGGGGGGGGGGGGGGGGGGGGGGGGGGGGGGGGGGGGGGGGGGGGGGGGGGGGGGGGGGGGGGGGGGGGGGGGGGGGGGGGGCGTGTCTTTTTGGCCAGCATTGTATGTTATATTTGATTCGGCAATTTTGAACGGTTAATAAGGAAAAAGGCAAACAACAAGCAACATTTAAAAATATAAAACTAAAATCATAAATTTTTTTTACTTTCTGCAATATAATTCATGCATTTAGCCATTTAGTAGAGAAAAGATTTAAATCTCTGTAGTAGTTCAATCCAAACAAGCATGACATATCGGCCAAGAAAAGCATATATTAATCTAATTTTAAGATTCTTTTTGACTAATAATAAAATCTGATCTTATAGATGAAGATTAAGTTTGGCTTTTTCTTTCATTCTTTTATTATTTCAGTGACACAATCGGTAAAGTGTGTTGGCATTTTTTTTTTTTTTTTGAATAAGCTAGCTGCTTTGTCGTGGGTTCGACTAATGTTTATTTCTTTGGGTCGAACGTGGGTAATATTTATAGAGCAGTGATAGGCGGAACAAGACCCACTAACGAAAGTTGCACCGAATTAACATTTAAAAGATAAAAGTAAGCTTATTTTTTTTTATTTCTAAATAAACTAAGTAATAGCATTTTGCCAACTCGTCATAAAGTTTCAAAAACAACTTTCGTGATGATAATCATTTTCAATATTTACTGAATGTTGATAATATTTAGTAAGAATATTTAACAAGTTACATCTACTATATCATGTACATAATAATAAAATATACATAATGTATCATAGAATCTAAAAACCTACAATTTATAGGCGATGGGTTCCAAATAGGTTCCATTTTACAAGAGTTCAAATTTTATACCTTCGCAAGTCTCCAAATTTTGGAATTGGAATCTCTCAGTAATATTTAGTACCAGATTTGAAACCCCATCCTCCCATGCGGTGTCTTGTTGATTATTCTAGTACGTTACAAATTGTTGAGATACATTACATTTTTTTAGGTATTTACGAGCTTCGAAGCAAAATTACGTACACAAGACATTGTATGGAGGGAATGTAACAAAAAGGATTTAATTTCCGTATTATCTAGCGATAAAATTCTACAACCTTTTCATTGTAATGTTACATTTGAATCGATGCCTTTTACGATTAATCAAGAAAAGGAAAAATAATAAGCAATATTTAAAAACACAAAATTTAACTGATAAATTTTTTCTACTTCATATAAAATAATTCAAGCATTTAGCCATTTGCTATACCTTTCCATTTATAATCGATACTTTGCTTATATTCAAACTATCTCTGTATTTCAAGAAAAAATTCTATAATTTTATCTTTTATTTTAACGAGAGAAGTCTTGCTCTTAATTTTATCATTCATTTTCATCTTTTTAAAGCTAAAACATTGAATCCACAATTTGTTTAATGATTAAGATTTAAAGTAACATAAATTAAAAATTAAATAAAAAACGGTACCGGCCCTCTAAAAAAAGGATGAGACTAAAAAAATCTATATTTTAAGAAGGAAAAAAGAAAAAAACCTCTGTGTTAATAGAACTACAATAATTCTAACCTATTGCGATAAGTACTTATGTCTCATAGAATTGGTAGTTGTGACACTTCAACTATTAGAATAAGAAATTATTTTGTCCACGCAATGTCCTCTAAGTGGTTGTAGCATTCAATCATTAAGACATATGTTTATTCTTATTGATGTGATAGTCCATGTAAAGATGCCAACTAACCACATCCTCTCTCTCCCTTCAATCTCCCCCTTTTTACCAATAGAATGCTATTCCGCACTTGCCCTCCCTAATCAATCAACACCAACATCCAAAGGTGCTACAGACTAGACTTAAAGAAAGAGTTGGATGCGACTCCTGAACTAAACTGGGACCAGCTTGGACTTGTGAGCCACAAGTCGGAATTATAGTCTAACCCATCAGGCTTAGTAGGTTAGTACTGTTCAATACACTGGACTTGCCAAACCGGCCGGTCCAAACTCAGATCGAATAACTGGTAGTTTAAGCTGAAAATTAAAATAAAATGCAGGTTTAAATAGATTAAATGTAAGTTTTCACTCTAATTAAAATATAAAATTAAATTAAATATATATCGTTACTTATATTTATAAATTGATATGGAGACTAAATAATATATATGGATTTAGAAGAAAAAAAATTATTAAAACCTATATATTTTAATGCTGGTGAAAGTAAATAATTACTTTATAAAATATATCATTTTAACCACCAAAAAAGTTATAGGCATAAGATAAAACAAGTTTCAAATAATCTTGCCTAACTTTTGAAAGAGTATTATTTTTATAAATTAATATATTTTAATGATTTATAAAAATGTAAGTATATTTATAATCTATACCATTAAAAGTCATAAAAAATATATTTATATTATATATAAAATTACAAGTGTAATATAGATATTAAATAGATATTGTTTCTTTTTATAATACTAGTCAACTCCGACATAAATTATATTGCTTTTTAAACTTTCTTTTGAAGTAATGAAAGATCATGTAGGCATTACTCATTGTAGGTCTAGTCCCATACTGATTATATTTACAAGCATTTCTTGAAATGTTACTTATAAAAAGAAGTTTCTTTACTCAATTTACTAATTATGAGCATATAGTAATAATTGTGCATTGTTAAATGTACAAATTATTAATTTAATGTTAAGCAATTAATTGAGTGAAATAGTTAAAATTTTAAATTATTATAGTTTATTAGTAGTTTGTTTTTACAGGTTAAAAATAAACATAAAAAATATATTTTTTTCCAAAATAAAAATAAAAATTGGTCGAATCACTAGTTAAGAATCAACCTATTAAATTGCCAAGCTGAGTGAATTGACTTAGAACTAACCTAAGCTCGATCGATCCCGATTCAAAGGAAACCAGACCCTTAACTCGACGAGATTCAGCTAGTTTCAATTTGATTTCGACCTGGCCTTAGGTTTACTACGCACGCTACAAGTGTAATTGTAGTCAAACCTATGCCTCAATATACCCAATGCGAAAGGCGTGTATAAGGTTTGAAAGAACTACTCAAACCTTGTCCCTGAGTTTTCCATTTAATAATTCTTACATGTTTCTCTTATGCATAGCTTATCCGCCAATTTTTAAAGAATTTTTATATAATTTGATCCTTATTTTTTTATCGAATTCGTCTTACTTTTGATTTATCTTTATTTAAATATAAACTGTTTAGCAAACCATAAATTCAATAGTTTAGATTTTAAAAGGTGTAAATAAATAATAGGATAAAGAGCGAGATTAATTCTCTACAAAACTATAAAATTAAAATAAGGGATAGAAAAGTCATGTATCGAGGATATAGAAAAATCTGAAAGAACAATGACTTACAAATACAAAAATTTCCATGGAAAAACCTACATCCTTCTTTCCTTAGAAAATTAAGACTCTACAAAACAACCAAAAAATTCAAAAAAGTGCCGCCGAATATCTCATAAAAACTTTCCTTAGAAAAATCTACAGCGAAACTAAATCCTTCTTACAATTGAAAAGAAAAATAAATAAATGTCATATTCCATTCTGATAGATCCAATTCTTCATCCCGTTATTCATTTTTATTTTATTAAATTTGAATAATTAAATTTATAGTTTGTTTAGTAGTTTGAATTTAAAAAAGAGATAAATTAAGAATGGGATAAAAGATAAGATGGGCTCTATAGAAAACAAGAACGAGATTATAGAAAAATTTAATAAATAAAAGCATCAAAATCATCCTCGAGGCCCTAATTTACATAGCTCGAACTCTGCAAGGTAAAAGAATTTATTCTAAACCGAAGGAAGCTGGTCTTCTCCATCCTCGCACTAAAATTTGAGAATTCATAAAATTCGACCTTGTTTGGCATCCCCATGAGTGCAACATCGATGTTGTACAGTGCCAAGGGATGAGAATGACTCTCTTCCTTTCTCCAAACATCCCCCCTTTTCCATGATCCATAAATCTATTAATTTTGAATTATTTCTTGTGCTGATGATTCCCGGTTTCTTTTGGTGATTCACTAGAAGCTTGTGACTCTTAAAAAATGAATCATCGTCCGACAACGAATGCGGAAGATGGATTAGTCTCCACTTCTCCTTGTACATATCAAATGCAAATAAGCATTCACGTGGCGAGATCAAACAATACGACGTCCCAGAAACTGTTGTCGAATCCGCATTGTCATTAAAAATACATGAAGCATGTAGCAGTTTGAAGTCGTCTAAATGCTTCCAATTCCAAGATTCAGAATCAAAAACCTCACATACATGTCATATATCTACGCGATTTGTTCTCTTCACTGGAGACTCTAATGATTTCGTAATGCAGAGGGCTTTTTCTCACCACAACCAAAGAAATCTTATTTGTGAAGAAACTTATCATAGGTTTTGGAATCTTTGTCGACTCTTCGGTAGCAGGCTTGCATACATAATATTCGGAGACACTGGGTTAATAATCGCCAAACTATTTCTAACATAGCAGAATTCCCTCATGACATGCAAGAATTTTTACCAAACTCGTACCAGGTAAGAAGTCCAAGGACAAATCGAGACCGTTAAGAGTTTTCATTGTGATGCGATTTTGGTTTATGAATTGGCTCGAAAAGGGACGAGTACTTGCAATTGATCGTTGCTTGGACGTAGTAACCTCTAACCTTGAACAAAGTTGGCCCCCCGAGTGTGGAGAAACACGAACTTTATTGGCTCATAAGTAAGTGAATTCCACTCCTTGTTCTCGAGTCTGATTTTCGCAAGATCATGAAGAGGAATCTGAGTTGCGATCTCAAGAACTAAATATGAAGTGGGTTCATCATATTGCGCCATTAATAGGGGAAGAGATTGATGGTCGACTGGTATAGATTGTGCTGTGTGAGTGAATTTACTTGATGAGGTGTTATATTTTATCTATTCACGTAGTATATGTATATATATGGTGGCACTCAAATTTATACTTGATGTTCACTCTAGATTTAGCATCTTATGATAAGAAAAGGAATGTACAGGAAAGATTTGCTTACTGACACAACCATGATTATACCTATGAATACCCGACTGTTTATTTTTGAAATAGATAACAAAAGTAAGCTTATGTTTATCGACTATCGGTTTAAAAGATTTTATTTCTGGATAGTGATGATGAAATTTTAAAATGTTTTCATTATATAGACATGTATATTTATATAATCTTTTTGGCCGGCATTGCATGTTGTTTATGAGTAGGAAGTTTAATAAGGAAAATAAAAATTTAAAAAGCAACATTCAAAAACATAAAATTATGATCATAAGATTTAACTCATAAAATTTTTTATACTATTTACAAAATAATTCATTCTTTTAGCCATTTAGAAGAGAAAAGATTCAAATCTCTGTGTTAGTTCAATCCAATAAATCGAACAAATAATAATACGTTGTCCATTAAAAGAGCATATATATTATTAATATAATTTTATGATTCTTTATTTACCAATATATAAAATCTAAATTTATAGAGCATCTTGCGGAAAATATTGAACTTGTTGTAATAATGTAACTGGATTTGAAGCACTTTCATTAAAAGATATAATGTGCGAAGCCGACCAAAAGCATTTTGTATTTTTTCCTTTTTCCTTTTTTTTCGTTTTTAGGGGTAGATCACAGCTCACCTCATATTGCTAATCAAGAGGGCTTTTTTCTTAATTTTTCCTTAGTTCATAATATTTTTATTAGTTTTTGGTCATATTATTTTATTTAATCTACTTTATAATAATGTTTCATTAAATTAATTTATTTGATCCTATTAGAGGTTGACATGCATCAAATCTTGATAAATTTTTCAATGCAGTCAATAAAATGCTTCAAATAAAAAAAGACTCAAACATTCAGACTCACGTAAAATATATATATATCTATGTATATATGGATAGAATAAAAAACATAATAAAACACTAAAGACAAAATTTACGTTTTTCTTTTATTTATTTATAGTTTCAATAAGAGACTTGTTAAAGTTAGTTAACTTTTCTTATTTTTCCATTTTTGGTTGTAATTTGTCCCTTTTATTGTAGGTTCGACTAATTTAGCATTCATAATATTTACTTAATGTCTTTTACATGGGGTAAGAATATTTTACATGTAATATTTGACATATCGTGTATATAATAATTATAGAGGGCTAAATTTAATATTATGCTTGAAACACATTGACTAAATGGATTTGACTCATCGAGATTAGGTAATAGAGCCCAAAGAGCCAAGCTCATAAATTACTGGCATGATCAAGGGAAATTTGGCATGGTGACCTTGGAATAGGGCCTATTGGATCGATCCGTCCAATTTAACCTTTCTTGATTTAACTTACACTAAAATAATAAATAAAACTTTTATGTAGGCTTAAACCCATGAAAACAGCCCACTTAAAATCCATTAATAAAAAGCTTCAATCTTAACCATTGATCACCATCATAATCTAACGGATGTTATTAACTATCATTTCCTATAAATTCCTCATTCACATCTTCATTTAGATAAAAGAAAAACCCTCATTAACGTTGTTACTTTGCCAAAACCTTATCTCAAAGATCAAACACTAAAACACCTTAAGAACTTTACCTTGTTCTTCATTAATCTTGGAGTTTGATGCTATCGCGCTCTTCCACTTATTACTACACGTGTTAGAGCCTCATCAAGGCTACCTACTCCTTCTCCCTACACTTATCTCCTAATCATCCCATGCAAGTCACTTAAGTCACTTCCCGAGTCATGTGTAGCGCGACTTCTCATCTAGTGCATAGTGACCCTTACATCCGTACTCAATGCCCCTACATTTTTCTGGCAACTTGTTTAAAGAGGAAAGACTTGATACTTACACCATGGTACCTCCAAGACAAAGACAATCTGATCCTACTGATGGAATTAATCAAGAGCAAAATGCTATTACTATGACTAATGACCAAAATCCACCTCTAACTAGAGGCATTGATCAAAGTGATGACATACAGGAAGGTGTCCTTCATAATGCACAATTAACATGTGAGCTGTAGGATACTAACCGGAACTTAAGTGAACTCATGGCGATATTCACTCAATGCACACTTGCTTTAGCTACCTTTACTGTTGTGCAATAAAGAGCAACTTCTTTAATTCCTTCTAATGTGATATAACAACATACTTCACCCAACCCTCCTATTGTCAACGAACATGTTACTCCTAGGGTTAAAGAACAACTTCCTACTATGGAACTTACAGCCATACAAGATTCATTACTTGAAGTAAAGAATCAAAGAGTTCAGATTAGAGGGTCGTCATCCTCATGAGTTATACCACATATCACAATTGTTCACTCTATGCAACTAACACTAATGAATCATATGTCTATAAGATCTATCCTTATAAATCTAATGCACATGCATCCTACTCCAGCGATGTCACCAAGGGTGGAAGCATCTACTTGGAGAGGTTCATTTGAAGATTTGGATACATATTTGAAGGAGATACAAGTGAAATCTACAGTTGGGATACTATAATTGAAGCTTTCATATCACCAACACATTATTGCAAAGCCATAGCCCAAGAACTATGTAAGTTCGAAGTTTATATTGCTCAATGGCAAGAAAGGGAGTGCTTAAGAACACTTATTAAAGTTCATCGATGCCCTAGAAGTATATGGTTTGGATGACGATTTGAAACTAATGAAATTTTCTAAATCACTCACCAAGAAGGCATACACCTAATATGTCAACCTTTCCCCATGGTCGGTTGATTCATGCGGAAACAAGTGCGAGATGTTCTTGCAAAAGTTCTTCTCTATTGAAGAAAAAATTACCCTCATTGACATGGGGAGGATCCGACAAAATCCTAAGAAAGATCTCATGAATTACATTGAACACTTTAGGGAGTATTCCTTAGACATACAAAACGTTTGTGATGAAAGAGAGTTAATGAAGATTTGCATCTAAGGGATGTTTACTGAGTATGCAATGAATCTTGAGAACCTCTCATTAGTTTCTTTCGCTATATTGGTTGAGAACGCGTAAAGGACCAACAATTAAGTAGCATGACAAAGAGGTGAAAATATAAGATTTAATAAGTGCACACTGTCAATAAACTTAGCTTAAGTGGAGGATTTAAGAAGAGCAAAAAAATTTAGAAGTGAGAAGCTTATGAGCACTAAACCATCTTTAACATACCCATGCTCAATGAGAAAAGTGCATACATTCCTCGACCAATGGCTATGTAATGGGAATACTAAACTCCCAAGGGTTAAGCATTTACAATCAAATGAAGAGAAGGTTGACCCTAAGTATTGCAAATTTCACAAGAGTGTAGGCTATCTTACTAAAGATTGCTGGACTTTAAAGAAGATATTTAATGAGCAAGTTCAAAATGGACAACCGATCATCAAAGATAATGATGTCAAGAACAACCCACTTCTAGCTCATAATACCTAACGTAGTATTGTAAATGTTATCACTCACGATCCCACAAAGACAGAAAGTATGAACATGCAGCCAATTGAGGCACACGAAGTTAAGCATGAAGGATTTGAGATCAAGACAAATGGAGATGACAGTACTACTTTTTCTTTATTGAAGACTGCTAATGTTAAGAATTTCTTTGATTTACTCGACTTTGATGAGGATGCTTGGCTTGAGGCAACAACTACACTAACAAGGATCTCACAAGATCAATATAAGAAATATCTTATAGCACATCCCATAAAGGGAATCATTTCGATGAATAAAGGGGCAATTACATTTACAAATGTTGACATTTATACAATGAATCTTAACTACAATTGCCCTTTATATGTAGAAAGCGTACTCAATGATCATTCTATTAAGAGGACATTTATTGATAATGGATCTTCATTTAATGTTATGCTAATGTCAACTTTTAAAGCTATAAAGATAGATATTCAAAACTTAATGACACAACTAATCACATTAAATAGCTTCTACGAGTCTTCCATGAAGACAATGGGGCATGTTGAAGTTGACTTTAATATTGAACCTATCCATAGCTCTACGTGGTTCTATGTGATCGATGTGTCTATATCTTACCATCTCCTTATAGGAAGGACATAGTTGCATAATCACAACATGATACCCTCAACATGATAACAATGCATAAAGGGTTATTGGAATGAGCAAGACATCTCCATTCCTGAAATAAAGAATCCATCTATACATAATGAGTCGTACTTCATAGAAGTAACATTCTTTGATGAGCATGTGAATGAAAAAGATACACCCTTAGTGGAACCCCCCAAGGTACAGTTACCTATAGGGGAAGAGGCTTAGACTCAAGCATTCAAGAAGAAGAAGATGCATGGTTATCGTGGGGGTACAAAGAAACGAAAGCAAACCAATGATATTGTGAAGGTATAAGGCACATTATAAGTTAAGAAGTGCGAGAACTATTAGCAACTAAGATGTATTTTCACTGGTTTTATCCTAGTTTTCATTTCATTTCATATGTAAGCGCAGTGACGACTACTTCTCATTAATGAAAGTTCATTTTCCCATCACTGATATTTTCTAATAAGAATGTAATAAGTAGTTAGGTATCTTTATTTTATTACTATTATCATTGCAAAGTAACAAACTAGTCTCCTTAGCATGCAAAGTTAATTTCACAAATCAGTTTATGTTTGAATAGGGGTAACTAAACCCCTCAATCGAATAAAAAAAAGTAATAATGAATATAATATATAGACTACACATCATTGCTAGCTAGTAAGAGCCTGGTCTCTTAAGCACACGATGATGAGCTTAGCTTGTATGTTACAAATTGGTAAGAGCACTAGCTCCTAAACATACATCATGCCATGATAAGCATGTATAACTTTCATGTTATCTAATCTCTATGTTTCTTACTATCAAGTAGTGGAAACAATCCTTTTGATGAGTACTTTAACATATTGACATTCAAACCTAAGTAACATTTTGGTAGGGTATGCTATGCAGTCATGTAGTGGGAAATACCCTCTTGACTAATGAGAAAGAATTATTGATCCTAAGTAATCAATGTCACTATCGCTACGTATGTGTGATTGAACACTTCTTAAAAGAGATCTTTTATATATTATCATTAACAAGAAAAAGACTTGCTTCAATATGTAATATGACATGTAAAATCCCTTAGACCATTGAGTCTAAACAGTTTCACAATCATATCTATTATACAAGAGGCCCCTTAGATCTAAGAGTCTAAATAGTCTCAAAGTTATGTCAATCCAAAATTTGAAGTTCATGATTACTTAACACTAGTATAACTAGGTTGAACCTTCCCTCCCTATTGCATGGTGTCATTTTTAAGAAGAAAGTAGAGATAACAAGCAATTTTGCTACTTTATACTAGATAATAGCGCTGCTTAGATGAGGCATTGCTCCTAAGCATGTAAAGTCCTTAAGATATACTTCTCTCTATCTGTTAAGACATTGCAAGTCATTAAGGGGATTGAAGCTATGCTACTACATCATTGTCTAACACACTGTTGCTATGTAAAGAGCTATTTCCCTTAAATGCATAATGATAAGATACTTTCATAAAAGTTGATGAAATTGTCAGGGAGATAAAAGAGCATGAAAGCCAGTCAATGAACTTCATTGCTATTGATTCTATATTTTCAAGTACAACTTGTACTTATAAGGAGATGTCAGATTTACAACTGAGTGATCAAGAAGATCATATCAAATAAGGCTTAAGTTAATGCCTACTATAAGTGGCATAGTGACTTTTAAAGACTAGCATACTACAACACAGCATTAGGTCCTCAATGATTTTATGAGGGAATGAGGTACATCAAGACTTGTCGACTTGCCCCTTCTCTACATGTCAATAACTAGGGGAGGAAAATTATAAATAAATGCAATATATGAAGAGGTTATTCTTATGTAATGATGATCATTACTTATAATATTTTATTTATACGATAATCCTTATGTATGGTATTTGATGTGTACATATTCACAAGGCTTGATGCACATGCACTTATGATGCTCAAAGCATATGTACGCACAAGGCTCAATGTGTATGTAGTACTCGACACATGAGTACTCCCAATGTTTGATACACTACATTCCCTCTTTACTCGATTTTAAGGAAAACACTATTAGAGTTGTTCAACACATGAGACTACTCTTGTACAACGCCATGTTGCATCTTCCTATTGATTCTTGAATGTAGCAATAATGCCTACATGTAGTTGTTACCACTTAGGGGAGGAGGAAGGGTTAATTACATGTGAAAACTAAGAAAAGTAAGTGATTTAGTAAAATGAAGTGCAAATGGGATAAAAATCATACAACTATACAAGTGAGAAGTTGAAGAAATAATTACAAAGGCAGTACAAGGAATGAAGCCTTATTGAAAACTCATGTTTAACTTGAAGATTTGGCTCACCTATGTTCATATTAGAGGACTTATGCTCAAGCCATATGTTGAAGTCATTTATGCATACGTATCTAAGTTATAAGATTAATTATCAATGTCTCATGTTTAACTCGTGTGATGGTACCTCAAATCGCACTCAAGTCTCACATCGTATTCAAAACTCATGTCATGTTCAGATTTTTACATCATGTTTGAGCCTCTGGTTATGTTCAGACCTTATGTCATATTCAAGCCTCACATTATGTTCAAAGGTTATGTGGTGCTCAGGATTCATGTCATGTTCAAGCCTTACATCATGTTCAGACTTTACATTGTGTTCAAGGGTTATGTAGTGTTCACACCTAGCATGATGTTTATACTTCACATCATGTTTAGGCCTTGTGTCATGTGTAGGCCTTATGTCATATTATGCTTAGGACTCCTAACATGCTCAAAACTCATTTCATATTCAAAGCTACATGTTATGTTCGAGGATTTTGTCATGTTCATGACTCATGTTGAGTTCAAGGCTCATATCATGGTTAATGATCATGTTCAGGGTTGAAGTTCGATTTTGATGTTAAATCATATTTAAGCTTTGTGACTACAACTCATGCTCACTCATATTTAACCCTAATGTTCAAAATACATGTTCACTCTCATGTTTCAATGTGTAGGTACAACTCTTAAATTCACTCATGATCAAGGCTCATATTCGACTCACATGACGGGACTCATGTTTAGCTTAAATGTGAAAGTGCTATAATCAATTTACATACTCAACTCATGGGTGCTCATATCAAAAGTTTATAGGTACTCATGTTAGAAGCTCACGTGTGCTCGTATCAAAGGGATTATGATAAATTCAAGTGTTTAACTCTTATATGTTCATGCATAAGGCTTATAATTGGTTCATGGGTACTTAAGTTGTAGACTTGCTCTTAACTCACACGTGCTCGTGCTTAAGATATTACCTTACAAGTGCTTATGTTGAATGGACTTTATGTTAGACTCAAGTGTATTACTCTCATATGCTCACATCTAAAACTCATGTTCAAATCGCATTTGTTCAGCTTATGTTCGGTTCTCATGTGCTTGTGTGTACATGTCCTTACGACTCTGGACTCATGTTTAATTCATATTACAAGTTACAATTGGTTTAAAGACTACACACAATCTAAGCATTATACCTCTTCACTGTTACCCATTGATGATGATTAATCCTCATTAGCCCTCAATTTGTGAACAATTACTGTTCAGATAGTAAAGAGTCTACTCTCTTTAAACAATGCTAGTTTGCTAATTGGTGCAAGGACGAGATCTAGTCCTAAAGTTATGACTGTAGACATTTGACCCTCGATTGGCAAATAGTCACAGTTTGAGCGGTAAATAGTCTATTGTCTTTAAACTATGCCGATTTGTTGATTGTTGCTAGTTTGAGATGTAGTCATTCAGTTACAATCATAGACTTTTAACCCTCGATTGCAAGTAGCTACGGTCCAAGCAATAAAAAGATCCTCTTTAAACCAAGCCAATTCGTTGACTGTGGCAAGTTCGAGATAGTGGCCACTCAAAATGTGATTGCAAACTCTCAAATAATGGTTATGCTATCTACAAAAAAATAGATGATGACAAAGTGTTAGTTTCATTATGAAAGAAAAAGAAAAGTAAATCCTAACATATCACAGAAATCAAGGCATATACTTAAGCTATGTATACCTATTCATGAAGCAAGCCACCATACTCAATAAAGAGTTCAAGCTCAACTACTATACGTCAATCTTGAAAGTAATTAATAAAGAAAGATACGTAGGGACATCAGGAATATGCCTAATGGCTAATTTGAGTGTAAGAAACATAAAGTACAAGGAACCAAAGAGAATGTCTTTGGGGAGCTAAAATCTTCTATGCTTAATGTAAAAAATTGAGTATGATATCAAGATCATTTTGTTCATGGAACAATATCATGAGGTAGAACTATATAGAAGATTATGTTGCCTTACCTTAGCTTAGATAAAATAAATAAATAAATAAAGAAAAGAAAAGAGATGGAGGATCTTTCTTGTTTTGGTCCTTGATTGAGGAAATTTGCAAGTGGCATAAGCTTCATTACCACAAACATCAATGCATTTGAAAAGATGGAACATCAAGCTCAAGGAATACATTTACTTAGAAATGGATAAATGGTTACTTTATTGAAGAATGTAGAGATCAAAGCGAAGGACTTCATTTCATATAGAAGACATTATATAAAATGCAACACAGTAAATCGTGGGTCATGAAGCATACCTACAGCAACGCATCGTCTATCCTATTAAAGAATAACTTTATTCACCTAGGTGATGGAAAAAAATGTTTGATGAAATGTCTAAGAGAGATGTCAGCACATGGGCTATCTTCATGTCTAGTATTTTTCTCGAAACGGGTCTTTGCTCAACATGGTCCTTGACCTCTTCAAAGTTATGGGAAATGAGGATGTTTGGCCATATTATGTTACCTTATCAAACAGTTGCTTGGCTTTATGAAAGTATCCATATAAAAAAAAAAAAATCGGCCATGACAAAAAAAAAAGAAAAAAAAAACCAATGGGAAGAAATCACACTCGGAAGAATAAAAATATAAAGGAATAAAGCAAAAAGAAAAGGAACTCTACTACTTAGTCTAATATCACTTCTCTATTAATATCACTAATGTTAATACCTCTTGTTATATAGAGGGGGAAAGGATGAAAGAACACAAATCAAGGAGAAATGGTAGAGATTTATGTGATGATTCCTATTCCTATTCATTTTAGATAGCAAAAGCACTTAGTTAGCACTCTACAAGCATTGTTGAGATTTATAAGATCAACATGAGCAGCAACTTCAACACAAGGATAGGTTAAACTAAGCTTAAGTTGCGATTTTTGAATACACAAGTCACAGTTGCAGTACCTATTGGAATAGCAATAAGGCAGTAACAGGCCCCTATGTTGAGTTAATTATAGTAGTGCATCATAGAAGATCCAATCAGCAAGGCATAGCAGCTCATTTGAGCTTTAAGACCCAATTAAGACAGAGTGCCTCAGCATAACAACACACTTTCGAGAAAATTTAGCACTTGGGGGACTAAAATTTTCTTACATCCCATGTCTTCATTAAGATGTTTGTGCTGAGTTGAAGCAAGTAAAGCTGATGACAACTTGAATTACAAGTTTGTGCACTTGCACTAAACCAAGTTTCATCGAAAGACCATGGCTTCAATTAGTAGAAAACAAAGATAGAGAAGCAGTAGCTGTAGTCCAAACATGATCAACCCCTGTCATAATAAACTAAGCAACTTCTTTAAAAAAATTTGCAATAGATCCTTGAATCAAAGTTAAGTAACCAATAGAGGATAGTAGTTAAAATTGAGCATCACAATGGTAGCATTTAACTTAGCACTTTCTAAACTACAGTGAAGCAAACAAGTAGAGCCTGATTGGCGCTCCAAACAAGTGAACCAAGAGTCACCAATCAACTAGAAACCAAGCTGTAATTTTTAAAACAAATACATAGCAGTAGCTAATTAAGGCCAACAAAGAGCAGCAAAGTATCAACTCGTGTCTCTTAGCAAAAATTTCACTGTAAGCAAACTCTAAGTAACTTGAGCTTCACATGACGGCTACATCACTAGTAGCAACTCCGCACTACTTTATTCAACAGCAGCTGTCCAACTTCCTTGTCCAAGCATGACTAACCCACTATACCCTATGTATTGTCAACATCCAAACTTCAGCAATTGAGACCAATAGCTATGTTGGTAGTAAAAGATCATTGACTTAGTTTCAACAGCAACAATACTCCAAACATGACGAGTAGTAGCTTATTTGAAAAAGTGCAATAGCAGCTTTAAGCTCTAAGCTACCCAAAAATCTTATGAATCTGAGCATCAAGATTACTAGTCTGTAACTTCACAAACCCAAGCTAATCTCCTTACAAGCTAATGTGCAGCAAGCAAGTAGGAATACCTAATTAGCGCTCTTGTATCCCCACTGAACAGAACATCAACAAACATCCCATCTATCTCTTCCCTAAAACCCACCACATCATGAAGTAGTTTCTCTTTAACCAGATAGAACAACTCGTGACCAAGTAGCTAAGTTAAGATTTGAAATACCAAACATTCTCTGTACTACTAGTATTTCGAGCTTCTCCATGATAGCAATCCAAGCATCTCTATCTCTCTAGACAATCTGAGCTCCTTATTTGAGCAACAGTCGAGCTCAATAACTCAAGTATGTTACAGTGTTTGGGCTCAACAACAGTAGTAACATACCCCAAGTAATACATGACAAATTCAAGCTACCATCATCGTTATACCTAACTAAACTAATCGAAGCATGAGTTGAGACCAATCTAAGCTGCACGCAACAAACTTGAGCCACTGCAATGAACAACCAAGCTACATAAGAGTACCCATACTATAGTAGTCAAGGAGCAGCTATTGCATTTTTCTAGCTGAAGTTAGATACAATCAAGTAATAGCTAAGATATCTAGTAACTTGAATATGGCAGCTGCTAGTATATTTTCTAAACCCTCAGGTCATTTAATTGTGGTGTTGGGTATATGGGCGAGTTTAGCATTGGACATTTGAGAAGATTTCACAAGTAGGCAATTAAATGTAGGCTCTTGAACTATGCATTCCACAAGGATACAGGTGATTCTTAGACATAAGTTTTACTGCCACTTGAAGCACTATTTTTTTTTTTTCATTGGGTTATGGGCTTCTTGTCGTAACTGAATATTTGAAGTTAACCCATAATTTTGCATGAATGTTGTAGCAAAGGATGTCAAAATCATTTAAAAGAAGATGAGTAAATAAAAATTTAGCTAGTCCCACCACAGGCATTTAGAAAAAAAATCTATTTTCAAAATTGAGTTTTTGAAAAATTTCACCTAGTTGCAATTTAAGTCATGTGACCACAACCATGTACATATGAAAAGCTCTACAAGAAGAATTTTCCTCTATTTGAAGGGGATCAAGGTAACATTAATACAAGGAAGTTTGCCTCAAAGAGATCACTAATGTCAATTTAGTGCATAAGATACAGCTTTGATGGAATCAATAACTTATATAAATTGAATCGAAAGACAAATCAGCTTAAGAAGAGACAACTCAAAGAAGATTTATTTCAAGGTGATGCCTTAGGGGTAACATATAGTATAAACTAGCTGAGGCTCAACACATGGTTAAGAAGTGCTGTGAAGTCATGCATAAAGATAACTCTAAAATGAATTTAGCAACAATGTAACTATTTAATAGTACGTATGTGCCTACGTCATCTAAAAGACTCATTTGATGTCTAAACCCATTCAACTTTATTTAAAGGACTTTAGTCAGGAGGCAAAATGTAAAGGGCCAAATTTAATATTAGGCTTAAAGCCCGTTAAATAAATAAATTTAACTCCTTGGGCTAAGGTGATAAGGCTCAAGGAGCTAAGCCCATAAATTAGCAAGATGATCAAGGGAGATTTGACATAATGGAATTAGAGTAGGGCCTATTAAATTGGTCCATTTGATCTAACCTTTCTTGGTTTGGCTTATACTAAAATAATAAATAAAGCCTTTATCTAGGCTTAAACTCATGAAAATAGCCCACTTAAGATCCATTAATAAAGGGATTCAATCTTAACCATTGATCACCATCATAATTTGACGAATGTGATCAACTATTATTTCCTATAAATACTCCATTCACATCCTCATTTAGATAAGAGAAAAACCCTCATTAACGTTATTACTCTGCTAAAACTTTATCTCAAAGATCAAACACTAAAATACCTTAAGAACTTTACCCTATTTTTCATTAATCTTAGAGTTTGATGCTATTGCGCTCCTTTACCTATCACTACACGTATTAAAGCCTCATCAAGATTGCCTACTCTTCCTCTCTACACTTTTCTCCTAATCATCTTATACGAGTCACTTAAGTCATTTCTTGAGTCACATATATTGTAACTTCTTATGCAAGACGTACGTAACCTTTGCATCTGTATTTACACCCCTACAATAATAAAATACATAATGTATCCTAGAATCTAAAACCTACAATTTATAGACAATAGGTCTTAAACGGGTTCCAGTTTGCAAGAGCTCATATTCTATACCTTAGCGAGTCTTAGAAATTTGGAATTAGAACCTCTTGGTATCATTTGATACCCACTTTAAAATCTTGTCCTGCCATGTCAAATCTTACTAAATGTTCCAATAGGTTACAAATTATTGAAGTACATTACTTTTTTTAGGTATTTTATGATCTTTGGAGCAAAATCACAAACATAAGACATTTTATAGAGGGAATGAAATTAAAAGATTTGGCTTCCATATCTAGTCATAAAATTCTAAAACCTTTTCTTTTTTTTTTTTTACTACTTTATTGTAAAAACCTAGAAAAAAAATAATAATATGAAACAAATAAGGATAACAATAAATCATTCAAAAGGATATATGTCTAGACTTCATTACTATCCAAAATCTTCTTTAACCTTAAATTTCTATTCAGATCTTCGCTATTCTTCCCTATACTCCTAGATGTTTCTTTTCTCTTCTTATACAATTTCTTATTCTCCTCATCAACATAAAGTATTGAGCAATGTTATTTTGTGAGGAATTTAAAGGGAAAAAAAATGAAGGGAAACTTGATTTATATAGGAATTGCTATAAGTTTGATGTCTTAATCATTCATTATGGATTTTTGTGAGTAATTGACTAAAATCAAATCATTGAACTATATTTCTACAAAACTTGTAATTGTAAAAGTATGGTGTGATGAATTATTCATATAATCAAGTAAGTTGTGTTATTTCTTTTAGTATTGTTGTAAAGTTTTGATCTTGAACTGACAAAATAAAGTTTTTTGATTCATTGGATAAAAGAATGTTCTTTTAAGAAGACATCTTATGGAAATATTAAGAGGTTTTGAGGATACTTTACAATTTGTCATCCAAAGAAAAAAAAAATCACCAATTAACTAATTTTATTATCAATGACATTAATTACTTTCTATTAACAACATAAACTAATAAATATTGATTATTATTTGTATACATAAATTCTATTTCTACAATTCAACTATTTTATACTATATATACATAGTATATCCTATTAAGTACTTATTGTATGAGGTTTATGGAATAGGAATTATGATACATATCATATAAGTAATAGTTTGATTGTAAATATATATAATTACTTGTCTTAGTTGTGTAGTATACATAATAGTAATATGTTATGACCTAAACAGCTTATCTTATTATATTATATGTCATCCAATATTTTATTTTAATTATAATATACTAGCCATCGACGTTCTTGCACTGTATGTGTAAAAATTATTTCTTTTTTGCATCCAATAAAAAATAAAGAAATATACATTTATTTCAAACTTATAGTAAAACATTTTGTATTTATTATTACAAATTTTAATTTCAATGTATGTATATAATTTATAATAACTTCTTTTCAAAAATCACAGTAATGAAAGAAATTATGGAAATTGTGAAAAAAAAAAGCTTTATTGAAAATTATGAAAGGAAAGGAATAAGAAAGTAAGAGAGAGAAAAAAGGGTGAGAGGAGAAGTTGGGGTATAGTTTTAGAGAATAAGAAAGAGAAAAGATGTAATAATTATAAGAAAAAATAATTTTATCCATGATATAAATTATATATTTTTTTATAATATTATTTTAGTATTGGTTTTTCTATTAAATAATATGAGATATTGATTTAGATAGTAATTTCGACTATAGTGGTTACTTAAGCCTCCAAGAGCTTTAATAATATAAATATAAATAACTTTACATTACCCTACCAATAACTTATATATGTAATAAAATAGATTTTCTATATATTGTAACATTACATATTTAATAGTTTTAATATATTAAATATTTACATATTAATATATTTATAGGTATTATAGTTTCATACATATTGCAACCTTTTTGTTATATAATATGTTAAAAATTTCGCATAAAAAATAATAAATACTAATTTCACTCGAACTAATAAATGAATAATTAATATCATTAACAACAATTTAATAAGTATAGAATGTCATAGAAGTTAGTTTAATGTTTTGATTGATTGCATTGTGCAATTTTCTCTTGTTTTTATTTTCCATATGGATTTCCACATATGCAATTTTTTTTCTTGGGGTTGCTAACTCAACGATAGAGTATTTAGCTTTTAAGTGTAGCTAGCATTTTTTATACATTTGTATGAAGTAACAGATTCGTTTAGACCTTTGGTAAAGTTTGTAAGTCCACGACTAATCTTGAAAGGACTAAATGGAAAAAACAGTATGTTGTATTATGTATCAATGGAGAATTTTCAAAATATTTCATTCTTACCAATCAATTCAAAACCTTATTTGAATTGTATTTTTTATAAGAAAGAAAATGCAATTAATTCTAATTCAAAGTTAGGTCATTTGAATAAGTAGATAGAGTCATATGACATGATGTCAATTAATTATAGGGAAAGAAAAAGCAATAAGGTTCTGTTCTTAATGTGTATGCCGTGGCCAAGTTAAATAATAATAGGAATTGTAATGATAAATAAATTTAATTTAGGATAATGACTTATTAATATGTAACATATTAATATTAGGAGTTAAGGTTGAATATTCTACTATTGAAAAGCTTGTGTCATGAAGTACATGTATACTTAGTTGTTGATTGTATATGTTAGGTTAGTGAATAAGAATGGAATAATAATTGTACGACTTATAAATGCTTAATACATGTGCTTAGCTCGATCAAGGGGCTAGTAGTGGCAAATACCTATAGGGCACTTATTAATCGATATGTGGTGTTATTTCTAGTAAAATTGTATATTGGTATGATATGAGTAGATTTAGAAACTCATGGGTATTGGAGCCTGAAGTGACAATTCCCAATACCGTAGTATATAAGCAAAGTATACATATTGTATGCTAAAGTTATGAGTTACTAGTTTTGGGATATTAAAATTGTGCTTTATACTAAACTTAAAAAGAAAAGATAGTAAAAGAATGTTTTATTTATTTATCTGCATTTATACATGTGAGTACAAGTGTTTGTCATGCTCAATTGATTGTTGCATAAATATGTTAGGTATTAGCTTACCAATACCCCCTTGGCTTTATCTTTTTTCAATTGCAGGTTGGTTAGATAATTTTGCTAAATTTGCTGAAAATGAAAATGATTATTACTATCATTGGGATGGAAAGAGTGAGAATTACTATTACTAGTATAAAGATGATCAGTACCAATAGCATTGATATTTATTATTACTAGTTAAGGATATAGACTTCAGTTGACATTTTTATTACATCTGTGGTTAAGATGACTTGTTTGCAAGTCATTTAAATTATATTAAAATTATGGAGATTTGTTAATTATAATTTTCTGAAGTCATACAGGTAATGACCATGTAGTAAAATAAATAGAGCATGACGTGTCAATAGATTATAGGGATGCATGTCGGATTGTAATGCCTTAGGGTTTTGAGACATTACATACAAAATAAGTAATATTTAAAAAATAAAATAAAATTTAGCTCATAAGTTTTTTTTCCAATTCATACAAAAAAAAATTCATGCATTTAGCCATTTGCTATACCTTTCTCTTTATAGTAAGCACATTGCTCATATTCAAACTACCTTTGTATTCTTGGGGAAAAAAAAAGTGAAAGAAAAAAAAAAACACTACCACTATGTCGAATAAATCAAGCAAATAGTAATATAATTTTATAATTCTTTTTCTAACTAATAAAATTAAACTTATATAGCATCCTTTGGAAAACAATCAAGTTCTTGGGACATAACTGTGCTTGAAGCACTTTCGATGAAAGATATTAAAACTAATCCAAAAGATAACCAATTGAAGATGTTCTCGTGCCTAAAAATCTCCATTTTCAACATAATCAAATTTTACAACCAAGATATATGAACACTTTCAACGAAAAATTATAGATAACCCACCAGCCATATCAAATTTGAAGTATAAAAACGGAATCAAATACAAATTCATTATTTAGGAACCAAAAGCTCCTTTATCTTAGAAGCAAGAATTGCAACAATACTCGTAATACATGAATTCTTCTAAACCTCATGGTGTAGTACATATTAAACTGGAGCAGCACGGTCAAATTTCATCTACATATGAAATATATCTACTAGGCGAGAAATTGTAATAACTCAAATCGTACACTTCGACGTATTTGTTTGTCTGAGGCATGATTCTATATATATATATATATATATGTAAATATATATATGTGTGTGCCTGTGTGGACAATATAATATATATATATATATATATATATATCCCATGTTTAAATAACATAAAGCATATAACATATCCATAAGAGGTAATAGACTCTAGCATAGGTAGGATAATATATCCATAAGAGGTAATAGACTCTAGCATAGGTAGGATAATGAACCTGCCATGTTGCCAGTGTGTGTGTGGCTAGCAAATTAAATATGAGATGGATAAATAAATATTTATTCTTAATATTTTATTGATTTTTTATATTTTAGTCTTAAAAATTTTTTTTTTCTTTTTCTCCGGTTTGAATCCTCAACTTTTGTGAAAATTTGTAACCAGCTATTTTTTAACATCGTTAGATTTGGTTGAGAAAAGGTAGTATTTCATTGGTCAATGTAATTATAATAAATAATGCAATAAAATATACAAAAAATAAATAAAATCATTAAAAATGTAAAATAAAAAAATTTAAAAATAAAAATAGTTTCAATGACTCCATGGTTAGGGCAACACACAATGCACCCCCTCCTCACCCACCATGAGGTAGCCTTTCCTCGACCTTAGGTAGCCAAAACATTAACACTTATGTTTTCAAGTTATTTGATGTAGCGTTTCTGAAAATATTTACCGTTTTAGTTTAAACTTTACAATAATGTCACAAAAAGTTAGAGAAGTAGCCTCCTGAAGGAAAGAAATTTTTAATAGGTATTATATATTACGTGTCATATATATATATATATAATATATATAAATATTAATAAAATATTGATATACATAATATTAAAATAAATAATTTTTAAATCAATTACTATACGTGATTTATACATGCTACATATGTCAATATCTAATATCTTATTGGTATTTATATAATACATATATATAATATATGACATGTATTATCTACTAAATCATTTTTGCTTGTAATATTTATTATAATCGAAACTCAAAATTTGAGCTCTCAAGATATAACTTGATCTTAAAGATAAATTAATTTGCTTCTAAAATTAATAATGGTATAAAATGACATCTAAGGAATATATATACTCATTAAATGTACAAAGTATGTGGCGTCAAAAGTGGTAAAAAAAAAAACTGATTAAACTGCAAATCAAACCTTATAAAAAATTCAGTAGATTTGACTCGTGGTTCAGTTTGAGCTAACAAATGAAACCGTGAGAAGGGAAAAAAAAAATCTGGCGGGTGAAAGTCTGGAAGCTTTTGCACTAAAGTTCTTTAATGTTTATGGTTTTTGTCAGGATGCCTTGCTCCGAAGTTGTTTAGTCATTTTGTTCCATATTATGGAAACCTTCACGTGAAGGTTTGATTATTGTATTTTGCCTAGCTTTTCTACGGAATTAACTTCTTCCTGGAACGGGTCGCTTGCACCACAAGGCACGCCCTTCTCGCTGGACAACTTATACCCTGTCCTTTCGTCGATACCGCTAATTCCATTGACACTTTGAACAAGAACCGGACCAGATAAGAAATGGATATAGTTATAAAACCTTCCAAAAATACATAATACCAAACGTCCTCAGAAGAGAAGATTCGAGTAGAATATTAATGACCAGTGCATGCAAACAATATTGCCTTCAAAATGATACACCGCTGCTTGGTTTTATTCCTATGTTGGTAGAGCTAATTCGTCAGCCGAGCTTGAATGTATCGAATTCAATTATATAAATCCAGACCACTATAAACTATTACCTTTTTATCTCTCTTTTTTTTCCTTTTTAGTGGCATGTAAATGCCTCAACGAGTTAAAGATAGTGAGTTTATACTCATCAGGAATTTATAAAAAAAACTTTTCATATCTCGCTTTCTAATAATCGAATTTTCATGGTTGAATCATTCAAACCAATGCCTCAATTATTGAAGCAAGAACCCATGGTTAATGAACTATTTTTTTACCCCCTCCCAAAGTCATAAAAATCCAAAAGCTGAGAGAAAGAGAGAGCTCACTTATCTACTCAATCACTCTCATCCAACCTTGTTCAATTGCTAGTGACAGTACGTGCCTTTGTCTTTATTCCCCTGCACCTGGATTTATACACAATATTTTATTGTTGCATAACAACCACGGCTTTTAGATTAACTACCAATAATAATTTAATACACAAGAAAAACAATACTATTGCTATGACTAGCTATATACTAGTGAAGACCCTTTTGTTCACTCATTTCCTCTCTTCCAAATTCCCTCATGGGAGATTTTCTTTCCCCTTCCATACTCTCCACTCCTCCACCTCCACCACCACCGCCACCTTCCTCGATATCCAATTTGCCTATGTTGTACTACGGTCTAGTCGTTGTGGGGACAACTATTGTTGTGTTAACTTTTTACAACATTGTTGTCATCAAATGGTGCACACAGCGGCCACCAAGGCGAACCAACCGGTTTGTGGAGGTCACTAATGCTAGTCAGAGTTTTGAGAACCCGAATAGGAATTTGTTGTCTAGTTTTAAGTATAACAAGGATGTAGTGGCTCAGGAACAAGGGAGTGAATTTGAATGTGCTGTTTGTTTATCAGTGTTTGAAGATGGTGATGAAGTGAGGCAACTGCCAAGGTGTAAGCATTCCTTTCATGTTTCTTGTATAGATATGTGGCTCTACTCTCACTTGGATTGCCCACTTTGTCGAGCACCGGCGACTCCTCTGCACGATCATCACCATCTGCCGTCGAGTACAACAGAGAACTCAAGAGAGGGGTTACTGGGTTCCAGCATGAATGTCTGAGGTTTTTTCTTATAGTTTTTTTCTTTTGTATCATATGGCATACCGTTTTTTTTCTTCGTGATCTTGTATATAAGAACATGCACAAATTGGTTTTCACTTTCATGTTAATGAAAAATACTCAAGATGCTGACGAATCCTAGCGAAGAATCTTCCTCCTTGCATTACATTCACTAGGAAATAAAATATATGACCTTAAGCTTAGACACTAATTACTATAAAACTGTCGTCGTACCAGAAACAATAGGTGATAGCGATACATAACTCAAATAATTTTAGTTGTACAGCAGCTGAACGCCATGTTCGATAGTGATTTGGCTAATCGTGTATTCCATCATGCACAAGATGCTGATATACCTTTGCTAATAGTAACCACAAATCACAGAGAGGAAAAGGGGAAAAGCACTCAAAAACGCAAAATTCAGCCATAGAATATCAGAGACGCTGGTCTTGACAATATGACTAGCAGGCCACAGGAAGGCTGGAATGAAGATGTAAATGGCAAGTTTAAAATATTCCAGGTTCAGTAGAAAGTTATACCTTGTACCCCACTCTATTACTTTAGATTCCAAAATTGGAAAGAAAACCTATCCCATAAGACTATACTATTAGCATGCGAAAATCTATAGTTTTATTATTCTCAATTAGCAAATGTGTACTTGGTGTACATTTATAGGGTCATGGCTTTGATCCAATAATAAACCGGTTTTTAAGTTGTTAATCCATCTGATCGAGAGAATGAAGTGATAGACATTACCTCAAGAGTATATGCAAGTGTAATAACCTGAATTTCCTTAATAAAATAAAAATATTAAAGGTAAGGCATTTTCAATAATGATTAAAAGTTTGGGGGCAATTTGGTCAAACAAATATGAAATGGCACATGTTTAGCACATGTCTTTTAGAAACAAAAGCAATACATTGTTTCTTCTCTTCTTTTCTCTCTCACTACCATAATGTTTTCATCTTCAACATAATAGTTTCATCCCCTTTTCTACACCAAACTCAAGACCATAGTGGCAAGTGCAAAAAACTCTTCAAAGTCTTTGAAGTTCTACATTTAGAAAGTGAAATCTTATGTAGAATTCCTTATTGCAACAGTAGGAGACCAAGGAGTAGAGGAGTTCAACAGTTTTGACAGTTTGGAAGTACAAACTTGTGGTAAGTATGATAGATATAGATTTCTAGTGTTGTTACTATTGTTAGAACGTTCAATTGAGTCTAAGGGTATGATTGTTAAAGGAAGTTGTAGAAGAAACAAAGGTTGTAAAAGAATCCAATAAGGAGACTCAAAATGAACAAATAAGTAACGATTTCTTCTTAGATTGTAATTCTCTTAATAAAGTTGATGTATTAAGAATTTAGAAGTTGAAAATGTTGTAGTTGGAAAGGGAAATGTAGGATTAAGGGTTGTAGTGTATGAATTTTGAAGGAGACGATGGGAATTCATAAGTTCTGTAAATGGTCATGAGGACAAATTCTACAATTTTCTAGAATTCAAAGCTACCAATCAATCAATAGCCAAACTAGCAACTGATTGGTAGGAGAAGTTGTACTATAGATTGATCAGTGGGTTAGATGGCAATCAATCGATAAGGGGCTTCTCAAGCATAAAAGATTCTGACTTGTTTTCATTTCTAGCAATCAATCGGTAGCAAATTCACTGATCGATTGATAGATCACGAAACTTGTATAGAATGTTCCTAACACTCTCATCTCATAACCCATTTCAGCAGAATCAATTTCTACTTAATTGTAACACCATTTATTAACCGTACACAAACTAAAAACACTTTGTGACAACTTTAAGGCCATGACTCAAATTTACTATAAGAACTTGAATCTTTAGAAGAGTCAAAGGGGCTAGCATAAGGATGTTAATTAATGTGATCAGACTCTAGTCTGAGCATCATAGCTTATTTAATGTTAATAGTAAGAAGAGAAGTTAGAACAAATTCAATTGAGTTACTCATTTAAGGTATGATGTTACATGCTTACTAGTTTAGATATTAAATGAATTTAATTATATTTTGCCTTAAATGCTTAATGTATTAAATGTGTTTGGCTAGGCTTAAGGGACCGAAGGTACTAGTGATCTTAGGGTGGCACTCGAGGATTGGTAAGTGATGTTGTCTTGAGTAGAGTTGTTTATTGAGTTGATCCAATTAGATTTAGGTTGTTAATGACTCTAGGGTATTAAAGAGTACCCAACACTAAATATATTTATATAATGAATATGATGCTTGTGTGATTCGAGGTCGTGAGTTACCCTAAGTTTTGAGGTGCCAAGGCTATGTTGCATGTTGGAATGTAATAAAGATAATAACCAATTATTGAAAGCATGTTCTATATTTGATTGTGATATTGAATTTGTTTGCTTATCTGTATATGATTGCATAACTCTCATACTAAGCAATCTTGCTTACCCATCGGAGACCTTGTTTTTAGATGCAGATAACACAGGAGCTCAGGACTATTATGATGAATTAAGATATAACTTGGTGTATGACATGTAGGATGATGGTCATACCTACCACGATGAGTAGTAAGAGGGTTCATTAGTTATATGTATGGTGTTTATGTTTTGATTGTACTAGAGATGTAAACTCTTTATGTTGAGTATAGTTTATGTATTTTGGTGGTATGTTGTAATAGAATTGAGACTCCAATATTATCTAACTTATAGTGTGGTATGTAAGAGCATGACAAATTCCATAAAGATAAATATGGTTTGCTGATGTTGTGAAGGAAGTCTATAAGCCACCTATGTTGTGACTTAGAGACTTCCATTATGTTAAGTGTGTTTTGTAGTATGCTCATTTGTTGTTTATGAAAATATCAATAAGTTCTGAGCCTTTACGCGTTTATTAATTTTATGAGCTTCATAGAGTAATTTTCTATTTTACTAATAACGTGTTTATTAATTTCATAATCATCCCTTTTCTTTCATATTGATGACTATATCAATGATTTGTTTAGAACTTTTAAATGAATAAAGGGATCTAATTCAAACATGATACATGCTTGGTAAGTGAGTCGTATTAGAAGTTTAGTTTTCTTAAATATAAACCCATTTAGACCTGGATATAACATACAACACTTAACATGAATTGTCATTCCTGGTTTCCATTGCTTCTAGGATTTTACTATGTCTCATGTTTGATGAGAAAGCAAGCTTTTGTCTCTGCAATACTGGTTAACCATTTCTCTCAGCACTACCCATATATATTATACAAGTGCAAATGGCCTTAGGCACAAATAACAACAGTATGTATATTTCTCTATTGTAGTGTCCATGCTGGGGATCTTCTGTTAGTAAATAACTAAAATTAATGCTCATGCATTCTATTTTCTAATCCATGTCTCGACAATATTGGTTAAGTTTTTATGAAATGATGATGCTCAAGTAGATGGTTTCAACTGCTTGTAAACACTTATTTTCTCTACATCTTTTATGTATGAAAGAAGAATATTGAGCACATGTAATTTATGCCTCCCAAAGTTTCTAGTTTACATGGGACATGTATCTTTCAAAAAAAAGAAAAATAGAAAAAGAAAGAAAGAATAAATAAATAAGTAAATAATTATGAAGAAGATAAAATTTGGGCAAAATTGAACTTGATATCATGTTTAATACTTTCATTGTATGGATCTATGTTTTTTGCATAAGATAGTTAGCTACTAGTTCTAAAATTGCATGTCTACTCTTTACCTATATTGTAATTTATATTTACTTGCTTTTACAAACATACAAAAGTTTTGGTAGAGATATAGTGGTTATAATCTCGAGCAACAACCCATGGTACTTAAATAGTTGGCTGTAGAGAAACACAAAGATAGAAACTAGATTTTTCTACCTATATGATTTGCTCTAGATTACTTTTCAATGGAAATGTTATGTTCAAGGTTAATCAATTGGCTTTACTAAAGGATTGACCATACTGATTTTAGTTGATTGGTTATTTTGATTCGAGCAACCTCCTACCCATCCCCCCTTTATAATTTTTTTTTTCTTTTTTTGTAGTTTAATAGTTTCCTACTTTATAGCATATGTGGCTATAGTCTCATTTTATAGATTTACATTGCTTGGTAGGGATTTGACACAAGTGGGAGCATTTATATTCCTCTCTCTTTTTACAATGATAAAGCTTCTTAATATGCTTCTCAATTGATATCTCAAGATAGTATTTTCATAAACAATCTCTCATTCTCTCTAACAAATATGTTCCATATTGTTAACTTCCATCCACTTTAGACTGTTTGTTAACTTACATATATCTATCTCTATCGTAGTTATATTTCACTATACTATTTTATCTTTAATAGTGAGATTTATTGCTTTCTCCTTAATAAATTATCTCTCCTTTTTATTTTTATTTTTGTTAGAATAGTTTATATATGTCATTGGTTATGGTGTGTGTCAACTTCTTCCTTAATGTCCAATGAAAAGGAAAGTTAACACTTATCCATCATTTTGGTTCCTAATAGTACCTTAGCCTTGTCTAATATTTGCACATTTATTGATAACTTTGTTTATTTTCCATTTGTAGATTCATGAGGATCATAATTTTTGAAAGATGGTCAACCAAAGGAGAAAAGATTAATGGTTTTAGTTACTTTTTTTTTTTTTTTTTTGTACTTTATGTAAAGAAAAGACCTTAAGATTTGAATCGTGGTAATAAACTTTGAAATATTGTATTTGAAAATTCAATGTTGCATCGATAGCAATAATAGAAGCTGTCTCATTTTCTTTTGTTATAAGATGCTATCTTCTTTTATATTTCATTGTTTAGATTTATCATGAAGTGATTCTTTTAATAGATATTTTATGATTTAAAAAATGATGTTTGCAACTCAATATAATTGCATGGATTAGATTATAACAACTGGTGTTCCAAAAAGAAAAAAAAAAAAAAGCAAATCCTTTTAGGGTAGCTAAACATGCCCTAATAGTATTAAAAATAAGAAAAGGGAGGAGCTTTATAAAGGGGCTATATTCTCCCTAATAGATGGTCATAGGGTAACCAATTGTCCATCGTTAATTGCTTTTTAAGGTGGTCATTTGTGCTCCAACAACATGTAACGAAAGAAAATTAAGGGACTTTTGAGGTTTGTTTTAGCTGCCATAAAATATTGATATTAGGGCAAGAATCTTTAAGGGCAGTTAGTACCGTCTTTAGCACCTATTGCAACACCTTATATATGAGGCAAATAATCGATCGCCCTAATAGTTTTGACCGCCTCATTAGATTACCTATTAAGGCAATTTTGACCCCCTTAAAAAGCTTAATTTGTTGTAGTGTCCTCTATTACCACTCTTTTCCCTTCCAGTGTATCTGATCTAGTTAGATAATAAAGAATTTGGAAATATGTTCTCAAGGTGTTTGTTTTCAACCCAAAACTCCTTTACATATATATATGTAGATGGAAAATGATGGCTATCTTAAAACAAATCATGGAAAAGATTGATAGGAATGTGAGGTTTAGGTCAACTATATGTATATATATATATATATATATATATATATTATTTAAATATTGTATTAGTTAAGTTATGTACATATAGTATTAAGATGAATTTAGGCTTAATTAAGTTTTCAAGGTTGTCAGTTCAAGTTGTTAGATGTTTTACTCTATATATTATTTGAGAAAAGCTTCTATAGTCTCATCCCCCATTTGACAAGACCTTTTTAGTATTTCATTCTATCTTTAATTTACATTTCTTTGAATTTAGATTGTTGAGTATATAACTAATCTAACGGTTCAAATTTAATAGATTATAAATTAAAAGTGAAATGGAAGACTGAATGAATCCTATAAAAGCCAAGAACAAAACGTTACAAAAATCCCTATTTGAGGTTAACTTATTAGAATTAAAATGAATTTAGATATATATTGAGACGTGTTTTACTAACTCTATTTTCCCCCCTTTTTAAGGGAAACATCTATTTAAGATCATTTTAGTCTTAATAACTAAATGCTACATAGAATCCTTTTGCCTTAGCAGAGCATCCAAACATTTTGAATGTTATCATCCTTCATATTTGCCCATCGCTAGTAAAGCCACGTGGCACATGAGTGCCAATAATACGTAACTGAATAGAGAAAGAAACGAGATGAGAAGTGAAAAAATATCTTATTCAAACGTTTACAAGAGGAGTAAGCTATTATTCCAAACCTCTGAATTGACCATTCAAATAATTTTCAATTAGAAAAAAACATGAAAAATGAATTGTAACCATTGATGGGTTGTATAAGCAGCTTAGGTATGTAGTAACCTTATTAGAAATAATGAAACTCCGTGAAAGGTGGCATCTATAGAAGATTTTAATCTTGTGCCGTCAGTTTATGATTCAAGAAAACCAGCTGTAGAAGAAGTGTTAATTACTTGATGATCATCATCTTGCACGAAATGATGTACATTTCAAGTGAAATATAGAAGAGCATGACATATTATAATTATGTGCTTTAGCATTTTTTAGGATAATTTATATGATTTTTTTTTTTAACTCATAGTTATGTAACGTATTGCCCTTTAACCACAAAATTCCTAAGCATGTAGATACTTAAACAGGCTTAAAATCATCATCCTTCATCCATAGAGAATTAAAACAACTGAATTTATAGTAGATAAAGTGGTAACAATAATAACGTGGAAAAAAGAAAGTTTCATGGTATTTCGAAAACTAAACAAGTGGTGGCTGGGCTAGTATCTTGAGATTATTTTAGGTCTTTAATTGGTCTACTAGATTACCTGTAATGGATTAAAACAAACGAAAATATAACACTTAAAAAAATAATTATACAAGTCTTAGAACAAAAAGACAGATTATATAAATAGAAAAAATGTGTTTCATGGGGAATATATGACTGGTGTGTCTTAAAGAAAGATCCGGATAGGCAGCAACCTCGGACATGCACTCGTACTTAAAACCCATTAATAAATTTAAAGTTCCAAAATTTCATAATATAGACTATAATAATATATAATATATTATATGAACAATAAATTAACGTTGTAATATGTATCATATCGTGTCATGTAATAAATAGTGATACGTGTTATGCTGTACATATGATATTATCGTAAATACTCTATAAAATATTAGCAAAACACGCATACGTGTACCAAATATCAAATTATTGGCAAAGTAATTTTGGAACATTCCAAAGTAAAATATATATAATCGTGCGATAAATTTAATCAGACTATTTTGACAAAACCAAATCTCGTAATAAGTGGTGGATAAGACATTTATAAATGGGTTATTCCCTCTAATATTATAATATAATATATTATAGACTATTTTGATACGTTCTCATCTCTACTCCTCGTATTACTGGTTATAATTCTATCTTTTAGGGTCAAGGGAACATTTCTTAGTACCCTCCTTTTTTAAAGGTCTACCAAACAAGCTACATTTCTTATAGCAATATGCCACTATAATTGTATCAATTTTCAAATTTGAAATGAAGAGCGGTTAGATCTTATCAAAAGAAAAGAAAACGAAAAATCATATTAGGAAGTAGAAATTTTTCGACCCACATGAAATTGAAATTATACTAGAAAGTGGAAATTGTATAAGTGGTCATATTCATCATCATCTACAAACCTAGTCTCGAGTCTAATTTTTCGATTTTTTTTTTAATTTATTTTCTCATTTTTTAATTAATCTTAAACCCTAATCTATTTAGTATTAATTCTCAACTAAAGAATTTAGGAAATTTAGGTTCTTTTAAAATAACTTTTGGAGTCGCAATCGCCACCCGATCGGAGTCGAAAAAAAAAAACCATAATCAATTGGATAAATTGACTATAATTTAACTACCAGTTTTTTATTTTAATTTAAATAAAAAAACATAAGGGTTTTGAATTCGGAAATAATCTATTGAACTATAACGAGTATTACTATTTATTTATCAAATTTAGGTTTATTTTTTAAATTATAATATTTTTTTAAGAAAATATAAAAACAAAAAGAAAAACCTAAATTTCTACATATTTTATTATCTCCCCGAAAGTACCATATACCCACTAACCAGGATTAAATAACTGTAGTATGTTAATTTATTTTAATTTTTGAAAATCAATCAAATTTACATTATTATTTATTCAATTTACTCAAATAAAAAAAACTAAGGGGTTCTAATTCTCAAGTGTTAAAGAAAAAAAAACTCTCTAAAACCTATTAAAATTTCTTTAAAAGGATTCTTTATTTATTTTATATAAAAAAATAGTTTTCTATGAGAAGGATTCTAAAAAACTAATCCTAAAAATTCTTAAACTAACATATATATATATATATATATATATAAATTAATACCAAAATCTCCTAATATATTAGTATATGTTAAATAAGTAAGAATCTAATAAAATAATAATAATAAATATAACTACTAAGGACCTGCAGCAAAAAGATAAACTAAAGTCAGTATAAGTTTTATATATATATATATCATTTATAAAATAAAGAAAAAAACAAAAGACCAACAACAGCCGAATCGGATTAGGGGGAATTCTTAACGCGCGGGTCGGATCCCCAACAATGGTAGCAAATCCGATTTCGCGCAAGGACTTCTGGCGAACGAATCGATCGGGTGATGACAATTTCATGCGAATTGTATTGGTGAAAATTAGCTCGGATCCAACGCCTTGAAGAACCGTAGTGATTTTGGCAGTGTTTAAGGTTGGTGGCCGGTGTTCACTGTACTTAGCCGTGTTGCGACGATGAATGGTGACAGCGGAGTAGTGTTTGTGCATTGTGATCATGGGCTTGTGTCTAATGTTGTTGATTCAATGATACTGGGCATGAATGTGGGTTAGAAGGTAGTGTGGTGTGTTCAGTGTCGGGGTTGTGTTTGCGACAGGTTTGGGTCGAACAGTTGGCTGTAGGCGACTGGTGGAGACGAGTGATCGTCAAATTGGGCAAGTCGAGAAGGTCTAGGTTGAGCGGGGCTATGATGTTCGTTGTGGATGTGGGGTTGAAGGGCGTGTGTTTCACGTGGAGTGGTTCTGTCTCCTGTTGTGGGTGTGTCCGGTGCTACAGCTATGTTGGGGCGTATGTGTTGAGTTTGGGTCACGATCGGCAGCGAACGGCAGTGTGTTGGGTCTGTGTACTTGGGTCAAGATACAGGGTAGTTGATAGGGTTTGGGTCGCACGTGTGGGCGGCTTAATGATCGCACGATGATGGTTATGCGACTGTGGTCGTATGCGAGTCGACGAGGAGCAGCTGTCAGTGGGTGACCCAAGTAAGGAGAGAGGGGGATTGGATTGCATTCAGGAGTGGTGTTTTAGGGTCGGTTGGGTCACTATTGGGTTAGGGATGTTGGTTGCATGATGTTTATGGCAGTGGGTTCGGAGTATGTGAAGGGATGTTGTGTTGTTTGCTATCATGGTGTGGACTTCGACAGCGGGACTGCAGTGGTGATCAGCGTAGTGGCGTTGGACAAAAGTCAGTGCAGTGGCGGGGGACAGGGAGCGAAGTGGCGTGGGTGTTGTGCTCGTGCATGTTGAGGGTTGCGTGGGCTGACTGTGGAGTGGACGGTGGAGTTCCGTGGATGTTGCTTTGAATGAATGGAAGTACAGGGCTATGGGCTATGGAACGAGGATGTTTGGTTCAGTTTTCTCCCTCAAAAAAATTTTTTTTATGGCATGTTTCTTATTTATAAAACTTGAAATGAATGTTTGGTATCGATTTGAATCTAATTAAATTATTTTTAAATTATATATATCAATTTAAATTTAATTTAATAAAAATTAAATTAAACTTATGATTTTAAATTGATTTCATATCGAATATTTTAATATTTATCTACTAAATCGTTGATTTGTATTTTAATTTTTAATATAATTAAATTATATTTAAAATATATAACTTTTTAAAATAATTATTTAAATTAAACTAAAACTAGAACTATTAACTCTAAAATAATTTACTTTTTAAAATTCTAAAATTTTATAATTTTTTTTTATTTTCATCATTTTCAATTTTTATTATTATTATTATATATTTTCTTTTTTAAGTTACAGCTTTTTTTTTAATAAAAACTAGAACTATAACTATTAAAATAAAAATCGAGTATCTATACCCAATTAAGATGTTAATTAGCAACACAGCAGGCTTTTCCTCTCCCTTCAATATCTCCAAAGTACTAGAAGGAATGTTCTTCCGCATTTGCCTCACCTAGTCAACCGGCATCACATGGTTTCCGTGTGTAACCGAGAAGTGCGATCCTAGTCCTACCTAGGCAATATGCATCGACGTACGCCTTATGGAAGGCGTGCATGAAGTTCGTAAGAACGACTCAAACCCTTGTCGCAGATTTCCCGGCTTAGAATTCTCTGAGGTTGCCATGATGCATTGCTTTTCCACCTAGTTTTAAAATAAGAGATAGATCAAGTTTATATGTCAAGAGCATATATAGAAGAATTTCAAATGATTATAACAAGGGAACAAAATCCAGTTAAAATTAGTAGATATTGATATAAGGATGTGAAGGTAAATCAAATTCATCAAAACAACTGAGAAAAGACCAAAAAAAAAAAAAAAAAAAAAGGCCCCCCAATATCTCATAAAAACTTTCTTTAAAATATCTACAGCCAAATCCCTTCTTGCAGCTAAATGAGAAATTTAAAAAATAAAAAATAAAAACAACAAAATCATCTTCTAGGTCCTAAATTACATGGCTCAAAGTCTGCACTGTAAAAGAATCTATTCTCAACTCTAAGGAAGTTGGTTTTCACCGTCCTCGTACTAAACTTTGAGAATTCATAAAATTCGACCTTATTTGGCCTCCCCATGAGTGCAACATCGATGTTGTATAGTGCCAAGGGATGAAAATCATTCTCTTCCTTCGTAGTTGCTTTTACTTCTATTGTTTTCTCTCTTCTCCAAACATCCCCCTTTTCCATGATCCATAAATCCATAAATTTTGAATTATCGTTCGTGCTTACGAGTCCTAGTTTCCCTCGGCGATTTACTAGAAGCTTGTACTTGTTAAAACATGAATCATCATCCGATAACGAATGCGGAAGTTGAATTAGTCTCCAATTCTCCTCGTGCATATCAAATGCAAATAAACGTTCACATGGCGAGACGAAACAATAAGTCGACCCAGAAACAGTTACCGGATCCTCATTATCATTGAAAATACATGAATCATGTGGCAGTTTGATGTCATCTAAACGCTCCCACTTCCAACGTTCGGAATCAAAAACCTCACATACATATGTCATATATCTTTGCGATTTGTTCTCTCCGCTTGAAACTCTAACTATTTTGTAATGCAAAGGTTTTTTCCTGATCACAAGCAAAGAAATCTTATTCGTGAAGAAACGTGTCTTAGGGTTTGGGATCTTCCTCCACTCTTTGGTAGTGGGCTTGCATACATAATATTCTGAGATATTTGGTTTATAATCACCAAACTCTTTCTTACATAGCAGAATTCCCTCATGACATGCAAGAATTTTTGTCGAACTAGTACAAGGTAAAAATTCCAAGGACAATTCATTACCATGCGAATTTAGCTTTTGAATTGGCACGAAAAGCGACGAGTGTTTACAATTGATCATTCCTTGAATGAAGTAACCTTCAACAAAGTTGGCCCTCTGAGGATGGAGAAACATGAACATTGGCTCATAAGATAGTGAATTCCACTCCTTGTTCACAAGTCGGATTTTCACAAGATCTTGAAGAGGAATCCGAGTTGCTATCTCTAGAACTAAATCTAAAGCGGGTTCGTCAAATTGCGCCATTATTAGGGAAGAGATTGATGATCGAATCGTAGATTGTGTTGTGTGAGTGAATTTACATGATGAAGTGCTTAATAAATTCACGTAAGTATATATAGTGGCACCCAAAATTTATGCAAACTTGATGTTTAGCTAGATTTGGCATCTATGGCAAAAAAGGAAAGTACCAAAAAGATTTGCTTATTGATGCAATCCATAATAATGATTATACTTGAATACTGATTGTTTATATTTCAAATAGACACCGTAATTGAGATTTATCCATTATATTTCAGATATCGATGAAATTCCAAAAAGCTTACATTATATATATATATATTTATGCATATTCTTTTTGGCCAGCATTGTATTTTATATTTGAATCAGAACTTTTGAACGTTCAATAAGGTAAAAGAAAAATAACAAGCAGCATTTAAAAACATAAAACTAAAATCATAAATTTTTTCTACTTTTCGCGAAATAATCCATGCATTTAGCCATTTAGTAGGGAAGAGATTTAAATCTCTGCATCAGTTGAATCCAAACAAGCATGATATGTCGGCCAAGAAAAGTATATATTAAATATAATTTTAAGATTATTTTTTAACTAATAAAATCTGAACTTATAGATGAAGATTAAGTTTGGTTTTTTCTTTTATTTATTTATTGTTTCGTTGATAGAATTTGACGTAGCGTGTGTAAAAGAGTATAGAAAACTCAAAACTCTTTGTTTCTGTGATAGTATGATGAAAAGAAAATAAATATATAAGTTTATATGTATATATACATGTATACATACAAATAAACTATTAAAATAATCCCTAAAGAAATCTTATAAATAAAACATTAAATAATAAAAGAAAACACACTAGAAACTTTAAAGTGCATTTTCTAAGACCTAAACAACCTTAAAAGGGTATGAAATTCTCTTTTTGGAAACATATTATAATAAAAAAAAAAATTCACATATCAAAAGTTACGCCTGTTTTATTGGTAACCATAAAACTGGTTTACTTGTTTGCTTATTTTGTTGTTCCATCTATCCACATCAAAGTATTAAAGTATGTTGAATTTTTCTTTTTTATAATCTAGCCGCTTTGTTGTGGGTTCAACTAATGTTTATTTTTTATGGTCGAATGTGGGTAATATTCATAATATTTACTGAATGTTCTTAGTGAAACGAGATATTTAATAAATGTTGATTATATTTAGTAAGAATATTTTAGGGGTTACATATACTATATCATGCACATAATAATAAAATATACATTATGTATCCTAGAATCTAAAACCTACAAAATTATAAACATAGGTTCAAAATATGTTAGATTTAATTAAACTAAGTAATATTATATTTTTAATTATTGTTTTGGTATCATAATTTTATTGGTGGTGTATCATATTGCATGTTATATAAGGTCATGTGTTTAGTGTGTGAATGTTAAGAGAGTCAATTAATGAACGCTAATGCTATAAGCATAGGTTTCTTCTATTGAATAACTGATTTCTTAATTGAGTAAACTTTAGTCCCTACAAAATAGGTTCCAGTTTACAAGAGCTCAAATTTCATACCTTAGCAAACTGGAAAATTTGGAGTTGAATTTAGTACCCGCTTTGAAACCCCGTCCTACCATGCAGAGTCTTGCCGAATATTCCTGTAGGTTACAAATTCTTTAGATACATTACTTTTTTTTTTTTTTTTTTTTTTAGGTATTTTGTGAATTATGGAGCAAAATTACGTACGTGAGACATTGTATGGAGGGAATGTAATTTAAAAAATTTGATTTTCGCATCTAGTGATAAAATTCTAAAACCTTTTCATTATAATGTTATGTTTGAATCGATCCCTTTCACGGTTAATCAATCAAAGGAAGAATAATAAGAAATATTTAAAAACACAAAATTTAACTCGTAAATTTTTTTCTACTTCATACAAAATAATTCATGCATTTAGCATGCTATACCTTTCATTTATAGTTGGTACACTGTTCGTATTCGAACTACTTAGGGAGGGAAAAAAAAAAAAAAAAAGTACCTTAATGTTGATATCACCACTACAATTTTGACGTATTGAGATACGTACTTACTTGTATCTCATAAAATTACTAGTTAGGACACTTCATCTATTAGATTACGAAATTATTGTGTTTCTGCAGTGCCCTATCGGTAGCTATAGCATTAGGTCATTAAGATACATGCTTATCTTCATTGATGTGCTAGTCAATGTATCAATTCCCAACAATGTCTTCTCTCTCTCCCTTCATTCTCTCCCTCCTTACCAGCGGAATGCTATCCGCACTTGCCCTCCCTAGTCAATCGGCACTAACATCCAAAGGTACGGCGGACGCCACAAGTGCAATTCTACTCAAAGCTATGCATCGACGTACGCATTGCGGAAGGCATGCATAAGGTTCGCAAGAACAAGTCAAACCTTGTCCCAGGTTTTCCGTTTAATAATTCATTGATGTTCCTCTGATGCATAGCTTGTCCGCCAATTTTTGAAATAAGGGATAGAAAAGTCATACATCGAGGACATAGAGAAATTTGAAAGAATGATAACGATTAAAAAATACAAAAATTTCCTTAGAGAAATTTGCATCCTTCTTTCCTTAGAAAATTAAGATTCAACAAAACAACCAAGAAATGCAAAAAAGTGCCTCCGAATATCCCATAAAAACTTTCCTGAGAAAAAATCTATAGCGAAACTAAATCCTTCTTACAACTGAAGAAAAAACATAAATAGACAAATAAGAAACAAAATCATCTTCTAGGTCCTAAATTACATGGCTCGATGTTTGTGCATTGCAAGAGCATGTATTCTCAACCCTAAGGAAGTTGGTCTTCACCATCCTTGTACGAAAATTTGAGAATTCATAAAATTCGACCTTGTTTGGCCTCCCCATGAGTGCAACATTGATGTTGTACTATAATGCCAACGGAAGAGAATCACTCTCTTCCTTCGTAGTTGCTTTTACTTCCGTTGTTTTCTCCTTTCTCCGTATATCCCCTTTTTCGACGATCCATCAATCCATTAATTTTGAATCATTGTTGGTGCTAATGATTCCCAGTTTCCCTTGGTGATTCACTAGAAGCTTGTAATTGGTAAAACTTGAATCATTGTCCAACCATGAATGCAGAAGATAGATCAGCCTCCACTTCTCCTTGTACATATCAAATGCAAATAAGCATTCACATGGGGAGATCAAACAATACGTCGTCCATGAAACTCTTACCCAATCCTCATCGTCACTAAAAATACATGAATCATGTAGCAGTTTGATGTCATCTAAACGCTTCCACTTCCATCATTCAGAATCAAAAGCCTCACATACATATGTCATATATCTACGTGATTTGCTCTCTCCGCTGGAGACCAATGATTTTGTAATGCAGACGGCTTTTTCTCATCCACAACCAAAGAAATCTTATTTGTGAAGAATCGTATCTTAGGGTTTGGAATCTTCGTCCACTCTTTGGTAATAGGCTTGCATACAAAATATTCGGAGACGTTTGGTTTATAATCGCCGAACTGTTTCTTACATAGTAAAATTCCCTCGTGACAGACAAGGTAAAAAATCCAAGGACAAATCAAAACCATTAGAGTTTCCATTACCATGCAAATTTGTTTTATGAATTGGAACAAAAAGGGACGAGTATTTGCAATTGATCCTTGCTTGGACAATGCAACCTTGAACAAAGTTGGCCCTCCGAGGATGGAAAAACATGAACCTTGGCTCATAAGTTAGTGAATCCACGCCTTGTTCACGAGTCTGATTCTCGCAAGATCTTGAAGAGGAATCCGAGTTGCGATCTCAAGAACTAAATCTGAAGTGTGTTCATCAAAATGCACCATTAGTAGGGAAAGAGATTGATGGTCAACTGGTATAGATTGTGTTGTGTGGTGTGAATTTACTTGATGAGGTGTTATCTTTTATCTATCAGTGGCACTCAAATTTATATTTACTTGATGTTTATGCTAGATTTAGCATCTATGATTAAAAAGGAAAGTACAGAAAAGATATGCATATTGATCACAATTATGATTATACCTATGAATACCTAATTTTATTTTTCAAATAGATACCAAAAGTAAGATTTATCAACTATCGGTTTAAATGATTTGATTTCCGGATGGTGATGATGAAATTCTAAAATGTTTTCATTATATAGATATGTATATTTTGTGTAATCTTTTTGGTCAGCACTCAGCATTGTGGGTTATATTTGAATCGAAAGGTTAATAAGGAAAAAGGAAAATTCAGCAAGAAACATTCAAAAACATAAAATTTAACTCATAAAATTTTTTCTACCATTTACAAAATAATTCATCCACTTAGCCATTTACTAGAGAAAAGATTCAGATCTCTATATTATTTCGATTTGATAAATCAAGCACATATTAATATATTGGCCACGAAAAGCATATATTATTAATAAGGCTTTATGATTATTTATTTACTAATAAAATCTAAACTGATAGAGCATCTTGCGGAAAAACATTATAACTTGTTGTAATGGAATTGAATTTGAAGCACTTTCCTTAAAAGATTTTAACCAGGATTAATCCGAAAGATAATCGTATTGTGGATCTTCTCGAATCTAAATCTCCACTTTCAACATATGAACTTGTTGATTGTAAGGAATGAACTAGATGTGGTAAGGAGAATTAGGCTTGAATCCCTTGAATTAGGTGCGTTGATGGGCTCCTTACTTCGAGTCACCTGTAAAAAGCCTCATGTATGTTCATCCACCAGGATCCTCTTACACTCAAGTTAATAGGAAGGATCAAAAGAGAAGGAATTGGGAGGTATCCGAGCATTCTAGCACTTTAAGAGAGGTGCTCGAGTTTGGTGGGTGTAGATGTATTAAGGAAACTATATGGTTCTGAAGATTTGAGTCCCCTTATCTACCTAAGTCATATGTTGACCTGGGGTTCATCTGTACTAGCTAGTAAGGGATATACACTGAAGGGTTGACAAGTTAAGTCTGGGTGATGGTCGATCATGACTACGCTAATAGCTACGTTTGTAATTTGAGCCTTTGACATCTAAAGAGTATGTTAGGTATGTTTCCATACCATAAATATTAAGCCACCATTAATGAACTAAGGAAGAGGATGGTTACTAGAGATAAATGCCCCCGAAGATGTAGGAGAAGGGGTCTAAGTGATCCGTAAACTATAGGTTAGGCTCTAAAGGAAAGCTTAAGGGGGGTAAGAGGTATCCACACATAGTAGGCTCGGGTTAAGCTCACTCAAGTGGTTGGTCAAGTTCTCAAGGATCAAATGCTCTCAAAGTGAGCCTTTAAAGCATTAGCACACAGTGAAGGACTCAAATAAGGGAAGGGTTTGGCCATCCTACTATTGAGGGTACTCAAAAGGCCTCAACTTAGATTTCTACCTCAGGCTAACCTAAAATGAAGTATCAACACTTATCTCCCAACTCTCCTCAACGTTGAGGATGTTAAGAGAGTAGGTTTGCCAACGATATGAGGCCAAGGCAATGAAGGTCTTGTTTCGAACTATGCTTTAAGGTACTTTATTGGTCAAATTGATGTTTGAGATATCTTATAGGGATTGTTCTAGTGTATAGTGGTATTTGGTGTGATTAACATGATTGTTAGGTCACTCAAGATGCAATGATGGTTTCTTAAGAAGAGCAACGTACATTAATGACTTTTTAAAGAAGGTAGCACACGTAAGGTGTCAGAGTGCATGGCCACATTAACAATTCACATCTACAAGGAATCTGAGCCAAGGCTGACAAGGACATGTAGATTGTCACGACCTGAAATGGGGCCTAATATAATTATCCCAAAATCATCATATTACGTATACACCCGCAATATAAAGATGACCTTACAAGGAGATTATAAGACTCCAATTAGATATTAGCTCATTACATGTAATCGTAATTTATATACTATATTTATATGAATATTTCTAAAGAAACCAATATTCCTCAATTCATCAAAATCGTAAAGAATCAAAATCTCCTACCAAACAATAAGATTAGGTAATCAAAACAATTTAGAAGGTATTGGTTCAAAATAAGTCTAAAAAGGTAGAGATTTTGAAAATGGAGCAAGTTTTGACATTCTCATTCACACAATCTAAGTTCAATCTAAAAATCATTTTATCTTATACCTATCCTTCATAGTATGAGTCTTGAACACTTGTTACTTGGATCTTAACCAATTCCCAACTTTGATACAATCTGCAAGAAAGACTATTGGGAAGTGAGCAAAACCACATTTCAGTAAGATCATTCCTAATAGCATACAACAAGCAATTAGCAAGCAATTTATCAACTATTAGCATGCAATGCATGTATAACCATATGAATGCAACAATATACATAATCATTCAAAAACTATGTATAGCCTAAATTTATGCCCTTTGATTGCTAGGAATTGAGAAATAAGTACCAACACGTCAGCTCCAATCACCACTACTTTGAGCTAAATCACCCTTGACCTAATCTCTTATTAATTAATGCATCAAAAATACTGCAAGCCTAGCTCAAGTAGGGTTTTAATTAATATTAAAATAGTGATTTGATACTACATAGATGCTCAAGAATATGTGTAGCCTTAAGCGGTTATATTTACGGATGGAGCCTCAATCAAAGGATGACATTCCTAGATACGTAGTAGTTATTAGAGGTCAAGGCGAACTTACATCGGACGAAGCATCACCTTTGTATGGCCTCTCCGTGCACCTGCAAGATGTTGATGACCTTCTTGCAGTCGGGCAATGCATGTTCGATTTAAATTTTAAGTTGAATAGTTGTTATATTAGTTATGAGGTGATCAAACAAATAAAGAAGGCACTCAACAACAAGAATGCAATTAATAAACATAACATCCAATTTCCAATTTCATCTAATTTAGAGTATTTTTGCACAATATAGCAAGCGATATCAAGCACATGTATTACCTACATCCCCAAGCAATTCAATTTCATATTATATATTAATTAAAGTGCAATTACACTATAAACATAAACAACTATGATAATTACCAAAAGTCACTCACTTGTAGATAATGGAGCACTAGTCGTAATGATCCCTAGATATCTCGAGGGTATAACCAACTTTACCTAGCAATGAAAAGGACTAAAATGAGTTTATAGAATGCAAAGGAACTAAAGTTGGCACGAATAACTAACTAAAGTTTACCTACTTCTAGTGATGACCTGTTTTCGTATCCTAACCACAATTTCCTCTTTTTAAGTTAGAATTTTGAAATCTTATAGTCATTTTATTCTTCAAGATCTAGTTTCTTTGAAGATGTCATAATTTTTAGAAATATGGCTCGACCTTTAAGAATTAGTAAAATTAATCAATTGAATTTATAAGTCAATTAAATTTTGCTAAATTAGAGGTCGTATTACTTAATTTGGTTTTGGCTCGTGATTGTTAAAATCATGAGTAAAAAATACTATTATACAAATTTATAATTTTATAATATTTTTTTCGATTAAAATGAATATAAAATTGTTTATATAAAAACTTTTTATAAAATTATGAATTTTAACGTATGATTTTATAAATTTACGATTTTATAAATTTTATATGATTTTATTAATTATATGCATTTAAATGAACAATAAAATCATAATTTTAACAATTCTATTTCGACCAAAATACTGATGCTTCACCCTATTACGTTTCTCGGGGGTTCAATTCTAATTCTAGTTTTATTTGAGTACAACTACGAAACTAGAACTAGTACTCGATCTAAATGCACATATTACTAGGTTTGTTAATGTTTGAGGATATGTGTATAAGTATGTAGATTTACAATCTATTGCATTTTAGTCGATTATTTCAACATGGTGTATGATTGCGTATGGGCACATATCAATATATCGAAACGTGTACTTAATCTAATCCTTTTGTTGATATGTTAGAATGAACCATGATAAAATTTAATAATTTGTGCTTTAGAAGTTTATGGGCTATCCCAACATTTCGATATTTATACGTATAGATATACTCATTTTGAAATGTGTAATTATATTAGTACAATAAAAATTAAATCAATTATAACTTATGCTTAATGTCCAATTTAAATATATTTATATATATATATATATATATATATATCCATATGCTAGATTATATACTTTTGCAACATGTAAATTGGAATATTCTTTTGCTTCCATTATTCTTAACTGCATCTACAATGTATTTAGAGTTAATTTACGCAACTCATCTTAAGAATATGCACACCATACCTAATCAATAATGTTTCAACATACTTATCTAATTATCTCTCTTTATTATATATTTCGTTAATAATTAATACTCTAATCCTTTAATCATATAACACGTGATTTTTTTTCTATAAAATGTAATTTATATATATATATATATATATACGCACGTTATCGAGATGCTTCTCATCATACAAATGATACCCTAGTTTTCAAGTTACTTGATCTAAAACTTTTGAGAAGTATTCTCCTTTTTTAGTTTAGACTTTAGAATGAACCAACAAAGTTAAATGGATTATCCCTACAAAATTCGTTTCTTAAGAAAAAGTTTATAAAAAAACTTTCTTCTTAAATATTAATGTAAGTCTATTAGCATAATTCATTATCTACTCCAGTTTTAAAATATAAGGTGGCGCTATAGATATACCATCTATCAATCGGTGAAGGATAGAAAATAAGTACATATACATGGAACAATACCTATCAAATTATGGCAAGATATATATTTAGGTTTATGTATTGTAATAACCTCATTAACAATGAATCAAAAATAATAAATACATACCAAAATAATCACACTGAACGAAGATGATCTGGAAAGGCTCAATGCTATAAATTGCTCTATTGGTTTATAATATTAATAGTTAATAAATGCTAAATATATGTTTTTTTTTTACCTTAAGTTATGGAAGTGAAACTGCAACATACAAAAATTTATGTATCGCCTATTTGTAGAAAGTTTAAGATACCCAAAAATTGAAAATCTAATAATATTATATACAGTAAATTTGGCGAATTAAACTGTAACATCTAGCATGTCATTTCCTAAGCATCACAATTGAATTATATAGGTTGATAATCAACAGGATCGAATCTATATGTATATTTCGTACCCTTAATCTTTATGAAATTTAGTATCATTAAGAGTTTTTAACTATTGTGAGTTAGAGTCAAGGATTACTTTTCAAGAAGGCTTTAATATGCACATACGGCGAATACACTTGTATCTATTAGGACTAGGTTTCACACTGCTTGATAAGTTACAACTATTCCTATATATACACTCGTACACATATATATATATATATATATATAACATTCTATCTATCATTATTTGTGTGTGTATTTTCTATTTTAATTTTAATATATGTGTATGTATATATANTACGTAGTAGTTATTAGAGGTCAAGGCGAACTTACATCGGACGAAGCATCACCTTTGTATGGCCTCTCCGTGCACCTGCAAGATGTTGATGACCTTCTTGCAGTCGGGCAATGCATGTTCGATTTAAATTTTAAGTTGAATAGTTGTTATATTAGTTATGAGGTGATCAAACAAATAAAGAAGGCACTCAACAACAAGAATGCAATTAATAAACATAACATCCAATTTCCAATTTCATCTAATTTAGAGTATTTTTGCACAATATAGCAAGCGATATCAAGCACATGTATTACCTACATCCCCAAGCAATTCAATTTCATATTATATATTAATTAAAGTGCAATTACACTATAAACATAAACAACTATGATAATTACCAAAAGTCACTCACTTGTAGATAATGGAGCACTAGTCGTAATGATCCCTAGATATCTCGAGGGTATAACCAACTTTACCTAGCAATGAAAAGGACTAAAATGAGTTTATAGAATGCAAAGGAACTAAAGTTGGCACGAATAACTAACTAAAGTTTACCTACTTCTAGTGATGACCTGTTTTCGTATCCTAACCACAATTTCCTCTTTTTAAGTTAGAATTTTGAAATCTTATAGTCATTTTATTCTTCAAGATCTAGTTTCTTTGAAGATGTCATAATTTTTAGAAATATGGCTCGACCTTTAAGAATTAGTAAAATTAATCAATTGAATTTATAAGTCAATTAAATTTTGCTAAATTAGAGGTCGTATTACTTAATTTGGTTTTGGCTCGTGATTGTTAAAATCATGAGTAAAAAATACTATTATACAAATTTATAATTTTATAATATTTTTTTCGATTAAAATGAATATAAAATTGTTTATATAAAAACTTTTTATAAAATTATGAATTTTAACGTATGATTTTATAAATTTACGATTTTATAAATTTTATATGATTTTATTAATTATATGCATTTAAATGAACAATAAAATCATAATTTTAACAATTCTATTTCGACCAAAATACTGATGCTTCACCCTATTACGTTTCTCGGGGGTTCAATTCTAATTCTAGTTTTATTTGAGTACAACTACGAAACTAGAACTAGTACTCGATCTAAATGCACATATTACTAGGTTTGTTAATGTTTGAGGATATGTGTATAAGTATGTAGATTTACAATCTATTGCATTTTAGTCGATTATTTCAACATGGTGTATGATTGCGTATGGGCACATATCAATATATCGAAACGTGTACTTAATCTAATCCTTTTGTTGATATGTTAGAATGAACCATGATAAAATTTAATAATTTGTGCTTTAGAAGTTTATGGGCTATCCCAACATTTCGATATTTATACGTATAGATATACTCATTTTGAAATGTGTAATTATATTAGTACAATAAAAATTAAATCAATTATAACTTATGCTTAATGTCCAATTTAAATATATTTATATATATATATATATATATATATATCCATATGCTAGATTATATACTTTTGCAACATGTAAATTGGAATATTCTTTTGCTTCCATTATTCTTAACTGCATCTACAATGTATTTAGAGTTAATTTACGCAACTCATCTTAAGAATATGCACACCATACCTAATCAATAATGTTTCAACATACTTATCTAATTATCTCTCTTTATTATATATTTCGTTAATAATTAATACTCTAATCCTTTAATCATATAACACGTGATTTTTTTTCTATAAAATGTAATTTATATATATATATATATATATACGCACGTTATCGAGATGCTTCTCATCATACAAATGATACCCTAGTTTTCAAGTTACTTGATCTAAAACTTTTGAGAAGTATTCTCCTTTTTTAGTTTAGACTTTAGAATGAACCAACAAAGTTAAATGGATTATCCCTACAAAATTCGTTTCTTAAGAAAAAGTTTATAAAAAAACTTTCTTCTTAAATATTAATGTAAGTCTATTAGCATAATTCATTATCTACTCCAGTTTTAAAATATAAGGTGGCGCTATAGATATACCATCTATCAATCGGTGAAGGATAGAAAATAAGTACATATACATGGAACAATACCTATCAAATTATGGCAAGATATATATTTAGGTTTATGTATTGTAATAACCTCATTAACAATGAATCAAAAATAATAAATACATACCAAAATAATCACACTGAACGAAGATGATCTGGAAAGGCTCAATGCTATAAATTGCTCTATTGGTTTATAATATTAATAGTTAATAAATGCTAAATATATGTTTTTTTTTTACCTTAAGTTATGGAAGTGAAACTGCAACATACAAAAATTTATGTATCGCCTATTTGTAGAAAGTTTAAGATACCCAAAAATTGAAAATCTAATAATATTATATACAGTAAATTTGGCGAATTAAACTGTAACATCTAGCATGTCATTTCCTAAGCATCACAATTGAATTATATAGGTTGATAATCAACAGGATCGAATCTATATGTATATTTCGTACCCTTAATCTTTATGAAATTTAGTATCATTAAGAGTTTTTAACTATTGTGAGTTAGAGTCAAGGATTACTTTTCAAGAAGGCTTTAATATGCACATACGGCGAATACACTTGTATCTATTAGGACTAGGTTTCACACTGCTTGATAAGTTACAACTATTCCTATATATACACTCGTACACATATATATATATATATATATATAACATTCTATCTATCATTATTTGTGTGTGTATTTTCTATTTTAATTTTAATATATGTGTATGTATATATATATATATATATATATATATATTTGATTATCAGGTTGCTTAAAGTTTTTCATAATTCATGAGCATGTAGATGGAATTACTGGCCAAAAAGTCTACTACATATGTACGTAGCTGTGAGCTACGATTTTTAATAATTTCTATTCTAATTAACCTTTTAATATTTAAAAATCCATTGAAAAACAAATGTTTCACCATATAAATTTATCCCTACTATGTATTATCGGGTACCTAACTGTTTTGTGAATTAGATTTTTTTTTTTTTTTTTCTCCCCTTCATTTACTGAGTTAATACTTAACCATGCAATAAAAGCCACAGTGAGGTGCAGTACCCTATATCATCTTCATGGTTTCAAACGTCTTAAATTAAAACAGGTTCCAAAAACTATATATTTCTAGGTTCACTTAACGTCAAGAAATCCCCATCTATATTCTTTGATCTTAATTGTTGTATGGTTCCAAACTCTGACTACTTAATTCACAACATCGCTTTAAAAAGGGATTTTTGGTTCAAGTAAAATTTAAAATAATTCCAACTCTAGTTTGCCACCAGCTTCACGCATAGACTTGGGAATTTACACATATCCTTTTTTCATTATTGTAGTTATTTTATTTCAGGTTTTTTTTTACTTCCTTTACATTTCTTTCTTGTGACAATTATTTCCTTGTTAATTTAAGATCGTAACACTCTGAAACTACTTGTATGACACATAGACTTACTCGAGTTAGCTTGGAGAACCATCGGTTGCTGATTTGCTTTCGACGACGACATGACGTTTGCCAATGGAGGTCTCGCTCTGTTTCATGATCTTTGAACTACACTACACATTATTACACCTGTGGAAAAGGTGGAGGAAAAAGAAGAATCGGGTCAGTTTTGATGGCTCAACAATTGCAAGTAGAGTTCTGGACGGAGTTAAGAGCTTACCTTTAGTACAAGTTGGGTGAATACAGCTACTTTGGCGACCTCACCGGAGTTTTATATTGTCAAAGAAGATAGCCCTGTTCTTGTCAAATGAAACAGGGGCAGTCTGGGTCATGCACGACGAGGTAAAAGAAAGAAGAAAGGAACTGCCACCAACGTAGATCAATGTGGAAAAGGGAATGGAGTGTGTGCGTGCTTCTTTAATCAAGTGATTTTAAGACACTCTTGATAAAGAATGAAGTTGTACTTGTTACTCGAAGATTTGTTTTGGAGTTGACATTTTTCAAAAGATACGGAAGATGGGAATGGGATTTAAGGGTGGAAGCTTGAAGATGATGATGATGCTTGACGGTAAGTGAAGAGAGAGATGGACAAACGGTAGAGACAGTTTGAGAAGGGAAGAGAGAGATTGAATCCTTGTGAGATTAGGGTTAAGATTTCAACATACTTGACGGATATAGGGTGGATTTATGAAAGGCAAAAGTACTTATGTGGCACCAGAATGGGGCTGGCATGATCTGCAAATGGATTGGCAAGGGGTTAAAGAAATTGTTGGACTAACTAATGTGGGCTGTAGAAGGTTACGGCCTGCCAGCTGAGGAAAGGAATGTGAGATTTAGAATTTGTGGCTGTAGACCGTGGGGTCTTAAGGGTCCAACAAGTTTGGGATTTGTTGTTTGCTTTTCTATAATAACCATCCTGCCATGATAATTACTTAAGAGTTCCTAAAATTTGTAATTTAATTTGGAAATTATCTTCAACCTGGAATCTAATGTTTTATCATAAGATTAATATGTACATTTTTAAGTTTAAAGTGGATTAGCGAATTCTTAAATATTTCTCAATTTCTATCCTGCAAAGAGATCAATCTCTGCTAAACTTTTCGAAACTACAAAATCGATTTATAAATTAAGTTACCTAGTTTCGGTATCTTTTAGGATATTTGCTTTTAGGCCCAAGGTTGAATCTAAATTTTGAATCTCAATCTTTAGGGCTTTAATTCATATATTATTTTTTCTTAAGCTATATCGATTTAGATAAAACTTAATTCTTCTTCTTTTTCTTTCTTTCTTTTTCTTTCTTTCTTTTTCTTTTAAACTATATACACACATATTAAGATTGGTATGCAATAGATTATCAGAATAATTTGAAAAATCTACTAATAACGTCTCATGTAGTTGAGATATAATTATTTATATGCCTCTTAGTATACTTTTTATGATATCTCTCAATAAAATCTTATATATGACTTATTTAAGATTTCCTCATTGGAAAGTTTTATTTTGTTACATTAATACAAATAATTTTATGTTTTCATGATCCTTTATATACATACCCTACAAAATCTCACATTTTCAAATTAATAGTGGCATCATAACAGAGACATTACATAAATAACTTGTTTTCGCTATGCAATCACTTTTAGTTTCTATTTGCTTACATAATTTTGTTGTACTTAATCATATCAATACTTTAATCTTTATTGATTGACCATTATCGATTGGATTTCTATTAGTTACATACAAGGAGATATTTTTAGAATTTCAAATATACATTTTGATATAAGTAAACATACTCTTATAAAAATGAAATACATATGCACATATATGCAATCAAAGAATTGAAACACTTGAATTTAAAATTAAGGTTTATAAACAAAATGCTATTTATTTGTATAGAAGGATAGAGAAAAAAGGTAATTACAAGGGCTTTTAAAGATAATTAGGATATTAAAGACAAAGCATGTTTATGATAGCTTATATATACATGTGACATACATCTAGATGTCAAATACACATTGTATAATACTATTATATACAATCCATTATATGATTTCAAAAGAAAAATATATATAGAAATTGTAATTGTTAACATGCAAATCCTTTGAGAATAACATCTAAAGTACATTGATGAATACCTTCACTTGTAATATAATGTATGATTTTGAAAATATTTTATTGGCATTAGCTTATATATACTGTATTGGTACTTATCTATTTTAACTAGTCTTTCAAATTTTTGCATAAAACTTTCTTTGTCCAATTTTGACAATATTAAGTAATAATCTTGCTTTTTTATTTTGTATTCAAAGATTTTATTTTTCCTAACTAACTTATTAGTTTTATAGAGTCTTACATGGATGGCCATAATATGGCACACATCTTAGCAATTGATACATACTTAGTAGTGCAGAGAATTGCTCATCTTCCCCTTTGACTTATCTATATAAAGAGATACTTAGGAGGCCTCATTTCTCATATTTGACTTTCAAGTAAGGAGAGACTCTACAAAAATTTTACCTTAAGAGCTCATTGTCCCACTCTTGATTCTTTGCTATAACATCTTCGCATTTCATTATTCTCACGTAGTAGACATGGCCGATCAAAGTGCTTCTACCTCTTAAGGTGAGCCTTCGAGCACTTCTATCTTAAGGGAGATAGATGAGGAGTACAAAGAGGCAATCTTTGAGAGGGGTGGTAACCTTTCTCCCTGTAAATGATGGTAATAGTGGTGAGGGGCTATAACAACGAAGATGTGTTACTTAGTTTGGTTTGAGAGGAGCACTTTTGCTACTTCAAGGCCTCGGGATGTATATACCCCCAACGATGAAGATGAGCAGGTAGTAGAGGATCTGCATACAATGAACAATAATGACAAAGCTTGTGCTTGTGTTAATTTTATAGAATATGAGACAAAGTTGAGGTTCATCGAGCAGTTAAGGATGTACTTGAGTGGTGAGTTGAGATCCTAATGGTCAAGGAGAAGGCTTACCAAATGGCAGGGGAGAAATTATTTAGCATATATGCAAAGCTGCTCGAGTAGTTATTGCGATAACCATTTTTAGAGTTTCTTGTCAAGCTTTTTAACTATTTCAGGGTTACTTTGAACACCTTACATATGAACGCTTGGGTACAGCTGCTTGGGTTCAAGCTAGTTTGTTTATAGCAACTACGGAGGCTTACAACTCAATTGTTCAAGCACTTGTTCTAGGTGAAGAGGGGCCTTGATGGTTAGGTCTACATCTCTTCATAAGGTAGGGGGTTGAAGGTGTTTAAAAGCTTCCCCAACAAAGTGGAGGAGTATAAGGAATACTTCCATATCCAAACGCTATAAAGGCCAAATTTTCTGACATCTTAAAGAGTGCTTATCTAGAGTAAGCTCCTAAGTCATTTAGGAGACAAGGATGAGGAGACAAAAAATGAGGTGTTGAACCTCACTAACTGGAAGAAACTTTGCCCATTGACAGTTGCTTAGAAGTATAAGGAGAATGAGGGCCTCTTCAGGTTTGAGATAGGTGCCCACTAAACTTTTGCCAAGGAAGAGGTCGTTGCTTATCAGTTGCATTGCGTCATTGTCATAATAGGTAAGCTCGGGTCTACTTGCCCTTAGAAGTATTAGTATACTGCCTTTAGTTTTATTACTTATCCTAAGTTGTTGTTTGTGCTCATAGCTATGCAAGTTGCTTCAGATAAGGTCAAGGAGAAGCTGCTAGCTATTCGGGAGAGTAAGATGCATGTGTTATAGGCCTCAAAAAAGAAGAAGCAGGTTACTATGGAGGTAGAGGGGGATAACTCACAACTTCCTCCAAAGAAGAGCAAGAAGAAAAAGGGGGATAGGTAACAAACTATCCTCGAGGCTATTCAATTCATGGTAAAGGCTATCCTCTAAAGAAGGTCAAGAGTGAGTAGTACCTTGAGGCATGTGGTGGTTGTATATAGTGGTAGGGTTGATTAAGTCATAGAGGCTGTAGAGCCCCAATAGGTTAAGGAGGTAGAGGCCGTTGGTTCAGGGGGTTACTTTATGAGGTACCATAGGTTAAGTAAGCGAGGTAGAGGTCAAATAGGGAAGTAGCATAAGAACTTTAAGGTGACTCCCCAGGATCTAGGGGTCCTTGCAATTAACATCCCAAATGATAAGGAGTCTTTATGATCGATAGCTCGAGATAAGCAACTTGTAGTGTAGCAAGAGCATGAGCAGTTTAGAGACCAAGCTGTTAGGCCTACGCCACGTATGGTTGAGCTTAAGGTAAGGTTTGGGTGCCTTTTTGGGGGGAGGAGATACATTGAGGCTTTCATGGAGATACTCCAAAGGCATGCTAAGATGGGTGATTATAGTTGTTTTTTCTACAACTATTGCAGTGTTCGGCTAATTCTAGTCGTATCCCTATCATCTTTGCAGCTGTATGAAATGCTAGACTCTCATATAACCATAGGTATCAACAATCAAAGAGAAGTTGACTAAGGGTAGAGGTAGAGAGGCTCCTTGGTGCTCTAGATGAGGAGAGAAGGCAGCATAGTGATTTGTCTTCTACATACAATGACTTAAAGCACTAGCATGAGGAACAGGCAAGGAAGGTAGAGGTTAAGTTGGAGGAGGCTAAGGGTACTACTAAGGCTATTAGGAAGGAGGTAGCAAAGCTACAAGTCAAGCTTGAGGAAAAGCAAAAGGAGTTAGAAGGAGCTCAAGTAAGCTTTGCTCGAAGGGAGGCCAAGTTGCTCAATGGAGGGGGCCTTTCAGCCAAAGTGAAGTGGCAGTTTTTCCTTAAATCCCTAAACAACCTTATGATTGAAGAGGCCATCAGAAATGCTAAATTTGCCATAGCATAGATGGCTTGAGATCAAGTTCATCAATAGTTGTTGGAAGCAAACCTGACCTTTCTATAATGGCTCGATGACCAGAAGCTTGCAATTGGTAAGGAGGGAAGGGCGGTATCTACCAAGGAGAATACTAGTGAGATTGGAGATGGGGAAGAATTTGGCAATGAAGAGGAGAAGAATGTCATAGTTGACTAGGCTAAGTAGTTAGTCTTATGTTTATATTTTTGTTCGCTTTGTATGTAGTCCGAGTGTAATGCCCATTTCTTTTGTATTGTATGATTGAGATGCCAGCTTGCTTTTGTTAGCAATGTAAAGAATTAGTTGTTTAATGAATTGAACTCTTTTTATGCTTGGCTCATCCATTACTCTCTTGTTCATTTCTTCATTATCCTTCCTTTCTTGATTATATTGTCATTGTTGCTACTAAGGTAGTAGCTTAAGTTATCTCATTTGCCTTATAGTCCATTACCCTACTCATTCATGATGCGAGTCGAGCATCACTTGTTGGTTTTTCTTATATTTGTTTTTGTGAAGTTTGAAGTCTTTAGTCGAGCTTGGTGGATCCTTGTTTAGTAGTGTGCAGGTTTCGATAGCATGCCTTTCTTAGGCAAAGTGCGCTTAGAGTAAACAAATTGTTTAGTAGTCGTATCATATTAGGCAATGTACCTTCTATAAGGCATTTAATGCATGTACAATGCACTTAAGTTTCCTAGGGGGTTAGTTGAGCCTCTATTCAATCAGGGCTATCAAATAGGGGGATACGTAGAAAAATGGGTTTCCATTAGGTCCCCTATATTAAGGGAGCATAGGTCCTTTGTTCCCCACTCAAACATATTCTAACATTTCATATCCCCACATTTATGAGCTGAGTGTGTCTCTATAATGATATGTCCTTGTCAAGGATAATTAAAGTAAGAGAGAAAGTCCATGAGCTGGGGAGGAAAGCTTTGGTTCTTCTAGGGTCCTCAATTGAGGTGATCATAAGGTATAAAGAGTCACTTAATAGTAAGGGCTAGCCTCCGAGTAGCGACCGAGGGGTGTATGTAGACCTCTCAATTGAATCTACATCTAAGCTAAGAACATTCAAATGAGGGTCAAACCTCAGGTATCTATCCACCACTTCATGCAATGGCTTTATTGCTGAGGCTACTTATCCGCATGAGGTTGTGGTGGACCCTTTAAGTGTTGTCTCTTAAGTTCTCATATGAGTAGGGCTTCAACAGTGATTACATCTGTAGAGGAGGCCCCTATTTAGATCCAAAGGTTTTTCTACTAAGGCAATACAAAGGGGCATGTTCGAATAGTCTTAAGCCCCTTGTACTACTTGGCAAGCAAAGCAATAGGGTTAGGAAATCAACTCATATAACCTCTCCCCCCCAAACCTCCCCCTCGAGTCACTCGTAAGGAAGGTTGGCTCATTTAGTCGACATGAGGCTTACTTTGAAGCAACCAAGACTACAAGGGTCATGGCCATCAACTTGCTCAAAGCTAAGGGGAGTAGTCATAGGTCCCCCGAATAGGGCCACGATTTGAGTTGAAGTTGAGAGTAGACATCAAGAGCTAGCATCGAGTAGTAGACTTAGGAATTGGCCTCGTACCTTTACTTGTAATCTTTTTCTTTTTCCTCTTTATATGTATTTGGGATTAAGATGTTGACCCCAAAAGCCTTGTAATGATTTTCTAATTAATAAAATTTTTATCCTTTTTCCTATTATGCTCTTGCACATACTTTCTTACTCGCTTCGCCTAATTATTTTAAGCTTACATACTTTAGATTATCTACTCACTATAGTAGTGTTCCATCGTGAACACAGCTGCAAGTAGGTTAGGTGGATATGTTAAGCAACCATTAGGAGGATTAATGTACGAGACTGAGCTCTTCAATCCACTCACAAGGCCCGTATGCTTTCAACTTCGAGAGCTGCGCCATTATCTAAACCCCATTAAGGGAACTCATCTTAACAGTGGTTGGGGCCTTAGTCCAAATTGTCAATGTAAATACCAACTTAAGGTATAAGCCAGGGGATGCGAATTGACCTAAGTATGTAAATGTATGTTGTAAACCGGTAAGGAGAGAAAACATATTATTCCATATGTTAGAATAGGTATTATCTCGGGCCATATCATCAAGGATGAAAATTGACCTTAGGATAGAAGTATGAGGCATAAGCTACTAATAGAGAATATTGTTAAACAAGTGTAAGGAACTTATCGTTTCATTAACATAGCAATTTTTACAGACTTTGTGAACACTTTATAGAACCTTAGGTGAAATACGTTATCAGGTTTTTTGCATTCCATGTTCTAGGGATAAGTTACCCATCAAAGGTCTTTAGCCTATATGCCACGTTACTTGCATCTTCTTTTACACACACTAGGTCTTCCTAATTAGGGGTGAGCTTACCTTATCCTTCTTACAAGCCAATTGCTTCTAACCTTCTACATACCAAGTCTTCGAGGAAAAACACTTTGTGCTTTACTTTCTTATCATAATTTTAGGCCGCTCGATACTGGTAAGCCCCTACTCGAGCACGTGTAACATCGCACACCTCTTCAATCGTATTGAGGCTCACCTAGAGGCCATGTGGTTTATGTTTACATCAAAATTCTACACCCTACTCATATGTAACTCGAGCTTAATGGGGAGGATGGCTTCTTATTTAAAGGCGAGGCGAAACGATGCTTCTCCTATAGACGTTTTGTGCATTATGTAATATCCCCAAAGAATGTTGGGGAGCTCATCTGCCCATCTAGCCTCGACATTCTCTACCTTTTCCTTTAAGTTACCAAAGACGATCTTATTGATTGCCTCAACTTCGCCATTAGTTTAGGGGTAAGCGACTAAACCATGGTGGGGCCTTATATTATGCTCGTCATAAAATTCTTGGAACTTGTTGCTATCAAATTGCCTATTGCTGTCACTGATCAGCATATAGGGCATCCCAAAATGGAAAAGGATGAGTGTGTGAACAAAGTCTTCTATAACTCGAGTCGTAATAGTCGTCATTACCTAAGCTTTTACCCATTTAGTGAAATAATCAGCCACCACTAGAGCGAATTGTTGACCTTCATTTGCCTTTAGAAAGGAGTAGAGCACATCTAATCCCCATTAGGCAAAGGCCATAGGCTTGTCATAGATGCAAATTGAAGCTTAGTATATGGGAGATTGAGGCATGTTTTTGGCACTTATGCCATTTTTAGATCAAGGCTTTAGTATCTTCCTTCATTGTTAGCCAATAATAGCCTAGGTGGAGGGCTTAGATGTATAAGGCTTAGGATTAAATGTAGTTGCTACATACCCCAACATTAAGCTCTTCCAAGGCATAGATGACTTCCTCAGGTCGGAGGCACCTAAGGAGTGGTACACTTTATCCTCAATGGTACAGTATGCCATCAATGAGCATGTAGTTGATGGAGGCGTAGGCTAACCATTTCGCTTTGGTTCAGTCCTCAAGTGTTCTATTATTGGGTCCTTAACAAGGTTGGGAGTCTGTAGGTTAGATCTTGAGGACTTCTTATTCTCATCCTTTTGTGTTGCACTCTAGGAGGTATTAAATGAAGAGCAATTTGTCATCATCGTTCTTTGCCAAGACAATGGTGGAGGCTAGCTTAGATAGCCTATCTACTTCTGAGTTTTTTGCTCTGAAGATTTTGTTAATCTTCTAGGAAGTGAACTCCTCAAGGATCCCCTGACTATTTGGAAATAATTAATTATTGTCTCTACCTTCGTTTCATATTCTCCCTTTACCTATTGAACCTCTAACATAGAGTTCGAGGGATGTTCAATTTTTCTACTTTGATATCCTTAGCTATCTTCAATTTAGTGATGAGTACCTTGTATCCTGCTTCATTATTGTTCACAGAAAATTTGAAATTTAAGGCGTGGAGTACCTCTGTTCCATATGGTCCTTGTAGTGCTATGCTAGCCCCATTCCCCCTCCTTCGCTCCTTCTCCCGAGATGGAGGAGCTATCAACATGGAGAGTTTGCATTAGTATGTCAATGTTCACATGTGTTTTGTCTTCTCCTGTGTATTCTACAATAAAGTGTGCAATAAGTTCATCCTTGATCGATTATCTTGGTTAGTAGTAAATGCCATCAGCATTAAGCTTGAGGGCATATTTGGCCATTCTTCTTGAGGCATCTTACCTTTGTTAGATGGCTTAAAGGGGTAGGTTAGTGAATATAACGATTGGATGGGCTTAGAAGTATGGCTTGAGCTTACGGGTTGCAATGACCATTGCAAGAGCAAACTTCTCGGTCTTAGTGTACCTATTTTCCAATCGTTATAGGATATGGCTCACATAATACACAAGCATATGCTCTCATCCATCTGCTCAAACAAAGACCAAAGATAATATATTGTTGTTGATGGTGTGATATAAGTATAGTTCCTCATTAGCATTGATTTTAAGAGCATTGGTGGGCTCTCTACAAACTTCTTTAAGCTATCAAATGCTTGCTGACACTAAGTTGTCCAATTGAACTTAGAAGGGTAGTTCAAGAGCTTAAAGAATTCTAAGCACTTATTCATGCTTCTAGATACAAAGCAATTTAGAGCGGCGATTTTCCCCATGAGGTGATAAACTTCCTTTACTGTTTTAGGAGTTATCATGTCATGAACTACTTAAACTTTGTTCGGACTAGCTTGAATTCCTCATTTGGTGACCATGAAGCTATGAAATTTTCCTGATGCAATCCTAAAAATGCATTTCTAAAGGTGAAGTTTTATCTAGTAGTGGGAGAGAGTTCTAAATATTTTTCAGAGGTCCTTGATTTAGCCATTCGTTTCCCTACTTTTAATAACCATGTCATCTGCATAGATTTCAACATTCTTGTCGATATGTCGCTTGAACATAGTGGTAACTAGTTTCTTATACGTTGCTCTAGCATTCTTTAAACTAAACGACATGACTCTGTAATAGTAGGTGCCAAAGTTTGTAATGAACGAGGTGTGGATCTCATTTTCAGGTGCCATTCGAATTTGATTGTAACCTGAGTACCATAAAACTAAGGAGGGCATGTCATGATGTTGAATCAATGAGTTGGTTAATGCAAGGGAAAGGGAAGTAGTCTTTGGGGTAAGCTTTCTTAAGGTCATGTAGTTGAGGCACATTTACCATTTCCTATTGGCTTTCTCTGTGAAGACCGTGTTTGTGAGCCATGTAAAGTACTTCTCTTGCCTAATGAATCTAGCCTATAGTAATTTATGGACTTCTTGGTCGATTGTAGCCGACCGCTTAGGCATGAAGTGTTACTTCTTTTGTTTCATTAGCCGTATGCTAGGTCGACATTAAGGTGATGAGCTGCTTTAAGGATGTTATTATACCTGACATGTCCTTGGATGCAAATGCAAATACGCCTGTGTTTTATCTGAGGATCTATGAGTTATATCTAAGGAAATCTATGAGTTCTATCTTCTTGTCTTTAGGTAAGGCTATGGCAATTCGTATGGTCAATCCTGGTGTGTTTCGAAGTTGGATCTCCTCAGTTTTCTCCATTAGTTCTCCCCAAAGGGTTGGTTTTCGTCTATAGTAGACTTGATGTTCATAACGTTATTGTTCGGGCTTTAAGGTGAAGGGACCTCAATAAGTTTTGGTCTCCTCAGACTTCACCTACCCTTATGGTGTCATGAACTTAGCTTTCAAACATCCTTAGCTGATAAGCATGTTGAACTTTGTTGTACTTGGTCCTCCTAGTATGGTGCTATATGGCGACCAATGGTCAACTATAACAAAGTCAATAGATTCTATGGTAACATGCTTACCATCGCTTGGTCACATTGGCAAGGTAATGAGTCCCTTAGTTAACATGGGTTTACTATCTCCAAAGCTTGTGAGGTCGTGTTTGTATGGTTGAAGGGGCTCATCAAGTTAGTCCTTCATCTACTTGTAAGTGTGGTAAAACAAAATGTCAACCAAGTTATCACTATTGAAGAATGTTTTTGGAATGTTGAAATAGTCGATTTCGTCACTGTACAGGAGTCAATGTTATGCTCGTCTTTTAAAGTGAACCAGATAGTGGTATCTATCTTAGGTTTCTTTGTCTTGATGAGGTATACATCATGCTTAGTGGAGGCGATGTCTCCAGTGAGGCTAAAGCCTCCGAAGATGCTCTTCACCTATCTTCGTCAACCGCGTTCATCTCTTTGTTGGTTTTGTAGTTATTTTTTGTGCTCAATTCGACAATTAGGTTAGTCATTAGAGTTAGTTTCTCTAATAGGAAATTAGGTGGTTGATGCGGCCTTTGTGAATAAGGTCTTTGACCACATTCTTAAGGTAGTGGCACTAATTGTTATTATGGTCAAACACTTGATGATAGTCACAAGATTTGGTTAAGTTGGCCGCATCGGGCATTTCCCTAACATTAGGTAGTTAGGGGAGCTACTCTCAAGCCTCGTACATGACCTCTCCAAAGGGAAGATTAAGAGGTATATGTGTGTATGAAGGGTAGTTAGCAAATCTCTATTTTTTCCTATCTCTCCTTTCTTCTAAAGAAGATGACTTAGTGTCTCTCGAGCTTAGTCGATCTTTAATTGAGCCTCAGGTATTGTTGTCAATTTCAAATCTTGCTTTGATAGCGTTCCCTTGTTAATTTTTGCCATATGTCGCTACTCTAAGAGCACTACATGTACCTCTTATAGTATTGTTTTATGCAATAAGGAGGCATAATGAGTTAGAGGTTTACTCTAAGGTGATTAGGCGTTATAGATACCTAATTTTTGTTCGTCCGTAATCTTGATTTTTTATTTTTTTTAAAAAGGGTCCTAATTAAAAATAAATAAATAATAATAATAAAAATAAATAAATGAATAATAAGATAATAAAAGATAAAATAATAAAAATTGACAAATGATGAAAATACAAAACAAAAATAAGAAATGAAAAAACTATAAAGATTTTGTAGATTTTTAGGAAGCAACTTATATTAAGGACAAATAGTTTTAGTTTTAGTTTTAGTTTTAGTTTTAGTTTTAGCTTAGTTCAAATAATTATTCTAAAAAGTCACGTGGTTTGAATATAATTTAATTGTAATAAAAATGAAGACACAGGCTAACGACTTAATGGATAAGTATTAGAGCATTGGCATTGGAATTAGTTTGAGATCACAGGTTTGAATCTCGTTAGACAAAAAAGCAAGTGGAATGCACAAAATTCATATCTAATGAAAATCATTTGAATCTAGTTTAATTAGATTTGAATTGACATAAAGGATTCAGATCTAATTTAATTAGATACAATAGATGTGATTTGATATGATCTTGTTTGGCTTTTATAAATACACATACTCCTAAAAGAATCCTTCATTCATGGTGAAAAATGAAAAACACACAGCTCCTTATGCACTAACTTTCAGATCACGAGCAGTAGTAAACTCCAGTCGCAATTTCATCACTATTGAACATGCCAACAATAAGTCACGTTCATAACAGTGAACACTACGATCACCACTATCCACGCAATTGTAGCCGCAACTCCAGCGATACTCTACGACCAAGTTCTTCATTGCACACGCGTTCAAATCCGCATACCGGCACAAGTTCGATCAGCACTCCATCTAGACATACGAGTAGCAATTCAACACATTGACAAACACTACTAATTTCGTTGAATATCAAGTCAGCAGTGACCTAATTACACACTGAAGCAATTTCACGTCCTGAACTCCACTATTAGAACCACACACACACGCTTGAAGACTGCACACACGAGCCCGATACTCTAAGCAGTAAGTCCATCTCAAGATCGCCAACGTCACAAGCATTGTCCATACGCAAGTAAAACAAGTCAAGGTTTGAATTCTTCAATTTTTTTTCTTTCTTTTTATTGATTTATCTATTATTATTACTGTGTTGTTATATTATTATTATGTTATTAGTTCCTTAGTTATTTAACATAGTATGTATATATATATATATGAGCATATTAGTTTAGGTAACTTTTAGTATTAGTTTTTATATCAAGTTTATTTCCTAATGTTGTTAATTTATTTAGGTAGATCATTATTTAATAATGAAAATATAGATATACATGCATATATTAACTTAGGTGTTTTTTAGTATTAGTTTTCTTATAGATTAAGTATTGATTTAAGTAAGTGTTTACAATATAGATATATATTGTTATATATGCTAGTTTAGGGATTATTAGGATTAGGATTTTTTAAGGATTAAGTTTTTTAGGGATTCATCACATAGAAAGTTGTCTTTTAAAAAAAAATTAAATTAATAAAGACCCTTTTAAAAAAAATAGGATCATTAAAGCATTTTTTTTAAAATAACAACACTTAAGATTTAGGACCCCTTTTAGATTTTTTAAATAAACTAAATTAATTAAAACATAAAATCGATCGATTTTCAAAAATTAAAATCAACCAACACACTAAAAGTTTTTAGAAAAAACTACGATCGTCTGATCCCGACTAGTGAGTACGTAGACACCTTCGTGCCGACAATAAAATTTATAGAAACATAGGTTCTTTTTTTTTTCTTTTTGACTTTTACTTATTTATTTTTTAAAATAAATATTATAATTAAAAAACAATCCTAATTTCGGTAAATAAATAGTGGTACCCATTAGGGTTTAATAGGTTAACTCCTAAACTCAGAACCCTCTAGTTCTTCATTAAAATTGAGATAAAAGATCGATAGCCAAATCGTAATCAATCTCCCTGATTGATTACGGTTTCTTCCCTTTTTTTTCAAGTTTGGTTGGGTGGCGACTTCAAAAATTATTTTCAATAAAAACCTAGAATTTCTCAAATTCTTTAGTCGATGATTAATATTAAATGGATTAAGGTTTAGTATTAATCAGAAAATAGGAAATGAATTTCAAATAAAAAAATCAAAAAATCAAACTCGATAGGCATCAATTACCATCTCCTTCATGCCCCGAAACATCATTATCAATACTCTCTCTACACATTTTGATGTAAATGGATGAACAGTTACTAGATTCACAATCAAGAACAACTAAAATGGAAAATTCTTTGATATTTTTATGGTTTATGAATAAGACATGGTTTAATTCTAATGAATGTGATTCACCATATATATTGAAAATATGTCCCCTTGATCTTATAGCACTCACAAATTGAGAAAACAATGTTTGCTCCAATCACTAAAATTGGTAGGGACAAGAATTGAAAGAGAATTTAATCTCAAGAAAAGTGTTGTGAATGGTTCAATTCTCTTTTATTGAACTAATAACCCTTTGAATAGTTCTTAGTATTAATCGAGGACCAAAATGTTATAAAGAGAAAAACAGAAAGTGAGAGAGTAGAAATGTTGTTAAAAGAAATACAAAGTAATAAAAGATAAGACAATGCACAAATAATTTGAATCTCAATTTAACAATGTAAAACATCTAATTTAAGATAACTTTGTTGTTTAAAGTAATTCATGGCTGAGTAGCTTATACATTTTTCATTACATGCAAAAAGAAAATGATAAAAATGGCTTATGCATCCATATTCAGTTTTCAACTAATAGAAATATATACCATGTTATAATTCAGATTAATAGAAATCAGGTAAATTAGATTTTATGTTATTGTATTTTTGCCCTGTTAGTACCTTTATTTTTATTTTTGATATTCATAAACCTGTGGTTTATAAATGTTTGTCACTAAAATTTGTTAGCATATGATTGACAAGAATAATATAATATTATTACTAAGCATTTATGATCAAGTATATTATTTAATTATTTTTAATATATTATTTGATTAAATATATTAAATAATATTAATATATGAAATTACTTATTATGGACCAATTATATGTTGACACCTATTAATAACAGATAATTATAAAATGTAAGTGTATTAAGGTGTCAAAAACATGCAGAATGAAAAAGAGTAAAAGTATAGATGTATAAAGTGTAATCCACCTAAAAATTAAATTAGAATGAGAAGCATAAATATAAATTTTAAATAATAAAATTCAAAAAAAGCATTATGAACTAAGATAAAATAAGTAATCAACACTATCACCATCACAAGAAGCATGATTGGTTTATTAGTACGATTGGGATAACAAAATTTAAAAGAAATAAGTGTGGGTGGTTGACATGAAAATTTTGGTTCAATACAAAATATAGCCAGCTTAAAATTGTAGCCATGGAAATTTGATATTTTCCCTAATTTTTTTTTTATTATTTCATCTCTAATTATCAATAACTCCATCAATACAACTACCTTCCACGACATATTAAAAGCAAATATTCTTTGTTGCTTTCCTTAAACTTTGATTTAGGTATAAATTAATTCTTTAAACTTTTAAAGTGTATTTTAAAACCCTTTGAACTTTAGCAAATTAGTAAATGTAAAGGATATTTTCTTTAATTAAAATAACTCATACAATTGTCAAAGTTTTAAAGATCTTAAAGCACATTTGATAAGTCAAAATGTGCTTTCATATCAAAATTAAAGAATAAATTACATTAGAAGAGATAAACATTTGAGATTTTGTTAAAATGGGGGATGAATGTTTAAAAAAGTTCAATAAAGGGATAAATGTTTTCACTTATGGTTAAAACAGGTAATATCATAACGGAAGCATTACAAAACCATTTATTGACGATGACGTATCATGTTTCAATTACAGGTGTTCAATGAAGTGGATTGCAATATAACACATGGACATCTTAGAAAAATGGAAATTTGTGGGAAAAATAAAATAAAAACCCTAAAATGTACAATACAGTAACTTTAAAACACTAAAACACATGAAACCTTAAATCTTAAAATCAAAGGAAGAACATGGTAAGGAATGTTAACCCTAAATCTGAAACTTCAATTCGCTTATCGAGTAGGAAGAATTGTCCATTGAAAAGGTAAGTTTCTCGTTCCTCTTATCTTTTTGGGTCTAATTTGTAGTGTCTACTATGTGTGTTGATGACTAGTTAGTATTTATCTTGTGCTTGAACAAGAAAAAAATATATCCTTATTTCTAACCTAAATTGGTACTAGTAGCGAGTAGTGTTGATTTATGGTTGAGTCTACATTTAGCAATTTTCTATCTCATATGTGTTGTCATAGTGGTGTATATTTTCATGATATTGGTTCATTTTAATATCTATATATTGAGTATCACTAGCCATGGAGGTTTATTTATCCATGAAAATTGTAGAGGGAAAATATCATTAGTATAATTTGTGTTTGATTTCATAATCGAGTAAGCAGCGATTGTTTTATACAAAGACCAAGTGTTTATTGAAGGTATTGGTCCTATGTTTGCATTGATTTTTTTACAATTCCTATCAAATCATTTAGCTTGGCTTGATGAACTACAGATTCGAGTAAATGGTGGATGGAATAAAAGGAAGAGGGTTAGGAAATAGCTCTACAACCCCTAAAGTAGTCAAAGCCTCATCATCTATTGGAAACTCAACATGTAGTGGTAGTAATATGAAATATTGCTTTTGTGGTTTCTTCTCACCCTTGCAAACCAGTTGGATGAAATGAAATCCGGGGAGAAGATTTCATAGCTGTCTACATCGTAAAGATGAAGGGAACTGTGCTTTCTTCAAGTGGGTGAACCCACCAATGATTGATTGTGTGAAAGAGGTGATATTAGAGCTTCGTCAATGGTTAGATGAAATTAGACCAACTAATGTGCATGTCTCATCAAGTGCTGATGATGTTGCTGAAGTACAATGTTTAATGGAAATCATGCTGAATACCATGAATGAGCAACTAACTCATGCAAGGAATAGTTTCAAGTCAGAGAAGAATAAGACAATGGTCCTAACTTATGCTTAAATGTTTCATGGTTGTTTCTTTTCATAGTCACCATTGTGCTTCTTTTGACGACAATAAATGACAATAGCTTGTTAGTTGATTCAAGAATGCAACGGCTTCATTAGGCACTTATAATATGCTACTTAGGAGCACATGAAAAACCTTGTGGTGATGAACAAGATGCAAAAGTTGGTCAATGCAAGAATTGTGCAAATGAAATGAGATATCTGAAAGGAAGTTTAAGACTTATTGTATTTTTTCCTACCAGTAATGTATTTTATTTAAGAGGATGAAGTGTTGGATAGAAAATTTTGCAATGTTCTCTTTTGCAATTATTGATGACCTATCCTTGTATTGTAATAATGACAATTTTTACATATCATGTTTAGTAGGAAATGTTTAAGTGTCTATTGGCTGATTTGATCAAGTGCCTCGTGTTTTGTTGTTTTGTTGCCTAGTATTGAAGCGTAGTGATTGAGTTTCACAATTCATTGAATATATTTTTTGGCATTATAGTCACTATTAGCTTCTACTTTTAATTCTATCAAAGGAATAGTTTAAGTGTTTAGCTCTTTTTTCTTATGAACATAAACCAAACCATGGAAATGTAGTATAGGTTTCTCCTTATTTATCAACGAGTTTTACAAGAGGCTTATGAATCCAAATTTTTGTGAGCTATTGATTACATACACATACACATTTTACTGCAAAACCAATTCATTGCAATGAGCAAAATTAACTTCTTTATTTTGTTAAAACACAATTAGGATTCCATAATAACAATAATACGGCTTATAGTCAACCACTTTATAACAGAAAATATAAATTAAACCTTGTAATAACAGTGACTTAACCACCTTTGGATGTATCTGACTCAATTTGAAAACATGAGTGTGTGAACCGACAAGTGTATTAGGTCAGACTAATACACGAACACTTCAATTCATCAAATTCATCAATTCAAAATCCAATTACATTAAGTAATAAATCATATCGCAAAACCCAAATAAATCAAGATATATCTAAATTAAAATAACAAGGAAAAAAAAAAACCTCGATCGGTATATTTAATCCCGAAATCCGATACAAAAATCGACATATCTCGATTCATTTGAAACTTGAGATGATCCTTTAGTAGGTTAGAAAGGATTTAAAGTCCTAAAATTAAACAATACATAATGAAATTAATAAAATAAAAATAAAGTTTCTATTCTTTAGTAAAAAAAATAAAAATCCCTAAGCTCTGGAATTTTCTTCTTGTCCCTTACTACTGTATCTTGTTTTTCTGCTCCTGTCTCCCTGCTAGTTGGAAATTGAATGTTGCACTGCTGTTATAGATTGAAGAAGTGTGGGTTGCTTGTGTTTATGAATTCAATTGCTTAGTCTTGGGTTAGAATTGTTGGACACGATTCTAAGGTGGAGTCACGAAGAATAGGTGGGAAAAATAACTTCCATCTCGATCACTCCCTTGATCACGGCTATAATGGAGGGAGTAACGAGCGCTAAACACTCAAATTCCTTTTATCATGGCCGTGATGAGTCTCAGTTGATCTTATCATTAGTCCTTTATCACGACCATGATGAGTCTCAGTTGATCTCATCATTAGTCCTTTATTACAGCTGCAATAGCTCTAAATCTCCTTGTTAAAATATTGATGGCTACTGCAGTGTTGACTGTCTTACTTTTGTGTTGAAGTCGCTCTTAGCTCTGGAATTGTTCAGCAATTGTCATCCATGTTAGCACTCATGGCCTCCTGCATTGTATTTTAATTGCCTGCGATAAATAAAAGAAAATATAGTGATGGTGGAGCTCTATACTCAACAAATTGAGCCACTAGTGTTAGCTTAGCTTATGCTTGGATCTTTTAAGAATCTAGAGCTCAATTGCAACTTTGTTGCTTGGCACGTTCTTGGTTGATCTTGCTGTAGCTATTATTGTTTTGATGCGTGGATATCTAGTTACTGATAAAAAAGATGACAGTCTTAGATATTGGAAGTAAGGAATTGTACTACTATTTTAATTTTGAAAGTTATTTTAGAATTTGAGCTCAAAACTAGTAAGACATATGGACTACTTAAGCTCAGTTTTTTATCCTTTAGATGAGATTATTGAATAGTTGACCTAAAACATGTATTTGTCAATTTTTACATATACATGCTTGTTTTTCTAAAACCAAACATTTCTTTGGTCTAAAATTGATTGTCAAATAATGGCATCCCTAAATTGTTTCACATCAATAAAGACCATAGATACGTCAAACACAGGAGAGCTTACATTAGAATCAAAACGGGAAAAGTTATGATGTTTTCTACTATTACGCTGTCTTATGATATTACGTTGGTGGTCATAATTGCCTTTACCTTTAGAGTTTTCAGATTCCTCAAGTTCTTCATCCATTTTGGCATAATCTGTTTCCTTATCATCATCATCATACTCTGATGCTTGACTCCAATTCTCTACTCCTTCCTCATCTACTATAGCCAACTCCAATCCAACACTTGAGCCTTCATCACACTCTTCCTTAGAATCTACTGCATCACTTTTACCCTCTAACATACCACTCCAATCTAAATTAGAACCTTCATTTCTTTCTTCATCTACAATGACATCACCTTTAGGGTCCTCCTTACTCAATACTGGCAACTCGGATGCCACATCATCTTCATCAAGCTTGTTATGTTCAACAAAAATCTCATTGGCCCCTCTATTAAGAAAGCAATATACAAAGTCTGTGAAGTTGGAATCATCATGGACTAACAAATAAGATGATGTACAATTGGAGGCTTTGTAAAAAATCCTGTTCACATCTTGCCTGTTAAGCCCTATGTGTATGTCTTCAACAAAATCACCATATGAAATGCAATTGATACGGATTGATATGATAGATATCTCTCTACCCATATACTTAGGTTATAGGGCATTACTAATGAATGATCCTCCATAGTTCATTGCAATGTGGACTTTATTCTCCATCATTTAGTGACCTATAGATAAACAACAATGGGATGCATTAGAATTCTATAATTAGAACTTCCCAAAAAAAAAAAAAAATTGGCATATAATAACACTACATATGAGATGGAAGTAATACATAACTATTCAAAACATTCAACAGTTATTATATACGTGGACTTTCCTAATCCCAATACCTATTAATATTATTCTCAACTCAAAACTCTTTTATGTTATTCTATATTTCTATTGATTTTTTTCCTTCCTTATGCAATTGTTCTCTTCTAAAAATTCATTCTTTTTGTAATTAGTTTAGTTCAAACATGAATTGAGAAATATCAATACTAGACTTCTCATTTATTTCATTTTTCTTAAACTATGGGCTTCTAGATTAATAAATTTGCATTCAGTAAAATTTCAACACTATGACATATACTCTACAAGTCCAAATTTAAGGATAGTAAAAAATAAATTCCCATACCTAACAGTTACAAAATAGGATTTCAGTAGCAATTATCTTTTCCAATTTACAAAAGGACCCACCAATTTCGAAATACTCAAATAAAAAAACACAATACATTAACAGGCTAGTCTCATGGATTCTATAACCCTACTAGTTGGTGTTAACATATAATGAAAAAATATAAACAATTTTTTATTCATTCCTCATAAACCAACAACAATAATAATCGATAACTTTAAAGACCACCACGAGAAAGGACTGTTCTTTTATGAATAAAATGTTCTTCTGAAAACAACACAAAACTTTCGTTAATGAAAAAGTACAACTTTGTAGAAAAGGTAAGTAAAAACCCTTCTTTCATGTCCAATAGGAAAAGAAAAAGATAACAATAGACAACTATACACATACTCACTTAGTCATCAACATTTCACAGAGGATGTTGAGTATTGCTATCGAATAACAAACAAATAGAGAGAAAGATTAAGAATAAGAATAAAAAACTCACCAACATAGGCCCGATCACACTACCACAGGAATTACAGTTTCTATTGGATTTTGATTGTGGCTTCAGTTTGATTGCAGTTGAGGTTTTTTGAATTTTGGTTTCAACCTTGAGATAGATTAAGGAAGTTTAGATTTTTACCTTTACTTTTCTTTCTACCATGAATGTCTTCTATTTTAGGTTTCTGTCGGTCTTTTCTTTTCTTTTCTTTTTTTCTTTTTTATTTTCCCTTCAATTCGGTTACACATGTAAAAAACAATCCATGTGTTATATTGCAATCCACTTCAGTGAACACGAGTAATTGAAACATGATATGTCATCATCAGTAAATGGTTTTATAACGCTTTTGTTACAATATTATCTGCTTTAACTGCAAGTGAAAACGTTTATCCCTTCATCCTCCATTTAAATTAAACTCCAAACGTTTATCTCTTTCGGTATAATTTACCCTAAAATTAAAGTTTATAAATGTTATTTTTAACTTATGGAAATTATTTACCAATTCATCAAAATTTATAGAGTTTCAAATAACATTTTAAAAGTTTAAAAAGTTAGTTGATACTTAAATCAAATATATAGAAGTTATTTGCATTTTTTCCATAATATCCATTGCCTCTCAAAAAGACCCTTATTTAGATCCACGTGTATGCATTTCTGATCAACTTGATTTTGCCAACTCTTATAATATCAAAGATATTATCGTCCGCCACATTCCAACGAACCGTTGAACAATCGGACCAGATAATAAGTGGATATAGTTTCATAAACGTCCTAATATACATAATACCAAACGTCTGTCTTTAGAACAGAAGATTCGAGTAGAATAATGACCTGTGCATGCAAACGATATTGCCTACCAAATGATATACCGCTGCTTGTTTTTATTCATATGTTGGTAGAGCTAATAGGTCAGCCGAGCTTGATTGTATCGAATTCAATTGTACAAATCCATGTCACTATAAACTATTTTTTTTTTTTTTAAATAGTATTCAGCTGTCTCAACGAATTAAAAACAATAGATCTATACTCATTAAAAAATTATAAACAAAGAAAACTTCTCTTATCCTACCTTTCTAATAATTGGATATAAATTATTTAACCCATACAAATCAATCTTCAAAATATTAAAGCAAAAACTCATGGTTAATGAACTATCATTTTACCTCTCCCGGAGTAAAAAATTCCAAAAAAGAGAAAGAGAGAGCTCACTTATCTACTCAATCATTCTCATCCAATCTTCTTCAATTGTCTAGTGACAGTACGTGCCTTTGTCTTCATTCCATAGCCCCTGGATTTATACACAATATTTTATTGTTGCATAACAACCACGGCTTTTAGATTAATTACCAATACTAATTTAATACATAAGAAAAACAATCCTATTGATATGACTAGATATATGCTAGTGAACACCCTTTTATTCACTCATTTCCTCTCTTCCAAATTCCCTCATGGGAGATTTTCTTTCCCCTTCCATACTCTCCACTCCACCTCCTCCGCCACCACCACCACTACCTTCCACCAAATCCAATTTGCCCATGTTGTACTACGGTCTAGTCGTTGTGGGGACAGCCGTCATTGTGTTAACTGTTTACAACATTATTGTCATCAAATGGTGCACACAGCGACCGCCAAGGCGAACCAACCGGTTTGTGGAGGTCACTAATGCTAGTCAGAGTTTTGAGAACCCGAGTAGGAATTTGTTGTCTAGTTTCAAGTATAAGAAGGATGTAGTGGCTCAGGAACAAGGGAGTGAATTTGAATGTGCTGTTTGTTTATCAGTGTTTGAAGATGGTGATGAAGTGAGGCAACTGCCAAGGTGTAAGCATTCCTTTCATGTTTCCTGTATAGATATGTGGCTCTACTCTCACTCGGATTGCCCGCTTTGTCGAGCGCTGGCGACTCCTCGGCTGGATCATCACCATCAGCCGTTAAGTACAACAGAGAACTCAAGAGAGGGGTTGCTGGGTTCTGGCGTGAACGTCTGAGGTTTTTTCTTATAGTTTATTTCTTATTGTATCATATGGCGAACCATTGTTTTTCTTCGTGATCTTGTATATAAGAATTGCACAAATTGGTTTTCGCTTTCATGTTAATGAAAAATATTCAAGATGCTGACGATTCCTTGCGACCTCCTTGCATCACATTTGACACTAATTAATATAAAACTCTCGCTGTACGAGAAACAATAGCTGATAGCGATACATAACTCAAACAATTTTACTTGTACAGCAGCTGAGCTCCATGCCGATTGGGATTTGGCTAATCGTGTATTCCATGACACAAGATATCAGAGACGCTGGTCTTGACAAAGCGGCTTGCAGGCTACAGGAAGGCTGGAATGAAGATGTAAAATAGGCCATATGTGACCATGTTGTCCAAACACCAACCACCATCGCTCAACCCCATTTCATACTCAGAAATTTTTACTTCATATGTATTCCATCCAAAAACAAGCTTTTCAAGGTTTGTTTGCTGGATTTCGTTCGTTTCCAAAGGAAAAACGACAACCAAGGATTATCATTCAATTCGGATGACATTGTCCTCTAGTGTCATATTCATGTTATTGGCCCCTGAGAAACTTCCGACCTGCAATTATCATAGCACCTTCAGACAAATTGCCCAACCACCATATTATTGCCACAGCAGTTCGGTAAACTTCAACTTATCTGTCAAAGGTTTATATGCTACATCTTCCTATAGCGTGTCTAGTTACTAGCATCTACTTCATATGGGGTTTGAGTGCACCTCTTGCTGTGTAATTAATACCAGTCCTGCTAATACACCGTTTTGAGCAACTTCAACATCAAAATGCATGTCCCACCAGCAAAGTAACATATGGGAGTCTCCCGAAATCAGATACTTTGTAACCATGACTTATGGAGAACCCGTTTTCAACAATGACCTCCCGGACATCCTGTGGGATCCGAGATCTAGTTTAAAGGTGATAAGAACTAAATCCAAAATCTTGTGCCAACCATATTAGACGCCATGGGGGTGAGCCCCGGGACAACTGAATAAGGCTCAAAGAAAGCCCTTCTGCAGAATGCAAAGAAAAGACTGCGTTACACATGCGACTCTCTATGCCATTTTTCTAATCATATAAAGCGCCAACAACTAAGCTTTATTCCATTCGGATGGGATTGACCGCTCTTATACTGCCATGTGGCCCACAATTCAACTATTAATAGACAATCAGCATCAGATATAAGTCAGACACGGTGAATCCTCCAAGTATGTCGAATGTCAGTCTAAATTGTAAAATTGGTTCTGTAAATTTCAAAGGATATATAAATTTCTTCGGAGTGATACCTCAATACGCATGACCTGTTCTCCCTGTATACCCCTCAACGCTGCCACTGCAGCAGCAGCAGCATGTGAACAAAAAAACATATAATGCATGTAAAAATTATAAACATATAGGCTTCCATTATGAAAATAAAAGATTACATCAACAACTGCATAAGTGCATACATGCCACAGCAGTTTTTATCTCCACAACCTTTTGAGTTCTCATCATTTTACATACCAAGAGAGGCATAAATACATAAAATTAAGAAAATTTCAAATCTGATTGGATCTTAGCATGAATGAACACCACTATGGCGATCACATATGGGCTACAAGATCCAATTGAAATCTCAACTGTTCTGGATAAAATTCAATGTGTATACACAGATATAAACACACCTACATTTTCCTCAGATTGTCTAACCTCGCCTGCAATTCACTATCTATACCACTGTCTTCACTCCCCATACTTTCCGCTTGAGCAACCTTACCTTTTGCAGCTGGAGCAGCAACAGCAGTTGATGGTGCATTCACAAGCTGATCAAAATATAACAATTTAGTGTTCAAAAGTTAACATAGTGGCCAATATATACAGGAATTACAGCAAAAGATGTAGTTCATGCAGCATAATCAAAGCAATACCTCTTGGTTAATATTGATTCCTATCTCATCCAGGACCTGGTTTACTAAGTCTTCTGTTTCCTCCTCTTCTTCATCCCCTTCCAATGCATCATCAATGGCATCTCCCATAATTTCAGTCGTCATCTCCATCTTTTCATTCTGTCTCTCAAATTCTTGCATGATTTTCTGTAGTGATGGTAAATTCATCTGCCTGTTCATTTGGCCCATCGCCTTTGTTACACCTTTCATTGCCTCTCCCATAGCTTGTGTGGATTTCAATGTCTGAAAATCAATTGAAAAGGACACTGAGCAGTAGCAAGAAAGCTAAATCAGAATGTTTCAACTTGCTTTAGACAGCAGCCTCAAGATAGCAGAAGTGCGTCTCTAGCTATTCTACACACAATTCAATAGGACAAAAACTAGCCACTTCATCTATCTGGACAAACATGGACATATCTGTCTATGTCGAACAGAAATTAATCCTCTTAATTCCATATGTATCTTGATAATAGAAACTTGTAAGGCTATAAAAGCATACTGAAAAATAGAATGTAAATGTGGCTCAATTGAAATGAAAGGGAAGAAAAACAAATAAATCTCAAAAGTTTTGATCTGTTAGTTCTCATTTAGATGGGTCTTGTGTAAGTTTAATCGCTTGTCAGAAAAACATGACTACTTATGATCTCCCATATGGCAAAACCATTCAGTTATCTCCCATCATCTCCTCACATTTGCTGTAGAATATACTTAATCTATGAGAGCATGCCTTTTAAATTTTCAGAGAAGTTCATGGGTGGCAACAAACAACTTGCACCCAAAAGCATGAAGAGGAAAGAATTTATAATTTTCTCCTGTATCACTATCGTATACACTTTAAGAAACTTTTATACATGGGGAAAATGGATTAATAGTCATAACTTTCTTCCTTGGAACAATATGCAGCGATAGTTTGCTTAAATTGAATATGGCATAGGAACTAGTTCAAAACAAAAGCATACCTGGATTCTGAGAGAAACACCCTGAAGCTGTGATTTAAGCTTATAGAATTTTTCAATTTGATGTCTAGTTCTAATAAGATCCTTTGCCATCACTTTAACAGCTCCCTGTTTTTTGGTCACCCAAAAAAAAGAAAAAACAAAAAAAGACTCCCTCTTTAGATTAAAGATAAAATATTAAAAAAAAAATAAAAAGGAGAAAAGGAAAATAGAGAAGATCACAACAACCATTAACTAGTGAAAACAATGAACCATAGAGAATTGAAAGTGCTACAGAGCCTATAGGGAGAGGTATAAATAACCAGCAAAAAACATTTGGTCTCACACCAGTTGTTTCATCCTAAGATTTGCAGACATTTATGCTAAAGATGAAAGCCACTAGCACCTCCAAATATAAAGACAGCATCAATGCACCATCAACTTATAACATCACCAAGAAAAAAGATTTGGATCAAGCCTTCACAGGGTATCTTATGCAAAGAGTAGTAGATAAGCTAAGCTACCAAATACATAGAAATGTTGATGCAGAATACAAAGAAGTAGCCAAGGAAAAGATACCACACCATCTGCCCTTGCTTGGCACTTTTCTTAATCTCTGTGATCAGTTTCTTTTCTTGTGCTTGTAGGCCTTGTCTCTCACGTTCTATTTCTCTTATGGACTTATCCAGCATCCTCTTATTCTCCCGTAGAAGCTCTGCAAGCCATTAATTTCATATAAAGCACCATTTCAACAATTCTAAAAGAGCCCCAACTCACAATGTTAAACTGTCCCCATTCCCATGCAAAATCACTGGTATATATAACCTAAATAACTAAAATCCCAGTAACAAACACATTCAATTCTGAAATGCTTCTCTACAACAAGCCGTGATTTCCAAGGATCTTATGCTATATTTGATTAACTTCAATGGAACCGAACATCATGGAATTCAATCCATTCTTGTTTATAACGAACTTGACATGGATATAAAGGTTAAGATACAAAAAGTGTGCTCGATGGCTCTCGACTCTGAGAATTTTGATTGTCTGTTCCTACCAGATATTAAGATTCCTATAAAATAGTTGCTATAGATTCACGTTTTTTTATCCCATTCCTACATCCTCACCAATCCTTCATTGTAAAAAGGAACAAGTTAAAGTCAACAGAACCCTATTCCATGGAATTACAGCCATAGGTGCAAATTTATTTGACAACCCATTATTGCAGAAATATAAAACCTTTAATGGCTCATCATCAGAAAAGCGGCACACTAAGTGCCTGTAAACAGATATATTAGCCATTATGCCCCAGCAGACAGATCTTATAAAAGATACAGGCAATGCTAAAAGATTTTCAATACTCAGTACAATTCTCTAATCTCTACCATACATCATTCTTACCAAAGAAGAACTTCTTTTTCACTACATTCTAACATTTCCCAATCGACACTTCTATTACAACTCAACATCAATTAAATTATCACCAGACTGAAGCAACCACTGAGGTTTGGCACGGTTGTGAATGGACCGGCTTCTTTCAGGCACATGAACGGTTTCACGTTTATTAAAATCAAACTGTAGCGGTAACTGATCAAACTAAGTCATATTATTGACTAAATTAATCTATATATTGATACAGTACCAATCAATCTTTTTTCCATTATTGAAACTAAAACCCTATCATCATTCTCGATTCTCATCCAAACTCACATAATCAATCGAATCAACATTCAACGGGAACAATCCAGAACAGAACTAACAATTCGAAATCAGAGAACAATAAGTGAAGATCGATGCATTAACAGTTAGGTCAAAACAAAAAAAAATAAAATAATCGCACCTGCGGGGGTCTTACGCTTGCCGAAGAGGAAACTCATTGCGATCGTCGAAGACAGAACGATAGAGAGATACACAAAGGACTCACCGTGTTGGGGTCAAAAGAATCACGAACTAGGAGTCAGCGTGTTATGTCGATCGATCTTGGTTTTGATTTTGATTTGAATTTTCTTTATCCTTTTAATATGTTTTTGTTTTGTGTTCGATGGAGCGAGCATGTGAAAAAACAAAAGGGGAAAGAAGTGGTGTATCGGTTAAGGAATAGAATAATCGGCGAATGCAAGTTGCAGCTAGCTGCTTACGTGGCGCACTGGGCATGGCTCCGATGGGACCCATTTAGGTGCCTTCTCTTCCCATTGTTCCGTGCCGTCAATGGACTGCGGCTCGCGAGGACTTCACGGGTTACGGCCCAGTCTTGTCTCTTGTGAGGAATGATTGTTGTTATTTCTTTTTTTCATCACCCAAAAAAATAAATAAATAAAAGAAAACAAAACAAAAACCTACAAAGCATAGTGAAATTGTCTTCATCACAAAGCGTAATTCAATAGAAAATAAATAGTCGTATAACAAATAGTATATACCTTTTATATTGTCCACATTGGTTAAAAATGTCATAATGAATACGAACTCTCTCCCGTATAGAGAGCCCCTTCTCCACTGTGTCAATAGTCTGTCTTGAGTTTGGTACTCCACTTTCTGTTATTTAAGTTTATTCTAGATATTTAGTGTCTTGAATGTCATCATCTCTTCTGAGGTTTGAACATCAGCATACATGCTTTGGGGAATAAGTTCCCCACGGATCTATAGTTAAGTTGTGTCTTAAGTTGTTTCTTTTGGTATTTGGTGTCGAATTTTAACTAGTCGGGCCCTATCGTGTTCTCTATAGGATGGACATATTTACTGATGCGAATGCCCATGGTGCTGTTAGTAATGTTGCAGAATACAGAGCAAATGTAGTTGACCTTGAGACCCAACCGAAGGTGGTGGGAGCTTCTAAGGCTATTATGGTTTGCAAGATTGTGTTGGAAAAGATGGAGAATAGGGAGGCTGTAATTTCATTATTGAAGAAGGCATGGAAAAATTATGGAAGTTGTGAGATAGTGGCAATGAAGGCCAACACGGATATGTGCACATTTACAGAAAAGCAACAAGCAATCAGGATCATCAAAGATGTACCGTAGTCGATCATGGGAAAGTTGATTGTTCTGAATTTGTGGGAAGCACATCAGAATTTCGAAGATGTCGACCTACAAAAATGCCCCCTTCTAGATACAAGTGCATGGCTTAAAAGTAGATCAAATGATGGAAGCAAATGCAATCAAATAGGAGCTTAGGTGGGAGAAGTTCTTCCAGCTTAAAGGTGTAGCTTTGAGAAGTTTCTGTAGAGCTTGATTTTTTTTATGTTTTATAAATTAATCTTCTTTAAATTTATCAATAGTAAACTCTATTCATTTAATATCAACACTCAACTAAGATTTTAAAAAAATGGTTTCTTTTATATTTTGAAAATGTTTTTGGAGTTGCCATCCCATTGAAATTAAAAAAAAATAGTTAAATTATAATCAATTAAATAAATTAATTATAATTCAGCTGTTAGTCTTTTTAATAAAACCAATTTTATAAACAATTTTAAAAACTAGAAAATCAAGTTTCAGGTTTAGAGTTTTTAAACTCTTATAAATACCATCAACTTTCCAATTTTAGACTTAATCTCTTAAAATCACCTTTCAAAAATTATCAAAATTCAATCAATGATTGATAAATTAAGCCAAATCAAATAAGTTAAAACTAAAATGGAAAAATTCGTTTTTTACGTCGCTTCGAAAGTACTCACATACTCGCTATTCGAAATTAGATATATATAATTCTTTCTAAATATATTAGCAAGTTAATTTATTTTAACTTTTGCAAATGTTCGGCTTTAAGTTCTTTAGCTATTTAATTTTATTTAAAAAAAAAAACACCTAAGAAGAAAGGGTCCTAATTGATTCTTATTTTTCGGAAAATTCTAAAATATCCTAATTTTTTAAAGGAAGGTCCACTTACTTTTATTTATTTGAAAAAGAAAAATATTTTCTAAGTGATAATACCTTTTAGAAAAATCCCACATGTAACTTTTTATAAAATAAGCAATTACTATAGTTAACATGCCTAATTATAGAAAAAAAAAACCTAAATCATAGTAAACATGTTTGAATTATAGAAAGAACGTCTAAATCATAAAAAAGACACATGAAAGGAAAGGGTAGGGTTTTAGATTGGTTTGTTTATTTTGGAAAAATATTTTAAGGGATTGATCTATTTTTGTTTATTTGGAAAGTGTATTTTTCTAAATGATAAAATGCTTATTGTTTGTTTTATTCATTTTATTGTCTTTTATATTTATTTATTATTTTTTATCTTCTTTTTTTTTTCATTTACGTTACTGAAATATCAAAATAAATAAATAAAAAAGGAGACTTCTCCTCTTTCTTTTTTTTTCTTCATTTCTTTTTTTCTCTCTCTCTCTTTTTTTTTTTCCTTTTTTGGATTTTTTTTTATTTTTTGTATTTTTGGATTTACATTACAACAAATTACAACAAATAAGGTAATAAATAAATAAATAAAAAGTAAATAAAAGAAAAGGGAACTAGACTTGAACATGCGAGTTGGTTTAGCTATAGGACGTAGGTCAAATTAGGTGCTCGGGTTAAGGTTATAGATGGAAGAAAATGCAACAGCAGTGTGTAGAGTGATTTAACTCAATCCAATAACCAAAATGAGTGGGGGATGTAAGTTTTGTGTGTATCAAATTGGACTTGATGGGGGTAGTTTCAACACCTTGAGGAGTGGTGGTGGTTTGGTGGTTCATTGAAGTTAGGTAGAATGGGATAGAGAGAGAATCGGTTGGGCTAATTGGTGTAGTGGTCATTGTTGAGAGTAAATGGTGGCCTTGGGGGGTTTTAATAATGGGGAAGCTAATGGTGTAGTGGGTTTTACTTGAAAACCGTCATATTAAGATGGTTTCAAAGAGAGAAAGTGGGTCGTGCCCGAATAAGCTTCCTAGATAGAGAAAATTGGAAATCCAGCTTATACGAATGATTTCGACTTGTTCTTCTTGCCTCAAATGATTCCCACAACTCTTTTTTATACATTTTTATCAAAGATTTCCAAAAGAAACTTCTAGTTCATCCCAAAATCAATGCCTTTTTTAATGGGTTTTCAAAACTTATTGAATCCGATTGACCACGAAAAAGATGTTTTTAGTTAAAATTACTAGTCAAAATGACTTAATCCATATTGAAAACATTACCTTTTATTAACCTATTACATCAATTTTCATTAAAAACGTTGCGATATTAAAGAGTTGTTGATTGACCATGGATGAAGTGTTCAAACTTTTTCCACTTTTTAAGCTCAATTTTGACCCACTTTCCATCAATGATCCAAGAAAATAATAGATGAAACTTAATCTACTCCAAATGCTTTATTAATGTCCACTTTTATTTTGATAAAACTTTGGCCAAAAAGAAACTAAATTGGATAAAAATCAAGGGGCGTCACGTTATTTTTTTTCTTTTTCTTTCTATAAATCTCGCATGGTAAAGGAGGAAATAAGCACATGGTCATGCAATAGACATGAGCTATGTACCCCATGCATATGTGCATTGCATGTGTACTTTGCAAATTAAATGGGCACACCATTGTGTACCCCTGTTTCTAAATGTTTTCCCTTTCTTTAAAAACAAAAAAAAAAAAGAAAAAGAAAAGAAGGAATAAATGGCACTTTTGTGCATGTTGCAAGATTAGAACCCCAAACCTATGCTAAGTTTAGTCAAAGTGTGTTACTAATAGGTCGTTAGCCTATGTCTTGTTTTATGTTGTAATTAAATGGTACCTATTATATAAGAAACATCTGTGAAATAAAGTGTTATTTAATTAAATTATACACAACTCTAAATATTTTTTTAAAAAAGTCTACTTTAATTGAAAATTCTTCATTTCCTCATTATTTTATTTTTATCTCTCTCTCTCTCTCTCTCTCTCCATTCTTTTTTATTTTTCCAAATTTTCTAATTTTTTTGTTTTTCCTAAATTTTCCACTTTTTGTATTTTTTTCTAAATTTCTTTTTTTTTTCTTAAATTAGAACCCTTTATCCTATCCTAAAAATTTTAAAAAAGATAAAAGAAATGCAAAAATGGGGTATCTACAATTATCACACTTTATAGTGAAGTTTGAGTAAAGCTTTAGCATAAAGATGAATGAGACATTATCTTTTCCCCTAGGATGGAATTTATCCTAAGGAGCACCTTAGCTTACTATTCTAGGTTTAGTCCACCAGGGATTTGATGGATAGTAAAAAGAGAGAGGAGATGCTCTAAGAGCTAGCCAAGTAAGTTTAGAAAGGTCTAATGCCCTAGGGATTAGCTAGAAAGATTGGTTTGAAACTTGATTGTGCCCTTCTAAGTTGACTAATCTAAGCAAAAGTATCTTTAGGTGACAAGTAACCCTAAATTGCCTTAGAAGAAATACCCTATAAGCTTGCTAAAAGGAATCGAAGAAGAGAAGCACCCCATAGGCTTGCTATAACAAATTAGTGAAAAAAAATACTCTGTAAAGCGCCTTATGAGCTTGTAATAGCAATCTAAGAGCATGTGATCTAGAGGTTTCAAGCTAGGATAATGCTCAAAGAACATGCAATCCAAGAGTCAGGTTAGTATAGTGCTCCGAGAGCATACAATATAAGGTTTTCAAATTGAGCCAAGATAGCGCTCTAAGAGAATGCAATTTGGGAGTTTCAACTTAGAATAGCACTTTAAGAGCATGCAATTTGAGGGTTTCAACTTAGCATAGTGTTCTAAAAGCATACGATCTGAGGGTTCTAACTTGGGATAGTGCTCCGATAGCATGTGATTCGATGGTTTCAACTTGAGATAGTGCTCCAAGAGCATGTAGTTTGAAGGTTTTAACTAGGTTAGGATAGTGCCCTGAAAACATGTGATCTGGGAGTTTTTGCTTAGGATAGCACTTTGAGAGTATACGATCTAAGGTTTTTACCTTTGGATAGCACTCCTATAGCATGCGATCCAAGGGTTTCATGCTTAGGATAACGCTTTTAGAGCATGTGATCCAAGATTTAAGAGAGCATGTAATCCAAGAGTTAGGTTAGGATAGCGCTCTAAGAGTATGCAATCTAAGGGTTTTGAATTAAGTTAGTATAGAACTTTGAGAGCATGCGATCTAGGAGTTTCAACTTGGGATAGCACTCTAAGAGCATGTGATTGAGGGTTTCAATTTGGGATAACGCTCTAAGAGCATGCGATCTGAAGGTTTCAATTTAAGATAGCAATCCTAGAGCATGCTATCTAAGGGTTTCAACTTGGGATAACGTTTCGAGAGCATACGATCCAATGGTTTCAACTTAGGATGGTGCATCGAGAGCATGCAATCCAAGGGTTTCAACTAGGTTAGGATAGCGCTTCAAGAGCATGCGATCTGAGAGTTTTAGGTTGGGATAACACTTTGAGAGCATATGATCTAAGGTTTTTAGCTTTGGATAGCACTCCTAAAGCATGCAATCTAAGGGTTTCAAGCTTAGGATAGTGCTCTGAGAGCATACGATCCAAGGGTATTAACTTAGGATAATGCTTCAAGAGTATGTGATCTAAGGGTTTTAGCTTGGGATAATGGTCCGAAAGCATGTGATCCAAGGTTTTTAGCTTGGGATAATGGTCCGAAAGCATGTGATCCAAGGTTTTTAGCTTGGGATAATGCTCTAAGACCATACAATCCAAGGGTTTGGTCAAGATAGTGCTCTGAAAGCATGTGATCACTAACATTTTTACTACATGGATAGTGCTTTAAAGAGAAAATGATCCATAAGGATTAAATAAAAAATAACTTATGTAAATATTCTTAGGAGACTTTGAAAAAAAAACAGATTTGTTGATTGGCAATCATATAAGATGGGCAAACATTAGAGAAGTAGGTGACATCAGCCATGAGGGCAATCGTATTAAAGAGAATGATTATGGCCTCTAAGGCTAACTTGGGAGTAATTTTTATGTGGGAGCAGATCTTTGAACTTTAGACAAAAGGAAGTTAACTCCTTCAAAAACAATTGTTGCCAAGGTAATTACATTTAAATGATAGAAGCTTACCGTTATGGTTAACCCTAGAGAAGATGACTTTCAAAAGAAATGAAGATCCTTATCTTGTTGAAAACCAGGACCACTAAGGGGATATGGACAAAAGAAAGGATTGAAATGAGAGAAAATCAAATTTATTGCTAATAGGTTTAGATTCTCCCAATAATGTATAAGCTTTTTAGCAACATAACAACTTAATCTTTTGAGCCACCTTTATCTAAGAGAACCCTTTCTTTCCTTCAAGGGCAAATAACTTTTCATGACTTCTTGAAATTTCTTCTTATCAGAAGATATCTCATTAAAGATAGTTTTAGTCTAAAAGGGCTTCCTCACACTCTTAGCTTAAATTCCTCTCTCTTGACTTCAATTCCAAAAATTATGGTCCACCTTGTAAGCAATACACTTTTAATCAATCAGTTATGTCTTTTTCAAACTGTAATGTAATAAAGGCTTTTGGTCCTCAGTTTCAGAATGGATATTAATGAAATGACTTTTTATAAAAGAACTACTCTTCAACTTGGGTTTACAAGTTAAGAACTTTATAAGTAAAATTAAAATTGTGCTTGCCTCAATTTCAAGTGTAACTTTTACTGAGGATAAGTTATCTCATTTTAATCAAAAGGGTCTTTAAGGAAGGGTAGAATTGTAGGTGGGCTATAAGCCATGTGTTAGTCATAAGTTTGTAGGAGAAATTTTTTATATTTGCCCCAATTTTAATGTTAATGGCTTTGACTATTTTTTTGGGCCTTTATTTGAAATGTAGGTCTTAATTCAAAAATAGGTTTCTGTACCCCATATCTTTTTGGGGCTTTAAGGCTTTGGACTTAATCACCTTATTTATGTATAGCTATTTCTCGAACACACTTTTCATTTTTCATTTCAAATTTTCTCATTTTTCTTTTTCTTTCTCTTTTTCCTTTTTTTTTCTTTTTTTGATTTTGATTCAAGATAGAGGTGATCATTCCTTCTTTTGGCTTGTAGCTCAAGGTATGTGTAGTTTGTGTTTAGTGTTTAGAATGAATGCCCTACTTAATCTTAGAGGAAATTAGTTATCAATGGTAACGATTACTTTTGAATTGATGCGACTAAAACACGCACAAATTAGTTTTAACTTTTTCTTCTAATGAATGCTCCTAACCTCCTTTTTGCCTCATTGTAGGGGTGGTTCTCGATGGGGTTTAATTTTGAAAATACCCCAATAAAAAGGTCTAATGGAGCTGATAAAGGATTTTGTGTTTAAGATGCTGAAAAGATTGCCTAACTTCATTTTGATTTGTGTATTAAATACAAGATGGACTTCCTTTAAGAAATAAGTCCAATAGTCTCACAATAATGCCACTTGACTCTCAAAGTGTCTGAAGGTTGGTGTTTAGGATTCATTTTACCTTTCTTTATTATAAACCTTTTAACTAATGAGATATCTTAAAATAGGAAAAATGCAAACAAAACACTTTATTTAAATCACTTGTCTTTTACAAACATCGTGAAATATGACCCTATCCTTGAATTGAATCCAATTAGATTACCCCTACATCTATTAAGTCTTGAACTCTATTTTTCAATTCCCAGCAGTTGTTAGTAGAATGCCCTTGTTAACCCATATGATATTCATATTATGCATTTGAGTCGTATTTCCTTGGCTTGTATCTTAACATTAAGGCTTTCTGTTGTAATAAGCCTTCATTTCTTAGTTGGTTAAAAACTTGAGATAATGAGGCAAGGATCTAAATGAACTTTCTTCTAGGTATTTTTGGGCCTTTTTTGCTAGGTGCAAGTCTTGACGTTATAATATTTATATATGCCCCCGAATCTGGTAGGGCTAGTCTTTTTTCGATTAGCCTTCCTATCCTTATGGTTTCTTCAATTTAGCTCTCAGCAAGTATAATGTTCGCAAAACTAGCCAGTGTATTACCCAATAAGTGCCCATAATATAGTTCCTTCAATGAGTCAATGAAGATAGATATTAATTCTTTCTTATGAAGAAGAGGAATGATTCTAGCTACCATGCCCTTCCATCTTTGGGCATATTCCTTAAATGACTCATTTTTCTTCTTTTTGATTATGTACAAGTCCCGAATCGAAGGAGCTATCTTAATGTTGTACTTTATTGCTCATAGAATGCCTAAGCCAATTTCTCCTAAGTATTAATCTGGCTAAGATCGAGTTGGGCGTACCAAGTTAATGTAGGCTTTGTCAAACTATCATAGAAAGTTTATAACATGAGTTAAATATTTTGAACATATTGACCCATCTTGTGGACATATAATCTAGTGTGTAGCTTTAGGCATCCAGTCCTATCATACTTCTCAAACTCTAGTATTTTGAATTTTTCTAGGTAGGCTCTAACATCATATGTAGAAAAGTTAGTGATCTTAGCCTGCTTAAATCCATCATTATTCATAGGTGCTCTCATCTTTTCAGTTATCTATTGAGTTAGCTTCCTTTTCAACTCCTTGATACTTTCTTGACTCAACTCTAGGTCAATTAGGAAAGAATAAGTCTTAAGTTGGAAAGTTAGATGGATCTTTTCTTTAAGAAGAGGTGTTCCAACAGATTTCTCCTATCAGGCTTCCTAGTGCTCTTCATTTGATGACATTATGGCTCTGAATAAGACGATGCTGTCAACTAAAAAATTCATCTATTTAGTTATTTTCCCTACCGTTTGCTCTAATGAACAAAACCTTACTTTTGTAAGGTTGGTGCCATCAAGTTTATCGTTAGTTCCATTGTTGGCCATTACTCTTGATAAGAATTCTCACATGTTAGTAACGTCTTGATTTTATTTTCTTTTTTGAAAAAATACTCTTCATTTTAAGAGAGAGAAAAGGACTTAAAAAAGAAGAAAACAATGATAAGACTTATTTATAAGTTGTAAGGAAGGAGTAAAAAAACATTTCTAAGGGATTAAGAGCCTAAATATTTACCATCTATCATTGTAGGTAACCTATAAGAAAAAATTATCCTAAGGATGTAAAAGACACAAAGAAAAGGACTTGTAAAGAAATCAAATATTTAGAAACTTAAGGATATGAGTCCCATAATGTTATTCAAATAGAAACAAATGAATATTTACAAGCAAAATAAAAAATGCAATATAAAGGCATATAGATGTAAAGAGGGGAGCTAGCAAATGACTACGATGTAGCAAGAAAAATATTTTTATTGTATCTTTGAAGTTTCCATTACATTATTAAAAATTTTATTTTAAATACTCTAAAGTCTAGATCTTTTTCTTCTTGTGGTGTCTTGGCTCTTCTTTAATCTTTTTCCTTTTCTTCAGCTCAATTGTCTCGATTCATCTAGCAACCTAGGAGATATCTTCAGCATGAAATTTCTAGAAAGCTTTAACCTAGTAATAGGTAGCAACATCTTTGGAGAGTTCAATGACAGCAGTAAACGCATCAATAGGATTCATCTTCTAAGTGTCTTTCCTATGAAGGAAGTCTAGTTTATGGCTCCAAGTATAGTTGATAAACCAAACCATGGGTAAGGCCATATTGGTCTTTAATTCTCCATTCATCTCTTCTTAGAGACAACTAAGTGATTTGGCCTATACTGCTAGTAGTGTTAGGACATAAGATTTCCCTTATAAAAATTAGATCACTAGCTCTATAATCCTAAGATGTACATGAAATATCCCATCAGGAAATAAGACAGTCCCAAATGTTGCCAAGATATAAGCATTGATTTTATATTGCTACCAATCTTCAAAGCTACAACAAAAGAGTTTCTGGTTATAACTGGATGAGGTTGTGAACCAAGTAAAAAGATTGTCCACCTTAATAATTCTCCAATAGGGATCTGCTCATATTTTGCATATTTTAGATTTACGAAGCCTAAGAACTTTCTAAAAATCTTTGTAGGGCTAGCTATGATATCTAGGACATATTTTCTATCTTTAATAGAGGGGACTTTTAATAGATAGGAGTATTCTTCAGTAGTTAGGCTCAATCAACATAGGCCAAAACAAAAAAATTGACTCTAAGAGGCCCAAAAGTGGACCAAAGCTCGTACCGTAGTGATATTAGTTTAGACTTTGAGTAATGAGAGGATGGGTTTAATCTTGTTTCCAATGATTTTTTGTTAGTTTGGATTGAAAAATCAAAACCATCTTTCAAGTATCCCCTTAAGCTTCAAAAGCTTATGAATATGGACTTCTTTGAAAGGGGATAGTGTAAGAGAGGACCTAACCATTTTCTACAAAAAGGATGAAAAGAAAATTATAGCAACACTATCTTATTTACATGGGAAATACATTGATGTTCTAATGAAAAGAAAATAGTTATAGGGAAAAGATTAGGAAACTTCACAATTGATCTCTTTTTTTTTTTTTTTTTTTTTTAGTCTTGCTACATTATATCAATTTGCTAATTTTGGAAAAAGGGTTTGTAAATGCAATTAAGGTAGGTTCTAAAAAAGTCCTTAAGCTTTTGTGACCTCACTTATTAAAGAATACTTTCATTGATCACATTAAGCTTAAGTAAGGGTAGCCTAATCAACCCCAAGCAGTGATTACATCACAGCACCCGGAACCTATACAATGCCCCCATCTCACCACCCTCCCCCTATCTTAGGGTCCTAATACGATCCGGGTTTGATTGTTTCTATCATACATTTATGCTATACAAAATAAAATCTCCAACAAATTTAACTAAGGTTAGCCTTGCAAAGATGTTAGTGTAATTAGACAAAAAATAAGAACAAATAAATAAATTACAATCTATAAAGTGATTTCTTAGAGATTAATTCAAAATTTGGAAAGTTAAAAGGCTAACCCTCTTAACGTTCCCCAGTGGAGTCGCTAAGTTGTCGAGCTTGATTTTTCCCCCATTTTTTAAATGAATCTTCTTTAAACCGATCAATATTAAACCCTACTTGTTTGATACTAAACCTACAGAAAATCAGTTCTTTTATATTTTGAAAATATTTTTGGAGTCACCACTCGACCGGAAAGAGAAAAAAGAGTTGAATTATAATCAATTGAGTGAAATAGTTATAATTTAAACCCTCACGAGTATCATCAACTTTCTAATGTTAGACTTAATCTCTTAAAATCACCTTTAAAAAATTATTGAAATTCAATCAATAATTAGTAAATTAGGCTAAATCAAATAAGTTAAACTAAAATGGAAAAATTCATTTTTTACGTCACCCTAGAGGTACTTACGTACTTGTTATTTAGGATCAGACGTACATAGTTATTTCTAAAAATATTAGCGGGTTAATTTATTTTAACTTTTGAAAAGGGTTGGCTTTAAGTTCTTTAGCTATTTAATTTTATTTAAGAAAAAACACCTAAGAGGAAAGGGTTCTAATTTATTCTTATTTTTGAGAAAATTCTAAAATATCCTAATTTTTGAAAAAAAGGTTCATATATTTGAAAAAGAAAAAAAATTTTCTAAGTGATAAGATCTTTTAGAAAAATCATAAATATAACTTTTCATTAAATATGTAATTACTATGGCTGCCATGCTTAAGTACAGAAAAAATATCTAAATCATAAAAAAAAATGCTTAATTATAGAAATGAAGCCTAAATCATGACAAAAATGTTTGAATTATAGAAAGAATGTCTAAATCATGAAAAAGAAGCTTAAAAGGAAAAGGTCTTAGATTGCTTTGTTTATTTTGGAAAAATATTTTGAGGGATTAATTTATTTTTGTTTATTTGGAAAGTGTATTTTTCTAAATGATAAAATGGTTTTTATTTATTTTATTCAATTTAGTGTCTTTTATATTTATTTATTATTTTTTATCTTTTTGTTTTTCATTTCTTTTACTAAAACATCAAAATAAATAAATAAAAAAAGGAAACTTCTTCCTCTTTCTTTTTTTTCTTTTCTTCGTTTCTTTTTTTTTTCTCTTTTCTTTTTTGTTTCTTTTTACGATTTTTTTTTTTGTTTTTTTGTATTTTTGGATTTACATTACAAAAAATTACAACAAACAAGGAAATAAATAAATAAAAGAAAAGGGAATTGAACTTAAGCATATAAGATGGTTCAATTACAAGACACTGGATGAATTTGGTTCAGGTGCAAGTCAAATCAGGTGCTCAGGTCGGGTCGCGAATGGAAGAATATGCAATAGTAGTGCGTAGCATGATTTAACTCAATCTAGTAACCAAAATGAGTAAGGGATGTAAGTTTTGTATGTATTGGATTATACATAGTGGGGGTAATTTCAATGCCTCGAAGAGTGGTAGTGGTTTGGTGGGTCGTCAAAGTTGGGTGGTGTGGGATAAATAGAGAATTGGTTGGGGAGATTAGTGCGGTGGTCTTCATTGAAAGTAATTGGTGGCCTTAGGGGTTTTTGACAATGGGGAAGCTAGTGGTATAGTAGGTTCCGCCATATTGAGGTGGTTTTAAAGAGAGAAAGTAAGTAGTGTGTAGGTTAGCTTCCTAGAGAGAGAAAATTGGAAATCGAGCTTATACAAATGATTTCAACTTGTTATTCTTGCCTCTAACAATTCACATAACTCCTATTTATACATTTTTATCAAAGATTTCCAAAGGAAACTTCTATTTCATCCAAAAATCGATGCCTTTTCTTAATGGGTTTTCAAAATGTATTGAATTTAATTGACCATGAAGAGGATTTTTTTAGTTAAAATTACTTGTCAAAATGACTTAATCCACATTGAAATCATTACCTTTTGTCAACCTATTACATCAATTTTCATTAAAAACACTACGAGATTGAAGAATTGTTGATTGGCTACAAATGAAGTGTTCAAATTTTTTCTACTTTTTGAGCTTAATTTTGACCCACTTTTCATCTTTGATTTGGGAAAATAATGGATGAAACTTAATATGCTCCAAGTGCTTTATTAATTTCCACTTTTAATTTAATAAAACTTTGGCAAAAAAAAAAAAAAGAACCTAAATTGGATCGAAAACAAGGGGGGTTGTGTTATTTTTTTTTTTCTTTCTACAAATCTCATGCAGTAGAGGAGGAAATAGGTGTATGGTCACGTGGTGGGCTTATGCCACATGCCTCCGACATATGCATTCATTGCATGTGTGCATTGTAAATTAAATGGCTATTTTTGAATGCCCTGACATACGTGTTCATTGCATGTGTGCATTGCAAATTAAATGGCTATTTTTGAATGTTTTCCCTTTCTTTTTTTTTAAAAAAAAAAAAAAGGAATAAAAGGCACTTTTGTGCCTATTGCAAAATTTGAACCCTAAACCTTTAGTTCTAATGCTAAGTTTAGTTAGAATATGTTACTAATAGGCTATTAGCCTAAACCTTATTTTATTTTGCAATTAAATAGTACCTATTCTATAAGAAAAACCTATAAAATAAAATGTTATTCAATTAAATTATGCATAACTCTAAATATTTTTTCTAAAGTCTACTTTACTTAAAAATTCTTCATTTCCTTACTATTTTCTATTTATCTCTCTCTCTTTCTCTTTTTTTTTTCTACTTTTTATGCTTTTTCCAAATTTTCTGATTTTTTGTAATCTCCTATATTTTCCATTTTTTTTTATTTTTCCAAATTTTCTAATTTTTTTGGTTTTTCCTAAATTTTCCACTTTTTGTATTTTTTTCTAAATTTCTTTTCTTTTTTTGTTTTTCCTAAATTAGGACCCTTTACTCTATCTCAAAGATTTTAAAAAATAAAAAGAAGGCAAAAATAAGGTTTCTATAGCTTCCTACGTATAAGAGTTAATATGGATTGGTCTATCCCTATCAAGATAAGAACTTAGGTTAGTAGAAACAACTTAGAAAGATATTTTTTTAACTTCAAGTATGAGAAACTACTTAATATATTCTTCAAGTGTAGAAGAACGGGTCACTCTACTACAAGTTGTATTAAGGATCATAGACAGCAAAGTTTTAGTGTATGGTTAATAGCCTATGCAATAAAGACATTGGTTGAAGGGGCTAGTTCTCTTAATAATGCATCGCTCGTACAATCAACTTCTATTGAAGCAACTTTGAGTGAGTTTGGCTTTTTGAGATTTCCTCTCCATGGTAAGGTGACTAGCTTATGAGCTTAATAATTACTAGGACTTACTATAGAAAGTAGTGACTTAGTGGATCCTTTAAGGTATCGAAGGAAATGAGATGGATAAGTCGGTAAATATAGTAGCTTTCGTGAAGCTGCTCCCTAGATATGACTCATCATGGAACACTACACAACTTAGTATTTCACTTGATATGATACATAAGCTAATACTAAGGTCTACTAACCACTAATCTCACGCTATTTGATAAGATTAGATTACAGTATAAGAAATGGATGCACTCAAAAAAGAGTATTTTACAAGAATAAGGATATTCATTAATAATACTCTATAAGATGATTGCGACTATAGTAGAAATGACCATTTATAGTAAATCCTTTAGCGTAACAATATAATAATGGAAAATTACATAAAAGATAATGTAAGAAAGAGATTCCTAGTATGCTTGAAAAAGGCTAAATATGATAAAGGCCAAAAAGGAATATAATACAAGTGCTAGATAAGTAAGGAATAGGTGGTAGCCTATTAATGGATTCATGTTCTGAGATCTTGGGGTGTTGTACTTGAGCTAAGTTGATGTTGGGGTTATTGTTGATGAGTTGTGCTACAAGCTATCGAGGTGAAGGGAAGAAGTTGTAGCTTAGTAAGATGATATAGGAGGGCTTGGTGTATAAAGGCCTTGGCCTCGATACTCAGTTCCTTAGCACTTAATAGGTCAGCAATTGTGCAAGAGTTCAAACAAAATAACGTGTGTTCAAGTTGGAGCCTTAGGGAGTTCTTTTACATATCCCCTTAGTACTAAACCTCATCCTCAATAGGTTGAGAAGATAGAATTCTTTTCGTGAGAGATTGTAAACCTCGAAGGCAAGCTTAGGTAATGGGTCTAAAGGTTAGCACTCCATCAACTCCTTAGGGTTGTTGAAGATTTGCCTTCAAATCTTGATCTTTGTCTTCTTCTTCTGGTACATAGGGTATTAGGTCAGTGATGTTGAAAGTAGGAGATACTTTGTACCCTTCCAGTAGTTCTACTTCATAAGCATTGTCATTGATGCATTGAAGGATCTTAAAAGGGCCATTTGACCTAGGAGATAACTTATTTTTTCTCTTTCTTAGGAACTACTCCTTGCTAAGGTGAATCTAAATAAGGTCTCTTAGGTTATATATAATTTTCTTTCTACCTTGGTTCCTTTTTGTCAAGCTACTGTTTTGATTAGTTGTTTAGCAAATTACAATTTCTACAACTCTTTGGTACGCTACATGCCTAATTGACTTTCTCCTTAGCAGATTGAGCTAATAATCATATTTAAAAGTAAGTTTGGATTAAGTCTGTAAATGACCTTAAAAGGTGACTTTCTAGTTGAGTTATAGATGGAGTGGTTATACATGAATTCGATGATGGGTAGACATATATTCCAATCATATAGATTCTTTTCGATACAAACTCGAAGGGGGTTACCTATTATTTTGTTCACCACCTCTATTTGGCCATCGGTCTGCAGATGGCAAGAAGTACTGATCATAAGCATAGTGTCAAGCTTCTTCCATAATGTTTGCTAGAAGAAGCTCATGAACTTCAAACCACGATTAAATACAATACTCCTTGGAATTTTGTATTGCTACACGATCTCCCACAAAAAGAGGTTAGCAATAAATAAAGCATCATTAGTTTTATGGCAAGGGATAAAGTGGCTCATTTTGCTGAACCAATAGACCACCACCATAATAGAATCATGTTTTCAAGGTGTTCTTAGTAAGTCGAGCATGAAATCCATGCTCAGATCAGTCTATAGCTACTCAAGTATGCGTAGAGATGTATATTCTACATATAGTTCCTTCTTCCCCTTAGCTCGCTTGCACACTTTATATTGCTCAAGAATTTTGTACACATCCTTCATCATCCTAAGCTAAAAGAAGTGTTCTTTCAACAACTCAGCAATTGTCTTCTTGCCAAAATTGTCAATGAAGCCTCCAACATAGGCTTCTCAAATAAGTAATTCCCTAATAGAACTACTCAGTATACAAGCTTATCTTCTCTTCATTAGAAATCCTTGGCTCAGATAAAACCCATTCACTACCCCTCCAATGTTGCATTTGGCCACTAAGGGTCTAAAGTACAGATTATGCTCATATTGATTTGGTAGTATACCAAACCCAAGTATCTTAACTTGCAATGCTGCGATAAGGGCATGGTAACGAGAAAGGGCATCGACCATAGTGTTATAACTTCTTTTCTTTCACTTAATGATGTGACAAAAAGTTTCTAGGTACTTAACCTACTTAGTATAGTGTCGAGAGAGTTTCTACTATCCTTTAAGATGTTTGAGTGATTCATAGTCTGTGTAGATAATAAATTCTCTTGGTTATAGATAGTGTTGCCAGTTTTGAAGTGCTTAGACAAAGGTACAGAACTCTTTATCATATGCTAAGTAACTTAGTGTAGTGCCCTTGAGCTTTTCGCTAAAATATGCAACTAATTAGTGCTCTTGCATGAGAACGGCTCTAATTTCGACTCCAGATGCGTCACATTGTAGTTCAAAAACCTTGCTAAAGTCAGGCAATACTAACACTATGGCAAAAGTCAACTTGGATTTGATTTCTTCAAAACTCTTCTGAGAGCTTTCTTGGACTATTCGAATTCAAAGTTCTTCTTGGTTAACTATGTCAGTAGGGCATCTATGGAATTAAAGTTCTAAATGAACCTTTGATAAAATGAAGCTAGACCATTAAAACTTCTTACTTTGGCAACATTGGTTAATGTTGGCCATTCAAGCATAGCTCGGGTCTTTTGAACATCCACTCTGACTCGTCCTCCAAAGACAATGTATTCGAGGAATACTACCTTACTCTAATAGAACACACATTTCTTTAAATTGCCGAGTAATTACTTGATAGGGAAGATATCAAATACAGATCTCAAGTACGCAACATGAGAAATGAGGTCAATACTATACACCAAAATGTCATCAAAATAAACAACAATGCATTTACCAATCAATGATCTCAAAACACGATTCATAAGCTGCATAAAGGTGCTTAGTGCATTTATAAGCCCAAACAGCATCACCATCCACTTAAATAGACTGTCCTTCATTTTGAAAGCAGTCTTCCACACATCTCTAAGTCTCATTCAGATGTAGTGGTAGCCACACTTTAGATCAATCTTTGAAAAGGTTCACATACCATGTAACTCATCAAGCATATCATCTAGTTGTAGGATTGGATATCGGTACTTAATAGTGATCTTATTGATTGCTTAGCTATCAATGCATACTCTCTATGATCCATCCTTTTCCAACATTAGGACAACTCATATGATACAGGGGCTCATGCTCTCTTGGACATATCCATGCTCAATCAACTTGTCAACTTGTTTCTTTAGCTCGGCTACCTATTCGAGATTGAATCTATAAGCAAGTTAGTTAAGTAGGGCAACTCTAGGCCAGAGGTTAATAAAATGCTCTATACCTCTAATAAGGGGTAAACCTCTAAACAACTTAGCAAGAAATAAGTTGACATATTCTTGAAGCAACATCTACAACCTCGGCAGGTAATGTTCCGTCCTCTTTCATATCTAGAAGTCTTTTGACCAATAAGAGTACACATTCTTCCATTTTAATATCTTTAGAAAATTAGGCTCGAGAAATTATTAAGGACTTCCTCTACAGCAATCAGGTAGTCTTCTCTTATGACTCCTAAACCTCTTTGGAGCTCATTAGGGTCAGTATGATCTTTATCCATCCTTTTGGAACATATAGGTGTTCCTATAACCATCATGGAGTACCTTAAGATTATAGAGCCATGGTCAACCTAGTAATTTTCGTGAAGCATACATGGATAGGATGTCGAAGAACACCTTATCCTTATATCTGTCACCAATAGTGATTAGCACTCTGAGTTGCTTAACAACAAGCAATCCTTCCTTCTTATTAAACTAATGAATCTTATGGGGCTTGGGGGTAAGGGTAGGTTAGCAACTTTAGAACCTTCACTACTCCTTATGGTTTGATGTTGGTACAGCTCCCTTCATTGATAATCAAAGCACATAGATTGTTATTCACTTGGCAATTCATGTAGAAGAGATTCTCTCTTTGTTCATTCTTGTTAGAGACAACGGTACTAAGAGATCTCCGTATGACCAAACACTATTCTCCCATTTCAAGTTAAGTCAAGGCATTAGAATCTTCCTCAAACTCATCTAACAGTTGATCAACACCTACTTCTTCTTCTCCTTCACTTGCACTCTCCACTTCTATTTGTGGGGTATTACCCTTAATGGTTGTCACATGTTTGTTTAGGTATTGACTATCTATGTATCTAAAACCAAGACACTTGAAACATTTGATTTCTCTCATCTTTCATCTTGAGATCTAACCTTAGTCCTATTTTACCTTAGGCTCTATGACCTTAGTCTTATTTTAACCATCATCAAGTTTGCTCAACATTTGACCTTAGCGTCCAACCTTGGAACTATACTAAGCTCTGTCATATTTGGGTTGACTTGGCATACTAGTTTTGCTTAGCAAGCCAGGTTGGCTACTATATGTTCAGCTGAGTTAGCTTCACCTTGCATTTCTACTCTTTGGGCAACTTGGATGGTTTCATCCAGACTCCCCAGCCTTCGCACCACCACTACATTACCAATCTCAGTTCTTAATCTAAAAATGAACTTGATTATGGTCTACACCTTAGTCTCACCAACTTCGCTTTGAATCATTAGCAACTGAAATTCTTGGACATACTTGTCTACTGAGCAATTACCTTATCTCAGTTCTTAGAGACATTAGAAAGTGTCTTGCTCATAGTGTTTTGAAACAAATCTACTTCTCAAAACTCTCTTCATCTCATTCTAAGTTCGAATTTTGTATCGGGCTTGCTCATGTACATTCTTCAATTTTTTCCACCACATTGCTGCATACCTAGAAAATTCTAAGGTAGATAATCGAATGTGCATTAAGTCTTGATAATCGTAGAAGTCAAATATCTTCTCAATCTTCTCCTCCCAGTGCACATAGTCATTAACACTACTAGACCCATTAAAACTTGGAACCTACACTTTAAGATGTTCGACTCCTTTGAGAGCATAGAGCTGGCACTCTTCAAGTCCATCATACTGTTCTTCCTAGTCCCTACACTCCTTAACTTCATTAAACTCAAGTCTTCTCTTAGCAAGCCTTTTAACATGTCGAGGTAAAGCCGAATTCACATTAATAACTTTAGGTGCTTGATGCTCACCCACCTATCTTCTCGACCTATCTCTCACTTCTTAGCCTTACTCATTAACTTTCTCTTAAGACCTAAACTCTACTACCCTCTATACAATGGTAGCAAGGTCTTGTAATTGCTCATCAATAGTTTGTGAGGTCTATTGCGTAACGTAATCACGACTATGAGCATCACTCTCAGCATCATTAATATCTCCTTGAACACCAGGATTCAACATTCTTGATACAAGACTTCAAGAAACCTACTACTCAATAGAAGATCACACACAACTTTGATAATATAATATCGTACAATGACTTTTAAACTTGCTCTATTTTTCACTTAAGAAATGGAGTATAACATAACACATATACACTTACATTACAACAAGAACTACTGCAATACTAACCTTTCGGTTTTAACCTCAAGCTTTGATACTAGGATTATATGATGCACCTAAGAGCTTAGTAATCATTAAGTCTTATACGAAAAAGTAGTGACCTAGTAGATCGTTCAAGGTATCAAAGAAAATGAGATAGATAAGTCAGTAAACATAGTAGCTTTCGTGAAGCTACTCTTCGAATATGACTCATTGAGGAACACTACACAACTTAATATTTCACTTGATATGACACATAAGCTAATACTAAGGTCCATTTGCTACTAATCTTGAGCTACTTAGCATAATTAGATAAGAGTGTGAGAAATGGATACATTCGGAGAAGAGTATCTCGCAAGAATAAGGATATTTATTAATAATACTCTGTAAATGATTGTGACTACAATAGAAAGGACTATTTATAATAAGTCATTTAAGACAACAATATAACAATGAAAAATTACATAAAAGATGTAAGAAAGAGATTCCTAGTATGCTCAAAGAAGGGTAAATATGATAAAGGGCAAAAAGGAATATAGTACAAGTGTTAGAAAAGTAGTGGATAAGTGGCAGCCTATTAATGAATTCGTATTCCAGAATCATAAGGCGTTGTGGCTGAGTTAAGTTGATGTTGGGGTTGCTGTTAATGAGCTTTGCTATGAACTGCTAAGGTGATGGGGAGAAGTTATAGCTTGGTAGGATGATGTAGGAAGGCTTGGTTTATAGAGGCCTTAACCTCGACACTCAACAAGTTGGCAATTGTACAAGAGTCCAAACAAAATAAAGTGTGTTTGAGCTGGGGGCTTGGGGAGTTCTTCCACATATCTTCCAAATACTAGAGTTAATCCTTGGCAGGTTGAGAAGACAAAATTCTTCTTGTGGGAAATTGTAAGCCTTAGAGGCGAGCTGGGGTGATGGGTCTAAAGGTCTACATTCCATCACAGGGGGAATCTAATAAGGATGGAGGAAGCAAGTTCAACTGGAATTATGACACCGAGTTCACAACCAACTCTCTAGACTCCTCCATTCAAGCAAGTGAACCCAAATCGACCTTCCTCTTTGAAAAACTCTAAGGATGTATCTCCCTTAAACTTATGCCCCTCCTAAAACACAGTGGACTCCCCTTCAAGTGCCTCCCATAGCTCCAAAACTCTTGGCCTAAATGAAAATGAGGAAGTGTCCAATCTATCCAAAAACCCAAATCATCCTCGAGAACACATGCACAAAGCTTAACCCCATCACCAACTAACCATACACACCGCCACATATACTACTTAACCACTACATGTACATAAACCTTATCTTACATACAACCAATCTAATATTTACATTGTTAAACTTCTAGAATCACCTCTACCCACACCAAACACCTTACCCTTGCTTAAAGCATCCATATCCTACCTCATTCTTGCCATGAAAACCTTAGCTATTAAGAGATCTACTAAGGACTCAAATGAGGGTCCTATCAAAAGATTGAAATTCCATGATGACAAGAAGAAAGAAAACCTTCCTCAAACAAAAAAATCACCAATGAAGAAAGGGAGAAAACCAAGGAAAGAGGCTACAAAGCCTAGAAAAGGGGGTATACTAGATGATCATATGAGCCTACACTTTGATTCATTGGTAAATGTAACCATTTCTATCTCCAACAACAAGATTAATGGCCGTGGTAGCTAGCCAAAAATAGTTACACGAGATCGATGATTCTCCTCAACAGGAACTGTCAAGGGTTAGGATCTAACTTGATAGTTCAACACTTACGAGATCTCATCTACAAATACACCCTTGTGTTGTGGTTCTTATGAAAATTAAAAACAAAACGAGGAAGCTATCCACCATTAGAAGGCATTTCAGATACAATTAGGATTTTATATCTGGGTGGCCCCTCCCTTCCCCCACCTCAATGGTCATTCAGGTGGCTTAGCTTTATGGTCAATTGATGAGATCAAAGTAAACAATCACAATTTTTATAAGAATCATAATAGAACTTTTGTACATATGCAAGTTGATTCTCTCTTCTTTGAAGTCCCTTAGATATATGCAAATCTTGACTCTATTTTCAGGCATATCCTATAGAGAGTTTTGAAAGAGGTTGGTGTATAGTGTAATCACCCCGTAGTTATGTATTGGTAATTTTAATGATATTCTTTTCCACAATGAGAAGGAAGGCAGTAGACCGAAATGTGGTTGATCATGGAGAGATTTGGCTCTATGGTTCTAAATGCCAAGCTTAATGATCTAGGATTCAAGGGATCGAGCTTCACTTAGCTAAACGAAAGAGAAGATGGACGATTCTTCAGTGGCCCTAAAAAAGTGGAAAACTAATTTTCCCTCATTCTTAATAGAAAAACTCCCTTTTTATTTTGAAAAAGCCTATGAAAAGCTTAAAGGTCCAATTCTTTAATTCATGAATTTATTTTATGTATCGCAAAGATTTTAATAAGTTAACCCTAGAACCTACTTTATCTAGTTTCCTTCTTTTCTAATTTTTTTTTTTTCGAAAAATCTGTGGACCAGTTGTTGAAATTAAAGCCTATCCACCTATGGGTTTTAATTTATCTCTTTTCCTATCTCGATCAAGTGGTAATTTCATATTTAAAAAAAAAATTTCTTGAAATCAAGCTTTTTCCTCATCTAGTTAAGGAACTTACTTTAAGCGGGTGGGGCTTAATATAAGTTAGATTGAGAAAGAGGGAAACTAAATTTTCAACTCGACAGCCCTTATCTATTCAAAGCCTTAGGTTTATCTAGAATCGTACGTCTATCTGGTCATTCTCATTTAGATCGATTAGCTAGTCGTTATCTAGTCGCAGCTTGATATATGAAGTCAAAGCTCGGTGTTGGGTTTAATTTAACTTCATGTATTTCAAGCTTGACATGTGAAGCTCGATTAACAGCATGTTTAAAGCTTGACATTTTTGCTTGTTGGAGTTCGGGTTTGTCCTTGCTAAAGCTCAACTGTTAAAGTCTAACCTTAAAGGCTTGAGCTGACTACAGTAGCTTGGTATTATGAATCAAGCTCGGCATGTAACTCAAGTTGTATTGATGCTGTTCTTTAGGGAGGTCAGGTCAACATGATGGGTTACTCGGATTACATTTTGTAATTGGATTCCATGTGCTTATTAGGAGTGAAGCTCGAATCAAAGCTTAGGTAGGAGGCTTGGATTGTGATTTCTTGTAGTAACTTGAGATTTTGTCGTTGTGTGGGTTGGCTCATATGTCTAGAGCTTGGGTAGGGTTGCTTTAAATTGTAGCTATACATCTTGGCTTGTAGATGTGAACTGAGCTTAAGCTCGAACCAGCTTGTGCAGCATTGCAGTTACCTATTACTCACCCTTTGAAAGTGATGCAACCGTTGTTTGATAGGTTGCTATAGCAATAGCTTAACCTTTTTTGTTTAATGTAACTCCTAAAAATAGTCCAAAAATCACAACTTGGTTTCATGTACACCAAGCTCGACCATTGCCCAAACTTAGAATGTTCTCTAATTTGGCTTAGCACGTAGAGTTGTAACTCGGCATATGCTTAAGTTTTTGGTTCCTCAACTTTGACTTGCTATAGTTAGGTCATTGAGGTCGGAAGGCCATTGTCCAATTAGAATCTACAACTCTAAACTCAATAAAATATACACACATTCTTGATGCAACTAAACTTGCTTCAATGCGGCCATATTGATATCAGTAAGGTCATTAAAGAGTTAAAACCCTAGATGAAAGAGGAGCGAAGAAAGAGAAAAAGTCCTTTACTTGAGAACTTTATCTCCTAATTATAAGAGATCAGGTTAGGTTACTTTTTAAACTAAACTTTGCTTGGATCTTGAGCCAATCGGTTATTACCTAGGGAGCAATGGCCTAAAATATTTATATACAAATGTCATTTAGGAACTGCTTTGTATTGATGGACCTCTTTTATTCCAAATTTTTGAGTAACTTTGTTACATAAACATATGGTAATATGTTCCTTTATTTTAACTACATAATGAAGATGAGTCATTAGCAAGTTCTAAGCCTTATTGGAGATCCTTTGAAAATGAGTTTCTTTTGTATTATTTCATTTGTAAATGTTATAGTGTTAAAGTCCTTAAGCTATTACAAGTACTTTCTACATGGACATTTCCTTATTTGAAAACCCCTTTACTGATTAGATATAAGTAAAGAAATGTAATGCCCTTTAAATATTAGGTGACATAATTTTAAATCATTAAGGTGCCTTTTGTTGTGGTATCTTAGAGCACGTCGGAACTCTAAAGTTAAGCGTACTCAAGCTAAATCAATTTCAAGATGGGTGATCTCCTAAGAAATTGCTACACTAGGGGATAAAATTGTGCAGCATTCCACGCCAAAGTGAACAATATCTTGGTGAAAGGAGTTTTGACCAAGTTGTTACAAGATGATATTAGAGCAATTCACTAGTCAGAAGGACAAAAGTCTTACTTAATGGTGGTCTTGAACTTATATAACGAAACAGATCTCGTCAATTCTATAAAGAGGATGAATTGTAATACTCTTTAAATAGTAAGTAAAGGAACTTTAAATCATCAAGGTGCCTTTTAGTATAATGGCTTAAAGCATATTAAAACTCTAAAGTTAAGCATGCTGAAGTTAGGTCAATCATAGAATGGTTAATTTTTTGAGAAGTTATTGCACTAGGGGACAAAACATTGCGGCATTCCATGTTAAAGTGAATAATACCATGATGAGAGGAGTTCCAACTAGGTTGTTACAAGAAATGATGGTTTTAATAGTAAAATGCTACAAAAGTTGGACATTGTCATATACTTCATGTTATTACTACATTTACTCTAAGAAAAGCCATTGTCCTCATCTTTTATTTTTGCATGCAACTTAAATTATGTTTTGGTTTCAAGATATTTTAGGTTTGAGTTTTGTATTGCTTAACTCCTCTAATTACAATGGATTATTTCTTCTTGACAAAACAATGTGAGCAAAAACACGGAGTTACCATGGCCATTATCTTTGTGTAATAATTGATATTCCTTTTTTTTTTTTTAAATATCACTCTATTGATCTTATATATTACTAATATACTTATGTTTTATTTATCCATAGAGTTGTTTAGAACTTGTTATTTGCTATGTTAGTCTATTTATTTAAAAGCTTAGAAATTCTCATAGATTCTTAAATAAATAGCAAGCAAACCTTTATGATCATTGATTATTAATTAGATATTTATTAGTATTATTATTTGCATTTTCTTTCACATATTATACTTGGTACATGTCCTTATGCTTTAATGAGGATTTGGAACTACTTTTAATAAGAATTTAAAATTACTATTTATGTTGCAATTTTATGCTTTAGCACAACTTATACATGATCATTTATGCTATAAGTATATGATTATAGCTTTTATTGTGAGTTGTGACTAAAATTTATGTTGATTTTTTTTATTATTTATTTGATTTTTTATGAATACTATCTAATATATATGATTTTTTAAAATAATTTTAAAGGGGTTGTAAAAAGAGTCTATGTTCCAAGTATATGAACCCTTTGGTGAGTCTATAGACTCAAGAGTTTAACAACCATGGTTTTAGCTTACATTTGATTTAAGAATGATATGAAATTAAATTTTGGAAGAAGCCAAACCATTAATCTTTTTGAAAAAAGTTCTATAGACATATATTCCCTTTTATAAGACACCATTTTACATTAAGATCAGGTTGTAATATGTCCATTGCATTGAAATACTTCAAAGTAATCATTTAGTGCATGACTATAATTTTATATCTTCTTATACTAAAAAAAAAAAGATGCAACTAAAATTGATGTTTCCTTATGTAAATAATAAGATATAAATGTGGTTTTGGTAATAGTCATTCCTTTCCACCTTTCAGAAAACATTATGGTAATAAGTTCTAAGAGTGTTCATAGCCATCCGAATGCCAACCTACTGGCAAGTGGATTGGCCCATCGTAGTCTATGTCATAATTGATTAAGTAAAGAGCGCTCCCACCAAATGCTAATCTAAGATGACATGACTAATACTAAGGCACTAGCTGGCTGCAACATTTCAAGGAGTGGTTAGTGGAGTATAATAATGAATGGGTCAAGGAGATGCTAGCCAACTTATATGGGACCGTATCCGCATAGTTTTATAAATTTTGTTCTTATAGCAACTAGGTACATGGCAGGAGTTAGTTAAGCTTAGGAATGAACCAATATGCATTATAGATTACCGCAAATAAGTAAAGGAGACTTATTGTTTGACATTGACTCCATATCTACTCCATAACAATCACAATATGTTTGTGAAATTTATCCACTACAACGTGTAATCCCTTTATCCATCACCCCTACTGTGATATAAGGTGTTTTTATAGCTAGGCTTAGTAGATTACGATGTAGCAAAAGGTTAGCATTGCAAGTTGTGGAAGGTTAGATGTCTGTAAGCATGTCCTTATTTGAACACACTTTCTTAGATTGTGTTTTGCTTCCATTATCAAAGTTTGCAATCACTATTACATTGCATATACTCAATTTTCATATTTACGTATAGCTGTGGGTGATGGCAATTATTTCTATTGTCACTTTCATTCAATTTGTTGAGGAGACAAACTATATGTTTATAAGAGAACAGTGAAATTGCACTCAATGCTATGATTAGATATAAACCCTTCTCTCTCCTTTTTTTTTTTTTTAAATTAGATGTATGTTCATGTGTTATGACTATTGTTCACTCTTTTTGGTTGGATTCTTATGTGTAAATTGTTTGTTGACTGCAAAAAAATAAATAAATAAATAAAAAATAAAAAAGAACTTCCATGAACCAAAAAAGACTCTATTGCTACAAGAAGGGAAGGGAAGAAAACATTATGATAGGCAACTTCGACAATATTAGTACTGTCAATCCAATAGCAGCAGCAATAAGTTAATTGATCAATCATAGTGTAGGTCACAGTCAATATAGTAGAAACCACTCCTTTACAATATTAATTCAGGATCATGTGTATGATACCGTACAAGGAACAATTGAAAATGGGAAGGCATCTTAACTTTGACATTTCAAAGGCTAGGTGTTGGAATGATTACATGCATTTATTGTTATTAAAAAGACTCAATTACTATAAGAAGACAAGAAAACTATGGCAAAGAGTTCTAACAATGTTAATAGTAATCAAAATGTCAATTTAATTAGAGCAATGAATTGAGCCATCATAGGGTAGGTCAAAGTCAATATAATAGACAACACCCACCATTAATTCAGGATCATGTAGGTGATGCCGTAGATGCACCAATTAATAACATGGACACCACCTGCATGCATTTGTTGTTACTAAAAAGATTATGGGAGGCAAGTATACTTACCAAGTTATAGTATAGTAAAATGGATTGAGTCCGAATGTTAATCCCTTAGGTAATAGTTACTCCTTTCCTAATATCTACCCTGACAAACAAACTCAATTAATTAAAGACAATTAAATTAAACTATTCTAAAACCTTCTAAGGCCCTCCTTATAGGATCCAAGTTGAAAGTGGAGAAAAGAAGGTTTTCCATGAGATATGAAATGAAAACTAAGAGATACTATTTCATCAATCGAGTCATAGTTATCTAAATTAAAGATAAGTAAATTAAACTATTCTAATTAAAATAAATAAAGAACAAAATAACAAAAATACAAGATAATTAAATTTAACTATGAAGACATGAACTTAATAATCAATTACTAATACTCATAAAATAACTATATAATTTATCAATCTCATTCTTGTCTATTGAACCATGAAGATTCCTAGTGTAAACTAACCAGACTCGCATCTCTTAATTGATTCCTAACCCTAAGTGTACTCTATCCAAATTACTTCTACAATAAAGTTTTTTAAGATTACATTAAGATTTTGAATCCCTCTATTAGGTTTCTAGAGAAAATAAATAGCCAATTGCTTAATTTATTCAGTTATTTCTAATTACATCAATCTATTTACTATAAGATCTCACGAACTCTATAGTAAACTTCAACATTGAATCAATAACTCAAACTTATTGAATATAGTAAAGCACAATTTAATTAGATGATAATGCCAAGAAATCGTAAATTGATAATAAAAGAAAACTAATTACTTAGTAAACTAGGATTTACAATAATTGAATACTAAAAACTAAATAAATGAATCTCTAATTACAAGAACTAAAAGAGAGAAGTCCATTTTATTAATTGTCTATTGGTTATCTTTGGTTATCTCTAATTACAAGGCTTACAAAGCTATCTATAGCACAAAAGGAATCTTGAAATGTATCTTCAAAATATCATTTGTTATTTCTTTTTCCAAATTTGGCTCCAAATAAATGATACCTCGAAGCATGGCACCTTTAAGGGCTTCAAATCTTTCGAAAAACAAGAAGATATACAAGAAATGGCATGTATAAACCCTAAATCATGGATGTGATCTCTAGGTAAGTTCTTCTTCACATGTGATTTGTATTTTTCAACAAAATTCCTTGATGAGTGGTATACAACTAGGTATATAGCCGTGTCCATGCACGTGTTCTTCTCTAGATGCCATTTCTCATATGAAATTCCACTCCATTAGGTAGCTTGGTCAATGTACTCCCTTGTTAAAGCTCCAAAAGATCATAAAATTGCCCAAAAACTTATCAGAAGCTTCAAAAGCACCTACAAATGAAATAATAACCAATACTCTCGATCATCAATAATTAATACAAATAATAGATAAAACCATGCAGAACAACCCTAAATATATATGCTAAATAAGTATTATCAAATTTCCCCATACTTAAGTTTCTATTTGTCCTCAAGCAAAATAATAAAAACAAAACTAAGATATAGAAAAGTACATCCTCAAATCAAAGAGCTTCTTCTCTTTCATTAGTAATGCCCTTAAAGCACTTAGATAGTAGCATTAAAAAACTACTAGATTTCAATAATCAATGTAAATAATCCAAAGTTAGCCTTATTATTTAAATAGAAACTAAATTAAAGATTAAAACAAATATTAACAAATTAAGAAAAAAGTCTATGTATCAACTACAAATGTCCAATAATTAACTACTAGTATCTACGGATGAAATCAACAAATCAAAATAAAAATTACACATTCATGATATGCTAAAAACTAAATCTTTCTCAGTTGTAAATCTATATGCATAAAGCATTAGATAAAGAGCAAAATAAGAGAGAGAAAGTGAGTTAAGCAAACCTAATATTTTAAAAAATAAAATCATTATCAGCTCAAGAATATAAAGGAGCCACCATAGCCCAAAAGAACTTGCATTATGTTTTTAAATTCAAAGACGATCACAGGTCATCTAAGAGGAAACATGGGTAAGGACCATGGTTGAGGATCACGAGTGTGTTCCTTGCTCGTGATTCTCTTGGTAAGTTTTTTTTTTTCTTTCTTTTTACTTACCTATTTTTTAGAGATATATATATATATTTTGTTTACCTAATTGTTTATCAGTGAATATCACAACCAATTTCATTGGCATGATTCCTACCTATGCTTCTCTTAAACTTTTTGCTGATAATTCTCATGAATTATCTTTCCATCCTATAAAAGCTTATTCTCACAATGTATTAAAAAAGTTAATTTTAAGTTACTAACTTCAAATAATGCAAGTGAATTTTTTTTTTCTTGAAAAGAAGATGAAAACTAAGTAAATTGAGATTGCAAAGAAACTTAAAAAAAGAAAATTCAGTTCAATTGCATCTATGAGATCCCATAAGACGATATCCATTCCTATAATGCTAAAGAAGGTAGGGGAAACTCTTTTTTCATTGACCTATCGCTCCACTTCAATTTGGTTCCCCTAAAATTACCTAATATTAGAAAGAGGATAAGAGTTTATTGCTCGTATTCAATAACATATCTTAGAAGTTCCAGACACTCTATTTCAAGCTCTACTTCTCTTATAAACAATTCATAATAAAAAATAAAAAAAACAAGGAAGGCTAAAAAAACATTTAAATTATGTTGTGGCTCGACCTCTCTAAAATTTTCCCATAAGTTTAAGAAACCTATGCTTTCTTCAATTTTTATAGGAAGCTCTTCTAAATTGATAAGACTAGAAATTATATCAACTTTCTCTTCTAACACTTGTTTCTCTAAGTTCAACCCTACTTCCTTGTTTTAGTTGTTAGGATCCTTTCTAAATTCCAACTTCTTTTCTTGTTCATCACCAACTCACTCTCTTTGTTATTAAAAAACCCTTCCATGTATCCAAAGAGATTAATTTTTACAGGATAATTAGAGGGGTTATATAAAGTAAAGTATGACAAAAGTGGAAAACTATTGATATCAAATGTACCATACCTCTTTGAATGCTTATTAGCCAACTTCATTATAGTTTTACCTTTTGGGTGTACATTTACCTATATATGTAATGGACATGACAAAGTGACTAGAATAGGGTTGATTTGTTCAAAGTGCAAGGAACCCTTGTTAAATGGTCTTCCAAAACTTTTAAGAGATCTTCTAGATGCTTCTTTCTCAACTGTTCTTCTTGGAAATTAAGATGATGTGCGTATGGAGTAAAATTTGGGCATCTATAGGAACAATTGGGTACCCAGACTACCAATACCTATCCTAAAAATTTATGGCTATGGGTTCCTTATATCTTCTACTACTGTGTACACTCCAATAGTTTTTTCTTTGATTCCAAGACCAATCGTATTCCAACGCAATTTAAATTAATAATCTATAAGAATTCCCAATCCAAAAATTCAAACACAATGAAATAAAATCTAAAGATGTAAAGAAAGAAAATAACTAAGAAACAAACAACACAAATAAATAAAATTCTAGAATGAAACAAATATTTTGTTATTTTTCAATTTTTTTAAATTTCTAAGAGTGGTTAAAATATTAGATTCATGGCATCCTTAATATCGTAGATGTAGTCCCCAACAACAATGCTAAAAACTTGATGGAAGGCAAATGCATCTATCAAGTTATAGTATAGTAAAACATATTAAGTTTAAGTGTCAATCCTTCATGGACTACCTATAAATGTGAATGCTAGTTCTTACTTATTTCTTAATGTTTTAACTAACAAATAACTTAATTAAGTAAACACAACTAAATTAAATTATTCTAATTGAAATAAAATCAAGAACAAAATACAAGATAATTAAAATTAGTTGTGAACACATGAACTTAGTAATCAATTATTGATCCCCCTAAAATAACTATACAATTTATCAATTTCATTCTTGTCTATTGGACTGTAATGATTCTTAGTGCAAATTAATTAGACTTGCATCTCTTAATTAATTCCTAAACCTGAGTATACTTTATCTAAATCGCTTCTATAGTAAAGTATCTTAAGATTACATTAAGATCTTAAATCTCCCTATTAGGCTTCCCTAATGTGGAGAAACTAAATAGCTAATCGCTTAGTTTATTCAATTATTTCTAATTAAATCAGTATATTTACTATAGAATCTTATGTACTCTATAATAACTCAAACATTAAATCAATAATCCGAAATTATTAATTCAATACAATAAAGCACAATGTAATTAGATTAAAATAATAAGAAATCATAAATTGATGATAAAAGAAAACTAATTACATGGAAAACTAGGGTTTATAACAATTGAATACTAAAACTAAGTTAAGACATTGAGAAAACAAAAAAAATAAAAGAGAAAAGTCTATTCTATTAATTGTCCATTGGCTCTCTCTATTTCTCTAGTTACAACACTTATAAAACTATTTATAGTACAAAATGAATCTTGAAATATATTTCAATGTAATCACCAAAATATCTTTTGCATGTTTTCAATATTTCTTCTTTTCAAATTTGGCTCCAAATAAATGATATGTGGAAGCATGACAATTTTAATTTTTCAATTTTTTTCGAAAATAAGATGATTAACAAGAAATGGCATGTATACACCCTAAATCACAATTGTGATCTCTAGGCATGGTCTTCATGTTGACTTGCAACATGAATTTTTCAAAGAAATTCCATACACAACTAGCTTACATGGTCATGTTCATGCATGTGTTCTTCTCTAGACACTATTCCTCATTAGAATTCACTTTGTTAAGTAGCTCAGTGAATGCCTTTCCCTATTAAAGCTCCAAAACTTCATAAAATTGCAAGAAAACTTATCAAAAGCTTCAAAAACATCTACAAATAAAACAATAACCAATTAAGCTCTAAATTATTAATAATTAATACAAATAAAACAAGAAGCCAAACAAAACTACCTTAAAATATATATGCTAAAAAGACTTAGTTACTATAAGAAGACGAGAAAACATAGTAGCAAGTAGCTTCGACAATATTAGCAGCTCAAAATGTCAATCTAATGGCAGTAGTAGCAAGTGGCGAGTAGGTTAGAGTTAATACAATAGACAATGCTCCCATAATGCATTAAATCATACTGTAGGAGATGCTATATAGGGAACAATTGATAATGAGGACTTCACTTAGGTTCGATGTTTCAAATAATGGATGTTGGAATATATCAATCTTGCAGCAAAACTAGTTGACTCTACTCCTATAGCTATAGCATGATGGACAAGTAAGATCTCCCATAATCCAATGCTCCTACATGACAAGATGATGTTGAAGAGGTAGCATATGATAATAGGCTTATGAGCATACAAAAGCTAATGGGCTTATAAGTTAATATTTTACAGTCACAAATTTTTTTAAACTTTGCTTTCATAGCTACTCCTCCAAGAGGCACATGATAAGAATCCTCCTAACTAAAAATGATCAGAATGCAATGGAAATTACTTAAGTAGATAAATAAAACCTATTGCATAGCATGGCTTCCTGCCTCCTTTACAATTAATACAATCTATTTATTGAATTCTTATAGTACAATCTCTTTTGTTGTCTTTTGTCATTGGATAAGAATACTCTTTATTTTCCTAAAACAAAACTTATGCTTAACCATCATTTTATTTTAGCTCATTATTGCACCTTATAAAATTTTTAAAAATTTAACTCAATATGATATTTGCTGAATTTTATTATGCTGTTATATGTTCAATATTATCAGGATAACTTAAAACAATATGTATTCTTATATATAGTGTTATTGCAAGATTTAAAATAAGGGGAAATTTCATAAAACTTTGGAGGTCCCATTCCTTATGTTTACCGTTACCTATTGGACTCAAGCATGTGCTCTTTCTATTAGGAAAGAAGATTCTTTTTGAAAATGAGTTTTGTTCCATTGGCCTCTAAACTTTGAATTAAGTGTAGATTGACCTCCTAAACTTTCAAAGCGTGATTTTTGGTTTCTAAACTTTTATAAATTGACAAATAATCCCTTAAATTAAGAATAACCCTTTAAACTAGAGGATTGCTTATACACTAAAATTAAAGTTTATGGGATGTTTACATACTGAAATCAAAGTTTAAAAAGTATTTATATAACAAAATCAAAGTTTAAAAGGGTTGGGAGTTATTTGCTAATTTATAAAAGTTTAGAGTACCAAAAACTATACTTGAAAGTTCAAGGGATCAAATTGCACCTAAGTAAAAGTTTAGGGGGATTTTATGCATTTTTCTCTTAAAATAATATTGTTATTATATTAAATAATATGTATTATGGTATAAGATATAAATAATTAGTGGTTGGTGGACTATAACAATGAATGAGTCAGCGAGATACTATCAAACATTAGATTATGTCCTCATGATTTCTTTAAATTCATTAAATCCGTTGCAGATAGATACTATATGTTTACAAGAGAATAGTGAAATTATACTTAATTACAAATAGATTCTTCTTCTATGTGTGTAGATGTATGTATTTTTCTCTATATATTTTTTTCTTTTTTGCTTTGAATAAGATGTAACCTCAAGTGTAATAAACATTATTAGCAAACTCATTTTAGTTTGATTCTTTGTGAAGATTATCCATTTTTATAAATTGTTTCTTTGATTGAAGAAAAGAGAACCTCTATTAACTTAAAAAAGACTCTACTGGTATAAGAAGATAAGCAAACAATATAGTAGGTGGCTTCGATAATGTTAGCATTAATAAAAATGTCTATCTAATACCAATAGCAACAAGTTAATTGAGTAATCATAATGAAACTTAAAGTTAATACAATAGAAACCACATAGAAAATTAATAAAAGATAATGTTTGTTATGTCGCAAAATGAATGATTGATAATACAATCACCACCTGACTTCAACGTTGAGAGATTAGGTGTTAAAATCATTGCATGCATTTATTGTTATTAAAAAGAGTTGATTGCTACAAGAAGAAAATAAAAATTTATAGGAGGTAAGTTTGACGGTGGTTGCAACAATCAAAATGTTAATCCAATAGGAGTAATAGCTACCATAGTACGAGTCAAAGTCAATACAATTGACAACATTCCCATGTGGGTGACGTTGTAAAGGAAACAATAGATAATGGAGATATTATTTAGCTTCAACATTCTAAAGAATGAATGTTAATGTATCAATCTTGTAGCAAAACTAGTGTTGCTCCTATAGATGTGGCTTGATAAATAAGTGAGATCTCTCATAATTTAATGCTCCTGCATAATAAGAAGATGCTGAAGAGCTAATAAATGAAAATTAGCTAAACACCTTTGATGAATTGCAAATTAGGTGTAAGCACACAAAATCGAATGGATAAATGATACGTAAGTTAATTTTTTATGGTTACAGATTTTTGTAAATTTTGTTTTCATATTCACTCCTCCTCCGAGAGGTATATGATGTGAATCATCTTAACTTGAAAATAATTAATATGTAGTATAGTGAAGGTTACTTAAGTTGATAAATGAAACCCGACAATAATTCTTACCTCTTTTACAACCAATGGTTTATTGAAACCTTACACTATAACCCCTTTTGTTATTTGTTGCCATTCATAATAATCCTTATTGTTTTCATTATTGAGAATAATTATAAAAAACTTCAATTGAAGCAATCATTTAATTTTAGCTAATTATTTCACCTCATAAAATTTTTAAAAATTCGACTTGATATAATATTTGTTGATATTTAATATATTATTATGTGTTCAATACTATTATAATAACATGCAAAATACATATTCTTATATAAAGTGCTATTGAAAGATTTAAAATAACTTTATTAATATCTCAATCAATATATATATTATATTACATGATATAAATAATTAGTGGTTGTTGGAGTATAATAATGAATAGCTAAACGAGATATTGGCAAACATTTTCGGGATCGTGTCCTTATTATTTTTTTGAATTTTTTTTTATAACAACCCCACCACTAGCATGTACATGTACATGTACATGGCAAGAGTTGCTTAAGCTTGAGAATGAATCAAAATGCATTGCAAAGTTTCACAAAAAAGTAAACAAGACTTATTATTTGAAATGGACTCCATATCTATTTTTTAGCAATCACAACATGTTTATAGATTTTATCCACTACAACATGCCATCTTGCTTTATGTGGTTTATTATGTTATTAGGTATTTCTATTTCTAAACTTGGTAGACTAAGATGCAAAAGGTTAGTGTTGTAAGTTGAGGAAAAAGCTTAGATGTTTGCAAGTATGTTCTTATTTGTACGTGCTTTCTTATATTGTTTTTTGCTTTCATTATCAAAGTTTGCAATCACTACTATTTTGTACATACTCAATTTTCAGATTCAGGTGTGACTATAGGTAATGGCCATCATTGCTGTTCTCATTGTGCATCGATTTATTGTAAATATATACTTTGAAATTGTACTTAACATTCTATAATTAAGTATATGTTCTCTTTCTCTCTCTCTCTCTTTCGCTCTTTCTCTCATTTTTTTGAATTAGTTGGAGGTTAATGTTTAATGGCCATTATTAGTATACTTATTTTAATAGTATTTTTTGCAAAGATAATTCATATATGTAAATAATAATATTTAAAATATTTGATTTTACAATAATAATACTATGTCACAAAATTGCATTAATATGTAATACAACAATTGTGACATTTGACATACTTTTGGTGCAGATAAAAATTGCATGTTTTATATGCAATTTTCTATTATGGCAAAATAATATTGCTTGTCTAATATGATGATATTTAGGTAATTGATTTTACATAATTATTATTTATGTAAATTTTTTTAAAAGAGCAATAAACGTGTATTATGCCATAGTTCTATGCTTTGGGACAACAACTTACAACGCTAATCTTTTGCATTGTAATCCACCAAACCAAAAAATAAAAATATCCAATATCTAGTGAATATAGAAAGTATAATGACATGTTATAGTGAATAAATTGCAAAAATATGTTATCATTATTATAGAGTAAATATAAACTCGTTACTAAATTATAATTCTAGTTTACATATAAAATTACTTTAAAAAATCATGTATATTTTATAATGTTTATAAAGAGTTTCAAATAAATAATAAAAATAAAGAAATTGAATATAAATTTTAATCTCAACTCACAATAAAAGTAATAGTTATAGACTTATAGCATAAATGATCAAATGTAAGTTGTTTGGTTTGGTGGATCACAATGTGAAAAATTAGTATTGTAAGTTGTGAAAAGTTAAGTGTCTACGAGCTTGCTCTACTATTTAGTAATCACAACATCTTTATAGAATTTATCTATTATAATGTGTTATCCTACTTTCCATATTTCACTACAATATTATGTGTTTTTATTTTATACTTAGTGGATTATGACGCAAAAGTTAACATTGCAAGTTGTGCAACGTTAAATTTTTGTGAGCATTTTCTACTGTTTAGTAATCACAACATTTCATTATGATATTATATGTTTTAATTTCTATACTTAGTGGATTATAGCGCAAAAGGTTAGCATTGGAGCTTGTGAAAGTGAGCATGTTCTTATTTGGACATGTTTTATTAAATCATTTTTTCTATTATTACCAAAGTTTGTTATTACTATTAATTTACATATATTTAATTTTTAGATTTAGGAGTAGCTATAGGTGATGTCAATTATTTATATTCTTACTTTGGTTTGATTCAAATGCATCAAGAAGAGAAGAGAATTTCTAATTAAATTAGGTTTATGTTAATGTTCATGTTTTGTTTTTGTTTACATTGTTTTTTTACCAAACAAAGTATAACTTCGACTAATTAAAAAAGATTCGATTGCTATAAGAAGATAAGAAAACATTTTAGTAAGTAGGTTTGACAACGTTAGCACTAATTATAATGTTAGCAAAAGCAATCATAATGTAGTTTAAAGTTAATACAACAAAAAACATTTCTTATTATTATTATTATTACTGTTATCATTATCATCATCATCATCATTATGATGGAAATTTTTGTATATTTACCGATCTAATTTGATAAGAATTACACAAATACAAATTATAAAAAAATTACATAAATGTCATTACAAAATCATATGTTTTATTATATCGCATGTGATAAAATGGCATTTATTTTAGCGCAATTCAAATCAATTTTTTTTTTTGTTTTTTGCCAATAATAAGACGTTACTAAAATTGCATCACTATATGTATGAAATGCAGCATACTTTTGGTGGAGTTAAAAATTGCATGTTTTAGATGCAACACATAACTATGGCAAAAGAATGTTGCTTGTCTAATGTGTAATATTTGTAAACTGTTGCAAAAGGTAATGTGTAATGATATTTAGGTAATTAATTTTATATAATTAGTATTTATGTAATTTTTTAAGCATTGGTAGACATGTGTTATGTTTAGTTTTATACTTTAGCACAATGATTTATCTTTAATCATTTACGCTATAAATTTATAGCTCTAACTTTCATTATGTTATTCATATACTCAGTTTTTTTTTTTTTAATTCAAGTGTCATTGTTGATGATGGCCATCACTGCTATTCTCACTTTTGTTTGATTCATTACAAAGATATACTATATGTTTACAAGAGAAAAATGAAATTGTACTTAACACTATAATTATATACAAATTCTTCTCCTTCTCTCTCTATTTTTTTTTTTTTTTTTGGAAGTAGTTGTAGGTCCATGAGACCTAAGTTTACGTAAATTTGATTTTTGTAACTAAGTAGACAATAAACATTTTAGCAGACATTGTTAACAATAATCATGATACCAATCCAATAGTAGCAACAAATTCAATGGGCCATGATAATGTAAGTGAGAGCTAATACAACAAAAACTACTTCTATAGACCATTAATTCAAAACCATATGTATGATGCCATGGAAGGAAAAACTAATAACGGCAACAGCATCTAACTTTTGCCTTTCAAAGATTAGGTATTAGAATGATTGCTTGTGTTTATTATCCTTAAAAAGACTTGATTGATATAAGAAAACAAAAATATTATGGTGGGTAACTCTAATAGTAATAGTAGCAATTAAAATGTCAATCCAATAGGAGTAGCAGTGAGTGTACTAAGCCATTATAGTGCAAATTAAAGTCAATACAATAGAGAACTCTCCCATATATCATGATCATGTGTTTATTCTTATCGAAAAGACTTAACTGATACAAGAAGATAAGAATACATTATGATAGGTAGTTTCAACAATGATAGCAACCATCAAAATGTAAATCCAATAGCCATAGCAGTAAGTAGATTGAGCCATCATAGTACGAGTCAAAATCAATATAGTAGACAATGCTTTCATAGAGCATTAATTGAGGATCATGTAGGTGATGCCGTAAAGGGAACAACTGATAACGGGGACACTACTTAATCTTATGACAAAATAATTTAACTCTACTAATATAGCTCTAGCTAGATAGAGAGTAAAATCTCCCATAATTTGATACTCCTAGATGAGAAGATGATGTTGAAGAGGCAATGAATGATAATAGGCTAGACGTCATGCTTGGATGAATTGCACTTTAAGTGTGAGCATACAAAAAGCTAAAGGAAAAATGATATGCAAGTTAATGTTTTGCTATTCCAAATTTATATGAACTTTGTTATCATAGTATACATTGATAAGAATCCTCTTAACTCAAAGATGATCAATTTGTGGCATAGATTACCTTAAGCAGGTAAACAAACCTACTGTCCAGCAATGCTTCCTATCCCTTTATAGCCAACATGATTTGCCTATAATACTCTTTATTTTCATTGTTGGACAAGATTACACTACAAAAAACTTCATCTTAAGCAGCATTCATTTTAGCTGATTATTTACCTTACAAAATTTCTCAAAAATTAGACTCAATATGATGTTTGTTGATTTTTATTATGTTATTACATATTGTCTAGATAACTTGTACAGATATATATTCTTTTATAAAGTGTCATTGCAAGATTTGAAATAATATTGTTAATGTGTTAATTAATATATATTATAGTACAAGATATAAAAAATAATGTATAAAGAGAACTCTGCTCCTATATTTGTGACTCAATGGATGAACCGAATCTTCCATAACTCGACTCTTCCTCATTATAAGGATGATGCCAAAAAGGAAAAATTTGATAGTAGGTCGTATATCTTACTTCGACGAATCGTAGAATGGATGTTAACATACAAAATACAATAGGTAAATGAGATACAAGTTAATCTATTGTAGTTGATCATTTTTACAAACTTTTTCTCGTAACCACTCTTCTTAGAGGCATATGACAATAATCATCCCAACCTAAAGATGATCTAATATGCAATGAAGTCTACTTAAACAACTAGATAAAACTTACTTCTTATAGCGAACACAATCCATTCACTGAATTCTTACACTAGAAACTCTTTTTTTGTTTTTGCTATTGGGATTGGATTACACTAAAAAACACTCCAATTTAAGTGACAATTAATGTTAGTTGATTATGTATCTTACAATATTTCTACCGCCATCAACTCACTCTATAAGGGACAACACATTTGGAATTTGAGAATGGAACTATAGGGATCCTTCACAAATAACTTAGAGGCAAACAACATGAGTATTAGGAATAAATGCATTAGAAGAATCTCGACTAGGGTAGGGTTAGTGTTAGGGTTTGAATTAGAAGAGAAGTTCCATAGTAAGAATAACATCTATATGAATCAAGCAGTGCAATTACCGATACTTAACTGAAACACAGCTTAGGTCATATCCAAATGGTTTATTTATATTCTTTTGCGTGTAAATTAGCTACCTAAAGCGGATCGGCTGGATTGGCTGCTACTTCAGTCCTAACCTCTATTATTCTAGAAAATATCTCCGATATATATATATATACACACACACAAAGATCAAACATAAGACCCTTCTACCATCACAACAATTCTTGTCCACTTTCATCTCGATGCATCACTGTCAAGGCTGCTGTCAAATACTATCGGGCCATTACAACCACCGCATAAGTATCAGAGCACGATCATTAGTGGCTCTCAAATATTAGACAGATATTTCATCAAAGTTCTAAAAGTGTTAAATCGACACGTCTAATTTTCACATAATTATAGTAAGTCTTATTTTGCCTATATGTTGATATAGTGATTTTTTGTGGATTTATGTGATATTATATGACATTTATCGCTCAAATGACAATAAAATAATGATAAATTAAATTAATACTGATAAATAAAACTTTCCTTAGTGTTCTATTAATCTTCTATGCAGCTTGGTCTACAAATGGAGTAAAGTTTTCATTGAATGATGCTTTATGGGCAAAAAGTTTACCTTATCGTTCAAAGCCCTTTTCTTATTACTTAGTAAATATTAGTAGATTGTAATGGGTAAACACATGCATTCGTGGATATCTACGCATCTTATAGTGTTCCTCAAATATTCGACTCCATATGATGCTACCAGATTTTTATTATGTTATACGTGTTTGGTAGTATAGGATAAGATGTGAGCATATCTAAAGCACTATTGGAAGATTTAAAAAATAGTGTCAATGTATCAATTAATATATATTATATCATAAGATATAAATAAATAATATGTACTATATCAATCCTATAGCAACGAAAGGACTGAACACTGCTCCCAAGGTTATGGCTTGAATGATGAATTAGGATTTCATAATCCGATGCTTTGAATGACAAGGACAATGTAGAAGAGGCAACATTTGTTATAAGAAGCCAGACACCATACTTTGACGAATCATAGTATGCGTATTAGCATACATAAGCTTATGGGTAAATGATATGCAAGTTAGATTTGTTTTTTTCGATGATTTTCCTAAACTTTGCTTTTGTAGCTACTACTCAGACAAGATCATGACAAGAATCTTCTCATTTTTTGTCAATGATTTTCCCAAACTTTGCTTTTTGTAACTACTACTAAGACAAAATCATGAAAAGAATCTTCTCAGCCTAAACATGATCCAATATGCTGCAAGGACTACCTTAAGTAAGTCAATGAGACTTACTAACTAGCAACACATCATACCGCTTTTATAGCTAACACACTATTTATTGAATACATGCAGTACAACCACTTTTGTTATTTAATGTCATTGATAATGATATTGTTTGTTTTCACTATTGGGATTGGAATACACTACAATACACTCAACTTAAGTGGAAATTAATTTTAGAGATTGTCATATCTTATAAAAGTCAGTGGTATTTTGATTTACCCAGACCTTAAAAGGTGTGCAAGTTAAGAGTCCCTTTAAGGACTTTAGTAGTTTATGGGTCCATTCACCTAAATGGACTAGGACAAATCAAGAGTGAAACTAGAATAAAATAAGATACGCAATAAGTTCAAGGAATGTAATTTCATTGGTAATTCACAAAAAGTACAACCATATTTACAATGTTCTAATCAAAATAAAGGCTTAGGTTGTCAACATTTTATGTGCATGAGACGAGCTCTCCATCCAATCTCTCTAGCTTGTATGCCTCATTCCCCATATTTTCTCTAACTTTGACAAGGTCTTCTCGATTAGGGGCTAACTTTCCCTATCCCTTACGTGAGCCAATAGCTTAGAGTTTTTGACAAACCAGGTCTCCCATCTTGAATTCTTTGTGCTAGACCTTCTTATTGTAATATATGGTTGTCTTGTACTGATAAGCAACCACACAAATTGATACAAGGTCTTCGATTTCTTTTATCGTGTCTATTGTTGCCTATAGGAAGGATTCATTTAAAAGGGCATTGAATAATTGAATCCTAGTGTTGGGAAGCTCAAGTTCTATGGGGAGAACTGCTTTCAAGCTGAAGGCTAGATGACATGGTGTTTCACATGTAGATGTATGGTGAGTGGTCCTATATCTCTATAAGATGTTTGATAGCTCATTTGTCCATCTATCCTGAACTCAATTGACCTTCTTCTTAATGCTATCGTAGATGATCCTATTAGTTGCCTTAACTTAGCCATTAGAATGGGGTGCAACACTAAGGTAAAGTATGGTATGATATAATTCTTGGTGTAAAACTCCTTGAATAATGGGTTATTAAAATACTACCCATTGTCCATGATGAGCACCTATGGCACCCTAAACTTGGAGAAGATGTTATTGTAGACAAAGGATTCCATACTCTTAGTTATCTTGGCAACACCCTTGGCTTCAACCCACTTAGTGAAGTAATCAATAACTACAATGATGGATTACTGTCTTCTAGAGGCTTTGGGAAGGCATTAAGGATATCAATGCCCCAATGGGCTAAAGGCCAAGGATTTGTCAGGGGCTAAAGATTGGAGTTAGGGGCATGCTTCTAACATTAGGACACTTCTAAGCTACCGCTTTACATCCAACCTCATGGTCAACCAATAGTATTTAAGTCAAAGAGCTTAGATGTAGAGGTCTTGTGATTGGACGTGATTGCTATACACTCCAGCATGCAGCTCTTCCATAACATGAACCCCTCCTTAGGTTGGAGGCATCTAATTAGAGGGAGGCCAACCCCTCTTTAGTATAGGACACCGTTAACTAAGTGTAGTTGACCCCTCAATTTCTTAACGTCCTTCCTATTAGCTATAACGTGCCCTGCTTCAAGTAGCATTTGATGGGACCCATCCTAATGGGAATCAAGCTATCGGACCACTTATCCGCAGTTGAGCTTAAAGACTAGAGGGACTAGTAAGATGAATCGTCTTATTCCAATTGACTCATGTGGAGACCAAGTATCTCCTTACAGACTCATTTTGCCTGTCGTATTGAGTGGTTGCCTATTTCTCGAATGTCATGTACCGAAAAGCAGAAGGTCGAGATAACAGCTTATCTTCATTCCCTTATACGCCTGGCCAATTACTTATTCGGCCGTACCCATGTCGAGATGCCGAGAGAAAGTGCTTAAATTGACCAAGCCACCCTTGCTTGGATAAGCAAGTTGTTTGTACTTTTTAGTCCACATCTTCCAATGGCATCACCAATACAGTATCACTACGTATATAATATTATGTATAGAATTCGTTGCACCAATTATTGCTTTCCTTGCACCAATTATTGCTTTCCTTGCATATTCATTTTTACCCCTGTATATCTTATACATTACTTCCTTAAGAAATGCCTTTTTTGTCTTTTCCTTTTTAGGTAAATTGCCCTAACTTAGGGGTATAAATACTCTTGTAATTGTAGCTATAATAGACACAGACAAAGAGATTACCATTAATACACTTTTGCGTTTTCTTACTTATGTAAACACTCTATTTACTCTTAGCATCACTCTTATCCTAACCCTTGAGCAAAGCTAGGTGGTGAGTAACCTCACCAGACCGATTCATGCATCATATCGAATTATGCCGTGAGTCTTCAAAAGTTCCATTAATATATCATATCCTCTAAAGTTGTTCATAGGTTTTGCTTACTTCTTCATTCGTAATAATCATTCCATACATTCCCCACTATTTCCATTTTGAGCTTTTTGCAAGCTTAGACCCATCCAGCGACCAGCTTTATCTATTCTTAGTCATGGTTCACAACATCTTAGTATCAGAGCAAAGGTTTTGTTTAAGTTGCTGGTTTCTCTAAAGTTCTGTTTATACTCTGTTCTGCGTGTGTATAATAGAGTAAGCTATTGTATTCATTTGAGTGCTGTGTTGTTAACTATTGATTTCCTAAAGTGTTTGTGTGAGCTTTGAATCAGTGAAGAAAATGATGGATCCAAGTGTGAATGTTGGTGCTAGAGATGACTATAGTAGAGTTGTCTACCATGGATAATAGTCCTAGGGATCATCGAGAAGCACTGACGAGAGACTCAATGACGTGACTAACCTCTTAGTAGATTTGACCCAAACTATTCATGCATTAGCCTGTTAACCTAATAAGGCCGTACAAAATACCCTACAAGCTACTCAACCTGTTAGAAGTCAGAACCCAGCTCAACCAGTTTGAGGTGGAGGAGCTAGTGAATGAGTAAGGTGAAGAATGGACTTGAGAGAGCTTGATGAAGAGGATGAGGAAAAGTATTTTGAAGAAGAGCACATATAAGTCCCCAAAGTATCTGACTATGTGAAGCTTTAGATTCCGAGCTTCCATGGATCTAGGAATGTTGATGAATATTTGGAATGGGAAGAGAAAGTGGAGCATGTTTTGTATTATTATCATTACGAAGATTACGAGAAAGTGAGAACTGTTGCTATTGAGTTTTTTGGATATGCCACCATATGGTGGAAGAATTTCCAGGCCATAAGGAGACAAGAGGGCTACCGAGAGATTAATACTTAGCTTAAGATGAAGAGAGTACTGAGAAACAAATTCATGCTAAAAACTTATTTTCAAGATACTTTTACTTGACTTTAAGAGTTGAGACAAAGAGGCTGGACTGTTGATGAATATGTTCAAAATTTTCAAATGCTTACGATCCGTTGCAAAGTATAGGAACCACCAGTCTAAACAGTCTTAAGATTTATAACTGAGTTGAGAGGAGACATTCGAGACATTGTAGAGCTTCAACGGTTTGATACAATGAATGAAGCTGTTAGAATTACTTAATAAGTAGGAAGACAAAGGAGGAGCCAACCTACAACCAGGTTGCCAATTAGCTAACCCAGATAAGCAACTTACCAAGCTTAGTTGAGTACCAAGTCGAGCTAAAAGATTGATGTCCGAGCCGAACTGAAGGGCTAACCGAACACTAAAGTACAAACTTGAACTTATGAGAAGGGGTAAGGGTCTGGTAAGAAGACGAGCCAGATTAAGTGCTTCAAGTGCCAAGGGTACGGACATATGGATACTCAATGCTCGAACCACAGAACAATAGCCATCAAGGGGATGTCCCGAAGCTAGAAGTAGACAATGCAGATGAGGAACCTGAGGAAGAGGAGGTCCCTACCGAGAAAGAGCTGATTGAGGAGGACGTATTTTCTAAGGACTTGGACAAGTTACTCATGGTTATCCATCACACTATGAACATGGAATCTTCACGAAAGAGAGGAGCAAAGAGAGAATTTGTTCCATACTACCTATAAGGTGAATGATCAAGCATGTGCCCTCATCGTGGATAATGGAAGCTTTACCAATGTGGCATCAGCCGATCTTGTTTCAAAACTGAAGTTGCCAACTATTGCACATCCGAGGCCGTACAAATTGTGCTGGTTGAGCTAGAAAGGAACATTACATGTTACTTGGCAAATAATACTACCAATCACTATAAGGAATTACTTAGACTAAATTCTCTACAACGTACTGCCTATGTGCACTTCCTATGTGTTACTAGGTAGACTGTGGCTGTTTGATAGAAGAGTTATTCACGATGACTACAAGAATATGTACATGTTCGAGAAGGATAACAGGAAGATCACACTAAACTCGATGCCATCAAGAGAAGTTAACAAGTTGTAGACAAAACTTGCTTACGGGTCGAAGAAGGCTCTAGTGATGAGTAGAGCTAAGCTCCCAGAGGCCATCAATGTTGATGAGGTGACCTTCATGTTAGTTAAGTGCCTATTAGAAATGAAGGAGTGGGTAAACTACCCTAGGAAATCAAAGAGTTACTGGACGAGTATGCCAATCTATTCTCATAACAGTTACCTAAGGGGTTGCCCCCAACTTAAGGCATAAAGCATTGCATTGACTTAGTAACTATCGCCATACTGCCAAATAAGTCAACCTATCTAATGAATCCCGAACAAGTTGTTGAGCTCTAATGACAAGTCAATAAGTTGTTAAAGAGAGGATATGTAAAGGAAAGCCTCAACTCTTACGTTGTACCAACCCTTCTAGTGCCAAAGAAGGATAGAACCTAGCGGATGTATGTAGATAGCCGTACCATGAATAAGATTACTATAAAGTACAAGTATCCCATCCCGAGGTTAGAAAATATGTTGGATGAGTTTAGTGGAGCCAAGATTTTCAGCAAGATTAATCTTAAGTTTGACTACCATCAGATTCGCATGAGGCTAGAAGACGAATAGAAGACTATGTTTAAAACTTGGCATAGACTCTATGAGTGGATGGTCATGCCATTCGACCTATTGAATGCTTCGAACACTTTCATACCATTGATGAACTACAAGTTAAGACATCTGATTGGAAAGTGTGTTGTGATGTATTTTAATGACATATTGGTCTAAAATGCCAACATACCAAATCACTGCGAACATCTCTAAGAAGTATTGGATATCCTCTATATTAAGAGACTATTTAGTAATCTTAAAAGGTGTTGCTTTTGTAAGGAGGAAGTGGTATTCTTGGGCCTTGTAGTCAGTGGAGGAGGTTTACAAGTGAATGATGAGAAGATTCAAGTAATTGTAGAGTAGCCAACTCCTACTACTTGTGCTAATGTAAGAAGTTTCCATAGACTGGCTTCATCCTATAGACAATTCATCAAGAATTTTAGCACCTTTGCTGCGCCTCTTACTAAGCTCACAAAGAAGAACACAGACTTCCAATGGGGAAAAAGGGAAGAGAAGAGCTTTGTTGAGATAAAAGAGAAGTTGACCTCCACCTTGGTGTTGGTTTTCCCTAACTTTGAGAAAATATTTGAGTTGGAATGTGATGCGTCGGGCATAGAAATTGGTGCTGTCCTAATGTAAGAAGGTCGACCAATTGCCTTCCACAGTGAAAAGCTTAGAAGACTACATTTAAATTACCCCATGTATGACAAAGAACTCTTGGCGCTGATCCGAGCACTATAGGTATTGTAGCATTATCTACAGTTGAGAGAGTTTGTCATCTAGATTGACCATAAATCTTTGAGGTACCTCCAAAGTCAAACGAAGTTATCAAAGTGGCAAGCCAAATGGGTTGAATTCCTTGAAGGATTCAATTTCATGATTAAATATATGTAGGGAAAGAGCAACGTAATTGCAGATGTCCTTTCAAGGAGACATACACTTTTAACCGAATTACAAACCAATCTGTTTGGATTTGTAGGTATTAAAGAGCAGTATTTTAGGGATCCATACTTTGGACCCATAATCATGTGATGCGTTAATGGAAAGACAGTGGATGAGTATCTTATGGAGGATAGTTACTTGTTCTAAAGTTGGAAACTATGCATATCGACTTATTCCTTGAGGGAATTGCTGATCAGGGAAGCCCACAATGGAGGACTCTTTCAGCATTTTGGAGAAAGAAAGACTTGTGAATTGTTAAATGGTCAATTCTTTTAGCTAAGAATAAGGAGAGATGTGTACCGAGTTGTCGAAAGCTGTACCATGTGCAAGAAGGCTAAGTATTGAGCCGAGTAAGGGAAAGCGATGCCTTTACTTATCCTGATGAAGCTATGGATTGAATTGAGCATGGACTTTGTTCTCGAACTACCATGAACTACTCGAGGCAAAGATTTTATAATGGTCATCGTAGATCGATTCAACAAAATGGCACACTTCGTACCCTACTCCAAAACTAACGATGCTTCGACTATTGCTTTTCTTTTCTTATAGGAGATTATATGAATACACAACATGTCGAGAAGTGCAGTCTCCGATAGAGACCTGAAGTTCTTGAGCTATTTCTAAAGGACCTTATAATATCGGATGGGGACTAAATTACTATTTAGTACTTCCTATCACCCCTAAATTGACGGCTAAGCAAAGGTGGTCAATCACACTTTAGGATTACTGCTCCCAATTGCAGTGAGCAAGAACTTAGCTGATTGGGATATCTGCTTACCAGTGATCGAGTTTGCTTACAACCAAATAGTGCATGACACTACTAAGCAAACTCCCTTCAAAGTGGTATATGATTTCAATCCCGAGTTGGCCCTCAACCACATCCCTATACCTCCACTTGCGCAAGAGGACCCTGATGCCTTTATTAGAGTACAATCCCTCCAATACATCTATGATAAAGTCACTTAGCACATTGACCAAGATGTTAGAAGAATGCAGGAGAAGACCAAGGGTAGAATGGCTAAATAATTCCAATCAGGAGACTTGGTATGGCTACACCTCAATAAGGAATAGTTTCCGACAAAAAGAGGAACAAATTTTCTATAAGAGCTAAAGGACCTTTTAGAATCCTTTAGAAGATCAATGATAATGCCTACAAATTGGAGTTTCCCACAAACTATGGGGTTTCTGATGCCTTTAACATTACTGACCTCAATTCATATCAAGTTACTGGACTACTGACTCGCAACTAAGCCTGAGGACTAGAGGGATTAGCAAGACAAATCCTCTTATTCCAGTTGACTCATGTGGAGGCCAAGTATCTCCTTACCGACTCATTTTACCTATCGTACCGAGTGGCTGCCTATTTCTCGAATGTCGTGTGCTGAGAAGCAGAAGGTCGAGATAACAACCCATCTTCAATCTCTCACATGCTTGGCCAATTACTTACTTAGCCGTACCCATGCCGAGATGCCGAGAGAAAGAGCCCGGACTAACCAAGTCACTCCTGCTTGGACAAGCGAGCTGTTCGTACTCTTCGTCGATATCTTCTAATGATATCACCAATATAGTATCACTACGTATACTGTATTATGTGTAGAGTCCATTGCACCAATGATTACTTTCCTTGCATATTCATATTTACCCCTTTATATCTTGTACATTACTTCCTTAGGAAATACCCTTTTTATCTTTTCCTTTTTGGAGAAGTTGCCTTAACTTATGGGTATAAATACCCTTATAATTGTAGTTGTAACAAACATAGGTAGAGAGATTAACATTAATATACTTTTGTGTTTTCTTCCTTACGTAAACACTCTATTTACTCTTGGCATCAGTCTTATCCTAACCCTTGAGCAAAGCTAAGTAGCAAGTAACCTCACCGGACCGATTCATGCGTCATATCAAATTATGCCGTAAGTCTTTAGAAGTTCCATTGGTGCATCATATCCTCTAAAGTTGTTCATAGGTTTTGCATACTTCTTCATTCATAATTATTATTCCGTACTAATGAACTGCCAACCAACGGTCCCATTATTTACGCATAGCTCCAAAGATTGCATTCCCTCACCTGAAGAATTCTCTCTTAGTAATCTGTTGATAACGAGAAAGTTTACACCGAAGGTAGGTAACTAAACTCCTTAAGCTCCCCGCATTGTCATACTATGATCTATACTCTCAGTAGTGATGATACCGACCAATCCTTGGCCGAGGACCCTTTCTTGAGCAATTCGATTAGCTACTACCGAGAGGTTTTTGCCGAGTGATGAGAGACTTACTTATCAGCCGAGTAATTTTCTTTCGGCATACTACCATCTCTCTCGTTCTGGCCTCTTTATTGGCGTAACATCTTAATCCCTCTCGCTTACTATGATCAAAGAATATTCATATGAGACTAATGCTGCACTGCCATCTGTCCACCTCATTTGACATTATACTATTTTTCCATTTTTATCTTTTGTCTTTTTTACCCTTTTTCGTATGTACTAGGAATCCCCTTTTTGTATATACTTTCTTATAATTTCTTTATTTGTAATATTACCCTAAGGACTTACTATAAATAGTCTCTTTCTCTTGTAAGCCAGAGATAACTTACATTTAATACTGAATATTCTGTTTTTGTGAGACAACCCTCTCTAAGTTCATCTTTCATACACTCTTATCTAATCTTGCTGAGTAGCTTAGGATTAGTGGCGAGTAAACCTTGACATCAACTTATATATCATATCAAGTGAGGTGTCAAGTCGTGTTATGTTCATTGGTGAGTGACATCCTCCGAACAGCTTCACGTCAGTTACTCTTGTTCGTTTATAGACCATTTCCCTCTAATTTTCTTTGATATTTCAAAGGACCCATTTTAGCAAGATTTATCATGGTAAGCCCTACTGATAACTAAGATCCTAGGTACACCACGTACGTTCCCCACCATTTTCATTTCGAGCTTTCTATAAACTCAAACCCATCTAGTGATCAACCTTATCTATTCTTAGTTACGGTTTGTAACACATCCAACCTAACTCTATTGGCACTACATTAAGTTTGAGCACCTCAGCTTTGCCCTAGTTGATGCTCTTCTCTAGCAAGTACTCAATGAACATCTTTCAATATTTAATCTCTAGCCTCTATATTTCAATAGAGATGAGTTTAGACAGCCAATCAATTGTCGAGTTCTTAGTTTAAGGAATTTTTGTAATATTCCACAAATGGAACTTGGCCAAAAGAGTTCTTACCTTATTGAGGTACTTTGCCATGATGTCATTTGTCATGACCTGAAGGGAGGCTTAATAAGATTGCCTAAAATTTTCATATCACGTGTGTACCTATGATACAAAAACTATTTTACAAGTTAGAGATTGTAAGACTCTAATTAATTCATCTTTAAGGTTTCCAATTATTAGTTTATAAATTTATCATAAAATACAAATAACTAAGGATATCTAATATTCTACAATCCCTTAGAACCGTAGAGAATCAGTATCTCTTACCAAATAATAAGATCAAATAGTAAAAATCTAAAGCTAAACTTTACTGAAATTACAAAATCTAAGTATAAGAATAGTAATTACAGTTAGTGTTCCATCTAGCTATGCAATCTATCTTTAGATTCTATTGTCTAACTGCATCTCGATACTCATACTCAACATGCAATTCTTAACCCATGCCTAAATAGCTAGTAACTTGCAAAGAAAAATTGTTGATGAGTAAGCTACACAAGCTTAGTGAGATATCTCTCATATTATACCGATAAGTAGGTTATAAAACAATTAGTTAATAAACATATGAATGTATAGACAAGCAGTATGTCAAACAATATATGTACAGTTGATCGGTGTTGCATACAACATCGAATTTAACGCTTTCCAAAGTAAGGATTGAAGATATATCGGCACCAATCACAGTTGCGTTCTAGTACTTAAGGTTTTTTTAACAAAAAATTTAAATTCCATATTTCATGATATACATTATCATTTCAAAGAAAACTAGTAGTACACAAAATCTCAAATCTAGTTGTGAGGTAGCCCTCGTAGTCCATGCTTATGCTTTACGGCGGTAGTCTCTAGACTCAATCCCCAACCACCTATGGTTAGCATCTTCGACATTAGGTAAACCTGCGAGTCAATGGTAAGGTCTTGTTGTACCAATGCTTCTACACTATAGTAATCAAATCATATGGGAATCCCACCCCTATAAGGCTCTTCATTACTAACTGCATGAGATGACAGTCAGAACATTATATGCAATGTTCGTGCTTATGCATGATCTATTTAATTTAAGTTAAGAAGAATATAATTAAGTCAATTTATGAGGTGATCAACCAATATTAACAAACCATTCAATTATGCAATAATAATTCAAGCGGCAAGTTATTCAGTTATTATGTTTCACAACATTTTACACAACACATAACCAACATTTAAGCACATGCATAGCTCGAACCCCCATGCATCAAGTTATTAATATTTACTTTAAGTGCACTAATTATAAGCATAAAATAAGTATAGAGTCATCAAGAATATTCACTCGTTCATAAGGTTAGTCTATTAGAGATCGTAATAGTCTATTAGTAGATTAGTATCTATATCGAGATCACTTGACATTTAGGAAATTTGTAAGGTAATAAGTAATTGGTGAAATAACTAAACTATATACGTATTTACTAATAACTATCTAAACTAACTACTTATTTGTATAAAACTCCCGATTTTAGTATTTTTGTTAATCGCATATAATTTTTCCATTTTAACTCTAATTTTTATAGACTTGTAGTCGATTTTTATCATTTTTTAATATACTTTCACATAATAGGGTCCATTTTAGACGTTATAACTCGCATTTTTCATGATGGTCTAAAAATATTACAAATTTCATTATTTTGACTTAAGTATTTATAAATTATTATTTTAAGCTTTTCTTTATAGATTTATGATTTAATAAATATCTAACTTTTATATCTTGTAATTTTATTATTTTCAAGTCTATTTTATCGCAATTTACTTATTATACTATTTTAAGGTTAAATGCTTATTTAATTCACTTTTTGCTACTTTAGTAATTTCCTAATTAGTTAATTATTTTATTATTATTATTAATTACAATTTTCATTATATACATATGTATCTATTATTATAATAGTTTAGTAAATTTTATAAATTAACCCTATTTTCTTTTTCAAGGCTCATGACATGTATATATATATATATATATATATATTATATTACTTTATCTAATAATTTAGTATTTTGGTATATTGTGCATATACTATTTAGGCATATATATATACTTATACTATATTATTAGTATACATACTTTTATACTTATACATACACTTGTATATTTATGTTTCCTTATCTTATTTATACATATGTAAATTTAAAACATAAACCTAAAAATACTATATACTATACATATGCATATGTACTATACATATATATATATAATCAAACACATATACATATGTATAAATATGTATAAAAATAATGAANATGTATATTTAAAACATAAACCTAAAAATACTATATACTATACATATGCATATGTACTATACATATATATATATAATCAAACACATATACATATGTATAAATATGTATAAAAATAATGAAAATAAATAAACATACACACTATATACATATATCTACATATATTTTAAAATATACCATATGTTTATATATATATATGATCCTAACATAGATGTATGTGTATTGTTGTGTGTATATGTATATAAATATATATACATTGATGCATACATAGGTACATGTACAAGAAAAATGAAATGAACATTATATATATAACTTTTGTTACATGTACAAATACTTTAATACAAGGAAGAGAAATTACGAAATAAACTATATTATATATTCTCTAAATACATGTAATTCCACAAAATATACATATACAATAAAAGTACATGTAAAGTAATAAAAATAAATACATTAAAAATACTACTTAACTACTTCTTTTATGTCTTGTAGAGTGGTTGAACCAAGTCTTTATTCTTCTTGCAATTGATGAGAAATAAAAATAGACTTTATGGTAGGATAAGAATGAGAAGTTGATAGAAAATAAGAAGGAAATGAAGAAAAATAAAGTTAAATGGATAAGGGAAGATGTCAGTTTTGAAAAAAAAAATAATAAAGCTTGAGTTTTGTTTCTTAGAATAGATAAAAGAAAGTGAAATTGCTTGTATATGTGCATCAATTCAATGGAGAACCAAAAGAAAAGGGAAAAGTAAGAGAAAAAGAAATAGTCAAGATGATAAGCCTTTGAGATATGACCTTTCTCTTATCTTCTTATCTTAATCCTAAACCACATAATTAAACACATGTAAAAGAAAACAAACAAGTGGTGGTGGAAACCAATCCAAGAAAAGAAACATGGAAAGTAACACTACTACAAATACAGCTACTATGGCCAATTTCATGTGGCAAATATTCATGTATCTAGTAAGTTTATTAATTTTTTTTATTTAATATGACAATGGTAAGTTTTATTGGCCACTAATGTCACTGCTTATGCCACATAAGATGGCGGCAATCTTTGGCTATGATGTAATTGGCTTTTGGCCAAAAAACTACACCATAAATCTAAAAAAGTTTGCCACATAATTGAAAATTATAAAAAAAAGATATATATATATCATAATCATTATATACATGTGTTTACATATAAAAAATTCCCTATGTAAAGAATTTACTATGCAACATATAATTGTAATATAATCAATATTGAAAATGATTTTTCATGAACTTTCATAGTTATATTACTTACCATGCCTATACATATAATTGTCATTTTAAGTACGAATGCCAATTTCATATTATAATATATGTACTACATTACGGTTATTTCAATTATGAAAGTATACACAAAAATGCTTACGATTGGGAATGATGGTTTTATGATATAGCTACAAATTTTTAGAATAAACGATCAGTAGTTACTTAGTCATTTAAAAAAATTAACAAGAATAATTTAACGATCGTGGAAACATTAACAATGATTAAAAGAAATTCGAGTGAAAGGAGGCTAACAACTTTTTAAGTCGTAAATTATACAAATAACTAAATAAATATTTTAAGGGAAAAAGTCAAGCTTACTCAATGTCGACACAATACATTAATCAGGACTCTAGAATTACAAATATATTTATCGTCGTAAAAGTAATTACAAATCCATGTGATAAGTGGATTCATGCATATTGTAGTTATATTTATAAAATAATGTATTCCAATCTCTATTTATAACAAAAAAAAAAAAAAAGCTATGGTAATCATTATGTTGATTGTGAAAATTTGATTATAGTGTCATTTCCTAAATAATATGGACTTCTTTTGATGATAATGTTACTATTGATTGTAAGGAATCAACTAACTATAATATGGTGAATTGGGCTTTAGTCCTTTGAGTAAGCGTGCCAATGGGCCTTGGAATTGGTTAAGTTTCTTGCTTTAAGGTACTTGCAAAAAGCCCTTAGTGGTTTGGTCTATAAGGGCCCTTCGATACTGAAGTTAGTAAGGAGGAGAGGAGAAAGGAAAACAAAGAAGTATCCAAGCACTTTTGACCTATGGAGAAGATGTGCTCAGGTGAAGGAATACTCAATTCTTGATAGAGAGTAAGAGATTCAAGATTTTGAGAGTCTAAACTACCAAGGCATGTATCAACTTGGGGTTTGTCCATACTCACTGCTAATAGGGGATATGCACTAAGGGGCTGACAAGGTAGCTCTAGTTATTGGTTATCCATGACCACGCTTGCAATCCCATCTATAAGCTAGGTCTCTAATGTCTTAGAGGATGTTGGGTGTGATGGTTGTATTATAGTTGTCAAACTGCAATTAATGAGGTAATGAGAGATATAGGCTCTAATGACAAGTGTCTCTAAAGGAAAAAGGGAAAGGGTCCAAACAACCCCGCAAGATGTAGGCTAGACTCCTAAGGAGAGCATGTAGGGTTGAGGATGTCCTTGAGTAGCAAGCATGGGCCTGGTGGTCAATTGGTCCCTTGTAACTCGAGCTCACCTAAACGAGTGGTTAGGTCCTCAAGGATTTGGTGCTAAAAAAATGGGCCTTCAAGGTGTTTGTAAGTAAGCTTAGTGCTCGAGCATAGTGGAGCGCTTGGATAAGGCGAGGTGATTTATTACTTTTTTCGATGGGCCTCTACTCAGGTTGGGCCTCAGGCAGGCCCAAAATAGCATATAATTAGTTACTTACTTCAATCTTTCTTCTAAACATATTGTGATTCATAGCTTGTTCTATAAATCGAATTGAGTCGAACCATTTTTTAGGTTCAAAATAATTGATGAATCAAAGAAAGAACCAAATCTTAATATTATGTTTGATTGGAAACATACATTTCCCAAATCTTTTAGCACTCAAAATAATTTTCAGTTTACATTTATTGAAATGTACTTGTATCGAACTTTCGTTACCGTAATTTATAAATTATATATATAATTTGAATCAAATTTTATACTATATGTGATTTTTATAAATAAATTAGCTATTACTAAGCATTTATTAACTTCATCAATCTCTAATATGATCTTAATACTTGTTATTATTAAATAAATTCAATCCTTTTCATGTGAGATCATAAGTTATGTAGATATACTTTCTTATATTGAAAAATATGATTCAATCCACAAATCTAACAAAACACAACCTAAACTTTATGGTATAGGAAAAGTATGAATCTAAACCATACAATTTAGTTCAAAGTTATAAAAAAAGAACAAAAAGAAAAACTAAATCATAATTTTATAATTTGGTTTAGTATGTGGTAAGAGAGAAACCAAATTAAATAGCATCCACCCTTAATTACCATCAAAATATTAAGCAGCTTTAGAAAATGATCGTCAAACAAAATTTTTAATTAAATATAAGATAAAAATATAAAGTAATTTAACATAGCATAGTTCAATAGAAAAAAAAATAACATAGCCATGGTGTTTTAATTGATGTGACATGTAATTAAATTGATACATATAGTTTTTTTTTTTCTTTTTGCCATTGCATATTAAAAATTATATATTAAATAATAAATTGTTAACTATAGTTTAATATACACTTAATAAAGAAGTAGTAACAAAAAAAAATAAAAAAAAAAAACAATTGGAAAAGAGAAAGAGTTTGAGCGCACCTTAATCATCTTTCACGAAATTGACTAAAGGGAAAATAAGAAGAGCAAGTGCAAGACCTTTGTGAGAAATCCCTTTCATGCTGATGCAAGAAGATGAAGAAGCATCAAGGTTAGAGCTCTCTCTCTCTCTCTCATCTAGATGTTGTGTGTATGGTTAGCTTTCTTAAATCTTGTGGTCCCTGATAAATAGGTTTTGGCTAAATTTAGGTGTATATATTTTAATAGCAAGTGGTTTTTCAATCTGACATTGTATTAATTTAATTGCAATTGCATAAAGTTTCTGATTGTGGGCCCATGAGATTCCTTTATTTTGTGAGGTTTTAAGGTTTATTAGAAAAAGGAGCTATCTTATTGTCTTGGAGAATGATTTTTATTGTAAACAAAAGAATGAGCCAAGCAATTTGAAGATTTAATCCGAGGATTAGTTTTGAAATTACATTATAAGAAATGATTTTTTCAGCATTTATCAATTACTACAACTGAAGTTTCAAAATTCATAGTATGTTTTTAATTTTGATCAATTGTTGTAGCATTTATCAGTTCCACTAGACACATACTGAAACTATTGATCTAATTACTTCATTAATAGGGAATAGCATCCTTAACATGAGCTTTTAAGCCTTTCTTAGAGATGGTTTAATTGATGATATTTGTTAAGCCTTCTTAAATCAATTTGGTGCTACTTCCTTCAAGGAAAACAAAGATAGAGATCAAGTTGCTTTGCTCATCACATACTTAGATTAAAACCTCCTCATGTTATATCATTCAAATTATTAGTCACTCATAAGTTGTGCAGTATCCATTTGTGCAATATAATATTTTGTGCCTATTTAACAGTGCCAATTTGCTAGTAAAAATGTAATGCTCTATGCAGTATCCATTTGTGTAGTGCTTGTTTTGCTTATGTTGTCAATGACCTAGTAAGCCTATCGTCCTTATACATCATGAATGAGTTTGTTATGTTTTTCTTTTATTAATACATCTTGCTTTTTCAACCGATTTTTCTACTTCTCTTGTGACATTGTTTTTCTTTTTCATTTAGGAAACGTGATAGGGAATGTAATGCACATGCTAGTGGGTCACCTTTATAGTTATAAATAATCATTGAATTATGCAGTCCTTGCTCATCTTGTGTCCAGTATGACAATGATCTAGTTTTGTTAGGTATTAGATATATCTAGTAGTATTATATTGAAAATGTCCAATAGTATGTTGTCATGTTGTAGATAAATAGATGAACAGTAGTATAAATAGTAGTAGCTAATAGTAAAAGATTTGGCTATCATTTTTCGTTTCCCTCTTTGTAGTTGAATTGATGCTTTAAGCTACATGAGTATTTTTGCTCTGGGAGTGGCATATCTTTTATCTTATATTCAGTATGGTAAGTATCTTGCTTTCTAGGTTCGGTATCAAGTTCATATGCCATGTAGTAATAAAATTTGGCCAAAGGGGATGATAACATATTAGCGACAGTGTCTGGCAAAAAGATATAAGTTGCAGGTACTCTAATAACTCTGCATTTGAGCAATTCTCACGCATTAACAACATGCTGCCCTAGGACTACTATGCATGAAATCTTTTATGCCCTATTACACCATGATTATGGGCATCACCTTACTCTATAGCTAGGGTTCTATTTGTAGATCTACATGACGAGAAATTCAAGCATCTCATATATCACTGTAAAACTAGTACCACTCACATGATTTTGGCTCAAGTTTTTCAAAACAACGATGAGAGAAATGGTCAGTTTACTGAAGAATTGAATCTCTGAAATTAATGTACTGTCAATTTCTGAATCTAAAATGGATTCAATTTCATCAATACAATTTATATAGGACAAACCGGTGACAATTCTAGTTAGAACTATATGACATGAAGATGTAAAGGATTAGAATATGCCATTGCATAATGCTAGAGTTCTTAGAATCTTCACGTTCCGGTGATTAATTTTTTTTCTTTTTCTTTCAAAGAATAAATCATCTGCATCTGCATTACCCTTTTGGTTGTTTTTCATGGGTAGATGTCATGTTTTTGTATATTGTCTCCATTGTGCATATGTATGTCATGGGTAGATGTCCTGTTTCTGTATATTGTCTCCATTATGCATATGCTTCTCTATGTTCTTTGGCATCTCCATTCATACACAAATGTACATATAACATGAAATGAAACAAATGAACGCTGACAAATGTGTAAATAAAGGAAAGGAGACGAGGTGGTTCTATTCATATGAATATATAAGTGGATGGTCGTATTGGAGAACATTATTGAGGGCAGTACATTAATTAAATTTGCAACTAACTTAATGGACATGAATAAGAGTGATGTACTTGCGAATATATTCATTAAATTTGTTTGTTTGTGACGTTAACTATATATATATATTTATTTATTTATTTCACAGTTCAAAACTATAGTTTATTTATAGTAATATTATGGTTTAGGTTTTTTTTTTTTTTTAGTAAATCGAACCTACTATGCAGTTTGGTTCATTAATTTTTTGAAATAAAAAAAAATGGTTCGGTCCTATTCGGTTCACGGTTTGAACTATTAGTGTCCTATTTTTTTTTTTTCTTTTCTAAATTAATAATAAGTCAATCTAGCCAACATGAGTGAAAATAAACACTAATATCTAACATATATCAAATAGGCACTAAGTTTGAATTACGTTGATAATGATTTTCTCGATGGCTACAGTTTCTTATCCTTGGTATTTGGAGTTTAATCTTCGGAAGTATTACGTAATGGAAAATTCCATGTTACCACTTTATCGACCTATACATATCCTGAGCATAAAATGTCAAAGAAACCTCTCTTGACACCTCCCTTCAAAGAAATTAAGTAACCTTCAATAGCATAATAATTTAAATAAAATTCCTTTAATTTACTCTTGTAGCTAGCTTTTGCAACTTACCTTCCAAAATATGATTAAGCGAGTAAGACCATCTCCATTAATGTGTCAAGATACCTTGCAAAGATTATTAATAACATTCCGTGAATTATTTGGTAATACAATTGATAAAAAGCATAAGAGGATGATGCTTTATTCACATGAATTGCACCTTGACAAATACAAAAGACTTTGCATAGAATTACAATTCTTTCTTATATGTAAAATCTTATTCATCATTTATTTTGCTAGCACGATTTATAAGTGCCGTGTATTGTGGAATTTCACTTATTGCTAAATGAAACAAAGAAAAGTATCCATAGATTTACTCATTTAGAGCTAATAAATTGATAGTTAAAAGATAAACATGTGTTTGACTTACTTTAAATCTTGTGCAATTGGAAAATTGCACGTATCAATTGTAGAGAGCAAATATGATGAATAAATAAATAAAACATGTAGCTTTAGTACTTCATGCTCTCCTAGTGGAAAAATAGTCTCTCTGTGGATATTAGATATTTTGTTGGACTGCTTAAAATTTTTCGCATCTCCTCATATTTTTCTTTACTTTAAATTAAGCTTTTTGAAACTACATGTCTTTCCTTTTTTTTTTTTTTTTCTAATTCCGCACAAGTGACAATAAAGCAAGTTCATGAGTGATGAGTTGGTATAATTATTTGAAAAACTTAACAATAGAGGAGAACGAAGGATATCCTGATCCTGCATAAATTTGCCATTGGAAAATGCCAATAAAATCCCTTTACTTATTAGGTAATGTTAATGATGCGAAGCTAATGCTACTAATAATTATCTTTGTCGTAAGTTTGAAGCGAGGTGTCAAGAAAGGTTGTTTTAACACTAATATCAAATAGGCTTGTTGGTCCAAGTGTAAGCATTTGACACATTATGTTTTTAATCCTATAGACGTGATGAAACATAGTTATGTTTAAAATCCTATAGGTATGTGATGAAACACATTAAAGGTGAACAATACATGAGTTCATGTTGTTGTGATTGGGGTTGGGAATTCTTATATGTGCTTGTATTGGTCGCAATTACTTGGTAAGACATCATGATATATCATATTCACACTGTTGTTATCAATTGCTAGTGGCAATGTAATATTCTTTCCCATTTATGATACTTTATTTTATGACTTCTTATGGATGTAAGTTAATAATTATGCATATAAATAGGATATCAGAATGAACTTGGCATAGGACATATGATAAGTATTCAAGAGAGTACATTGATGGTATAAAGGGTTTCTTAGAAGTTACAAGACACTATGATTGAGAAGAAAATGGTTTTGTGCGTCATCTATGTCCAGATTACCTAATGCATATTGGTATCCCATTGACATAATTGAGATCCATTTATTCCAAAGAGGTATGGCTTGATCCAACTCGACATGAACATACCATGGCAAGATTCCTAGGAAAACCAATGTTTTAGTTTTAGAGGTTCCTGTGATCGTGAATGAAAGTAATGTAGATGTTGATTTGACATTTGATGATGAAGTGGCTAACTAGATATTGGAAGATATAGCACATAATGACAACCTAAATGATGATAATATGGATGGTGATGCAAAGGTTGATGCCGAAATGAATAGGTGGACTAGTGTGTTTGAAAATACAAAACATGAAGTTTATCTAGGGTTCTCTAAGTTTTCACTCTTGTTGGTTGTAATACAAATGATGAATCTGAAGGTTGATGGTCAACAATTTGTGAAGAGCTTCAATAATTGGCTTACATTTATAAAGAGCTTAATGCTAAAGGTAGAAAAGTTGCTGTCATCTTATTATGAGTGTAGAAAGATGTTAAAGGGGCTAGGAATGGATGCGAATTTAATCCATGCATGTGAGAATGATTGTGTGCTATTTAGAAAGGAGTATTAAAACCTAGATCGCGAGCCGATGTGTAATGAATCAGAGTGGAAGGTTGAGACTAACAAAAAGGAAAGGACTCCAGTTAAAGTTTTGCAGCATTTTCCACTAATAGCTCAACTCCAAAGAATGTTTATGTGTCGAAAGATAGCCCTAAAAATGAGGTGGCATAAGGAGAGTCATGTACTTGAGGAAGGGGTCTTAAGGCATCCATCTCACTTTGAAACATGGAAAACATTAGATAATAAATATCTTGCATTTGCTTTTAAACCATGAAACGTTAGATTGGGTCTTGCCATTGATGGTTTCAATCCCTTTAGAAATCTAAGTACAACATACAATGTATGGCCGGTGATTCTGTTCATATATAATGTATCACCATGGAGATGCATGAAGGAACCATATTTATTGATGTCTTTGCTAATTTCAAGACTAAGTCCACTAGGAAAAAATATCAATGTGTACTTACAGCTTCTTGTTGAAGAGTTATAGGAGATATAGGCAAATGGTGTAAGAACATTCGATGTTGTTAGTAAACGTTCGCTTTGCATACATGCAACTTTGTTGTAGATGATTCATGATTTTCTAGCATAAAAAGATATGTTAGGGTAGATCACAAAAGGATATAAGGCTTGTCTAATTTGTAATGTGGATACAACTAGTGGACACTCAAGAAGCAAGTTCTGTTACATAGGTCACCAACAGTTCCTTCCTATGAGGCATCTAATGCAAAATGAAGCAAATAAATTTGATGGGACCATTGAGAGAAGAATAGCTCGACGATACTCTAGCAATGAAGAAATTCATATACAATTAAGTTAGTATGAGAATGTAATTTTAGGAAAGACTTTTGATGGGTCGAAGCATCGACGAAATGGTGATGACACAAATTAGTGTAAGAAAAGCATTTTATTCAAATTGCCATATTGGCAGGAATTTAATATTAGACACAATCTTGATGTTATGCACATAGAGAAGAACATATGTGATGACTTAGTTAGTATCATCTTCAATATCAAGGGAAAATCATAGGATATAGAGAATGCAAGACTTATACTTCAGGATATAGGAATTCATTCTGGGTTGCATTTAACATCTCATAGTGGTCAAATCCTAAACCCTCTAGCCTTATACATACTTACCCCTAATCAAATAAAGGAGGTCTATAGCCTTATCAAAGAAGTGAAAATGTCCGATGGTTATGTATCAAACATATCATCCTGTTTAGGTAAATCTAAGCTAACTCTCAAAGGGCTAAAAAGTCATGACAATCATGTTTTGTTACAAAGACTACTATTAGTGGTCCTTCGTGGATTTTTAAGTGATGACATTTATTAAGTAATATGCAAGATATCATGCTTCTTCAAAGAATTAACTACAAAAGTAGTAAGGGTTGATGTATTGAAATCTATGGAGAAGACAATTGTCTTAACTTTATGTAAGCTTAAGACTATTTTTCCACCGGCTTTCTTTGATATTATGATCCATCTTGCTATGCATCTACCAAGGGAGGCACACATATGTGGTCCGGTTCAATATAGATGGATGTATCCGGTGGAAAGGTACTTAGGCATACTAAAAAATGATGTTAAGAATAGGGCTAAAGTAAAGGGTTCCTTCATAGAGGCATATATAGTACAAGAGAGGATTTTATTTTGCTTAATGTACTATGACAACATGGAGTCAAGAATTAATAGGCCTCAACGACAATGGGATGGGGCTAATCCACTTCAAAGCAATGGTCTTCAGTTCTTTGCAATGCCAATAAGTCCTATTAGTGCATATAATTATGTTACTACTGATGCTAAGATTAATAAGATGCATTGGACTATATTGAATAATTGTGAGGATATGCGACTATATGTTAGATATGTATCTTTCAATTGTTGGTATCATAGAATTATGACTTCGAATATATTTAGATTTGACATATACTTTTGTAAATAAGGAATTTGAGCAAAAATTACTTACACAGTATTCATTATATAAGTCAATTGGCACCAACTCAATTTCCCTTATGGTTCAAACATAAGGTGAGCAAGTATATTATGTAGATTATGTAGCTATGCAAAGTAAATTGATATTAAAGTCTAATGTTGTATACAGATTATAGAGCTTAAGGCATGTTCTACTATACAAATATCTAATGATCTAGAGGCTTTATCATGGGGTCCAAAAACTTAAGTCCATCTCTGTAATGCATGTCTATTAAATAGAGTCAGATTTATTACAGAATCTAGGGAGGCAAGACTTAAAACATAGAATAGTAGAGTATATGTATTAGCTGATCATAACAATAACCCCATTACGTTTTATGGGACATTGTCTACCAGAGTACATTGACCTACTATGGTGACCGTTGTGTGTTTCTATTCAAATGCAAATGGTACAATACACAACGTAACACCCTAGAGAGCATTGATGGAGATATGCTATCTATTAATACGTATTATACATGATATGATGATGATCTGCATATTCTTACTAACTACTGTCAGCAAGTTTTCTATTTAAAAGATCCAAAGAAGCATTCGAGTGATTGGAGTCAGCAAGTTTTCTATCTAAAAGATCCAAAGAAGCATTCGGGTGATTGGATGGTAGTCCAAAAGGTTTAGCACCATCATCTATTTGATCTGGTCTTATTTGAGGTTGAAGATTCTAATGATGATGAGCTTACTAATCAACCAATAGATGATGAACTACTCCAATAAGAAATAAGTAAACCCTAGTCAATTTTGAGGGAATCTATCTTTATAGACCTTAGGACTTTAGCATAGATACTTACTCTAGAGGAAAACATAAAGGGAACTGTACAATATGTTGATGAACTTACTTTTGATCAAAGTGATGGAGAATAATTCACAATGTAGTAGCTATTAATATGTTTAGTAGTTTTATTTTGGAGTGTAAATTGTACTCTAATTGTATTACTAATTTATATTTTCCTATAGTATGGATAACGACTTCATTGAAGTTACTATACGACACTTTCAATCGCAAGGCACCATAGATAGAGGTTATGTTTTATTTCAAAAATTTTACCTTCTATATATATTTATATATGTTCATTACTTTTTCCTCTACATTTTCTCCTAATCTACTTTATTAAACTTTATAGGTGGTTTCTATAATTCTCTTCTTATGAATCCACCTCAACTTACGCAGTTTGAGCAGAGTTAAGGCTTTTAAGAGGAAAATGATGGACATAATGATAGTAAGTCCGAGGAGGAGAGTGATACTGATGAAAGCAAAGATGCTATTGATGAGGGGGATGATGATGCAGGGGAGGATGGTGTTGCAAAAGAAGCTAATGGAGTTAGAAAGATAGGGGATGATGATGAAGACCATAGAAAAAGGGGGATTATAAGGGGTTATTTGTGGAGCAAATAGTTAGGTTGATCGATGGAAAGCTAAGATTGTAGATTTCGTAAAGGTGTAATTAGATAATAGGTGATTATCTTTGGCTATTACAATCAGAGTTCTAACTATGGCATCGTAGTGATAGCTTACTATTTGTATTGAACTCTTGCAAGAAGGCTTGGATCGCGATAAAGAAGAAGGAGCACTAGGTCATTATTAAGAAAGTTATGGTAAATATTTTTTGCTTTCATACCATGACCTTAATTACACCATTTTACTTAGAATTAATCTAATTTATTTAGTTTTTCAGGATAAGTTTAATGCAAGCCTATGGGAGAAAAGTAAATTATGGAAGAAAAATATAAAGATATTCACTTCCAAATCTTATACCAATGTGCAAATGGATCTCTTAAAACATTATGAGAAGAAAGGTAGAGGGGAGGATGCTCAAAAGGAACCACCAGCCAAATTGATGCACTGAACAAATGAGTGGAGGGAATTTTGTGATTTTTTGATAATGATCCAGATTATAATGTAAGAGTGTTAAATCTTACTTGTACAATATATTATATAACACAATTTTGATACATTTTCCTATATATATATATATATATGTATGTATGTGTGTATATATATTTTTTTATTTATAGGGCAAACGAATAGTAAACACTCAAAATAGGAAGAAATTAAGGTATCCGCATATTAGTGGAGTATGGTCTTTTCTGTTCTACAAATCGAAAGAGGTCAGCTTTAAACTTAAGAAATAATCATTCTTGTAAGTGTACTATTTCTACATTTCCATATATGCAATGTATCATCATTAGCTGATTAAGATCATTTGAAATAAAAATGAGGAAATTTTTAGAGCTAGAACTAGTGTTTATTTTTATAGCAATGAATCTGGCCCAACTATAGGTTAAGTCTAATTCTCTAAGATAATTAGTTTTAACATCACTGTTGTTAACTTTTGCATTCTCACTATGAGTATGAAATATGCTTCTACAAGGACATTATATTGGTTGTCTTGTTGAAACGGAATGGTTTTCCTTAGTATTGGATTTTACATTGGTTGTCTCATTCAGGAAATTTATTATAGATTTAGTTGTAGATCGCTACTTGAAATTTGTTCTTTTATGTACTTTGAATTCAACAACCTTACTATAGTAAATTTCATATATATTAACTTTATTTTTTATTTTCCAAAAAATGACATACATTCAAACTTAGGCATATACACATGAACGAAGGAAAGGGCGAAATGTAAGTCAATGGATTCCTCTAGTTGCAGTACAAGATTATGCAAGCATACAATGTTAAAGTTTAGTTTTAATTTTTTTGAACATTTTAAATAGATTAACTTGATAATTTGATTGTATTATATAGGAGAAGATATTGAAGAATAAGTTAGAGGACAATGCTCGAGTACGAGAGAAGGGGGTAAGCCTAAGTCCGATGTTGAAATTATGGCAAAGGTCTTAAGGTGTAAGTCTAGCTACTATCAAGGATTACAATATGGCAAGCTGATCTCACTACCTATATGAATGTCATTCTATGAGGAGTAGTTGGGATCTTCCTTGTAAACATCTAATAGGCCAATAGAACTGAATGATCTCCATGAAAAGTATGATAGACTACAATAAAAGCATGATGAGTTAGTGCGATTTCTACAACATGTCATGCTACATCCATGGTTATCTTATCATTAGCCATCCACTACATCTATAGGTATCCAATTAAGTGGTCCATCATAATATCCTCCTACTTATGGTGCTTTTACATGGCATACTCCGCAATCATGTCCTGATGGTGGTCCATTACAATAGCCTCCTACTTCTACTAATTTTCCATGGCTTACCTCATAGTCACATTCTCCTAGCGACTCATCACAATAGCTTCCTACTTCTAGTGCATTTCCATGGCTTACTAGTGATCTATGCTCCTAACAGCATACTTCATATCCATTTCTCACTCAATAGGGACTACTTTTCTTCTCACCTATGCAACATTTTGCTCTTATCTCCAACATGCCTTCTATGGTGAATGCGGGAGGAGAATAGAGGCCATCTAGGCTAAGCTTAGATCCATCTACTAGGCCTTCTTCATAGATTTTGTATTTCCTTTTTTTTTTTTCCCCATCTAGTCTATTGCTTATCTTTTTCATACCGATTCTAAACATTCGTACTTTTTGTTGGAGAATATATCGATATTAATAAACTTTTGTAGTGTTTTGTCGAAGCATTTACGTACTAGTTCATTTGCATAATGTTTAGTTCAATTTTATAGTGTTGCCAATTTTTATATTGCTTCATGTTTCCATTATTATCAGTTTCCTTTATATTCTGTGATAAGTTATTAAAATGTTACTTAAATTATTTCTTTAATTGAAAAATAATTAATTAGTTAATAATATTATTAATATATAATTTATTTAATGATTTTCATTAATAGGTGATGTTAAAAAAAAAAACTAAATAAACTAAGAAAATAAGGCAAATTTTTTTGGCCATTTAGATATTGTTTGTCGCTTACCAATGTTGTGTAATGGCAACATTATTTGGCCATTAGCAAAACTGCACCACATGTCCATTCAGTAAAGCAGTGAACTTATGTTACCAGCGTGCATTTATTTAGCAAATAAAATTTTCCACTTAGTGCCTTACAGCCAGCCTTTTCTATCTAAATTTTGTGGCAAAATTAAATCACCATGAAGGGCATCACCTGCAAAAAAGAAGCTACTTTGGCAAAAATTTTTTACTACCATAGATTATTATTGTAATAGTATAAGAAAAGAAAAGAAAGAAAAAGGAAGAAGGAAAAAGTAAAAAGTAAAAGAAATTATTAGGTTGACTTTTCTAAATATAAAATTATAGAATTATCAATAATTATGAAATAATATTGATAATTTTATAAATTTTGTTAATTAAGTTGTTACTCATTACATTTATAAATGTTTGAGAGTTATTTCTATTCATTTGTTAACAATTTTACGCAATTACGCGTATTAGTTGATAATTATATTCTATTAGGGTTTTAATACTTTTAGGGTACATTTACATATTTTATAAATCTAAGTTTATACTTTTAGGGTTTTTACTAAGTTCAAGTTCAATCTCTGGTATTTATGCATACATAGGATTTAAGTTTTTTATATACAATTAAGGTTTCAATAAAATTTTTAGGGTTTTTCATATTTGTTTTAGGTTTTGAATTTAAAATTTTAATCAATTTTAAATTTATCGAGTATGTTAACTTAAAATAATTACCTACAATACTTGAGTCGACTCAATACTCAAAAGCTAAATTTGCAAGGTTTACATTCTGCCCCCCTTACAAAAAGTTTCGTCCCCAAAACTTGATTGTAATAATTTTATTTTCCTAACACTTTTCAAAATGTCTTTTAGCTTGAATTTAAAATCCAAATATCTAATCAGACACTTTCTACATTATCATCAAGTTCTTCACAGATACATAATACATAATTCTCACTTTATACTAGTTTTACTACTTAGAATACTCTAAAATACTTACATATCCTTCTTTTCATTTCTAATAATTTAACAAGAGACATTATCATCTCCTAACACTTTCTATAATGGTGTGCTTGATAGATCAAATCATCATCTTTTGACTCGCTTACTTCTCAAGGTAAGAGGTAAAGTCATGTTCACGGTCTCCACAATTATAACATACCTTAGTCTTCATGGGACATTGTTGAATCCTATGTTGTCCCTTCTCCCTACAAATGAAACATTTGTTTTGTAATCACAAGCAATTCTTTGGGTAGTTCCATTTAACTTACCTATCTATGACCTCAATTTTCCAATTGATCTCTTTCTTTTCCCGTTTGTCTCATATTCCTTTTTACCATCCATAATCTTGCCAAAATATTATTTATCTACATCAGTATTACTTAACAATCCTTGTATTCAAATCATTAATCGTCACATGTAAATATTGTTGTACAAATCATCACTTTCACCTTATCAATTACTTCAATGCTTTCATCAAAATAGTCTTCATGATTCATAAACTCTCAAATTCATTTTCCATAGATAATTCCAAGTCATCGGTCAACTATTACCTTAAGGTTCATCTATTGTATTAAACTTATATAAATTGTACATCTTGCACATAATCCCATGCATTACACTCTAAGGTAAGTTTTCTTTAAGATATTGTATATCCATCCTCTTCACCTAATAAAATAGAAAAAAGTTTCATATTATGGTTACGTCACCTCATGCTTAAAAGTCATCAAGTTATTCAACCACCAAATTAGATTTGCAATTAACTATTTTAGCATCATTTTTAAATTCCACTAGTACCATTAAATTCTCAATTCCAAATGTTGTTGAAACCATCAAAACTAATAAACCTCTAATCAATGCATTTTGAACTTTTAATATGTTATTAGTATATTCTTTGCTCTCCTAATCCCCAACACATATACTTTTTCTTAATTCCAAATGTTCCCTTATCAATACTTGCTTCTTACATCTTTGGTTCAATACTTCAAACTTATAGTTACAAACCTTTTTAGAGTAATCATATCAACAATATATAGGTTGAGGAAAGAGTTTAATAGTTAACAAGTAAATGTAAAAATAATACATATAAGTGATATTAAATATAGTATATGATCTAGAAATCTAAGTCTTTTAATCTTTAACCCTAGCTCTACCCAAGCTCCATCCCATCTTACCATTTGATAGGTTTTTCCTATCTTTAACAACTTAAAGTTCTAATATCACTCTATCATGACCCTAAGAGGGGTCTAATAGGATTGCCTAAAATTTTTATATCATATGTATACTTATGATACAAAAACCATCTTATAAAGTAGAACTTGCAAGACTTTAATTAATTCATCACTAGGGTTTTCGATTATTAGTTTATAAATTTATCATAAAATACAAATAACTACGAATATCCAATATTCTATAATTCCTCAAAATCGCAAAGAATTAGTATTCCTTACCACACAATAAGATTAGGCTGTAAAGATCTAAAATTTAACCTTTACTAAAATTACAAAATCTAAGTATAAGAATAATTCTTATAGTTAGTGTTCTAACTAGCCATGTGATCAATCTTTAGATTCTATTATCCAACTGCATCTTGATACTCATACTCAACACTTGATTCTTAGCCCATGCTCAAATAGCTATTAACCTACAAAGAAAAACTATTGGGGAATAAGCTATATAAGCTTAGTGAGATATCCCTCATATAATATCGACAAGCAAGTTATCAAATAATTAGTTAACAAACATATAAATACATGAACAAGTAGTATACCAATCAATATATATATAGTTGATTGGTACTGCATACAACATCATATTTAACGCTCTTTAAAGTAAGGGTTGGAGATATATTAGCACCAATCATAATCAAGTTCTAACATTTAAGGTTTTTTTAACCAAAAATTTAAATTCCGAATTTTATGAAATACATTGTCATTTTAAAGAAATCTAATAGTACACAAAATCTCAGGTCTAGCTATGAAGTAGCCTCCGTAGTTTACACTTACGCCTTACAGCAGTGGTCTTTAGATTTGACCTCTAACTACCTACGGTTAGCATCTCTGGTGCTAAGTAAACTCACGAGCTAATGATAGGGTTTTGTTGTACCAATGCTCTTGCACTGTACTAATCAAATCATGTAGAAGTCTCATCTTTACAAAGCCCTTCATTACTAATCGCGTAAGATGACGATTGGAACATTATATGCAATGCTTGTACTTATGTATAATCTATTTAATTTAAGTTAAGCTGAATATGATTAAGTCAATTTATGAGATGATCAACGAATATCAATAAACCATTCAATTATACAATAATAATTCAAACAATCAGTTATTCAGTTTTGTATTTCACAATATTTTACACAACACACAACTAACATTTAGGCACATGCATAACCCAACCCTTATGCATCAAGTTATTAATATTTACTTTAAGTCTACTGATTACAAGAACAAAACAATTACAGAGTCATTGGGAGTACTCACTCATTCATAAGGTCTGTCAAGGATCATAGTAGTCCACTAGTAGATCAATGTCCGTATCAGGATCACCTAATATTTATGAAATTTACAAACTAATAAGTAATTACTTATTTGTATAAAACTCCCAGTTTTAGTATTTTAGTCGATTGCATATAACTTTTTCATTTTAACTCTAATTTTTATCATTTTCGAATGTATTTTCACTTAGTGGGGTCTATTTTACCCGCATTTTTCATGATGGTCTAAAAATATTACGAATTTCATTATTTTGACTTAAATATTTATAAATTATTATTTTAAGCTTTTTTTTTATAGATTTATGATTTAATAAATATCTAAATTTTATTAGTTTTAAGTATATTTTATTACAATTTACTTATTATACTATTTTTTGGGTCAAATACTTATTTAATTCACTTTTTGCTACTTTAGTAATTTCCTAATTAGTTAATTATTTTATTATTGTTATTGATTACGAATTTAATTATAAATTCAAAATGCCGACGTGGCAAATCATGACTGTTCCACGTGTCCTTTTTATGGATTTTTAATTTTTTTTTTCAATTTTTTCTATTTTGTAACTTTACTTAATATTTATACACGTGTATCTATTATTATAATATACTAAATTTTGTAAATTAACTCTATTTTCTTTTTCATGGCTTACGGTATGTATATATATATATATTATATTATATTACTTTATTTAATAATCTAATATTTTTGTATATTGTGCATATATTATTTAGGCATATATATGTACTTATACTATACTATTAGTATACGTACTTTTTTTACTTATACATGCACTTGTATATTTATGTTTCGTTATCTTATCTATATGTGCTTATGTAAATTTACATTATAAACCTAAATATACTACACACCATGCGTATATATATGTACTATACATATATATATAATCAGACACATATACACATGTATATATATATATATATGTATAAAAATAATGAAAATAAATAAACATACATACTATATACGTATATCTACATATACTTTAAAATATGTCATATGTTTATATATATATGATCCTAAAAGATACATAAGCATATAGTTGTGTATATATATATATATATATATAGGTACATGTGCAAGAAAAATAAAATGAACACTATATGTATAACTTTTATTACATGTACAAATACTTTAACATGAGGAAAAGAAATTACAAAATAAACTATATTACATAATTCCCAAATATATGTAATTCCACAAAATATACATAAACAACAAAGGTACTTGTAAAGTAATAAAAATAAACACATTAAAAATACTACTTAATTACTTCTCTTATGTCTTGTAGAGTGGTTGAACCAAGTCTTTTCTTCTTCTTGCAATTGATGAGAAATAACAATAGACTTTATGGTAAGAGAAGAATGAGAAGTTGATAGAATATAAGAAGGAAATGAAGAAAAAGAAAGTTAAATGGATAAGGGAAGATGTCGGTTTTGAAAAAAAATAAAGTTTCCATTTTGTTTCTTACAATAGATGAAAGAAAGTGAAATTGCTTGTATATGTGTATTAATTTGGTGGAGGACCAAAAGAAAAGGGAAAAGCCTTTTAGATGTGACCTTTCTCTTATCTCCTTATCTTAATCCTAAACCACATAATTAAATACATGTAAAAGAAAACAAACAAGTGGCGGTTGAAACCAATTTAGGAAAAGAAACGTGGAAAGTAAGAAAAGGAAAGAAAGAAAAAGGAAGAAGGAAAAAGGAAAAAGTAAAAAGTAAAAGAAATTATTAGGTTGACTTTTGTATCTATAAAATTATAGAATTATCAATAATTATGAAATAATATTCATAATTTTATAAATAATGTTAATTAAGTTGTTACTTGTTACATTGATAAATATTTGAGAGATATCTCTTTTCATTGGTTAACAATTCTACGCGATTACGCGTATTAGTCGATAAACGTATTTTATTAGGGTTTTAATACTTTTAGGGTATATTTATACATTTTATAAATCTAGGTTTATAGTTTTTGGGTTTTTATTAAGTTCGAGTTCAATATCTAGTATTTACGCATACATAGAGTTTAGATTTTTTATACGTGATTAAGTTTTTAATTAGATTTTTAAGGTTTTTCATATTCGTTTTACGTTTTGAATTTAAATTTTAATCAAGTTTAAATTTATCAAGTTTGTTGAATTAGAGTAATTATCTACAATACTTGAGTCAACTCGATACTCAAAAGTTAAATTTGTGAGTTTTACATCTTCCCTAACTTCACATTCACCTCGAACTTGTAGGATAACAAGCATAGAGTCTAAAAATATTTCGAGGTGCTCAAAACCAATCTCCTTAGCTAGCTTGAGATTAGCTATCGACACCTCATATTCGGATTCATTATTACTTGTTTCAAATCCAAACTTGAGAGCGTAATAGATAGTAGTTTAGTGTGGTCTAGTGTGCACCAAATCTATACCTCCTCCTTTAGAGGTGGAAGAACCATCAACGTGAAGAGTTCATACTGATTTGTCATCTTCAAGTGGTGCTTCCTCCTCTCTAATGTATTCCATGATAAAATTGGCTAGCACTTGCACTTTGTAAGCTGTTTGTGGCTAATACTAAATTCCATATGTGTTCAGCTCTAGTATATACTTAACCATCCAACCAGAAGCATTAGGCTTTTGTAAAGGTGTATAGAGTGGCTAGTCTATTAGTACGATGAACTGGTGTACATGGAAGTAAAGTCAAAGCTAACATGCAGAGATCACAACTACCAAGGCAAACTTATCTACTTTAAAGCACCTAACCTTAAGCCCTTAGATGATGTGGCTGGCATAGTATATGGGCCTATGTTCTCTACCTTCCACCTTGACCAATACAGATGAAAGTGCCTTATTACTGACTACCAGGTATAAGTAGAGGTCCTCTCTTAATACAAGCTTCGATAAGATAGGTAAGTGCTCTAGGAATTCCTACAACTCTTTGAAGACCACTTGACTTTAGGGGGTCCACTCAAAACCTCTAGGATTTTTGAGGATTTTGAAGAACTCCACACCTATCTACACTTATAAAGACAAACCTGCTTAGTATGCCCACTATGTTGGTAAGCTTTTGAACCTCCTTAACCATAATAGGGGGCTTCATGTCCCTGATGGCCTTAATCTTCTCAAGATTGGCCCTAATCCTGTACTGGGTGACCATGAAGCCTAAGAACTTGTTGGAGGCGACCTCGAATACGTATTTCTAGGGGTTTAACTTCATATCAAACTCTCTCATCATATCAAAGGCCTCATACAAATCTTTGATGTGGTTGTTGTGCTGCTAGCTTGTAATGATCATATTGTCCACATACACCTCTACTTTATGCCCATGCTAAGGCTTAAATAATGTGGTCACCATTCATTGATATGTTACCCCAACATTTTTTAGGTCAAAGGGCAAGACCGTATAGCAATGGGTACTGAAGTTTGTGATAAAGGAAGTGTAGACTTCATCTTTTAAGTTTATCTTGATTTGGTTATGTCCTAAAAGAGCATCCATAAAGTTGAGCAAAGCATATCCCGATGTAGAGTCAACCAATTGGTCTATCATTGGAAGAGGGAAGTGATCCTTTAGGTAGGCTTTATTGAGATAGGAATAATTGACACACCTCTACCATTTCCTATTTTTCTTTTTAACTAGCACAACATTGGCTACCAGGTTAAGTACTTCTCTTCTCGTATGAAGTCTGCCTTTAGTAGCTTCTACACTTCTTCTTCGATTGTGGCCTATTGTTCGAGGGTGAAATGCCTCTTCTTCTACTTAACAGGCTAAAATCTTTTCATCAATCTTAAAGATGTAGGTTGCCAAGTCAATCAAGATACAAGGCATGTTTGACGATAATCAGGCAAACCGATTTAACTTAACTCACAAGAGTTAAATGATTTATAACTTCAATCTGGGGGCATCTCAACCCCAACCTTTGTAGTTTGATTAAGGTTAGCACTAATCTACACATCTTCTATCTTATCACTTAGCTTACCTCTCTTAACTAATTTCTCTTACCAACCTGTTTCCAATGCAAAGATACCATCACCTTGCGTAACCTTCACATAGAGCTCCATCAAGAGCTTTTGATCATATTTGCAAATTCCTACCTCGGTTAGGGTAAGGAATTTGGTCTTTAAGTAAAGGGACGTTGTAATGATCTTGAAACTTGTAAGGCTTAGTTATCCCAACATAGCGCTATAGGGGGATAGGCAATCCATTGCCATGAACTCTACTAGTTAACTGGTGACATTATCATTGTCATCGAGTTCCATGTCTAAGGTAATGATGCCATTAGCTCTGACAGTTGCCTAATTGAAGCTAATCAAGTTAAGGTGGTATAGCTTCATCTGAACCAACAGCTTCTTCTGTATTTTGTAGTATGTACGCTTAAAATGGATGTTTATGGAGCTACTAGTATCCATTATGATCTTAAGGACCTCAAAATCCAAGATCCTTGCCCTAATAACTGAGGCATTAGGATAAGGGGTGTCAACCCCCTTAAGGCCCTTGTTAGAGAAGGATATAGGGGTATCTCGCCTTTGCCTTTTCTCTCATACTACCATCACCTCAAATAGGACATCAACAAAGCTACTGTAGCTTGGTTGGCTCTTGGGTGCACCCTCTCCACCTTACCTAAACTATGATATTAATGATGCCATTAAGGGCTTAGTTGTTTCAACAATCATTATTTTCTTCTTCTCGAGCATCTTCAATCTGTCACCTTTGAGATGCCCTTTCTCCGCCATCATTCGAATCAGCCATGTATTCTCCAAAGAAGCCCCTTTATATGGCATACTCAAGAGCATTCTTAGTTAGAAACATTCGTTGGTTGTATAGTGGTGGTCCTTGTAAAACTACAATACTTGTTTAAGTTCTAACAACTAGAGTTCCCCCTCATCTTGGAGGTCTTCTAGAATAAGCCTCTTCTTTAAACCTCCATGTAAACTTAGGAAAGGAAGCGGTTCAAAGGCATTTGCTAGGTAAATATTGGTGGGGGTAGTGGTCACTTCTTACTGTTGAGGCTCCCCCCATTAGGGTGATTCAGCTGCTTACTGCTAAGGCAATCTTTGTCAGACCCCTTATCTTTCTCCTTCTTTCCTCTTAACCTTTCTAAGTCATCCTCGTGCCTAGTACGAATGTTATCTTCCTAGTCTATATACTTATGGGCCTTGTGCTAGAGTTCGACTAAGGTCTTGAGCTTGCTTTTTGAGACCAATTGGAAGAAATCTCTAAAAGGTCTAATGCCAAGTTGAGTGACATGGACAACAACTCCCTTGTTGAGTTGAGGGATCTTGACCATAGCATTATTGAACTATGCTACATATTCTCAAAGGGTTTCCCCTTCCTTTTACCTAATCAAATACAAGGATGAAGTGTCCTTCTTTAGGGGCTTACTAGCCTTAAAGTGGAGGTTGGAGCAATAAGCAAGCTTGTTAAAAGATTTGATGGAGTTTTTAAGCAAATGGTTCAACTACATTTGAATTGCCTTCCTCAAGGTGCAAGAGAAGGCCTTGCACATAATTTCAACCCCATGATTATGAGGGTTTATAAAGGTACTGAAGTGGAGGAGATGATCATCAGGATCACTTATGTCATTGTATTGGTCTAAGGTAGGGAGCTTAGAATTTGGGGGCAAAACCTTATCTTAGATATCCCTGGTAAATAGGGTTTTGTTATTAGTGACAAGGCTAGCTCCTTTAACTACTTTGCTCTCTTGCCTCTCAAAGAGGCTCTCAACTATCTCACAAAGCTCTTTCAAGTCGGCATTGTCAACTAAGTGAGTTTAGTATGTCGTAGAGCAGGCAACTCCCCTATGAGAATTAACCACTTGCTCATTGCCAGCAAGGGCGTAGTCGTAGATGATCATAGGCTACACCTGCTATTGTTGCACTAAAGGGTTAGGCTATGGTACCCTACTATTCTACTATTACTACTGTAGATTGTCATGGCCATCATGGATGTTTGAGGCTTTAAGAAATCTAGTGTGCTTACTAATAAATGTGTAAAATTACACATTTATCTTCTCCAAAATAGCACATTTCACGCATTTTATAGTGTTTTACTATTATTTTTGAGTTAAAAAGGGCCAGAATGCATGTATTTGGATCAATTTTGTTAAGATTTGAAAAAAAGATCAAATTTTAACCTCACATGATTTTTATAGGATTACAAGAATCTATCTAAACTATTGACTATTCTTAGGTGCAAATTATATATGATAGTGTTTAATTCTTAGTTTCAAGTTGATATATGATGAGTGCTTCATTGGTCTAAACATTCCCTTATGTGATGACAATTGCCAAACATCTTGCTTAAGCACAAGATAACAGCCAGCAGTAATATGAAGCCTTAAACAGTAGCTGTCACCAAGAAGTCCTAATGAACGAAGCACTAGATGACAGTTAGCAGCCTACATAATCCATCTATAGTAGCTCAATGGAACTTATGCGGTTAGTGGAATTGAGCTTCAGTTGATATATGGAGCAATCAAATCAAACAAGTTGAGAAGAGCAGCTACACTTTATATCTGTAGCACACGAGTTTGGACAACAGCCGAGATGCTTTTGGACTTCAACTCTTGACAACTGAAACCGAGAAACTCTAATGTAGCAACTACAAATATCATTTTCACTCCAGCTGCTAAAGATCAACATGGACCTACTTGAATTGGTGCTCCAAATAGATCAACCCCTATTGCAACTGATACAAGCAAGCCAAGACCAGCAGCTAGAATGATATCTGTTCAAACCACAACTACTCATGAAGCAAAGACTAAGCCATCCACAATTTATTTGATAACATATGTGCACTTCATTTCTTTATTATTGAGTTGAGCTTATGTAATCATGTTATTTTAAGTTTTATTGCAAGCCAAGAATCAAGCTTCACAAGCACTTTAAGTGACTGACATAATTTGAACTTCATCCCAAGTGCTTACGACTTGAGTTACAAGAAGCACTTAAGCTCTCCAATCCATAACAAACAGCAGCTGCAATTTTTATCTACCAATCCAAGCTAGAGTAGAACCAAGCACCCCTTCTTAAGGAGTTCAACAGCAGGCTCAACTCTAAGCTCAGCAGCTCACTTGGGGAAATTTCAGCAGCTTAAATACTCCAATGCCTTGCCAAGCACCAACAAGCCAAGCATTTTTCAACAGCAAACACATTCTGATGCTTCCAATCAAGAAGATCATGCTAAAGCAAGCTGAAATTGATAACAGCAACATGAACAGCTCACTTGAGTTATCAGCAGTAACTGCAGTAGCTCTAAGCTCCAATCGTGATAGCTTTTTGAGAAGAGGAGAGCAGTACCCAAATCAAGTAGCTAGCAAGATTCGACTCTCAAAAATTGCAGCAGCAATCACTTGGAAAAATTAGAGGCCACGGCACTTGAATCAATTGCACGAGCTGCTGCAACATGTGAGAACTCCAAGTGCAACAGCAGTCCCTTGCTTGAATCCAACTGAGCACGAATAGTAGGACACTCATGCAAGTTACAGCAGTTGCTAGCCAAGCAACCCGAGTAGCGACAAATTATTACAATTGTTTGTTCTTTCCATTAGTGAGCTATGTTTGTGAATTTTCATTGTCATAAATTTTTGTTTGCAGGCCGTATACTGAAATTCACAATAGAACATTCAATTTGGACAAGAGTAGCAACTCCACTTCACCAAGCAATTGCCAAGCAGCTCCTGCACTTCAGGTCGTGGATTTTAGAAAGCTACAGCAACTCTACGGTATCCCACAGAAAAGCAAACACCAGTAGCAGCTCACGACATTCAATAGTAGCAGCTGCAGTCATGGACTTCAAAGTTGCAACAAGCTGTGAACTCAAATTTCAACCAACTTGTGGCAGCAGCTACAAGGCCGAGAGCAGCTCCTGGAACATGTGACAACAGACTCGAACACTCCAAAGAGCACAAACTCCAAGAACCTAAATTCTAAGCTATCAACACCAGCACTTCAACACATCAGCAACAACCCCTCACATCTACACTTAACAATCGAGAAGCTCCATTAAGTTGCAGCAGTGACTTCAAATGAAACAGCAGCTGAACAATTCCAGAACCGAGAACAACTTCAGCACAATGACAAGACAGTCCACGCAGCAGCGGCCATCGAGTAACCAAGGAGTAGCTTGAACACACGACAAACTCCAAGCTCCAACTAGCCGAGAAGCTTCCATGCAGCAGCAGCCGAGAGCTTTGAATGAAAGAAACAGCAGCTCAGCACGTGAACAACAATAGAGCATTCAGTTTCAGCAGCACGCCAACACGAACAGCATATCAAACTCCTTTACGCGTGACAACCAATCCGAGCATGACAGCAACTCCTAGCTGAACTGCTCCCTGCAGATTCTTTTCTTCTTAAGTCAAAACCAACTCATAACAGCAGCAGCCGAGAGCAATTGAAACAGAGCAACTTCTTGTGCGTGATCGCAGTTGCCACATGTGAATAAACCGAGAAAACAGCAGCACGCGTGCTCCATCACATATAACAGGCCGTAGAACTTGAGTTGTAGTAGCAGCAGCTACTTCCACGCAACAACAGCATGGACTTCAATGCTCGCCCACAATTTGTGTATTAGCAGCAACCGAGAGCTTCTTATCCGAACTGAGACTGCGGGAGCTACTGTCTAGCTGTTGACTTGAAGCTGTTGACTTGAACTCTTCAACAGCAAATCCTTGAGCTGCGATGTGATGAAGTCCGAACACGCGTAGCAATTAGAGCAGCTCCATATCAGCTGAGAATAAAAGCAGCTATAGCCGAAACTCAGTCATAGAACAGCAGTTACGCGTAACTCCAACCGAGCATTGACCAAATAAGAGACTAGTGAGCTGCAATATCATAGAAAACTACAGAACCGAGGAAGTTCCTGCACACATGGGCAGTCCATGAAGTATTGGATCAATTAAGGAGTTGCATGGTAACACACGTATAAGGAGTCTTCAAAATGGACAAAGTGGGTTAACAGTTATATATTCTTTTCTCTTTAGTGAATTGAAGCAAAAGAGTAGAAAGGGGTAGGCCATGAATGTTAAGGAAGTTTTAGCCCAATGTCATATTTGGTGGCCTACACGTAGAAATAGCGACTTTGAGAAAATTCTTTTCCAGGGGACTCTTGCTGCACGTGAGGTGGACTTTGTCATCTTTTAGGGGGCCACTGTTTGTTTTAGCGTAAGAAGCAGGCCCATGTTGCGGGGGAAAAGAGAGGAATATAAAAAAGAAAGGACGAGAGGAATATGAAAAACAAAAAAACAACAGCAGCTCAGAGGAAAAATAGTTTTTGACGAGTGAGGAAGATACAGCAGCCGAATATACACAGTTTAGCTAGTAACTTAGAGATAATTTTAATATTATCATTATTTTATTTCATTAATTTAATTATGTTTTGTTTAATTTTAAAATTTTAAATCATTTTATTCTAGCTTATTAGAGAATTACCTTGAGTTCTAAATAAATCAAAATTTATTGAATTTGTATCAGGTTTTGAGATTAAATATATCAATCGAGGTATTTTTTTTCCTTACTATTTTAATTTACACATATCTTGATTCATTTGGGTTTTGCGATATGATATTATACTTAAATTATTTGAGTTTGGTATTGATAGATTTAATTAATTGATATATTTTGTATACTATTCCGATATCAATTTTGAGTATTTAGATATTTTTTTATTATGTTTATCATCCAGTTATGTAGTATTTGGCCATTACTTTTTAGCTAAATAGAGTTATAGGATATCCAGAAGAATTTCGACAACTTGTGTTAAACATAGTTTTAATTTTTTAAAAAGCTTGTCATAAAATATGCGGGTTTTAATTAAATTTATGAACTTATATACTTAATGCGGTTGGAAATATAGTTTGGGTCATAGGGACATGCTTAAACAATATTTGTAACTAAAATAATAATTTTGGTATGAGCGGATTATTATTTATCCGATAATTATAGATAAATTATCCTAGTGGGTGAATTTATGCTATAATTAGAATTCCGCTACTCTAGAAGGTGAGCAAGTTCTAATGAGTTTAGTTAAATCCTTTTTAATCAATTTCAAATATCGATTTAAAGCATCAGATCGATTCAAATGAGAATAAATTTACGAATCCTAGTTTAATCTTTTTTATCTCCTAGACTTGAGACCCTCATAGTGTAGTTAGAACATTTGGTTTAATATTCATCTTGTTATTTAGTTTTCACTCATTTTTAGTTCAAATATCAATAGCTTAGCTTAAGGAAAAAATTAAATAATTTAGTACTTAGCTCTTAGCTCCCTATAGAATACGACATTGACTTATCGTTTATACTACTTCCACAACTCGATACACTTGTCAGTTCACACATTCACGTTTTCAGCAAGTCATTTACTCTATCTCTCAACTTCATCAAGTCTGGTTTAAAGTTCCCTATTGTAAGCAGCGAACTCTTCAAGCATCTTCTCCAACTATTCTAATTGGTGCTACTCAGGGGTTTACTCGATTGGAAGTTGCTTGTTTGGGTCTATAACATGAGACATGGTGACTAATGTAATTGGCAAAAGTGTATAGAAAGTGTTTGCTAAGTTTAAGTGTTGAATGAGTTAGGTTCCCACTTACGGTGCCAAATATCATCTATGGGATTCTGTCAGTAGAGTATAATGGATTTGGGCTATGCGCTTGAGTATGGAGCCTACAAAAAAAAAACACACAATGAGGTGTTTTAGGGTATTGTCTAACGTAGCCACTCCGATATTTAAATCAGCACTTTGTGTGTAAGGAGAGTAAAGGAATGCAATGAAGCTCAAAGATAGTCTGAGTTTGCAAAGAATGTAAGTAAGTTACCGTTTGGATGCTGGATGGTGTTTATAAGGGAAGGCGGTCGAAAGTTAAAGGACTAGTAGCAATAGCACTTTGGGACATCCGCATGACTTAGGTAATGAGAGTGTAGAGTTTGATATAATCTAAAATTTGTGGGGTCATAGTTTTTGACTTAGTCTCCAAGCCTTATCTTCTATCCACTAACCGTTGTAGGCTATTGCAATTGGAAAAGCCGTTTAGTAGGCTTGAGTTGAGGTCAGCTATAAAGGTGATAAGACCAAATATTGGCAAATGGGGTTGAAGTATAAGCCCAAGCAAGTTAGCATGGGCTTAAGGGACTCAAGTCTAAATATTCTATCAATAAATTCTAATTTGATGGGCAAGAAAATATAAATATGCTTAAATGTTTTGACTTACCAAATGTAAATAATGATGAAGACTTCATTAGATGGGAGTAAGGAAAAAAAATTTAGAATATTAAAAGTAGATGAGCTATGGCACTTGGAAAAGAAGATTTTGTTTTCAACTTTAGTCTATTAATCAAGATGCAATACAAATTAGTCGTGAGGTGTATTTTACCCAAGAGTAGTGGTACCATAACCATTTTAAAGGAGGATGCGTTGGTCATCTTAGCCATGCATAAGGAAAAAAAAAAAATTGGCTTGGGCCAATCAAATTATTAAACAAGCTTTGAGAATAAGAGGAAGGAGACCTTACGGGAATTTATTAATGGAACTATTTAAATATATAAGAAACTAAAGTTCTATGGTTTTTCAAAGAAGTAACTTCCTTTTATAACCAATTAGTGAGGTGAACCACCATCATATGGCCATAAATGTGAAAAACAAGGTCTAGTATATTGACAAGCAGGCTCATTTTGCATACAACATGTATAAGAAAAACAAGTTGTTCAAGTCATTGATTGAGGGGTGAAGAACAAATAAGAGAATTAGAGATTAATTTTGACAATGTAAGCGGTGAAGCAAGGAAGAAAACAAAAGACAAAGAAGTGTATCAAGGCAAAAAGAAGAAAAAAGGATTTTGAAATTAAGATAGGAAGAAACTTTGAAATTAAGGAAGGAAGATAGAAGTATAAGTGATTTTGAATCAAAAGATGATTCAATGGATGCTTGTGTTTTTAAAAGGAAGAGGATCAAGGTTTCACATGCTTAGATTGGAATAAAAGCTAGAAAAGCTTGTAGATTCCAAGCTTGAATCATTCATTACGTCTTTCTCAAATAAGCTACTTGGTGATATAAAGAACTTGTTTAAACTAAGGTGGGCATCCAAATTAAGGAAAACAATTGTACATTTTGATTTAAGTGACCTAGAGGAGAGGGATGAATTGGTTACTTAGCAAAGATTGAAACTTTTTGTAAATTAAAATGCCCCTTTGATTATTTAGGTAAGTTAGGCATAAAAACAATAAATAGTAAGAAATAAAAGTAGGCATAGAATAAAAAGCGTAAGGAAAAGAAATGATTAGATAAAGGAACTATAGTGTTTCAATCCTATATCTACTACACTTTATCAATTCCACTACTTAGAACTTGGTATTCTTCATTAGTGTCATTCCGCTCTATCCATTACTTCAAATCAAATAAATTGAGACTATAATTACCAATTATTTTACTCTGCCTCCCTAGCCTACCCTTGGTTAAACATAAAACTACAGAGAATATTATGTAATCCTCTCATAATTGAGGAAATAATAAAAATGAATCCTGTAAATATAAGCTTGAAAATAAATGTGTAAATATGAAAGTGTTGTTCCAGCAGTGCCCTCTAATTTTGCTTTTGAATGCTTTGTGATATGAGTAATGATAGTAGTAGATAAATGCAGCTCAGTAGTGAGTTAAATTTTTTGAATTGATATGATATTTAACTCTTCTATAAGCAACGACTGGATAAAGATAATTTTAGAATATATCTTTGAACTTGATCTGCCTGTTTACTATAAGGTTATCCCTTAAAATGTGGAAAGTATTTTCAAGTGCTATTATCTTTTAAATTTTGAATATGAAACTTTAAACAAGATAACATTGTTGTTATATTATGAAATTCAATGTGAACCTTCATTAATATCCCATAAATTCATTCTCCAAATTTGCATAAGATCTTCCTTAATTCAAGATCTTAAAAAGATATGCTTCACTTTATGAGATGCATCCTTCTCCATTGTACTATTAGCCATTCAAATATCTTGCACTTACCTTTCCTGTCATTTGTAAGACTTTACCTTCACAAGACCAATATGAATATCTCAAAGCACTTGATTAAAAATTTTGATAATTTAATTATAACTTTCCTATAATTCCTTTGAAAATTTTAGCTCGAAAATATAAAACAACTCCCTTAAATTTAATCCCCACTGATATGAACTGACTTTAGTGAAACACATTGGATGGATTATCTAAATACATCCAATAGATGGAGCTAAGCCTTATAAAATATTAGCAATCTAACTTGATCTACGTTCTATACTTTTTAATATAATCTATTTTTCCTAGGTTAATCTTTCAATTTTAGTTTCTAACTATCATGCAATAGGCATGTCCTTTAATATGTATATATTATTAAAGTTAGAAAGCCTTTTTGTAACTGGCCCATGTTGTAATTATCGTTTAACCCCTCATTTTTGTTATTTAACATTTTAGTTATTATAATAACTACATTTTAGAAAAAATTCTTAAATCTATTATTGTCATTTCAACAAGTTATTTTTTGGATATTGAGAGACCATCCACCTATCATAAGCCCATAATCGGTAATCACTTAATACATCTATGTAGCTATAATTCACACAACCCATATTTCTTCTCACGACATTTTCTCAACCATAATGTTTCTCACACTTTTTTATATTTCTTTACACGTTTTCTTACGACAATTTTCTTTTTATTTATTTTTTCTTTTCCTATCCCTTTCTTTTGTCTCCTCTACCCTCTATCCTTCCAAGAAGACTATATCCTTCATTTGACAAATAATTTTCTACCCTTACTCTCTTTACTTCTTAAATACAAAGTTTAGTATATTATTTATCTTATGATGTATTGATAAATACAAAGTGTTACACACTTCTATCAATAATTTTTACTTATTTTTAGTTATATTTTTAAATCTTCATATATTTTTTATTCATTACCCCTACATGTAATTAATTACGTAAATGTTTTGCAATTAATTTTTTATAAAATTGATATTAAATTTGTACACACATTGCAAGTGCATTATCGACTAGTACTTCTTTGAACAAATGCTTGTTTAGTTTCATGACAACCCATATTAGCTTTAATTCATCATGTTCACTTAATAAACTTACTAGGCACACTTTACTCATTTTATTATCATTAAAAGATTTAAATAGAAAACTCAACATTTCCCCTTTCTTGATGTAACAAAACCTTTTTTTCTAAAAAATATTCAAAAAATTAAGTTTTTTAATACTTATGCTTTGCTGACATGCAATGTTATATTATGTAATGTAATATTATACAAGTTCAACAAATCAACCCAATAAAACAACTTTTCAATCATATAAATGCAATGCTTAAACTATAACCTTATCAAAACTTTTAATATTTTTGTGTTTTAAGCCTTTTCCCATTTTGTTATCATTAAAATTGCTTCTTAACCCCCTCTACATTGAATTCTTACAATATAATTGCTTTTGTTGAGTTATGTCATCAATAACAATATTGTTTGTTTTCATTGTTGGAAATGGATTATACTTCAAAACATTTTAACTTAAAGCGACAATTAATTGTAGCCAATTACCGCTCCTTATAAAATTTCTCATTGATTCAACTTAATATAATATTAGTGGATTTATATTATGTGTTTAGTATAATCAAGATAAGATGTAAGGATATAATATGTACTATATATTATAATAGAGTTACTAAATCATAATATATACACTAATATTGGTGTCTATATATATATATAATATAATATAATATAATATAATACTAAAGAGATACTTGTTGGGGATAAGGGTAAACTTAAATCATCTCATCAAATTAGCTTTGTAGTACATATCTCTCTCATGATTTCTCTTCATTATGAATGGACAATGCAATAGAAACATTATAAACATGAATACACCTATAGTAACACAATTTTAAGTTCACTATAAAACATATAATCCAATTAGAACAATACCCTTTTACATTTATAATCTTCATTGAAAACTTACAATATAACATGCCGATCTTCTTGTAAAGTAGTAACCAAATTCTTCATATGAAATCTTATAGCTATTTGCTCTTATTTACCTAACTTAGCTTTCAAATCCATACTTTCCTTGCTAGCAATGATACAACACAGTAAAAGCAGGCTCAATTCAAGGGTCACAACTTAACACAAGACTAATTATCCTCACCATTAAACCAACTTCATCCAAGATTCACCAACTAACAAGCATATTATATAATTAATCATTACATAAAAGCAAGTATTCTCATTGGCCAATCACAGTACATCAACAAGTTCAACCAAGTTACATTTAGTTTAGCAAAGAAACAATTCAATCAAACTCAATCAATCATCAAATTCACTAATTATGTTCACTAATAATCCAAGCAACAATCTACTATAAATAGCATCAACTTGTATTATAATGATCTCAAGCCATGAGATGTACATAAATAAATCTTATAGTTGCATACAATAAGTAAGCAAGTGTACATTATTTCCGCAACTACGTAAGTACAATACAACTAAGCAAAAGGGTACTCACTTAGATCAGCGCCCAATCAATTAATTAGTATAGCCATCATCACCTATTTATTCATAAGCATTGATATTGATTCTTTATTTCAAATACATTGTAAAATACATGTTGGATATAAAATTCAATTAAACTTTATTGATCATTAATTTGGTTATTCTTAATATTAAGTTTCTCTTCTTCTTTTCTTTAAGTGGCAAACCCTATACACTGGGGTGGGATGATACTAGCCCTAATTTTTATTAATTAAATAAAAGGATTATAAGATAGAGAGTGGGTATAGACTTGACCTCTCAATAATACAAGAGTACTATTACCTGTTGAAAACTTAAATAAGAAAGTACTACTTCCCTTATAAAATCAAACCTACAAACACAATAAAATAAAATAAAATCTAAGATAAAAGAGGGAGAAAATCACCCAACATAGAAACAACACCATTATCTTAAAACCAATTAAGCTAAACCATTTAGTAATTAATTTTAAGCTTAAACACTTTATCCGATTCTTCCCCTCTCAATCTCACTAGGTAAGTCATTTTAATGTCTAGGGTGAGGTTTTATTTACAGTAGTTAAAGTTATGATCTGATACCACCTTCTTATTACGACCTAAAGGATGGCCTAGCCGTGATAAGCATCGTATATCGTATAAAGAACTGTAGATTAGTTACCCTTCTAATCGACAACTCTTTATTTGACATACAAAGATACTACTACAACTAACAACCCAAGAGTTATGCAGGCGCAAGTAATATTATAACATAGTTATAATAACATGAATTTTAAATTATAACTATCAAATATATATAATACATACACTAAGTCTTTAACATACTATCGAGGAAACTAATATTACATAATAATACATAGTATCATATAATAAGTTTTTAAGAATTAGCTATAGTAACAGAAATTTACTCTTATCTCTCAACTTATGCTTACACTAACCAGAAGGTATCCTACTAACCTTAGGCATCTTGTGACTCGGCGTAACAAAAATGTTCTCCTACATAAGTAATTTGTAGGAGTACAAGTTAAAGAGCTTAGTGAGATATCCCTCAACCATACAATAAACAAGTTATTCAATAGTTATTTTCAAATATATAAATGCATGAACACATAGAATGCCATATAAATATATGCAGATGACTAAGTATTATATACAACTCAGATTTAATGCCTTTCGAAATCAGGATTGGAGTATATTTGGCACTAGTTAGATCTAGGTGTTATACTTGAACCATTACAACTACAAAACTTTGTGTTTTGTATTAAAAAATAATATAGTATATCCATTTTCATTTTTAATTAAAACAAAGTTCTAAGTACGATTGTGAGTGAGTTCCCTTAATCCACACTTACCCCTAAATGGAGGCCTCTCAACTTAACCCTTAGCTAGGTGATTGGTACCTCCAACACTTAATACTCCCGCGAGCTAAGATAAGAACATATTGTATATATGTACTGTAATAAAACTCTATAATTATAATTTATCAACTCTCGTATGGTCTCTCGTTATCTCTATGTGATGTAATAGTCGGAATTACGTATGCAATGTATGTTTATGCATGTTTCGATTTAGTTAGTTCGAGTCTGATATCATTAAGTCCAATTATTGTATGATCAATCAAAATTACAAATAAATCAATTTCTATTGGATTTACCATATAACAAATAATACATTATCATACATTAAAGTAATTTCACAATTGACAAACAGTATCATACACATGCATAACCCAGTCCCACACAACATTCAATTATTAATAACAGTTAATATTCACTAACTACACACATAAACATGTATGGAATCATTAGGACTACTCACTCAGTCATGATAGATGTCAAGGATTGTAATAATCAACTAGCAGATTAGTTTCGATCTCGTAATTACCTGACATTTAACAAATATGAAAAATAGTAAATATTTGAATAAAATAACTAAACTATTCATACATTTAGTACTAACTACCAAAGTTAATTATCTATTCTTATGAAATCTCCAATTTGAGCCTTTGTGTTAATCGCGTATAACTTTTTCATTCTAACTCCGATTTTTATGAACTTATGATACATCTTTATCATTTTCGAATAAATTTTCTCATAAGAGGGTCCGTTTTGGATGTTATAACCTGTATTTTTCATTATAGTGTAAAAATATTATGAATTTTATTATTTTGACTTAAATAATTATAAATTATTATTTTAAGATTTTCTTTATATATTTATGATTTAATAAATATTTAAATTTTATATTTTTGTAATTTTCTTATTTTTAAGTCTATTTTATCATAATTTACTTATTTTTCCATTTTTAAGGTTTAATACTTATTTATTTCATTTTTGTGGTTTTAATAATTTTCTAGTCAATTATTTTATTATTATTTTTAATTACGAATTTAATTAAAATTAGTAAGTGCTGATGTGGTAGCATGAGAATATTCCACGTGTCATTTCCATAAATTTTTCATATTTTTCAAATTTTCCTATTTTTTTTTACTTAATATTTATATAATTATATTTATTATTATGATTTATTAAATTTTGCAAATTAATCCATTTTATTTTCCTACGCCTCACGGCACACATACTTATATATATTATTTTAATTTATTTAATAATTTAATATTATTGTATATTAAACATATACTTTTTAAGCATACTCATATACTTATAGATATTATCCTACTAATATATGTACTTTTATACGTATATGTATACATATACTTATATACTTAGGTTCCCTCAATTTATATATATATGTATATATATATATATATATACATATGTAATTTTACAATATACCCCTAGATATACTATATGTGCTATACATACAAACATATGTGATATTTATACATAGACTATACTTATATTTTTGTACTTTATACATACATACATAACTAGCCGTATATACATATATATATGTTAAAAATAAATAATATACAACTACCATATACACACATATATATATATATACATAAATCCCTTTATACTAAATACGTGTATAATCAATTATAACATATATGTACATATAATTATACCTAAATATTTATACATATATGAACACATGTACATGAGGAAATGCTGGTTTTACATACTTTGGAATACAAGTACATAAACTCTTCTTACAAAAATAATTGAATACATGTAAATTTCATTACATACTCCTATGATACACAAAATTCTACAAAAATACATATATATAAAAGAGTACATATAAATGATTATTATAAAAATAAGTATAATGTACATACAAAATACTCTTCCTTTGAAATGTCTTGAATTAGTGACCCCAAAGATCCTTCTTCTTTTTTCTTCTTACTTCACTTAATGAAATTAGAATAAAAGAAAACAACCAAAAGAAAAGAATAAAAAGAAAAGGGAAAGGCGTTCACCATTTGTAAAAGAAAAATTGTGTTTAGCTTTGAATTTGGATGACATAGAAATTGGAAGAGGAAAAGAAAGTAGATGTAAAGAGGAAGAAAATGAAAAAGTAAAAAGTGAAAGGTAAAAAAAATCAATTGATCAAAGATAAGAGATAACCCATAAGTGATTAGACCTTATCCTATTCAATTAATCTCCACCAAGTGTTTATTTTAGCACATGGGCTACTCATGTGCAATAGATGGGAAGGAAAACACGTAGAAAAGAAGAAAAAAATAAGGAAAAGGAAAAAGGGAAAAATAAATAATTAAAAATCAACATTCCAAATGTAAAATTATAAAATTATACGTTTAATAATAATTATGAAATAATGTTTGAATTTTTATAAAATTTTATATCTATAATATTTAGGTGCTATCTTGACTTGTTTATAAACACTTTTATACAATTACGTGTGTTAGTCGATAATCATGTTCATTTAGGGTTTTATTACCATTTAGGTAAATTTATTCATTTTAAAAGGTTAAAGTTATAGTTTTAAAATTTTTGTCAAATTCGAGTTCAATTGTAGGTATTTACACATACATAGGGTTTAGGGTTTTTATACGCAATTAATGTTTTAGTCGAAATTCTAGGGTTTTTATTATTTATAATATATTCAAATTCATAACTTAATAAAATTAATATCTTACTTAGCCTTATCAACTCATGAAATTTTCTAAAGCACTCGAGCCCAATTTAGGGTTTAAACCAATAACTTTACAAGGTTTTCATAACCTATCTTGTTTAAGAATCAAATTCAACTCTTTATCAAACTAGGCCATCTTCGTGATGTAGAATTATAAAAGAATGAAAAATTAAGGAAAGTATAGAAATTAATAAGAAAAATAAATCTAAACAATTTTTTGTATGAAAGAATAATAAAATTTAGAAAGATATATCTAGCAACCTCATACCACCAGATTAAAATGATGGCCTGACACCATTAGCGAATCGTATTGTCTCATGCCTCTCACACCATCAATGAGAAAAAGAATGGCCTCATAACATCAATGAAAAGAAAAGACATCACATCAATTTAGATAAATTATTTTATTCAATATCGAATCACTCTATTTCATCTAATTAATTATAAGTGTGTCCTATTTATAGGCATAACATGATCTAATATATACGAAACTAAATCTTAATAAATCTAAAAAATCTCATATCTTAAGTAAAAGATACCTACATAATTAAATCCTAAAATAAGATATTAAAAATATCATATATATAAAATAAAATCTGCATAAGAACCATTATCATTCTACTCTTTCTTGATTTGCATCATTCCCCTCTCTCAAAGAGATTCGTCCTCAAATCTCAAAGCTTTCATCTAAATCCTCTTATATCAAATAACAATCTATGAAAACCGATCATGAATTCATGATTGATTAGTTCTCTATGCTTTCCATCAATTTTTCTTACCTTAAAAATTTTCAGCTTCAGTAAATAGTTGTAAATACAATATCTATATACTCTAATATTGTTGTTCCATTCTTTAAGGGAAAATTACAACGGAAGAGATGAACATTTAGGATTTAGTTCAAATAGGGGATCAACATTTTAAAAAGTTTAAATAAAGAATGAACGTTTCATAATGTGGTTAAAATAAGAGATAAACATTTCGAAAAATTCAAATAAGTAATCAACGTTTCACAAAGTGGTTCAAATGAGGAATTCATAATAGCATCACTTTGTGAAATGTTAATCCCTTAGTTGAACTTTTCGAAATGTTTATCCCTTATTTTAACTACTTTATGAAATGTTCATCCCTTATTTGTACTTTTTAAAATGTTTATCCCCTATTTGAACTAAACCTCAAATGTTCATCCCCTCTATTGTAATTCTCCCCATTCTTTAATACCAACAATCTCTTCTATATGTTTGTTCAAAACCATCATGTCTTCTCTAAATATTTCTGATCCATGTAATGAATTTTTCTAACAAACTCACACAATTCATCGTTTAGATTAATTTCCTTATCAACTTCCATATATGTATGAGTTTAAACAAGAACTAATTTGACATGACCTAAAGAATGTGATATGGGAGGATTTAGTATAGTCTCACTGGCTTTCTCTAAAATAGGATTAAAAAAACTCATATATTTTTTCATCTCACTCATCACTAATAATTTTGGTTTGAAAAGAAATTGACTTAATTGTAAGTAGAGCTAGCAAAACATCATTAACACACTTAAAAATTTCCTCTATTTCCTTAAGTTCATTATCTTGGATATTTTCATAATATGGTATAATTTTAGAAGAATTATGTGGTATATTGTTTTTTTGGACAATATGTGAGACTTAGGTTGTGACACATTCTCCTAGTGAATAAGCGATTTAGAAATTTCCAAGGCATCAAAATGATGGTCAATGTGTTCAAGTTGGTGACTTTTTGTATGTAAGATAGTCATAACCTTATTGGTCTTTGACATAAATTGCTCTAAAAAAATTATTGAAAGTGGATTCTATGTTATCTGACATTTTAGTGTGTAATGAAAGGAAAATTTTTTCCGAAGTCCTAGGCAAAGACATTTAAAATCAAGTTTTAAAAAGAACAAGATAATGGGCTTTGATACCAAATTTCATGTAGGTCAATGGAAGTGCAAAATTATGAAAGAATAAAAAATTAGAGAAAATATGAAAATCAATAAGAAAAACTACTTCTATATGAAAAAATAACATAACATGAAAAAATATATCTAATAGCCATACATCATCAGTAAATTGTATGGACTCACACCAAATGATGAGATTTTGATGGCCTTACACCATCAATGAGAAAAATGATAACCTCAAATCATTAGTGAAAAGAAGATGCATCACACCAATTTGGAAAAATAATTTTATTCAATATGTACTCCTTTTCATTTAATTGATTACAAGTGTGGCTTATTTATAGACATAATAAGGTTTAATATATAGGATACTAAATCTTAATAAATCTAAAAAATTTCGTATCTTAACTAAAAGATACCTATCTAACTAAATCTTAAAATAAAAGATATTAAAAATATCATGTATATAAAATAAAATCTACATAAGAAATATTATTATTCTACTCTTTCTTGATCCATATCACTTTATGTAAAAGAAAAGGGATTATGATTCAAGAGCCTGTTTTACAAGCCTATTGGCTACAACATTCTTTTCTCTTATAACATGATTCACCTGGCCTCCAATATCTTTAACAATAACTCTTTCTCGTGACATATCATTCCATAAGTAGAGGTATATGACTAGGCTTTAGCTCCAGAGTTAGCCCGTTTAACCCATTTTTTAAATGGGTTTAGGTGAGATTTTTTAGCCCATTTTAAAAGTGGGTCAAATAAGCTCAACCCATTTAACCTACAGGCTAAAATAAGCCAGTTTAGGTTAGCTACTTTAAGACATTTATGCTTTTAGCCCATAAGTCAGTTTATTTAACCTTCTTTTTAAAAGGGTTTGGACCGAAGTTTTTTAGCACATTTAAAAAGTAGCTAAATGAGCCAAGCCCATTTACGCTACAGACCAAAGTGAACCAATCTAAGTTAGTTTATTTAACCCACTTGCATACCTTTATCTACAAGTCCCATCTACTAATAACTGTTGATTAACAATGTGACACAACCCATGAATCTATCCTTGGAATAAATGAATTGCTTGCTAAGTTACAAACCATTCACAAGAGCTATTAGTTTAGTAGAATTAGTAGCATTGTGATTTGATGTAAAGCCATAATACCAAATTATTTTTCCTTTCAAATCCCTAAGAATACAAGTATACAACCACCATCACCCTTACCTTGACTAAGCTTGCTAACATAGCCCACTTTAGGGCAATTCCAAGTCAAAGAAATTTTTTTTTTCTTTTTAATTGGTTTGGTAATATTAGCAAACAAATCCTCATCAGACCTAATCTATTTAAGAGTAAAGGGATTAACACACCTAAGATTGATTAAATCATCAAAAATATGCTTAACAAACATCTTGCTCTTTATGTGAGTGTTTCTATACTTCCCATTCTTTCTTTACCCCTAGAGATGCCAAAACACTAGAGAAGTAGTATAAACTCTAATATGATTATACATGTTTCCTACTCTACTTCTTTAGAATTTTAACATAACATCAATAGAAGAAATGTTTAGAAGGTAAGAGATGGCAAAATAAGAAGAAACCCTCTTCCAAACATCTTTGGCATAAATGTGAAAAAAAAAAAAAAAAGAAGAAGCACACAATTGACTTGTACTCACTAAGGTAACATAGACATTGAGATGCAAAGAGATCAACCCTAAAAAGATTGCCTATCATCAATGGGAATAAAAGACTGAGGAGCTCGCCATATAGAAAATGATATCTTCAAAGTTCTTTATCAAAGCAAAAAAAAATTAATATTAAGTTTCTTACTCTTAAATTAGTAAGTTGAGAGGTTTTAAAATTAAGGTTATTCATTTGAGAGGTACCCATCTAGATATCGTATGACTTACCTTTTGAGTGAGGTTGGAGTTACAGTTCCTTACTAAAACATCTTATGACTTATTCTCTAAGTCAGATTAAGTTTAGAGTTCTTAACCAAAACAACTTCTGACTTGTCTTTTAAGCTAGTTCAAGTATAGAGTCCTTGTCCCAAACCTTATGGCATATTCTCTAAGTGAACTTTAATTCAAAGTTCCTACTTGATAGATCATCTGATTTACCTTTTGATCTATTTCAAGTGTAAGTTTCTTGTTCATGACCCCTTTGGTGTATCCTTTGAGTTGCTTTTTAATGTTAATTTATCAATGCAAAATCTTACTAAAACTTCATATAAGATTGCTTTTTTGACCATTTAAGATCTAATTCCACATATAAAAACTCATTCCAACACATTTTTTCATATCTAATAATCTAAAATACTAAACTATTCTGGCCTCAATTTTCATTAAGAATGACCGTAAATTACATTAATCTATGAAATCTGCTAGGTACACAACCCTATATACCGATTCTCCTTCCAGTAGCTCATGGGTTGTTAGCTCTATTCTACAATTTGCTAATAACGCCAATATATAACTAAACACCCATTAGCAATTTAAGCCGTGTTACATTTTATTTACATAATAACTAGTATACAACATTAAATAGTCTCGTGAAAATCATTACGTCAAAATATATATCAAATAAGGCTTACCTTGAATCTTTTCTCTAGAATCAGACATGTTGACTTTCGATTTGACTAAACTTCATAGATGAAACTAATTGGCCTTATTTTCCAAATGGAATTCAGCGAACCTCCGATAGCTACAATTTGTCCAGTGGCTCCACAATGTTATATCGTTCTTTCTAATTATTTTTCTTTTCCCTTGAATTTTACACAAAAGAGAATGAGATTGTCACTAAATCTAATTGTCGATTTTGATTCATTTCTTTCCCTCACTGTGTAGTTGAATTTTTCTCAGACTGTGATTGTGGATAGTGGAGATTAAATCTACCAAACTTCCCAAATAAATATATATAAGGTGTAAACTTGTGGAGTCGATAAATTCTTAACGTTGCTTATAACATTATTATTATCTTTTTATTGCAAAAATTCTCTTAAGAGCTCTCTAGATGATAAAGGACTCCACAATGAAGATAAGTGTTGGTCAGATAGCTCAACACATCACTATGTTATTATTCCAATCACACAGGCGTCACAAACTAAACGTGTAATATCTGCGCTTAAGTGAGTTGCATGCCCCTTATTTTTTCGACCCAATTCTACATCATTCTTATTAGATAAATAGTATGATAATTTTCTCAGCGTAAAGAATCAATGTCAATACTAATTTCAACGAAACGAATATATAACTATGCTACTAATTTTCTCATATAATTGTCATCACTCAAAAGTTATTAGAATTTACAATTTCTAAATTTAGATAAATGAAATATAATTAAATCCATCATAAAGAATTACTAAAAACCAGTTTTCAAAATATTTTAATAAATTTGGTCAATAATTAAATTAGTGAATTCGTAATTTAGAAAGAGAAATTTTAAGAAAAGTTGGAAATTCGGTTTAAAAGTTAACCAAATAATTTTTATATTTTAATTTAATGCATATATTTAACAATGTATAGAAAAAACATCCGTATGAATTTATATGTATACAGTTTAACAATAACAAAAAATTCAGTAGAAATTCAGATGCATATATTAAAGAACAGTTTTGATGGAAGTTGAAGACTCGATTTAAGAAAAATAAAGATACTTAATCTAATCAGTATTACATATAATAAAATAACAAAAGAGTAGAAAACATCTTGAACAATCTTCATAGGGGTCTTCAAATCGGCCTCCCTATGGTAAATAGGATTGAGACATCTCTGCATCGTCTCATTAGTAGACCTTAATCCCTATTATATCTTGAGGTCATTTGCAATCTATTTTGCTAGAGGACCAACATAGTGACTACTTGAAAAGAAATGCTCCTTTCATAATGGGGTACTACAAGGTACTGTCTATGTTGTCTCTAATTCACAATACTAGACTTTCTCCTTCGTTTCTTTCCCTCTATATATATATATCCATAGTTATGTATATTATACAATAAGTTTGCCATTTTTTCAGATTAATTACTCTTAAAATCTTGGCTGTAAAATAACTAATTATTCCTTCCTTTATAAAATGTTTAAATCTTAATGATCCAGTTTCAGTTAAGATTTTTTCATAAAACTGGATTGGCTTATAAATATTATATGGTACATAATAAAAATCTTTTATAAAAAATTTTCTTGCAAATTCAAATGAGTCCTTTTTTGATAAGTTTTCTTCTACAAAGAAAACATATCTAGAAATAGGTTTTATAAAAAATTTTAATCTCTGGTTTGCAGGTATTATTATAGAAGATGCCGAAGTTGCTATTTCAGTGAGTTGAATATTTTGATTTATCCTCTAGGTTTCTATTTGTTAAGGAACTTCAAGCAACATTGGAATTTCATTTTTTAATTGTAGAGCTATTGAAATTGCTCTAAGTAATCCTAAGGGGACTTCCATATCGACTAATTTTGAAAGAGTATCATTGGGTTGGATATTAGGAATGGATTGATTATTTGAAGATACTATTTTCGAGGTCTTAGAAGAGGATTCTTCTTTTATTGTTAAAGGAGCGTTAGATGATTTACATACATCTAACCATAATTTGATATACCAAACTGGCACCCAATAAGAAATATGCTTAATAAGAGTACAAGGATATATTAATTTAGGATTATTTTTGGAATTTTAATTTTATCTAAAATATATATCAGCTAAATAAAACCTTTTTCTAATTAGAGAATAGGCCCAAATTATATAAAATAAAAATTCTATTGCATCTTCTAAAAATTGATTATATTCAATTAGATCGTTTGAGAACTCGGGAGGCCTTCGAAATCCTTGCCTGTTCTTTTGATCGGTATCAGTTTCCAGCCAATATACTAAAGAACCTTTTTGATATATTAGTATATTTCAAAAGATTTTATGATTTAATTATTATGATCTAGAATATTTTCTACTTTCCTAAGTAACTAGTATAATCTATGAAAACGTTTAAGAAATGTAATACAATCTTCTAAATAGGTATAGAACAATTATATATCATGTTCATTTTCACAAAAAAGATTATAATCTATAGACATAAATATTATATGAGAACAATTAATACCAATTATTATTAATAATTAAAATATAATACTACTCAAGAAATTCTATTATACTATCCAAATAATTATAAACATGAATATCAACAACAGATCATGACATACCTAAAGCAAACAATATGCTTCTGAGAGAAGAAAGTATTTGAATATTGAGAAAAACTGATTGTTGGAAGCAAGATCGGAAGTAAGGAAGTTGGAGAAGGTACTGTATAGAAAGAAGAGATTGAGTAAAGAAGAGGAGATGATAGGGAGATGTTAAGGGAGAAAAGAAGAAAGAAGTTGAGTGTGTGTTTTCCAACCTGCCTTGAATGATGAAAGAGGCCTACTTTTATAATGGAGAATCCCGACTAGTTACTGTTATGAACAGTAATATTGTGGCCGACATGGTACTGTAGAAATGATGAAATTATTGAAACATTTTACTATCTAACAGTAATGTATATATAAAGCTAGCAACAATGGAATAACTATCCTTCTTGATTTTTCTATGGACTCATCCATATTTTTTAAAGGACCAATCATACTCTTTATCTAACATTTGATTTCATATTTATTAAATATCAACCATTAAGTTAATTTTGTTTTCAATGGTCCATATTAATTGGTAGTAAATCAAATATTATATATAAGGTGGGACTAATCTCCAAAAAAACATGAATGGGATCGTAGAAGCTTCCTTGTCATTTAACTGTAACTTTTAAAACTATACTATAAAATATTATCTATATATATTAAACTAGCAACAATGCAATATTTGTCATTCAACTCTAACTTTTAAAACTATACCATAAAATATTATTTTATAACTACTTCATGTATTTACACTACCCATTTGCTTTAAGAAAAATCACATGTTAAAGTAAAATATTTGCTCTTAGAAAGTATTTTTATGAAAATAATATGTTTTCATGTGTTTGAATATTTTTCTAAAAATTAATTAAAAATGTTTTTCGGTGTTTGACTAACGAATATAGTATAATTTATAACCATACCAAAATATGTTAATATTTGCATGTTACTATAAATATTATATGTCAAATATTTTACTTAAAAGCAAAAGTATAAATGTAAATGAATTTTTCAATATATATTGTTGTAATTGCTTCAGTTGATTTTGATAATATTTTATTAGGTTTGTAGTTTTTTTAATTAGTATAATTTTTTCATGTTTAAAATATAATTTATAGGTAAGTTGCAATAAGAATTAAAAAAAAATTATTTTCTTAAAGTTAAAACGTTTGTGAATATGAAATAAAAAAATGTTTTGAAAAGAGTAAATTGTTTTCTAAAAAAAGAGGAGAATTTTACCTTTAATGGAAGGACATTTACGTTTTCTATTTAAAGTACATTTTCCAGCAAAAGAAAAAAGAAAAAAATAGAAAAAATGTTTTTCAAAAAATATTTTTCTTGAAACAAATGGGGAGTAAGATGGGAAAAGGAAAAAAAAAATTACAAAAAGACTGTTACTAAGAAAATATTCCTAAAATCATTTTGTATTGAAACCATAAAGGTGATTTTGGTTCAATCCAAACTCGCTTATTCAAGAGGCGATTTTGCAAGCCTCTATACCAACATCTCCTCTTCTTGGCTTAATCCAAAATCATTTTTAAATCAAATAGTATAGCTCAAATCAAATGCTATTCGATTCTATGTTAGTGGAAAGCTTGATTTTTTCCTCTTTCTCCATCCTACATGTACACCCTTTGAATCAATAGAAAACATTTTGTTATATATCTATATGAATTAATATTACGATATTAGTTAGGCTACTCTAAATTTGGATCAATCCAAAATCACCAATTCTAACCCAAATTCACCTCTCCTAGAAGTAATTCTAAACACTAAAATACATTGTAATTTTTAATGCAGCTGAAGCACCCGAATTTAGAATGACATATTCAATTATAATATTATGAAAGCTTTAATTCAACTTTCAAATATCTATATATTTGAAAACTAAGGATAAAATGCAATCTCGAATGTGAAATATGTAAGTCTAATGTCGTCAGCATGTAAGTAGGTGAACATCCTAAGGATCTATATTGGCTTGGGATTGTACCATCTAGTCCGTACCTAACTAAGTGATCCGTGTCCCATCCTAACTGTAAGCACCCAAGTATGATGGATGCATGGGGATCAAAGTAGCATCCCATATTGTTGTGAGGATCTTTAACTGGTCTTCTCAACGGTATAGGAAGAGTATGGACCTAACCACCAAAGATCTCTCCAATCACTATAAGAAAAAGTTTCTACTCTTGCAAAAAAGAATTGCAAAAGTAACCCTTTTTCACCAGTAAGAGGCTTATTGGCAAAAATATTTTCCTAGAAATGGTCGCCACTGTGTAGTCATCAAAATCAAATGGCGAATTTTATTCGCCAGTAATTGTTCTTTAGCGAACTGAGTTTGTGACTGAGTTCGCTATTAAGACTTATCAAATTCTCACTCATTGGTGAATTTGGTTCGTCACTAAACGTAATTAATTTCTTTTTTCTAATTTTCTACACTCCTTGTCAATTTTCAAAAGCAAATTATTTGCCATTTATGTTTTTTCTTTTAATTTGGAAATTAATGGAATTCCATTATTAATTCTTTATTAATTAAAATGATATAAATTACATTTTAATAGTTCGTAACAATATTATGTATACAATATAAGAAAATTAATATTATTTAAAATATTTACTATTTATTGTATTTTAAATAGTACCACAAGAATATCCAAATAAATAAAAAATAGAAAAACACATTTACAGTGTTTAATAGAAAAAGATAAAGATTACATTAATTATACCAAAGAAATTACATTATTGGCAACATTATTTGAAAAAAAATATATATTAACAATGTTATTACATTAATCAAACCCACTAAAGTTGGGTCAACAACTACATTATTCATAAAAAAAGAAAAAGTAAAATACATTAGTCATGTTAAACTATACAAGAAACAAAAAAAATATACATCTTAAATAGCTTGTGCTTTAGCTGTCTTCTACCTTGGACATCTTCTTCCTCTATTGAAAAGACAATAAAAGGTTAAAAAAAAAAATGAACTGTTAAGGTTTAAGGAAAAATATTTAGAGAAAATCCAAAAAGAGGTACCTTTAATCTTTGAATTGTAGATCTAGAGAAGAACAAGAATCAGGTCCATAGCATTCACTCATTTAAATTACAAATCCAATTGTTAGGTGAGATAAGTGAGAGACGAGTTAATCCAGAGATGTACAGGGTCCTAGAGAGAGAGAACGAGAGGATAGGAGAGAGGCTCAAATAAGAGAGATAATGAGAGAGAGAGCTGAGATGATGAGAGAAACAAGAGGGTCGGAAGAGAGAGAGAGAGAGAGAAACCAAAAGGCAAGGGTAATGTTTAGGTAGAAAGAAGACCGAGAGGGTAAGATAGAAAGAGAGGGGGTGGAAGAGAAAAGAGACGAAGAGTTAAGAGGTAAGAGGTTGAGAATGGTATATTAGGATTAGAGTTATTTTGTTTGTTTTGAAAAGAATATTAGAGAGAGAGAGAGAGAAAGGAAAAGGAAGAAAAGAGGTTAGGAGAGATATGGAGAATTAAGGAAGTGAGAGAAAGTGGAAATAATTAATGAGATATGACAGACAGAGAGAAAGGGAAATGGGAGTTATAACATAACAAAATAGATATGCATAAATCATACTAAAATAAATATTTAGCTTTTGTTTTTTGTAGATTGTGGAGTTTGAAACTCCTACTATTTTGTTAAAAATATAAATATTTTCTATAAGAGTTACTTTTTTTTTTTTAATTTAGTAAAGTTGTACATTAATGTTATGGGGAAAAAAACCTAGTTTTCCTTATAAGGACATTATCAAGTGAGCATTTATGTATCAATACATTTGTGTAACTCAACTTGTAAATATAGAGCTAGAATTTATATAAGGATAAATTATAAATAAGACCTTTTATAGTTTTTAAATATGTGTTTAGATTCTTAATTTTTATATAGGGTGTTTATAATTCTAATAGATAATTTTTAATCTTTTATATCACCATTTTACTTCTTCAAATCAATAAAAATATTTTTAATATCTTTAATTAATACTACAACTTGTGGAAAAAAAATCAAGATGTAATATGAATCTCATTGTTACCATTAATATAATAAATAGATCTATATAGAAAAGACGATAATGAGAAGCCGAGATATTATAAATTTTATACATTTAGTTAAATAAATCTATACAAAACATATCGTAATATCTTTATACATTTTGCCATTCATCACAATTAGTAGCCACTTTTCAAGATGAGACTAACTAACACCACCTAGTTTTGATTCTTCAACCAACCATTCACCTTTAAATCGTAGTAACAAAATAGCAAACGATACTAGTAAAGCTTCATTGCTCACAATGCATTAAATATTTATCTCACTCTTAATAATTATAAATAGGGTTGAACTAAACTTATACTTGTTAAAACATTGTTTAGGTTATCTAAACTTGAGATTCGATATCTTTTTTGAAAATCAAGTATAAGGGTAAAATGGTCATTTTCAAAGATTTGGCCTCGAACTTTAGAAAATTATTTTAAATTGATAGGTACTCACCATGACATTCAATAAGTCATAGTCAATGCCATTCTATGTTTAAGTGACCTCAATAAGGACATCATATGCAACCATCATACTCACAAATTATTCGAGATACCAAAAAAAGTAAAATGCTAAAAGAAAAGGATTTTGATTTCCATGATAATTTAATCATTTCAAAGAATTAATCATAATTTTTTTGATGTTTCCCTTTATTTCATAAATTTTTCAATGATGATGCCTTATTTTATTAATATATTTAAAAATAATAGTTAAAACTAAAAATTTAGTTATTTCATAAAATTTACAAAATGCCCCATGTTAATTTTAACAATTTATAAAAGAGTCTAAAATTAAATTTAAAAAAAAAGTTTGCAAAAATATATTTTTTTAATTTAGAAATAATTTTTTCAACTAAAATTGGAAAATAAATATTTCCATAAAGTTTCAAAAATAATTTATCAAATTCCTTTGTTTATTTTTTCTTAAAAACATATTTTCCCTTCATTAGTTAAATGCCTTGTGTTTATTTTTATGGTAGTTTAAAAAATATATTTTTAAAATTTTTCAATACATTTAAATAAAAGCATTAAAACTAAAAAAATCAAAAACTTTGACAATTATTTTTTCCGAGAAAAAGCAATGTAACTTTTTGAATTCTTATTTATATAGCCATATGCAATTAATTTGGTGTATAAATCTTAGATAGCGGCAAACTTTTTTCATTAGAGTAGTCGCTACATGGCAATTTTGGACTATAAATTATCCACCTAAACCAATGGCAAAAGATTTATCTTTTTAGTGTATAAAGTTTGCTACTAGTATATTTTTCTATTAAAAAAAAAAAGGAACTTGATCTAACGAACCTTTTTCACCACAATAGTTGCCGTTGTAGCTTGGATTTGTAGTAGTACATGTTGGGGGTATAAAACATCTGATTGCTAGAGTTCTTCTCGATGAATGGTCTATAAAACTCAAATCCTAGCAATCTAAGAGATGCTGGCAATGAGTGGTATGGAGGAGACACATCATCTCGAATCTATATGATAGCCTATCTATATCTTCAACCTCCCTCTTGATAATGACCAGGTCCTCGATGGCCCTTTTCTTATTGTAGCTCATCCAATGAGGAGTCATCTTCATCTACATCCAAACTGGGTGCAGATGAGTCGCTTGGATGGACCCAATAATCCCTTAGAGAAGGTCATCAATCACATGCTGCTTTGATATAATGTCCTGGTACGATATTTGTAGCAACCTATGTATGAAATATACTTGTAAGCCAAAGATAAAAGTTTAATTAGCATATAACTAAAGAAATAAATGGATAATTGTAATAGCAATGGTACGTGCCATATACATCCAAGAAGCCTTTAACCTACCGATGTATCTATGAGTAACTTACTGATACTAGGGAACGTAGTCAAGATGTACACTAGATGGTAGCCAGATTTGTACAATCCGATTTCATCTTTCCTCCCATTACGCTATCCATGCTGTATGCTTAGTCACTAGTTGATCTCGATCTGACCTCTCAAGTATATTTCATATAACACCGGTCTGGTGTCAAGGTAGGCAAGGATCTTCTGCATCCTGCCAAACTAGTGAGTTATGCAGTCGGGATAGTACATCTTAACGATGTGGAAGCATATCAATGGGACTTTAGCTAGGTACACATCACTCTCATCCTTACAATAAGTGGGGAATCTAGCTACGTCCTTGTATGTGTAGGCAAACAACCTAAAGAAACATTAATCATGAGTTTAAAAAAGGTAACACTTCTGAAAGCTACAAGTAACCGAGTTTGTTAAATACGTACCTACTCTGAATGCTGTCAATTGAATGCATCTTTGCACTAACCAACTACATGTGCAGGTAGCTTCATGGCATCAAACTTCGCTCCCCATCAACTCATAATTGGTCAATCATTGACCACTAATGTAATCCAGCGACGTAAGGGGTGATGTGTAGCAAATGCTCCTATGCTCACACCTGAAGAATCACTAGTTAGCTACTAATCTCTCCAACCTCCATCTTAGAAGTGAGACACAACTAATGGTACAGCTATACCAAACATATTGCTCCCTAAGTATAGCGTTTAGTCGTATTAAGGTCTGATAGAAGAGGGAGGAACATGAGGTGCACTATATTATTGGACTTGTATAAAAACAACATACCTCTGATCAACTACATGATATGTACCTTAGTATAATGCTATACTGTAAGATCATCTGCATCGAATGGAAAATTGATGAAATTTTCCTTATTACATACCCTTCATGATACTCTTTAATGGGCGAAGTCCTAGTAGGTGCTGGCATAACTTGCCCTAACTAGTAGATGCTATCATACCTATAACTACATCCCCATCAAGAGGGAGACTAAGTAGTAGAGATATATCTTGTAACGTTACTGTTATCTCACTGATATATAGAAGTGAAATGTATGTATCTCTTCCCTCCATTGCTCCACCGGGGTAATAATCAAGTACCAGTCTAATTATATGAAGGAAACCTGTCGCGCACCAATAAAACCTAACTGCTCCAAATATAGGATCATAAAGGTATCTATTGAGCTCTCCTGGCCATCTTGATGCCTAAATATCACCTTTATAAGAGTAATTACTCTACAATTTCAAGACATATTTAGGTATAAATTGTTCATAATTGTGATTCAATTCTTAAGTTTTTGGTACTTAATTGAGTAATGTAATGATTTTGGACGAATTAAGAGCAAGGAGATAAAGTTTACATAAAAATAATGAATTTTAAGGTAATCACGGCCATGAAGAGAAAAAAACCTTGAAGTAAAAATAAGATTCACTCAATCACAAGCAGGATGATGAAAGATTGGAATGGCTAGCATTAATCATACCCTTCGTCACGAGTGTGATTGAGGAAAATCTAATGATCCCCCTGTCAGTCATGCCTGTGATTGAATATCAAGAGGGTGTTCATGTCCTCAATTATGGGCGTAATGAGATTTAATGAAGTAATAAGGAGTTCACATCCTTGTCACGGCCATGATTAGTGTAAATTTTTCTTTTCTAAGACAATCACACCCCAAGTCATGAGCATGACAAAAGTGGACATGACTATTCTTCTTCAACTTTTTCACACGAACCAGTATGTAAACATGTCTTAATATTAGGTGGTATCTTGAAGTAGTATATTTTTTAGTCTTTTGAGGAGTCAAGTATAAATATACCGCAACTTTTAGACAAAGAGAGAGAATTACATTAGAATCACTATCATCAAGAAACATAATAAATCATTAGAATCAAGACCATTAAGTTTCTTATTTGTGTTCTTAGGTAGTGATACTGTAATGTAAGTTTTGTGTAACATTCTTCATTAACTTCAAGAGAATTATGAAGAATCCAGTGTTTGTATACTGTTGTATCGGAATCGTTCAAGTTAATTAAAATGGGTTTTCTTCTTCTCTCTTTTTTTATGTTGTGTTTTAATTCCTTTTTCTTATTTCTCTATATTTGTTCTTTTTCTATCATGTATGAGTGATAAATAAGGGTTTACGAAGTCATTTTAACATGAATGTAATTTGAATTGTTGTTATTCCTAATGATTACCCGTTTCTGGTGATTAGAACCTCATACAAATTGAGATAGTGTAGTGCACGTCACAATCTTGCCGAAGATTTCAAGGGAATACATTAAGAAATGATTCCATTGAATAGATCTTAGTTACTAGAACGAACTACTCCTATTAATAAAGATATTTTTAGGAAGTTTGCTACATGTTTAAGGAATTCAAGGATATTAGTAAACTTCTAATACAATCTTGACTTGTCCATTCTTTGAGAAGAGATTCTAAGGAACGTAATTGGGATTAGAATTGAGTACTTTTGAGAAAAATACTTATGAATAGTTCCCGTAGATGAGTAATTGCTAAGATAGATAGTTCATAATTCATGTAAATATGATGGAGTAAACCTACCTTGTAAATTACTGTTTTCGTATTATAATTTTATTTGTTGTGTTTTCTTGGTCTAATCGTAGAATCAGTATAGTTTAGTTGTAGAAATCAGTTTAATTATTTCATTCAATCATACAATTGCTAATTAATAGGAAGAATAATCGATATTGGTGTTTGAACGTTTTCCTAGTAGAGACAACCTTATAGTTGTCCATACTAACAAATGATAGGTACACTTACTTATTTAACCAAGTAAAGGATAAAATATAGGAATTTAAATTGTAAGACCCAGTACCTTTATTTAGAGGCGTTCACACCTCGTGCCTACAACACTTGAGCTAATAGTTCTCTTACGATCAAGGAAAAAGAGCTCATCTTAGAGATATTACACGAAATGAACATATAGCAAGTATATTATCAATTTGAGGTTTTTTACCTGACCATCCTATACTAGCTCAGACCTATTGGATAGCTATAAGTAAAGCAGTAACCTATCTATTAGTCCTAGATCTATTTGTTCTTGCAAGTCCACAAAGAAAATAGTAAGCTGACTACCATATTCATCAATAAAAAGCAAAACATGAGCAAAGCGAAAATTTCTCAAATATATTTCAATATGTATTATCAATCAACATTAACATGGCTTTTCACTTTAACTAAGGCGTATACCAATGGATTAACTTGAAGTTGATTGTCTCCTTTGCTATGGGCATCTTCTCCTATTATGTCCATCCCCACCACATAGTCCACAAGTGTAAGTCAATGGCCATTCTTGAATGTCCATCTCATTTTGAAATCGTTTATCCTATGGCCTCCCCAGATTCCTAACCATGTATGAAGTTTGAATTGGATGCCATACAAAAACATCAAGATAAGATCAATTAACCTTGTCAACACATGGCATAAAGGAACGTGTATATATACGTAGTTGATTCTATAATGTGTACTAATGCCCAATATATATAGCACAATTTGTGCTCATTTTACCAATAACAGCTATAGTATAGAAGTACAAAATCTTGTATGTTTGCCACTTATTGCAAGTACACCAATAAGTCCTAAGTGCAACCGTGTGGCTGTTCTCTCCCTTTTCCTTGTGTGATATAGGCCGTGGCATACTGATAATGATAAGGATCAAAGACTAATCACGCACTCCTAAGCTTGAGAGCTTTCTTGACTAGTTCGCCAAGCTGTTCAAGGTAAGTTAAGCGCCGAAGAGTAATGCTTACCCTAGTCCGATTTACTGAACTACTTCGCTTTCTACACAATCCAAGGTATTGCCGAAGCAATTAGCCGATGTGCCGAACTGAACCCTCCCCTATGCACTAGTTTAAGCACCAAATCTAAATATAGCAATCTAAATAATACCGATGCCAAGCTAACAGTAAATAAGAATTGACCATCCGGGGCCGACTCGGAACATGAGTTTCCCCTAAACTAACCTTAGTCCAGTCCTGATTGTCCAAGTTACTTAAATGCTGACATTGCACTAACTTGATTAGACCCTACCCTTACTAGGCTCACAGTGTTGTTAGAAGTGCAAATCGATTAAAACACATGCGTGCTATCTTTTCTGACAGTAGATATTCTTTTTTCATAAATATGTACTTTCCCTGTAAATTATTCTCCTTATCTTAGCAGCTAAGGATCCATTTATGGAGTTCTCTATTATTTAGGACTTACCATAACTGGGTACTATAAATACTCGCATAATGTAATAACTGCAACATCATCATATATACGGAGAATACACTAGACTTTTACTCTCTCGAGCTGAGTATCCTTTTTACTCTTAAGCTACTCTTATCTAACCCATTTAAGCATGGACTAGTGGTGAGTAACCTAAGCTCGTATGAGGCATTGGTGCATCATATCCTTCGTTAGTACACGGGAACCCCTACTCAACCTTCAACTACTATTTACTCTTTGAGCCATCCCGTAACTCGGACCCACCCTATTGGTTATGCGTTATATTGTCTTTATATGTTCATCTATGGTAACCTGTATCAAATGACCTCAAATATCTACTCATTGTAGTAAAAAATTACGATACGATAACGACTGGCCACTTTGTGCCACTTGTCAAACTTTCTTTCAGCAAATTTAGTAAGTGCTTTTCCAATGCCCATTAACTACACTAACTCGATCCTCCATTTGTTGAAATAGTTGTTGCAATTGTAGAATGTTTTCTCCAGTAATGCTATAAAGGGCAAGTTTCTAGCATCTCGCAAAGCACTATTGTAACTTTCGGCCATGTTGGTTATCTCATGTCCAAATTAAGCTCTATCGTCATATACCAGTGTTCACATCTTAGGATGTAGTCCTCAAAAGTAAACTCTAATATGGGGGCTCATCATCTTGGCCTCGTTATAGTAGGCATGAAATTTTCGATGTTGCAATTAGTAAGCCGCTTTCTTTATCAACTCTTTGTAATTTTTGTTCTTAGCTCGAATATTGAAGTTACTGGCAACATGTCAAATATATCACCACTACAACCAACTACTTTGCCACACTGCATTCTCTCCTACAACAGTAGACTGGATCTCAGTATGATGACTCGAAATCAAACATATGTTAGTGCGATCTCTTATAACTTGCATAAGTACACACTTTAGGAATCAACTCGAGCTATCCTGACATTCCTCATCGACTAGGGCAAAACCTAGTGGGACAATGTGATTTTGACCATCAACTCCGGTTGCAGTCAGTAGTTTATTTTTGTACTTCTCATAAAGGAATGTTTCATCGATAGTAATGATAGGCTTGCAATGTATGAAGGCCTCAATATATGGTCTGAATGCCCAAAAGACTCCCTCTAAGAACACATGCCTAGTAGTATCACTTTCTTGGATGGCATTTAGTAGATATGAGAACATTGCATATGATTCCTCCCATCTTCTGTAAAGTTGTTCAATTTCTTTACACTTTGCTGCCTTAATTCTCTTTATATGCATAATATAACCATATTGTTTGCAAATGGTTGCTTGTTAGTGTTTTACCTTAACACTCAATAACTCTTGTATATCCTTTATCAGAAAGTAAGATAGGGTGTTTGAATCCACTTATAGGTAGTCCTGAAATATAGTAGGATTGAGGTACATATGTGGACCCACGAACCTGGTTATCACAAAGTATTTAGCATACTTCTTCTTATAAGATCTAAGTCTCCACTTGCATCCCTTTTCCTAATCAACACATCTAATAGACCAGAAAGTAGGTTTGGACTCCTTTACGATGAAGTCGTAATGGTTCATAACATGATGCATCTTCACAATTGTCTGTAGATGTTTTTTATTCTTGAATCACATGCCCACCTTTATTTCATTGCTGAAACTCCACTCACCATCATTTATACTCTCTACATATTGCACCAATCCATCCCCAACATTTATTGTATAGAAAGGCATAGGTTCGACATTTCAATTGCATTCACATCTGTAGTTAACTCTTACATCCAATCATTTCTTTCACATAACCCTTATGCTTCTTCCACTTCTTACAACCAGCATTCACTCGAACCAACGTTAGCATTAGAATTTGTAACATCAGGATCTTCATTAATGTCCTCACAAGGTAGTGTATTCTCCACATCAGTATTTCTATTAAACTCATTGGTGATCAATACATTAGGTTCATAAGACATGTGTCGTCGTTGTGCCCTCCAACATCATATTCAACTATAATGGGGCCTATTGGTGGTGGGTTCACTTCATGAATTTCAATATACAGCTCCATTGAACCACTGACTCCATCGCATCCTATTGAGAAAGCCATTAGTTATTGGACATCATAAACATTGCAAATAGGAATGATACAGAACATGTCCTTAGTCCTGCCTACAAAAGGGCATATGTGAATCAACTTAACCCGATGGATTGCCATGTTAACCTGAAGCTAATTACATATCAATCCATCTAACTAGTCATACGTAGCCTCAAATGAAACTCCAACTACTGTTCTTGAATGCCTCTTGTACCACACTTCATCCTCTCTTTCCATAATTTTTCCACCAACATAACAAATTAATCTCATATTATCCATTTTATACCTAATTGCCATGTCAACTTCATAAACTTCAGTCTTTAAAATTAAAAGTATTAGCATATACTTATAGGTATACTCTAATGCATTTCAAGAACACATCACCTAATTTGAGTTTACTATTATATTTTCTTAATGGCACTAGATTTATTACTTACTCCAATTGAATAAAATAAAAAACTACCACCACCTTATCTACATCCCTCAACAATAATTATTTGTACATATATTATCTAATGCACACGTGTATATAAAATACAATAACAAAGACAAATTTATGCAAAGAAAAATTATATAAATGTACATATACTAATTAAAAAACACAAATTTTTTTTAAAAAAATATACACATATATGTAAAATATATTAACAAACACAAATTTATACAAAAAAAATAAACTTACTAACAATGGAGTATAAGAAAGAATTTAATGCATGTATATATTAGAGAAAACATAAATAGTTTGTCTCGTTTAAAAAATGCCAATAGACAACAATATACCATAATGCATCAAGCAAATTACTAATTATTCAAATTACACATGCATAAAACGGATTGAAACATGAAAAAATGAGACATTTTCAATATAATTGTTTTAAGAGAGAAAATGAGGAGATCGTGAAGATTGTCTTTCAGTTTGGAAAAACCTTCCCACAACTACGATCTATGTTGTCCTACTACTTTGAATTTGTGATTGATTTGCAAAATATATAAAAAAAAAAAAGGGGGTCAAAATGACGTATTTAGTAAAGAAAATCTCAAAACAATTTAGAGAGAGGAAGTAAGAAGTTTGTTTATAACTGTATAGAATGAGGACACATGAAGAGGAAGGAAATATAATGCCACTTGAAATTATTTTTTAAGAAGACAATTTTAAATATGGTATTTTTAAGAATATTTTTTCGGATACCGTATTTTATTAATTTTTTTTTTTTTTACATTTTTTCCTTTTCCTATATAAGATATATCCTTTTCCATGTTTCAATAACTATCCAATTGTTTCACTTGATTCTCTCTCGCTTTCTCTCACTCCTCATTTTGCTTTTCTCTCTCTTCATTCTCCCTCGGGAAATGTTTGTTGGGTTGATAAAAAATAACGAAAAGAACATTGCAAATGACATGTCCCTAGTGAATTAGTGCATCTAATATGCATTTAATGTGTCCATTGGTGATTTACTTTTCCAATGCATTGGTAACCGTGCTCAGCGCAAGGATTTGGTCTTTGTATCGTTACTCCTCTCTCATTGTGGAAACTGAAAAGCAATGCTTCCTTTATCTTACTCTTTTCTGCCTTCCTTTTCTTTTTCTTTTCTGATTAGTTTTTACCGTAACCTTCATCTTCTTCCTTTTTTTTTTTTTCAGGACAATAACTATGGTTTTATATCCTAAAAGGGGAAAAAAAAAAAAAAAAAGAACAGCCTTTTCTGGGCAACAGTTTCGACGGATGGTCTTCACTACAGTTGATGAAATCTGCTTCTCCGAAACTGTAAGGATGACAGAGACAGTGAACAGTAATGACCAAGATGGGAGTTTTTCTTGCCAATGGAGATAAAATAGATGCATATATTAAAGGATTACCTTCCTTAAGTATTGAAGGATTACAATAAATGTTCTACGTTACTAAAATCCTGCAGGTCTATTTCTATTTTTCTTTTTATTTCAATCAACATTATTGCAACGATCAATTTTAGCCATTACTGAAAGCACAAAAAATAAATAAATAAATAATTTTAGCTACAGTGGAAATTGCATGTTGAGTCCTACGTGGTCCACGAAAGCTTGAAAAACATCTTCAATTGACAAATAATTTTCTACATGTCTTCTTAACGAGTGACGATTTTCTTTTTTCCTTTTCCTCTCCTCCTCCATCTCCTCTACTCTCTCTCCTTCCCAAGAAGACTAACTTCATGAAAACTTGAAAACCATCTTCATTGAACAGATCAAGATGGCGATGAAGTGAATAATGTGTAGAATAAATAGACTGAAATTGACGATGACATTTGTGGGAAATAGGAAGGTTTGGTGATCAAATGTCAATCCATTGTTATACGGTTGAAGGAATTCAACACTGTCATGAACCCTATTAAGTCTTATTTGAAAAGGAAAAATTTTAATCAATGAGAATTATGCAGAACACATTTCTTGGGTTTTTGAATTTGATAATGGAGACAAATTGATGAATGGGGTTTCCTTAAAGTTTTTTCATTTTCTTTAAAGTTTTCCTCATATTTTCCATTATTTTGTGTGTAGGTTATGTTAGGAATTGGTTATTTATTTTTCAATTCTGTTATGCTGTTACGCTTGCTTTTCTATTTTTCTATTTCTTTTGTTATTTTCATCACATGTATATTGTTGTATATATATATATATATACACCTTCGCCTGTACAATAGTTTAGATAACAAGAAACAAAACTCTTTTTCCGAATCTGCATCTTTCTTCCTTCTCTGTTTCCTCTCTTCAACTTTGCTGCACAACTTTTCTATTTCCTTCTTCGGCTTGCTACATTAGTTCTGAGTTCTTATCATGGTATCAAAGCCATCATTATGAACAGTTCACCTCTTGAAGACGTTTCCTAGCCTTTTTACATCCATCACTCGAATTCTCAGAGTTCGGTATCAATTACTCTTGTATTATTCGGTCTCAATTATAATACATGGAGTAGATCCTTCTTGTTGGCACTTTCTATACACAATCAAGCTAAATTCATGGATGGATCGTTGCTTGAACCTAAGAAGACAAACAAATTATACTAGATCTAGAGTCGATGTAACAATCTAATTGTTGTGTGGCTATTGCAGTCCATTTCTCCACCAATCGCATCAACAGTCATTTACGTGCATTCAACCAAACAAATCTAGGACAAGCTAAAGGTACATTTTTCTTAGCTTGATTATTCGAGAATCTGTCAATTGTATCATCTGTTAAGCACCATAGTTCAAGGTTTAAGGAGTGTTGATGAATATTTTACTGAATTAAGTATAATCTGGGAGGAATTGAGAAATTTTAGACCACTTCCATATTGCTCATGTAGATCTTATAATCCACAATGCTTCAATAAGTTTGCTGACATTGCTCAGAAAGATTACATATTCAAGTTTCTTAATGGCCTTAAGAAGAGTTTCGTGGCTCTTCACTCTCAAATCCTTATGCTAAAGCCTTTTCCTACTTCGGACGAAGCCTATAATCTAGTGGTTCAAGGCGAGTTTCAGAGAGCAAATAGGCCTAGGGATCTGGTTCTCTCTGAGGCTTCTGCTATGGTTACTGTAAGTGTAGTAGGTAGCGAAACAAATGGGATATTGTTTGTAGTTATTATCGAAAGAGAGGACACTTGAAGGAGAAGTGCTATAAACTCACTGGCTTTCCTCCGCATTTCAAACAGGATAATAACCTTAGGCAGTGAACTTCTAGCCTAAATCATGTGTTTTCTGAATGTGGTACGGTTGATTTTACATGCAATACAATCAATTCTTGTTCTTCTATTTTTTATATGAGTATTGGCTCTAGTGTTGTGTCTGATGGGAATTTGTCAAGGTTTAATCTTTCAAGGGAGCAAGTTCTCAATTTGCTTAGTATGTTAAGTCTTTCTAATAACAATACTTCTTGCAGTGTTGGTGATTCAACACCAGTAGTTTCTTCTCCATCAATTGTTTTGCAGGATAAGACTTAAGATGAAGCTTCTATGAGTCATATGGCAAGTACTTTTAGGACTCCCTTTAATCAAATACAAGATAATTGTGTTGATTAGATTCTAGATTTTGGTGCTACTAATTATATGGTTAGTTCTATTTCCTTGTTTCATTCATATGTTGCTATTGAAAATTGACGAATTTATTTGCCTAATGGTTAGCCATTAGCTACTACACATGTTGGGATGATGGTGATTTCTTCAACATTAATTTTATATAATGTCTTGTTTTTGCCCTTATTCAAGTATAATTTGATCTCTATGACTAAGTTATCTCAAGACAACAGTTGTACTGTTATTTTCATACAGGCTTTTGCTTTCATCTAGGACTCTTCCAATTAGAGGGTGATTGGTCAAGCTAAATCAAAGGGTGGCTTATACTTGTTAAAGTAACAAGTTGTTCCTCTGGATGCTTGTCCAAGTAAAGGTGCTTTTATTAATACTGAGGGTGTAAATAGCATATTTCTTTCTCATGTTTTGTCAAGATTGCCTGAACATTTTGAGGTTTGGCATTTTCGTCTTGATCATTAGTCTCATGAGAGGCTGAAGCAAATAAGTCGAGTTGATAATGTTGTTCAATATCATCTCTTTCAATGCCTAATTTGTCCTTTATCCAAGTAGATACATAGTTCATTTCCTTTACATGCTTGAAGCACATCTATAGCTTTTGAACTGGTTCATATGGACATTTGGGGCCTTATGCTGCTTCCACTATTGAAGGTTATCAATATTTTCTCATAGTAGTTGATAACTATACCAAGGTCACATAGGTTTATATTATGCGAACTAAACATGAAGCTTCTATGCTTATTCAATCTTTTTGCAATATGGTTTTTGTTCAGTTTAATACTTGTGTTAAAGTGATTCGTACTAACAACGGTTTTGAGTTAATGTTGTCAAGTTTTTATTCTTCTAGAGGAATTGTTCATCAAACCACATGTGTTAAGATACCATAACAAAATGGTGTTGTTAAAAGAAAACACCAACATTTATTGTCTACTGCTCGTGCTCTACTTTTGCAAAGTTCTCTACCTTTATGCTTTTAGGGTGATGCTATTTTAATAGCCACTCATCTTATTAATAGGATACCAATAGATGTTTTAGGTGGGATCTCTCCTTATTGGATGTTATTTCATAAGGTTCCTTCTTATACTCATCTTCGTGTATTTGGATCATTGTGTTTTGCATCTACGCTTATGAAGAATAGAACAAAATTTGATTTGCGTGCTCAACCTTATATATTTGTCAACTATCCATCTGTAGTGAAGGGATATTAATTGTATAGTTTAGCCTACAAGCAATATCTTGTATCTTGAGATGTGCATTTTGTTGAGAATATGTTCCCTTATAGAATATATTCTTTCTTGGATATGATTTCTAATGAGTCTTCAGTCTCCCTGCCTTTAGCTGAGTCCTCTTCTTATCAAGATCATATATTTTCTTTGTTTCCTCCTGACATGTTAGTTGAGCCTACTAAAGTGTTTTGATGAGTGTGATTCCTCTACTAAATGTTTTCGGTGCAGTACATATATGAAGAAAATTCATTCATACCTTATAGACTATCATCATAGTCTTGCCTTATACAGTGGTTCTAATGCTGTTTTATCAAGTTCTTTTGCACATCCTTTAAGTACAGTATTGAGTTATGATTCCTTATCTCCTACCTTTAGAGCTTTTGCTATCTAATTATCTCAGCACTATGAGCCTACATCTTATCATTAGGCAAAACTTATTAAGCCTTGGATTAAGGCAATGAATGAAGAGCTGGATGCTCTTCAACGAAACAATACTTAGACCATTGTTCCTTTTCCCTCTAAGAAGCATACGATAGGCTATAAGTGGGTGCATAAAATCAAGACTACAGCTGATGGTCCTATCAATCGATATAAGGCTCAGCTTGTAGCTAAAGGCCATAGTCAAAAGCAAGGTTTTAATTTTATAGAGACCTTTAGTCTTGTGGTTAAACACACTTCTGTCCGTTTATTCTTTTGCTTGGTTACACATTTTAATTGGCATTTGCATCAAATGGATGTCCACAATGCCTTTTTGAATGGGGATTTACTTAAGGAAGTTTTTATGGAAATTCCACCCGGTTTGGATGTTTCTGATCAAAGTACTTCTGGAAGAAAACTTGTTTGTCAACTTAATAAATCACTTTATGGTCTTAAGCAAGCATCACATTAGTGGAATGCCAAGTTAACACATTCTCTTTTAGCTTATGGTTTCACACAATCTTATTGTGATTATTCTCTGTTTGTTAAGGGATTTAGTGATGATATGTTTGTAATCTTGGTATATGTTGATGATATTGCGAAAGCTAGTAAACAACTTGTTTTAATTGATCAATTCAAGAGTCTCATGCACACTCAGTTCAAAATCAAAGATTTAGGAATTCTTAAATACTTTATTAGTCTTAAGTTGGCTCACTCACCTGCTGGTTTAGCTTTGTCACAACATAAATTTTCTTTGGATTTGCTCACTAAAATAGGTTTTCTTAAGTGTAAATCAATTGCAACACCCATTGTTCCTAATCATAAGCTCTCCAAGAATATGATGATTTTAAGCCTGTTGATGCTTCTCGCTATCACAAAATCATTGGCAAACTCTTATATCTTTGTATTACTTGGCAAGATTTGGCTTATGTTGTTCATATCCTTAGTTAATTCATGGATAGTCCTAAATGTATTCATCAGCTAGCTTGTGAAAGAGTTTTACAATACATCAAGGGCACGACCAATCAAGGTCTTTTCTTTTCTAAAGATTCTGACTTGATTATTCGTGCATACAGTGATAGTGATTGGGGAAGGTGTCTTGATTCAAGACATTCTACTATAGGCTTTTGCATTTTTCTTGGACAATCTCTCATTAATTGGAAATCTAAGAAACAAACAACAATTGTACAAAGCTCTACTAAATCTGAATATCGAACACTTGCATCCGCTACTTGTGATGTAATCTAGTTGATTGCTATGCTCAAAGAGTTTCATGTTGTTTGTTCTTTGCTTGTACAATTGTTTTGTGATAATCAGTTGGCAATTCATATAACTAAGAACCCTATCTTCCATGATTACACCAAACACCTTGAAATGGATCTTCATTTTGTTCGTGACAAAGTAGCTAAGGGCATTATCCCACCTATTCATGTTCCTTCGTTAAGTTAACTTGCTAATATCTTTATAAAGGACTTATTACATCACAATTTGCCTCTCTATTAGCCAAGATGGGAGTAATTAACATTTACTCTCCATCTTGAGGGGGGGTGGGGGTATGTTAGGAATTGGTTATTTATTTTTCAATTTTGTTATGCTGTTATGCTATTATGCTTACTTTTCTATTTTTCTATTTCTTTTGCGTTTTTCATCACCTGTACATTGTTGTATATATATACCTTCACCTATACAGTAGTTTAGATAACAAGAAACAAAACTCTTTTTTAGAATCTGCATCTTTCTTCCTTCTCTGTTTCCTCTCTTCAACTTTGCTACACAACTTTTATGTTTCCTTCTTTAGCTTACTACGTTAGTTCTGAGTTCTTATCAGGTTATGCTTTCGATGGGTGAAATTGTTTAAGGAAAGGGTATGTAGTTGGTTCGATATATTAGTGATTAAACAAAGAGTAACTGCTTATAGCACCAGAATGTGCATTAAGTCCCAAAAGATTGTTGCGTTGTCCTTAGAAGAGCTTGCCAAAGAAGAATGTGGTTCAAAGAAGTTAATAATTCTAGTTTAGTAATTATATTATAATATAGACGAGACCATAGAAAAATTCTATAATATATTATTTTGAAAGCTTTTTTTTTTTTTTCAATTACGTCCTTTCAATTTTTCATATCATGATATCTTATTTAAAATGATACTCTTTAATATTAAACTTTTTTAATAATACCTCTTTATTGTTAATTTTTTCTCTTATATTTCTCTTAACCGCTCTTTTTTCGTAGAACCATTTATTTTACTCCATTTTCTCCATTTTTTTTTTTCATAAAACTAATTCTTTTATTCTCTTCCTAGAAGCATTTGTCTTTTTTCCATTACTCTCTTCCTTGGTACTTTTGTATTAGATTTGCATATTTGCAATGTTATAATATTTATGTCTACCATTATATGTTTACTTTTGCATTAAGTTATGTTTAAATTATATTTACAATTCACAAGAACCATGTAGAAACCATAGTTTTTGGATTTTTTGCATAGACAATAAATTTAGACATGTATTCCATGAGTGTACAATATGTATCAGTAAGAATCTGATAAGTAACTTATATTTGTGTGAGGTTTCCAATTCTACCTTCTATCATAACTTATTCATATAGTAACAGTATGAAGGTTTTATTAGGCATATCTTTATACAAACGTTCTATTTTTTATGTTGATGAGTAAAATTGTTGAATAATAAATTTTTTAGATATCTTTTGTACAAATATTTGGAAACCTTTTCTATTTGTATATTATTATTAATAATAACATTTGTGAATTTAAAATACATTGTTTTTTTACTAATACCTATTCCCTTAGTAATAATAGATAAAACTTATTACAATGTGTTCTTTCACATTTAATATGAAAAGGATTTCTCTTTTCTTTTTCTTATATTTTTAATGGCTGTTAAATTCCTTCTTCCTAATTTGAGTTTTTATAATTTATGCATCATTACAATATATCTTTTTTACATTGTGTAAAGGAGCAGCTATTATGACATTTGTATCCTTTTATATTCATGAACGTAGTAAACTTTTTAATTGTGACCTTTTAATGAAATCAATAGAAAATGTCCTTAAATAAGAATAATCAAGTAAATTTTATCTCGACCTATTGCACCACTTTCATTTCCTTTTGATTTATCTTCTACTTAAACTACTTTTATTAATTTTTTTTTAAGTGGTTGGAAATGATCTATACAAAAAGAGAATTTTATTACTTTATAATTCCACATATAGCGGGTGCTTTTAAGCATCAATCATTATATCCCTTGATTATATATTTCTTTAAAAATTAATGATATTTTGTGTATTTGGGAACAAACTTGACTTTAGTTTCCTTCTTAGAATTTTAATGATATGAAGCAATTATATGGAAGGTATGACATCAACATCTTAAATGCGTCCTTTTTTTTTTTTTTATGGGATCGATGTCGTCATCTATCTCAGCCTTGATTTGATCATCTTTAAATCTAAACCATTGAAAAAACTATGAATTCATTAGTTTAGATTTAAAAACATAAAAATGAATGGTGAGATAATGGACGGGACCGATCTTATCAAACTTAGGGATATGAACGTAGAATCTCCCTAACATCTTATATAAAACAATTTAAAAGGAAGTAGAATCATTTACTTTAACTTTGCGAAATTAGTTTATTAGTATGGATAAGGCAATCCATTTATTGCTATCAAGCTTGAATTTTTCTTGATTTTTATTATTTTTCTTAACCCAATTAGTATTAAATCGTAACTCATTTAATATTAACTCTCGACTAAGATTTAAGAAAAACTTAGTTTTTCTATTTTGAAAAGTTTAAAGTTGTCACTGGACCAGAGTCGGCAAAAATTGAGTTAGGTTAAATTGATTAGATGGATCAATTTTAACTTAGCCATTAGTCTACAAGAAAAACCAATTTTTTAAAATGGTTTTTGAAAATCAGAGATTTTTGTATAGAGTTAACCTATTAAAGCTTAGGTACCACTTTCAACTTTCCAAATTTAAATTCATTTTTCAAAACACCCTACTAATAATATCTAATTTAAATTTATAAGTAAATAAATAAATAAAACTATAGCTATATGAGGAAAATTACAAAGGGGAAAAATAATTTTTTATGGATTTTAAGTTGCCCCGTAGATATTTATGTACTCTCTACTATGGATCAAACTTTTCATAGTTTGTTCTAAAAATTTAAGTATGTTAATTGATTTTAATTTAGGAAAATAATCAAGTTTACATTTTTATCAAATTATTTCATTCATAAAAAAAAAATTCTAAAAGGATCCTAATTTAAATGTTTATTCTTTTGAAAAAGTCTAAAGTGAATCTTAATTCTAAAAAGAGCTTGTTGATAGATTTTTATTTTATTTGGAAAAAAAAAATGTTTTTCTAAGTGATGAAACATATATTCTTTTTATTTTTATTTTTATTATTTTTCACCAAAGAATTAAAAAAAATAAAAATAGCGAAACTTTTCTTCCTCTTTCTTCTTTCTTTTCTTTCTTTTTTATTTATGAGTTTCTATTACAATAGAAATAAAATAAAATGAAATTAAAAAAATACAATATAATTCAAAACAAACAAAGAATGAAAGAGCCAGACTAAGGACAATTCACAGGTGGAAGGATCAAGTCTTGCGTAGGTCTTAGGTTAGATCTCTAGATCTGGGTCGCGTGAAGAAGAAAGAGCTAACGAGAAGGGGATGCTACAGACTGATTCGAACACCAAATGAATGGGTAAAAATGGGTTTATGCATATTTTATTGGGAATATGGGGGGTAGGACAAGTGTCACGGTGTTTTGAAGTGGTTTAATGGTTGTTAGAGAGTGGTAGCTAATGGTGCTTACTTGGACGATGCGATAAGGGGTAGTTAGGGGAGAATTGATTGGGGGGGGGGGGGGTGGTTTAGGTATGGTAAGTCCAACGATGGTGGTGATTTCATGTGGGGTTGAGTGGTGGTAGGTGTTTGAAGTAGTGGTTACTGTTGGTTAAGGTTTAGAGAGTGGTGGTTCAACAGTATAGCTATGGTCCACAGCTGTGCATAGGGTTGGTTGAGATAGGGAGCTGATGTGTTAGGGAGTCTCCTTGTGGTAGTAGTTGCCTTTGGTAATGACCACAGAGCTCGCAATCTTAGAGAGTGAAAGAGAAGCCTTACTAGAGAGAGAAAGAGAGTAATATGTGTGTTCTTAAGTAGATTCATGAGCGAGAAATGGTGTTTGGGGATCCTTTTTATACTACTTCTAGCTTAAATAAACATATAAATGAGCATTAATGGCCGAATCAGCCATGAATGTGAAACCCAGATTTTGAATTTTTTTCTTAATTTTCTTAGCTAATTTAATCTTTGAAATGAATGTATTTGCCTAAGTTTTGGGGACCCCTGCAGAGTAGACCATGCAAGCTACATAATTTCATTATTAATTTAGTGAAATCGTGTACCAAAAGAGTTAAAAAATGACTATAAAACAAGCTGATCAAAGAGGAGAAGAAGGTTAGGAACTAGGAAAAAAATTGGAGAAGGAGATGCAGATTGCACGTAGTCACATGCTGCACACCCTAACGCGTACTTTAGAAAAAGAATGAACATGCTTGACAAGGTGATATTGTTTGGCCTTTCAAATGTTGGGCTTCAAGCCCAACAACAAAACTATGCTGACCTTTTTTTTTAATTAAAAAGGAATAAATAAAACAAATAAATAAATATGTAAAACACTAATCTTAGTTTCAAGCGAAAATTAAATACTAATTAATCAAGTCACGTATACATGTATATTAAACAATAAAATAAAATAGAATAATTTTTAAATGAAGCTCAATTTTAATGAATGTGTTCACTTAGATGTTATTTAACCCCTAAAAATGAATTACTCGATTTATGTCATCTAATGAGCCTAAGACCTAAAAATATTAATTTTCCTAAAAAAATTCTACTTTTCCAAAATCTTTTCTTTTCTTTTTTTTTTTTTTTTGTATTTTTCTAAATTTTCTATTTTTTTGTATGTTTCTAAATTAGGACCCTTTTTTCCTATTAAAGAAAAGCTCTAAAATTAATGAGGGGGAAAAAATAGAGTATTTACAATTGATACAACCTAACATAAGGTATTAGAACTGTAACTTTTTTTTTTTAATAAATAGTAAAGAAAACTTATTTTTTGTCAAAATTTTTCATGCATTTTCTAAGATTGATTATGTATATGTTATTTTAATATCTATGTTTTTTTCTATTTGATTTCTAAATAACTTATTGCTTGGATATACAATTCTTTAAACTTTCTATTCATGTGCAATTAAAAGTTAATAAATAATGAAATCATTGTACTGACACAATTTCTCAAATATAAAGTTACTAATAGATAAATTACAATGATTTTTTTACATAAATTATTATTTTCACTAGTCATGTTCGTTCAATTTACTATATCATTTCAATTTAACCTTGCACCCTTTCAATTTATCATATTATTTCAATTTATCCTACTTAAAATAATACTCTTTAATATTAAACTTTTTCAATAATACTTCTTCGTTATTTTTTTTCCTTATATTGCTCTTAATCACTCTTTTTTTATAAAACAATTTATTTTACTTTCTTTCTTGGTGCTTTTGTTTCTTTTTCGTAAAACTAATTCTTATACTTTCTTCTTTGAAGTATTTGTCTCTTTTCCATTGTTCACTTCCTTCGTACTTTTGTACTGCATATGCATATTTGCTTTTGTGGGTCTTCTATATTCAAACTTAATAACAAAGGTTTATCTTCATTCTTGATGTTTAGATTATGTTTACTTATATACTTCCTTTGTGGCATTATATTTATGACTACTAATGTGATAATATTTATATCCATTGTATGATTTCTTTTATATTAAGTGATGTTTGAAATATATGTACAATTTACAAAAACTATATAGAAACTATAGTTTTTCGATTGACTGTATATATAATGAATTTGGACATACAGTCCATGAGTGTGTACTATGCATAAATTGAAACGTGATATGTAATGATTTGTGTGAAATTTCCAGTTCTACCGTTTATCATAACCTATTCATATTGTAACGCTATCTAGATTTTATTGGCCATATCTTTATGCAAAAGTTTTGCTATTTCATATTGTTGATGAGTAAATTGTTGAATATTATATTTTTCAAATAACATTTATATAAATATTCAAAAACCTTTTCTATTTGCTTATTGTTATTACTAATAACATTTAGGAATTTAAAATGCATTTTTTTTATTAATATCATTTCCCTTAATAAAAATTAATAAAGCTTATTACAATGCATCCTTTCACATTTAATATGAAAAGGATTATTCTTTCTTTTTCTTTTTTTTTGAATAGCCTTTAAATTCATTTTTCTATACTTGATTTTTATCATTTATGTATCATTAGAATGCACATTTTCACACTTTGAAAAATAGTGGCTATCGTGGCCTTTATAACTTTTCATTTCCATAAATGTAATAAACTTTTTAAGTGTGATCTCTCAATGAAATAAAAAAAATGCCCTTAAATAAGCATAATTAAATAAATTTTATCTTCGTCAATTGCACATCTTCATTTCTTTTTTATTTTACTTCTACTTAAACTACTTTTATTATTATTTTTTAAGTGGTTGGAAATGATCAAAGAGTTTCTTTTTACAACAAAAAGAGAAGTTTACTATTCTATAATTTTACCTATAATATTAGTTTGCACCATTTGTAATGGGTGCTCTTGAACATTAACGAATATATCCCTTGATTATATATTGGTATAAAATTTAATGATATTATGTATATTTGTGAACAAACTTGACTTCAATTTCCTTCTTATAATTTTAATGACATAAAGCAATCATATAAAAGGTATGCCATCAACATCTTATAGATAATAATTTAAAAGGTAAATAGAACTTTTACTTTAACGTGTAGATAAGAAAATCCCCTTGGCCTTTACTACTAAAACCTAACATAAGGTATTCGAACTATAACTTTTTTTTTTTTAAATAAAAAGTATTCTATCAAAATTTTGTATGTATGTCCTAACGCTAATTATGTATATATTATATTAATATTTATGCTAATTTCTAAATAACTTATTGTTTGGATATATAATCCTCCTTTAAACTTTTCATTCTCAAGGAGAGAAAATTTAGTAAATAATTAAATCATTACACTTATATAACATTTCAAATATAAAGTTATTAATAGATAAATTACGATAATTTTTCACATAAATTATTATTTTCATAAAATGAAATCCACGCATTATGTGGGGGCTTTAACTACTTAGCATGTATGAACAAAGAAGAAATAAAACTTGGGTTTTGAATGGTTAGAAGGGGAAATTTTAGGTGTGATGATTATTATTCACTTTTTAATCTTGGATGAACGCATTGTGAATAGATAATGTGTTTGTTAGTAATTTGCATTTATCGAAAAAAGGTAGTGCTAATGGTAGATGGTAAAATCACTTTTATGTATAATATAAAAAATATTCAAATTTTATTTTGGAAAAAAAAAAATTTCAAAGCTTAACCACTCATATGATTATTGTGGAAGTAGTGACATACTTTGACCTTAGCCCCTTAGTTTTATTGATTTTGGATGCAGTGTTTGAATATTTAATGAATGTATTATAAAATATTGTACACAATCATTAGTTTATATTTTCAAAGTGAGAAGCAGTTTAATGTCATATATGTTGGGAAATTTGTTGTAATTTGTGTATTAGAAATATTGAGATTAAATTTTTATTCATACCAATTAAAAATAACTATTAACCAAGGTAGCAAACATTTAGATATTATGCAAAATTTTGTTCATTGAATATTAATATTTTGTCCTCCATATCTTTGTAGTGATTTCCTATGCTTTATATAGATCAAACCTCTTTTAATGATTTGGTTTTTTTCACTTGACACATGCATTAAAATAATACATATTTGCATATTTGTTTGCATTGCAAGTATTATAATCGTTTCTTATTTATGTAGTTATATATTTATTAATTTTTAAATAGATTCGTGTATAGTGCATGTGAAATAGAAACAATTTCAAATATATTAATAATATAGCATAAGATGCACACATGTAATCATTTTTTTGTTAAATAATTTATTTTTTCACAAAGTTCATTATGCAATGTGTTTAAACATTTGAATTTGTAGTATTCTTTAGAATTCTTGATGGTTTAATTTAGTACTGTATCTTAAGACAAAGATTACACTTCTAAATATATCCCATTATCTTTCTATGTTGACAAATCTATAATGCAATTACATTATTTTGAAAAGAATCAATTTGTTTAGTAGACATTTTACTGCTCTTTTTATAATCAAGTATGAATTCTTTTGATAACGATATTGTTATATAGATAAACTATATGTATTTGGAGACCTTTATCTATCTATCTAACTTGCAATTTAATAAAAGGGAGTAAGCAATTTAATTGGTTAATTGAGAGTTTTCATGAGTATGTTAAGAAATAAATGATGACTATTGAATAACTCAAAATTGGATGTATTTATTTATAAATACTTTTTATCTTATTGTATATCTTCTATTATTTATCAAAGATTAAAAAAAAAAAATATTTTCCTTATATTATTCATTTAGATTGTTAACTATTTTTCCATAACATGCATTTCTAGATCCACAAATTTTTATGTGTATCTTTTGTGAAATCTATTGCAAAAATATCTATTTGATTTTTATTAAAATTAGACATTTTTGTCGAGTCGCTTCTTCTCATAATTTCCTAACTAATATCGTTTCTATTCTCTTTCTAGGCAAATTGCGATTTTTTCAAGAAAGCAAGTACAATGCCTGTACCATATTATGTGTATTTTTTCAATTATATATATTATAATGCATTCTTTGTAACATACATTTCTTCTTCTTTTTTCTCATTTTTTAAAACTATTTATGTATTATTTTATTTTATAAATTATTGGTTGGATATATAATTGGAGAAAGTAATTATATTATGTTTTTATTTTAGTTGAATATATTTAATTATTACACATGTATGTGAATGCGTAAAATTGCTATTATAAATATAAGCCGCTCGATATCCTTGAAAGGAAACAAATGGAATTGGATTTTCATATATTCCTTCAAATCTAGAACGTGCTTCCTGACGGGTAGATGAAAATGGGAATATAAAATTCTAGGGCTCACTTATCCATGTTTAATTTATATACCTCACCATGTTTCTTCTATGTGCTGCTCTCAAAATTGTTCTCCACATGACACATGAAGAATCTACATTGAAGTGCTCCATTGGGCTAATCACATGGGGCTTCAAGAATTAGCCTTGGGCTACTGCTTTTTAAATGTCATTGTAAATCCTGTGAACTTTATATAGACTGAATTAAAAATAGATAGATATTCTCTAGGATCGATGCGCTCAAAGGAATTAAAAAGAAAAAAAAAAAAAAGAAAGAGAAAGAAAGATTAAACATACCACAAAGCGAACTCGAAACCCCAAATTATAATCCGAAAACTTTTATAGTGTACGGAAACTCAATTTGACCAATTTATCATAAATTATTAGAGATGTTTCCAAACTATAACAATTACTTAAAATAAGGTTAACTAAAGTAACAAATTAATAAAATCACTAATTTATCTCTAAGTGAATACAATTGGCATAATACGTGTATCTACATTATAAATAATCTTTGTTGTGTTTGATAAAATGTATAATATGTTGCATAATACCACTTGATTTAAACTACACCAATTGAAGTACTAACTCAATAAAATTTCAAACTTGCTCTCATGAGCAAAATCAATAAGGGTCGCTAATGTATAATATCTAATGACTTAAATTTAAACCGATTGACAATACTAAATTGCTAAATTGACACTAGATTATATTGAATTGGATAAATTTGATATGAAACAATCATAGAAGTTTCTAAATACTATTACTCAACTAAATTCAATCAATGTATGGAGCTATTTAATAGAGTTACAATTTTATGCTTATAGTTTCGACATAACACCACATATGGGTGTAAACACAATTTTTAATCACATGCTAAAACATGCAAAATACTAAATAATGTTGATTAAATAAATTTAGTTTAAGAATAAAGTATTAAATCGTTGACTGTATGTTATCATATATAATTAACATGTTTTGGAAAATGAATTTCTTTCCATAATCAATATATATATATATATATATATATATACATAAAAAATCATATACAAATCATTTTTTACAAAGGTCTATGCATGAATTCTATTATGGACTTTAATAAAACATGTGAGCATATATAAATATATATATGTATAAACTATGTAGAATTTTTTTTTATGATGTACGATGCATGTAAATTTCTTCACATATGTAGAATTTACAATATATCGCATAAATTATTAGGGTATTTTTACTAGATAAGATATGGATATAATACAACCATATATTTCAATTTATTTAATCGTATCTCTAACCTAAACCTATTAATAGCCCTTAACGCCTACTACATCTTATCTTATCCTTTTCAATCACTTTAAGACAAGATAAAGGTAGGAAGATATAGTTTTGCGTCTTTATAGGGTATTGTTCAAAAAATAAGACGACAATGGGGTGGTAGTGGAAAATATTGTAGCAATTGTGTAGTAAAGGCACACACTTTCATTGTGTGGTACATTTTTATATTGAAGGTGCACACCTTGTGCACACCTTCAATACCAAAATGTTTTTACAAGGAAGGCATGTATCCTCTTTGTGCCTTCCATTAATGAGGAAGGTGCATGACTAGTCCTTCCTTATTTGTTTAACCAATTCCCTAAATACATGTAGATTAACAAAACATACATCAAATATAAAATCAAATGGCCTCCTAACAACAATAAACCTAAAACTTGCAAGTACATCATAGAAGTACATGAATTCCCACCAATCTGATATACAACTGAACATATCTACAAAATAGTCTAATAGATTGCCCAATACAACCAAACATGTGGAATCAAATATAATATTATAGAGTATATTTATGGTGAGCAATTAATAGTAAGTGAATAGTAATCCAATGTATGATGTCATTTATAACATCCCTATACAGAGTGAATAATAGATGTAAAAAATACATAATCAACTAACTAGAAAATACAAAAGTGGTTATTTACAACTACTTCTTCTTAAATCTTTTTAGTTATTTCCCAAAGCAAGTAAGTAATGATGGGCTACAACTTGACGTTCTCTCAGATGGTTGAGGCTTTGATGGATGAAGAGTAGTATTGCCGAGTTCCTTGGGAGGAATTGGACTAGGCTATGACAATGGTAGCTAAACAATACCCTCCCCCATGTTTGATGTCTAAGGCTAACTAGTATGTCACTTATAAGGAGCTGGCGATGTTTGTTAGGGAGAGATGCTACCGTAAGCATCAATGGTGCGAACTAGAGTATGATACGAACTAAAGCTGGAACTAGAGGCATCAACGAGTACTATACTACTACCAATATTGTCTTACTGTCCTTGACCCGTACTTAACTTAGTCGACATCCACTCATATGAACTCTATCATAAGCACGCGGGTACGGGGCAATACTGGTTTGGTTCAGCTAGTTAGTCAGGAAATAATATCAACTCATTGTACTCCTCAAGAAAGTTAAGGCTACATCGATGATCTGATGTACAGTACCTAAATCAACTGATAGCCTCACCCGATGTAAAGTATCCGCATGTATTACATCAATTAGTTAATGCTACGGTCATGCATTATACATTATGCAAAACGATAAGATAAGTGGAAGTAGGCTTACCAAGTGTCCCATTACTACCCTTTGATGAGTGATGTACCGGTATGTGTGCTCCCTATACTAGTCATAGTAAGTTGAATCAACACCCTACGATAATTAAGGATGAACTACTTACATCTGACGGTTTGCCTAGGTGGCTATATGGCCTGATGCATGGTCGATCAATCTATCTCTATTTTACCCCTAAGGTAGATGTGGTGGAACTCTTCACTTGTGTTGACATCCATTGGTATCGTTTGGAATCCTCCAAATTATTGGATGACATAGTTGATAAGGTTAAAATCCACAATTTGGAAGTAGATCAATGGTACCCTAACTGTCCAAACAGCTTGGTCGGCACTGCAAAAGGAAGGTTAGAGATCAATAAGATTATCTAGCTACAACTGCTACATCACCTACAATGCATATGAAAGGAAAGTGCATTAATAATAAAAATAATATTATTGTATTTAAACAAAACACCAGAATAAAACATTTAAGAACCACATACCTGTCAACTCGTTTATAAATCAAATACGGTTCGGTAAGCATCGACAACGTGTGTAGCATAATGTATGGTGTCACATGATATAGCCTACATGATGGCCAGTAGTAACCCTTCATAGATGGCAAACTAGGTCCTGTTACTTGGTGTAATGTGGGGAAATCTATCACATGCCTATATCTGTAACAGTATAGATGTGCTTCCTATCTCTTATGCTTTGGATTGTGCAACTTTATATAGTTGGCAATACAACCATGCTAAGTAAGTTGAGCCTTAACTAAACGTCTCGACATACAAGAAACACTTTAGGAAAGGGAGGAACATCATGTGGACAAGTGATGACTATTTATCAGTAAACAACAAACCTCCCAACAACTGTAGGATGTACATACGGTATGCCTTCGAATGGTCTCCTCCTTTACACCTCCAAAAAGTGTGCTAAATCTCCATCATAGTCAAGCTAAAATAACTTGTTCCCGCCTTACTAGTATTGTCTATAGGGTAGTGTCCTAGCAAACCTCTAGCTACCTTAGTCTACATTAGCTGCATAGACCCTATCAATGTAGCCTCATCTACATGGAGACCAACCGGTATCTCTATATCCTGTAGTATGATCGTCATCTCTCTATGAGCCATATGGAAAGTATGGGTCTTAAGTCTCTACCTCTCCATTAACGCAATAATAAGGTGATAGTCTATTTGAATAAATGGCAGTAGTGAGACTATAAGGAAACTTACATCCTCTAGGTAAGGGACCATGCAATCATCAAGTCTCCACCTCTCCATTAATGTGGTAATATAATGAAATTTGTGTTTACCTGTTTTCTTGACTATAAGCCTTGATAGTATCAGTAGAAGCTCACTTAGACCACGCGTTAAGCTTCTTCATAGCATACTTTATATACATTTGCCCAGCAGCTATTCCCTTCCTTGCTTAGTCGACTCTTCTTTCCCAATAGTCAATCTAATTGTAGAATACTTTCTTCACAAGTGAAGTTAAGGGAAATAATCTAGAACCTTTCAACACGGCATTGTAACTCTCGATGATGTTGGAGGTCATATATCTAAATTAATAGAAACCATCATGAGCCAATTTCCATTTATTCTTGTTAAAGGGTAAGAACCATGATGGTGTGTCCTCCTTTACTTTCAACGTCTGCTTCATTAAATGCTCAAATTTCCTAGGCTATACATGTATTGTAGTGAATATAACCAACTTCTTGCACAGCTGGTTCTCATGCCCCCTATTGAAGTTACTAGCAACATGCCACATTCACCATCTCCAAACCACAAATGGTTCTTTCTAGTTAACCTCATCTTACTCAAGCACACTTTCGATACTGAAGTGCTTGTCTATGATTAAGCAAATTGTCTCTTCTCAACCACTAACAACAAATTTCTTTAATCTTTTCAGAAACCAGCCTTATGTTTGCTTGGACTCCTTGTTAACTAGCGCAAATGCCAACAGGACAATACAGTTATTCCCATTCATAGAATAAGCAATCAATAGTACATGGCTATACTTTCCATATAGAAATATACCATCAACACAAACTACAGGCCAACAATACTTGAATGCGTACATGTATAACCCAAAGGTTTAGAAGACCCCCTTTATGATAAAAAATCTAGGCTCTGTGGATCCCTTCCATCCTTAAACTACCTTTGTTCTAAGATTTTAAATTTTCACTATGTTCAATAAAATAGGAAGCTCATAGTATGCTTTCTCCCAATTGCCATACACTATCTCTATAGCCTTTCTTTTGAAATCTCAAACTCTTGTCCTTATCACATTATACCCAAACATGATTAAAATATTTAGCTGTAGGTCTACAATCTTTATATTTACATTCTCTCTAACATTGTTGATGAAGCAATTGGCCATAAGTCTACTATCAATCTATTTGTAGTCTTATGTTACATTGGGGTTAATACAAATGTGTGGACCCTTAAGAATTGTTATGATGAATATTTTTATTAACCTTTTATATGATGCCCATAGCCTCTACTTGTACCTGTTGTCCTTCTTTATGCAATGAATGACCCATAGGTGTGGTTTTGATTCATTAATTACGTAGTTGTAATGGTAATTGATGTAATACCTTTTCACAATATCAATAAGCTCATCCTTCATGCTAAAGCATTGTCTGACAATAATCCATGTTATCTACTTGGTTGCTGTTCTTCGCCCCCGTATCCTCTTTGAATGCTACATAACTTCTGCTACCACCAATGTTCATGTATGGAACTGAATCTCTAACTAATGATGTCGTCATCCCAAACTAATTGTGGTGGGAAGGCATCCGAATCCCTTAACCAATAGTAAATTGAGGTATTGGTGGAACTTTACTCGATATATATTTTGACATGGCTGCATCATCAACAGTGTTTTCCACATCTATAACATGTTCTTCTAACTCAAATTTAGCCCCCACTTGCTCTCTCTCATCATTGCTTTCAATTCCCATGGAAATGAGCTCTTCATTGGGGTCGTAACCCGACTCATCTTATAAGATTAACCCTATCTTTGCATTAACTACTTTTTCATTGATTTCTTCATTCACACCGCCTTATCTAAGAGTAAGCTCATCCATCGAAAAAGTTTCTTGTCCATTGTATTGGGGAAGTCTTCCTTAGTTTATTGGACATGTAGTGGAGGGTTTTGGAAGAGTTAAACCGTAAAGTGTTTTGGACAGTACTCCTGCTTGGCTAATTAGAACCCCTAACATATATCTCTTGTATCTGATATTCTTTGAATGCATAAGTCATTTTAATCAAGTTTTCCACATCATCATCGTCTATTATGGTCATTAGAGTGTACGAAACACCTCCCTCATAATAAGAAGAGTATTGGTGAATAAGCTCAACTCTAAGAAAATTAACCTTGATACTCACATAGATTTGCTAGAAGAAATGATTGAAGTTCGAATTCTTTACCATCTTCAACTTTTTCATCGAGTCCCTATCATATTGCCAACCATTACTTCCATTTACTATGTTCCCTTTCGCATACATAATTATTTTCACATAATCAATCATTGTCAACCTTTTCATCCAGTAATTTCAAACTGAGTTAAGCTCATACAATTTTAGCTGGCTCATGGAACGCATGCAATTTCACTTCTCGGTAGGGCATTTCATCGTATACTATAAATGTTTTCGATGGGGCGTTTCATCACATACTGTAAATGTAAGCATCCACGTAATTCACTTCTCAATGGGGGGTTTCATCACACTTACACAATTTTACTTCTCAGTGAGGCGTTTCATCACATCCATAAATTTAAGCACCCATATAATTTTACTTCTTGGTAAGGCGCCTCATTACATACTATAATTGTAAATGCAAGCACAAGCATGCTTCACCAATATACAAGTAAAATCATTTATAACTTACGAGTGGCATCTCTAATTTCTTACATTACCACTATAATTTATATAACTACATACTAGTATATGAATAAATATACTAACATAATTTGCATATTTAAAAATAAAAGTATTAAAAAATATATTATCTAACTACAATTCACATGGATAATATAAATATTACGATATTAATAATATAATTTGCATATTAAAAAAAATGCAGAATAAAAAAGATGGATGAGTATTATTTATAGATCGGTTGAGAAAAATGGGGTTATGCTATCGCCTAAAGAGTTGAAATTAGAGAGTTTGAGAGATTCTCAAAAGTAGTAGATGCAAGAGTGAATAAGGCTTGCTAAAATTTGAGTTTTTATATTGAGGTACTAAAGGCACATAGCTTATTTGTGTCTTTATTATAACAAGCAAGGCGTAAGCAAGTCATGCGCCTTCTTCATTAATGGAAGGTGAAAACAAAATATGCACCTTCCTTATAAAACATTTTGGTATTGAAGGCACATACCTTTAATACAAAAATGTGGCATATAGTAAAGGCATACGCTACGCGCTCGCCTTCATTACACCACTACCGTAATATTTTTCACTATTACCCCATTTTCATCTTTTTTTTTTTAATAGTACCCTATAGAGATGCAAAACTCCAAGAAGATATCCCCTAAATAACTCCTTTCATTTCCATAAGCACCCGCCCCCTCCTTTTTGCTTTTCACAATTTGTATTTATTTATTTTCTAAAATGCCCTAATCTAATCTCACCTTGTCCTATTCCTTTTTCCTAACATAAGAGGCATATAAAGCTCTCTTCTTCTCTCTCCCTTCCTTGCTTTGTTCATCCCTCTTACTGTCCTTTCTCTACCTTTATGCATGCGTATGTGTATGAAACTTGAATTGATATTAGCTTCCAACCTTTCCTTTCATGGCCATGGGTACGTATAGAGTTCTAGTATGGGGTTTGTGCTCAAATTAGACCCATTTGGTGAGATTAGTTAATTACAATTTGACTAAATAATAGTAAGAGTTTAGCAGCAATATTTTGGTAAAGAGAAATTACTAAAGCATTGTAACTTATCCATATTTAGTGGAGTAAAAGACATCTTATTATTTTGCTTCCAATTTGAATTTTAACAAAAGTTTAGCCATATTCATAACATTATAATACTCATTGAAATTAGTGAATAGATTCCATGATCCATGTTATCCTTATAGCCTTGCGTCTCAACAATATATATATATATATATATGTGTGTGTATCTATGCTTATACATATAATTGTTGGAAATATGGAAATAAGTTGAAGCATGCAACCTAAAATTTGCTCATAAAATTTCTAATTTACCTTCACCCACTATGCGAATGAAGCGAAAGTTGAAAAGATGTGAACTCTGGCTATAATTTTAGGAAAAAAAAATCCAAATAAATAAATAAATGAATAAAAATAAATGGATTTACATGTTATAATCTTAATATGATATAAGTGTTCCATACCAATATTTATAAATGTACCTAACCATCATTTTAGAAAATTAGTTATCAAATTGAATATGTATTTTTCGAGTTTTGCTTGTTATGATGGCTATTTAAAAAATAATAATAAATAATAACATAAAATAAAATAAAAATACAAGGGGACAAGAAATTTTCCTTTAAAAGAGGAAATCCATTTTGCCATTACCGCGATTATTTCATTATAACATGAAAAAGAAAATTATGATCTAATTATAATGTAATAGTATGCCAATACAATATTGATGAATGATATTATCTAACATTATATTTGCAAATTTTGAATTGATTGGTATATTAAAGATAATACCTTATATTTCCCATGACATTGAATTTAAAATGAAAAAGTTAGAAACAATTTAATATTTAGATGAAATTGGAAAATTTAAGTATGATAATTAGTTAATTAAGTAGTTTGGTATTACTCATTAAGTTTTTATTGTTATTCCACTCATCAGGTGACACTGTAAGGGGGGCGAGTTACCTGTTGATTATTACAACTAGTAGCAATTATGGTTAAGTGAGTATTCTTGATGGCTCTATACTTATTTTATACTTGTAGTTAGTGCACCTAAATTTTACATAATAATAAATTGATGATTAAGGTTTCGGATATGCATGTGGCTAAACATTGCTTGTTTATTATGCAAAATGTTGTTAAATCTGGAAATTGAAGAATTGGTTATATGATTGATTGTTGCATAATTTAGATATTTTGCTGATATTACTTGATCGCCTAATAATTTAATTTAATTTAATTTAATTATATTAGGCTTATATTAAATTAAATGGATCATGCATAAGCTATGCATTGCATTATTTATTTCAATCGTCATCTTACACGGAGATAAAGAGAGGCAATGTAGAGGTTATTTTTATATATTGAATTAAAGTGTTTTATTACAGTATATTTGTATAATATGATCTTATCCTGACTCATGAGATTTATTAGATGTTAGAGACGTAAACTGCTTGACTACAATTGAGTCTAGAGGATTTTGCTGTAGAGTATGAGTGTGGACTGTGAAGGCCACCTTACCACTAGAGTTAAGAATTTGTATACTACTGGATTCATAGAAATGGAATTATATTTTGAGAAGTATGGAATTTTCATATATGGTTAAAAAAAACTTAAGTGCTAGAACTTGATTATGATTGGTGTTGATGAATCTTCAACTCTTATTTCAAAAGGCCTTAAATCCAAAGTTGTATATAGCACCTAGTCAACTGCACACATTGTTGGGTATAATACTTGTTCATGAATTCATATAATTATCTAATTAATTATTTGATAACTTACTTATCGGTATAATATGAAGGATATCTTACTAAACTTGTATAGCTTACTCCCCAATAGTTATCTTTTGTAGGATGATTGATAGCAGAGAATGGGATAGGAGTTAAGGGCGGAGTACGACTATTGAATGGTATAATGAAAAGTTAGATTTAGGAAAGGATTATATAGTAAGTTTAGAATATTCTATATAAGAAATAATCTCTTGGTTAAGTTTTAGCATCTTTAGTAAGTTATAGAAATTTTAAGGAATGCATACTTGATCTTATTATTTGGTAAAGGATATCGATTCTCTTAGGTTCTAATGGACCATAAAATATTATGTATCAATAATTATTTATATTTTACTCTAAGTGAATAAATTCAAAACTGGGAGCTCTAGTGATGAACTAATTAATTAGTCTTGTGATTTCTAACTTACAAAACAATTTTGTTATCATAAGTGTACACATGAGCTCTTGCCACTGTAATTCATATAGTGTATGTATAATTGGTAATTCATATAAATATCAATAAAATTTAACTTGTGAAAGTGTAATTGGTGATTTTTTAAAAATTAAGTGCCTTTATTATTACGTATATAAATATCATTTATACTTGACTATTACTCATTAATCAATATAGCATATTAATATCATTTAATCTTTTTTTTAAGCTTAGGAACATGTGTTGGAATAGGATAAAATTGAAGACCATCATATTGTTGCCGTCATTGAGCTCTTGCCACTGTAATTTTCTTCAACTAAATGCAAATGTCTCATCTACTGTTAGCTTCCCGTTTAATTCTAAAGCTCCTATTCGATATAGGAGCTCACGGATGCATTTTTTCTTTTCTCTAGGGTGTGATATCCAATGGAAAAATAAACAGCCCATGTCGCCGCTCACGTGTATTGTCAAACGGACATGGAGAGTAGGCCCTTCATTTATCTCAATATTATGCTTTATCTTTCTCTTGATCTAGAATGTGAATTGAAAAACTCTCGGGCTTGGAGTACCCTGTTTAGCTTCTTGTTCTCAATGACATAATGAGAAGAACTCATTGCTAAAAAAATAAAAATAAATAAATAAACTAAAAGAGAAGAACTTATTGCTCCTAATTTGTTAACTAAGAAACATAAGAAATCAATTCATCTTTTTAAAGTAAAATTGAAAGGGCGTGATCATACAAGCCTTTTAAGCATTCTTTTTTTTTTCCCCCCTTTTCCAAACCATCCAAACAATTAATATAAGAACTCACATTTCATGAATTTTAACTTATATCTCACGTTCAAACTCGATGAAATGTATGAATTTTTCTATTTAAGCAGGGGTAAATTCGTTATTTTATACATTTATTAAGGGGTTAATCTATTGGAGGGAAACTCTATCAGGTTGTATGCGTATTACGGGATGTCTATACAGGTAGTTGCGATAAGACAGATGCACTAATGACTAGTGTCCAATAACTGCAAAACTACATGTTATTGTCGGCTTAAAGACAACACTCCTGTGCAATTTAATGTAATTTTACTGTGCAAGTTGATTAAAAATGATAAATTGCACATTTAATAGATTAAGTGCATTAAACTTTAGAATAGAATCTAAATTAGGGGTCAAATGGCTCACATGTTATTTATATCTTTATTTTCGCTTTTTGTAGGTTATTTTTATATGTAACTTTTCATATTTATAATAGGAAAAATACATGAAATCGCGAATTTATACACAATTTGCTTTAAGTACAAAAATATACAGAAAAACTAAACCCTCTTTTTCCCCATGCTATTGACATCTTCAGCCCAACAATTGAGAAGAAATGACACAAAGCATATGCATATCCGGTAACTTCACATCATGATTTTGAAAGAATGAAAACCACCCCACACAAAAATGAAATGGTGACTTATGCTAATATGCTTCACGTCCAGGCATACACTTCACTTTCATATGGACCAAGTTTTAAGAATCGATTATGTTGTGGGTCCAATAATCTCTCCGAGCCCACTAGCTATTTGATGTGCAAGGAAAAAGGGTCCGCTCGCACTCCAGGGAGAATCATAGAAGGCAAACAACCACCCAGCTATTTATTTGGACCGGCATGATACCCAAGGTACCTTCTTCCTATTTTTCTTTTGGAGCCATATTATAGTTCTGAAATCTCATCAATAGATAGTGGAAATATATTGGAAAAAAAAAAAACCAAAAAATAGCTATTTGCCTATTCCTTTACTTCTATAGAGGAATTGTAATTTTTCATTTTGTAACACCAATAATTCCGTAAAATAGTTATTCTATCAACTAAACAGATGAATAATTTATTAAAAAAAAATAGCTACTCTATTTCACCCTTGTACGAGAGGTTTTGTGGTGAATCATGATTCGGATATTAAACATAAGGGATATGCATTATAGTTTTATTTAGGTTAGAAACTAAAAGGGATTAGTTAACTAATCACTTTATCTAGAGACAGAAAGGATCCATTGGTAATCTTGAGTAATTTTTCCTTGTAAGAAAAAGAATTTTTACCTACTTCATGATTGTCTGATAAGTAAACCGGTTAATGATTCAACATTTGCATTAGAGGATAGACTAGTTGCATAATTGCAACACCAACTCTAACATTCCAACTTTTTAGTTTTTAATCATATTATTTTGATGCGTTAGTTATCCCATTCAAGAATAGTTTAGTTTTAATTTTTTGAAATTTAAAACTAAATCTTTCTATTGACTTTATCTATCTATAAATAAGACTAATATAGTTGAGAGCTAGTTCATCATTCTCCACATAATACAACCTTAACTCACCAATTGCTTGAGTGATCCAATACATTATCAGTAAATTCTCGCCTATAAATTGATTTTATAAACCATGTAGCCACAATGATTTAATTCTTAGCCGTTAGAAATTTTTTCATTAGAGATGATCTATTATACAAATTACAATTTTGAAGTTAATATACATAAACATACGTTAAACAGATTTCAATGGGTTGGATGCATAAGCTCATATAAGACCCGCATTATGTGGTATCATAGGCGATTAATGTTACAAACAAGTTCATGTAAACATGACTAAAATCAAATTTACTCTAAATTTTATCTTGGCATGTTTTCATTAGTGGACCTTACTAGGAACTATTTGTAGAAATGTAAATTGTTACTGTAAAAAGTAAATTATAATCTTCAAAAAAATATAATAGAGAAGATATAAAAAATCAACCAAATAAAGCTCTCATACACACTAGAACTAGAAAATGATAGAATAAAGAACGGGTGATAGTTTTGGCCCAAAAAAAAAAAAAAAGGAATGGGTGATAGTTTGTGATAATATCTAGAACAAAGGAAAAAAAGAAAAGAAAAAAAGTAGGTAACTATTAAATATCTATCTTTTAAGATAACGTGGTCATATTGATATCTAAATAATATTCTCAATCAAAATTACAAAGGAAAAAGCTATCACATTTCTTCACTCCATATGCAATTATGAGAGCGAAATCGACCAATAAAAGCTAATGTTTGAGCTCAGGTTATGTGTTTTCCAACCAAGACATTACCTTGAATTATGCATGCTCATTGTACATTTGTGGTGGTCACGAATTTTTTTACACATTGTAAATATAGGCTTAATCTCACATTTCTCGAAGTGTACTAACACATTTTCATAACAAAATAAGCAAACAACCCATATTGGCCACGCTAATATGGTTTATTTTGATATATTATTTTTGTTTTTGAAACATATTAACGCACTATGAGAAATGTGAGGTCAAGCCTATAATTATAAGTTGGAAAAAAAAAAAAATCCATAACTACAAAGAGACCATATTATACTACCGAGTTTGAAGATCAGCTGTAGTTGGCTTATTTCACTCTTGAGTAGATATGCATGGAGTTAGGAGAGGGGATAGCTTTTCAATTTTCTGTTTTTGACTAAGAAGATAACTAACATGTCAATATGACGCATATTATGTTAGAGGATATGTCATGCCATAAACCTAAAGGGCGTGCTAGTCGCCATATTGTCATACCATAGTTTAAGTATGCAACGGTTGCTCGTAGCTGTTGACCTTCAAGTCCATAACCACCTCTATTGCATACCTAGAAGGAGGAAGAACACATTCCTAAATTTGGTAAGTAAACTCCTAGAAGTAATGAGTTGCATACCATACACATATTTCGCATATCAAAATTTACATGCACGTCTAATACTAGTGTAGCAATAATATATTATTATCTTATTTAGGTGTAACAAATAATATATTCTTAGTGTCTCAAGATTTGAAGTTGTTTGGAATTATTGGCAAACATTTATATGTAGACACATAACTTAACCATGGTGTAAGTCTCCTTATCAATGAAGAACCAAATTCACTAGTTGTCTCATCCTAGGTTTATCACTAGATCAAACATTGATATGACTTGTCCGCTACAACCGTCCACAGTGCTGTCCCATACCATCATTATTCACTGGCCCAATTACCGCTTACTTTAGAAGATCGACCCCTATCACAATAATTGGCTAGTCAACAATTTGTCTAGAGTATGTTGCCAAATTAGCTCCTAAAGTAAACATCACATTATTTGGATTGTCGCCCTTATGAGATGGTTATAGCTACTAATTCGTAATTATCACTTCTAAAATCAGTGCCTAAACTAAACATCACATCACCCTTGATTACTTGTTTTATTATGTATGGATTATTACCCCATTATTGAAGGGAGCAATGTGATTGCCACTTGAAAGATATATAGAAAGTTTATTCACTTTGATCATGGTGATTGAGAAGGCTAATAAGTACACTTGACAAACAACGTTTTCATTACAAGATGCTTTTACAGTTCTTAGCAACATCATAAATCCCTCAAGCCAAGTATTAAAATTAAAAATTACTTAATCATAAAATATAGATAACTCCTAATTTATTTTTTATTTTTAATTTTCAATATTAAGATATTCTTAATGCTTTCTTTTGTTGTAAAATAAAAACCTTTTTTCCCAAATGCCAAAATGGTCATGTGGAAGTGAAAAAGCACCTATTTGATTATTTTTGAGTCACAACGTTCAGTTTGAAAGAAGAATATTTCCACTACCTGAAGAGTGTGATCGTTCAACTATTTGAAAAGAAATATTTCACCATAATGAGTTGAATTTTTGGGTCGTTCATACGACTTATATGTTATGATTCTAAGCATATAGATAAATCTATTTAAGTTTATGGTTACTTTATATCAAAAACCATTGTGTGGACTTTCATTTCAATAACTTTTCATTTGAATAATGAATAATCTATTTTTAGATGAAGACTTTCCATTAGTGTTGGAAGTTTGCTTGCAAGTGATAATATAACAGAATTTAAAGTTTATTGTATAACTCTACAATCGTTTATGATCAAAATTGAGTTCCAACTAATTTTACATGCATATTAGACATTTTCATGCTTGCTAATGATAAAGTGACAAAACATGCTTCAAAGCATTTTAAACATGAAAAAGCATATAATATTTCATATTATGTACCAATTATATATATCATATATGGCTGAATAAGTTGTAAAAAAATAATCAAGGAATACCTCTCCCGAAGTTGTGGAGATGTGCTATCTCAATTGCATGCGACCCTGCAAAGCCAAAATTGCAACTCCATCTTATTGAGAAAGAAGAATAAAATTGCAACTCTGTAGATCTTTGAAACCCAGAATCAAAACTAAAGAATTGAGTAAATATTATCGAACTCTAATCAAGTGACCTTGGGATACTTTTCGAAGGTTTAAAGAAAACTTTTCGTATAACCTACTCAATGAAAAAAGGAGCTTATGGAATAGTATGTTCGTATCTTTTTTTTCTTTTGTTCTTTTTCTTTTTTATTTGGCCAGGTTCATGTCCTATTTCAGAGCTGTTTATATACAGCCTTTCATCGGCAACGAAGAGCATTAAAAACAGATTTCCGATCAACCAGCAAGGATAATATCATATATCCCATAATTTTCTCTCATTATGAGAAGAATTCTTTTGTTGAAATTCATACAGTTATTTTCGGCCGAAGATTTAACAAAATCTGAACTTGGAAAAGTTTTAAGTTCAGCAAGATTTCACCATGAAATCAGTTTTCTTCACCAAGTTATTTGGGAATCTTAACAAAAACGAAGTCAATATCCTCTAAATTTATGTGCATGAGTAAATAATACACAACAAATACCATAACTAGATGTTCTGATCACATTGCCTAATCTTAGACGTTTTCAAATTAGGCCAGGCAGCTAGGGCCTAAAATTAAGTCAAAAGGCTCACGTGGCTTTATGATAGTTTTGGTTTCAAATTCTCAGAGCTTATACCAATATGATACGGTCATAAAGTATGAAGCAACATTATATATAATCAGCGAAGGCTTATAGATTGTATATCATATAGTAAGCATTCCAAGGTCTTATAAAAAATTTTTAGTAGACATAACTATATGTAATAAGATTAATCATGTATTAGGTCTTCATCTTATAAGGGGTAGTCTACAGGACCTTAAAACATTAAAAACATATATGATTGAGTAGTTTTTAATGTTGGTGTTAACAACCATATGATAGGTATTGATTCCAAATTTTTAGAATTTGATCTCATAAGATATAATATATAATATGATCATTTTACTTACCTTAGAACTTGCCTTAAACTTATACCCTATATACTATAATTCTTGGGATTCATGACATATATAGTTTGTTAATATATATAAGATACACTATCTGACTTTTGTAAAATATTCTTAATAAAATGCAAGATTAGTTTTATAACTCATTGATTCATATAGTCTACAAATATATCCTCATAAATGGAAACAACAATTGATTGATAAAATTTGAGGTTCAATCCATTTTCAGTCAATTTTAGACTTAAACTATCAAGATGGTGAACTCATGAAAAATTAGTTCATATTTCAAATTAAAAACCTAAGAGTTGGATTGAAAATGGATATAGGGTTAAAGAGTTAGCTTTAATAGCAAAGAAAGATGAAAGCTATCAACCTAATCCTAAAGCTAGGTTGACTTAAGCTATTATAGAAGATCATGAGTAGTTGATTATCATGGGGTAAAAATAAATAAATAAATAAATAAACCTAACCTAAAACTAAGCCTAGGAAGTATAATCTATGGTATATGAGTATCTAATTGATGTTATATTATATAATACACATTAATTTATAGATAATGAAAGTTAAGTGGAGTTCAAGTATGTAGATTATTGCCCATGTGTTGTATGTGCATGTAAGATCAAATTTTACTATATACATTATTTATTATGTGATGTATTTGCTATGAACTAAAATTTTGGTACAATGGATGTGATTGCTTATAAGATCTTAGAACCTTTGAGTTCATTCTGTTGTAGTCTTAGAACTTATGGATTCATTTATTATTCCAAGAGGTCTTCAAATTTCTAGATTCAATGTTATAATTAAGATCTTGAAATCTTCTAATTTAGTGCTATGTGGTCATGGGATCTATAGATCCTATTGGATGAGGAACTAGTTTTGAGAGAAGTATTTTTATAGATTGTGGTTTATGTGAAAAGTTGACAATTTTATGCACAATTGATGTCTAGTGATTAACATGCTTGTTGCATTAGCATATCTATTTAGGCTTATGTGCAATATGGCATTTATGTATATGTAGGGAATATCTTCGTACTAAGTTTTATACTCATCTAGTTGGGATTCAAATTTCATGTACACATATAAGGATCCATGGAAGTTTATATTAGATCCTTTATGGGGTTAGGATTGTAATAATCTAAGCCATGCCCATGGAAAGTTATAAGCTTAATTTGAACATTGGATATCATAGAGTGGTAACAAAGTTCTCGTTTTGAAATTTTCTTAGAATTTGATATATTTAGCTTTTCTCTTAAGATGTATAATTAGATAGAGGTAATGACTTATGGACAACTATTGACTTGAGAAATTGTGTAGATTTTATGAACATAAAGCTTACTTGTAGTATTTAGTTAGTTTTCGAGTGCAACATGCTCTTATTGCTATATGAATAGATTTAATTTTTGAAATAGGGTTGTCGAGAGCCTACAAAACAAAGCCCAAATCTGTCTAACACTAAAAGAAAAATGATAAATGATACGATCTGACGTGGATGAACATACGAAGTCTAATATCATAGGAACTAAGGAGATAGGTCTAAGCCTCAAGATTGTTCGAAGGATAAATGATAGTTGAAGGTTAAGTAGGGGTCCTTGTGCACTTATGGTAGATATGATGTGCAAACACCTCACATGAGCTTTGGTCATACTTGATATTATGCATAAGTATGGTCAAAGGTTACTTGCCACTAGTCTATGCTTAGTAAGCTAGATAAGAGTAGTTAAAAGTAAGCAGAAAACACTTAACTCACGAAAGTATGTCTGAATATCACAAAAAATGTATTGACTGTTGCAACTATTACAATACATAAGTATTTATATGACCCAATTAAGGTAAGTCCTAAGTTAGTGTAAATTACAAAAAGGATTTCTACTAGTAAAGGAAAAGGAATAATTTACAAGGGTAATGTTGTAAACAAGCATATAGAATATCCAGTGATAGAAAAGGATGATACAAATGTCAGGAAAGATAGGGTGCGTATCAGTTGTCCGTTCGGTGGTCCTAATGACACTACTAGCCGAGTAAAGCAAGTTTTAAACATTTTAGGTTAGGGTTGACAATTCAATAGCCCGAATGTTTGGGGTTGGGAAAGGGTTGGTTCAAAAGGTAGCTTATTGTCGAATCGACCTTGGGTGGTCGACTCTAGGATAGGGTCAATTTGACCTTGGTACGCATCAGGTTGGTAATATATTGGTTCGATACTTAGCCTTGGACAGTTATGTTGGGGAGGGGTTGGCTCGGCACATAGGTTGGTCACTTTGGTAGCTTCTTGCATGATGTGGAGGGCAAAGTAACTTAGTAGGTTAGATTGGGGAATGCACTACTCTTCCGAATTCAACTCTCCTCAAATAGCTTAGTAAACCATATGAGCAATTCCTCCAACTCCGGAGCGCGTAATTGGTCCATGATCCTTATCATCTCCTCCAAACTGTTTGAGATTTGGGATCAAATCTAGCTATTTCCATGTTGCTCGTCTTTAGGAGTATGTAGGTGGAGGTCGGCAATATTGAAGGAGTTTGAGACCCCATACTCTTCTAGTAGTTCAATCCTGTAGGCATTAAAATTGATCTTTTCAAGCACTTTGAATAGTTCTTTAACCTTGGGAGATAACTTACTCTTCCTTAAGTGTGGAAACCATTCCTTACTAAAGTGGATCCAAACTAACTCGCTTGGCTAAAATTCACTATTCTTTCATCCTTGGCCTTGTCTCCTAAGCTTAGTAACAGCTTGGCTCAATTGTTTTACAATCTTTTGGTGGATGGCTTTGACTCTTTCTTTAGCTGGCTAGTCATCATTTAGGCTTGGAAGAGGTCTTTGGTCCATTGGGAGCTAGGGGTTGAACTTATAGGTGACCTCAAATGGTGACATGTTTGTTACGCTATGGGCGGTCCTATTATAGGTGAACTTTATGATTGGCAAGCATAGATCCTAATCACTTATGTTCTGACTAACGGCAACCCGAAGTAAAGTTCCCACAATCCTATTGATAACCTCGGTCTGCTTGTCCATTTGTCGATGATAGGACATGCTGTATAATAGCTTGTTCCCATTCGTCTCAATAATGTTCTATAGAAGTGGCTCATGAACTTTAGGTCTCGGTTTGAAACAATGGGCTTAGATACTTCATAAAGTTTGACTATTTCTTACAAGAAAAGAAAAGAGATAGTTGAAGCTCCATTAGTTTTAGAGTAAGGCACGAAGTGTGCCATTTTACTGAATCGATCCACGACTACCATGATAAAGTCCTTCTTTTAGGACATCTTTAGCAACCTTAACATAAAGTCCACACTCAGCTTAGACCATGGTTTGGTCAGGATAGGTAACGGTAAATAATGTCCTTACTTGGCTCGACTCTTTGCTTTTCTACAAGTGGTACACCTTTCCAAAATAGATTAGACATCCCTCTTTATTTTTTGCCAAAAGAATCTTCAGGATAATATCTCATAAGTTCGATGCTAGCTAAAGTGTCCAAAAAATCCTCCCCTATGTACCTTATGTACTAACAGCTCTCTCATGGAATAGGTTGGGATACATAGTTTTCTCTTCCTAAATAAGTATCCATCCTCCTTGTAATAGTCATCAAGTATTCGGCCTTCCTCACACCTGGCATAGATAAGACCAAAATATGGATTCTTAACATATAAATCTTTTATTATTGAAAAGCCAAGCAACCTAGTCTACAGTTTAATTAGGAGGGAATGTCGTCTTGATAAGGTGTCGACCACTACATTGTTCTTTCCATTCCTGTACTTCACAATATATGAAAATCCTTCCATGACCTCAATCCAATTGGCTTATCTTCGAGATAACTTAGGTTAGCTCTTCAAATATCTCAAAGATTCATGATCAATGTAGATCACAAACTTTTAGACAATAGATAGTGCTGCGATATAGTTAGGGCTTGTATCAAGGAGTAAAACTCCTCATCATAGACATAATAATTGAGTGTAGCTCCTTTAAGCTTTTCACCGAAGTAAGTAATAGGCTGGCTTTCTTACATCAGCATAGCACTTATGCCCAATCTAGATGCATCATACTCTACTTCAAATATTTTGTTAAAGCTCACCAGAGCTAAGATAAGCACTATAGTAAGCTTTTCCTTTACCTCTTCAAAATTCCCCTGTTCCTTTTCTCTTCATTTGAATACAACATTCTTCTTTGATAGTTTGGTCAGTAGGGCTACTATCGCATTGAAATTCCTTATAAATATGCAATAGAATGATATCAAGCCATAGAAGTTTCTCACGTCAGCCAAAGTTATTGATATAGGCCATTCGATGATTGCCGTTATCTTTTCATCATCGAATCGTATTCCACCACTACTTACAACAAACCTTAAGAAGATTACTTCAGGTAAGCAAAAGTCACACTTTTTCATATTGGCATAGAGCCTTTCAACTTGGAGTTTTGTAAAGATTTCTCAGAAATGCTCTTGGTGAGTCTCTAGGTCAAGGCTATACACTAGGATGTTGTTGAAGTAAACCACCACAAATTTCCCTATTAGTTCTTAGAGCACATGATTCATTAGTCACATAAATGTGCTTGGTGCATTTGATAGTCCAAACGGCATCATAAGCCATTCATACAATTCATGGTAGGTCTTAAATATTGTTTTCCACTCATCGCCTTCCTGCATTTAGATCCAATGGTATCTAGATTTGAGGTCAATCTTAGAGAATAACCTAGTTCCATTCAGCTTGTCTAGCATATCATCAAGCCTTGGTATGAGATACTTATATCTAATGGTAATGCAATTGGTTGCTTGGCTATCTATATACATCCTCCATGGCCTATCTTTCTTTAATACTAATAGGGCTAGCATAACACAGGGGTTAAGGGATTCTTGTACATACCCTTTCTTCATTGACACATCTTCCTATCTCTACAACTTGATAGCTTATTCAGGGTTTAGCCTAAAAGCAAGTTTATTTGACAGTGTGGCTCCTGACTGCAAGTTAATTGCGTGTTCAACACCTTAGATGGGAGGTAGACCTTTTGGTAGCTCACCTGGGAATAGGTTAGTAAATTTATCTAATAAGGTTTTCACCTTGGTAGGTAGCATCCCCTCCTCGAATCTCCTCATCTCCAATAACCTTTTGACTGGACAATAAGTCGACTCTTCGAGCTCCATCTCTTTCTTCAGTTTAGCTTAAGTCATCACCAAGGCTTCTTTCTTTAGGACTCAGCTTAATTAGGCCTGCATGATTTTAACTTGTACGATAATCATAAGGCTCAACTTCATCATCCTACCCTCGTGCTCCAAGGAACATGTATTCTTCCTTCCATCATATATCATTATTCAATCAAACATCCATGGTCGTCCAAGCAAAATATGGGATGCACTCATAGCCAACGCATCATGGAGTACTTCATCTCAATAATTTCCAATACAGATCAACATAGTCACTTACTTATTTACTTGCAAGGCTCCCTTGTCATCGAGTCAATGTAGCTTATTAGGTTTGGGATGAAGCTTGGTTGGTAACTTTAGTTGTTGGACCATGAAAGTAGAGGTTACATTGGTGCAACTTCGACTATTAACAATTAAGACATACAACAACCTATTTACCTTGCATTCAATATGGAACAGATTCTCTCTTTGTTCATCCTTGAGTATAGGATTCGCACTCATTATTCTCCTCAACAATAGGGTGGTAAGCATAAAATCACCCTGCCTACTATAAATGATTTCTTCCTCCCCAGATAACTCGGTTTGTTTGACCTCTTTTACATCTTTCACATCTTCATCAGTACTATCTATCTCGATGGTCAACACTTCCCTTAGATCACCATGGTTCTTCTGTTCGGACACTGAGCAGTCATGTATGTAAATCCTCGACACTTGAAGCACTTGATCTCACTCGTTCTCACTCATGTTTCTTCCTAAGCTTTAGCCTTTCTAAAACTTCCTTGGGATCTCCTTCTCCTTTACTTGAGTAGTTTGAGTAAGTTAGGTCTCAATAACCTTACCTAGTTCTGATCACACAAGTCTACTTGAAACAAATTGGCTATTGTTAGGTCGACTGATAGGGGTTTAGAATCTTCTTATTTGGTACCTCTTGATCCTTTGGGCAGCTTAGATAATGTCATCAAGTGATCTAATAACCACGGTTTCCAAAATAGTTGCAATATTATACTTTAACCCACTAATGAATTGAGACACAATTCGATCTTCGAGCTCAATGACTTCGTATCAAATCATTAACATAAGAAATTCCTTCATATATGCATCAACATTTAACCTTCTTTGCCTCAACTCTTGTAATCTTTTGAAAGCATCCTATAAATAGTAGCTTGAAACAAACCTCCTCCTCATGACTCTCTTCAGCTCATCTCAACTCTTAACTTCATGTTTTCCTTCTTTTCTTCATGTGACTTGCATGTTCTTCCACCATAGTGTGGCATAACTAATAAACTCTAGCACAACAAGTCGTACCTTTGCATTATAAGGTACTTCATGGCATTCAAATTGCTTCTCAATCTTATTTACTCAATCCAAGTAGTCATCGGCATCTCTACTCCTAGAGAAGCTTAGAATACACATCTTTAATTGATGTGAATCATGAGCCAAGAACAGACAGGGGCAGTCATTGAATGAGGCTAAGTTTGCAGAAAGCTTGAAAAAGGGGTGATGGGGAATGCGTGAAAGAACAATAAAGTGAATGAAGAGTAACCAAAACCTACAAATAGCTTTAGAGGATATAATACACCAGTGGAACTTTCGAGGATTCATGGTACAACTCGATGAGATGCACAAATTGGTCTAGTGAGATTATTCAACACCTAGCCTTACTTAAGGGTTAATATAAGACTGAAATGAGAGTAAACAAATAATGTTTACACAAGAAAGAATATTTAGTGTATTAATGATCAATTTGTTCCATGCGGCTACATGTACAAGGTTATTTATACTCGAGAACTTTAGGACAACTTGCTTAAAAGGGAAAAGACAAAAGGGTATTGTACTAAAGAAATAATGTATAAAAATATAAAAAGGTAAAAATGAATATTCAATAAAATAATGATTAGTATAGCAGATTCTTTACATGGTCTTGTATACGTAGCATGGATGCATTGGTGATGCTGTTGGAGGATGTAAACAAAAGATCAGATTTCTTGTCCGAGTGAGGGCAACTGATAAGTTCGGGGTCTATTGATAAGTGTAAACTACTCTACACTTTCAAGGCATGTTTAGGCATAGAATTGATTATAATTGTGATTTAACTCTTAAGTTTTAGTACTTAATTGTATAATGTATTGATTTCAGGTAAATCATAAGCAAGAGGATGAAATTTACACAAGAACAAAAACTTTTATGGCAATTACGACCATGAGGAGAAGAAAACATTGAAGTAGTACCAGGATTCACTCAATCATGGGTGTGATAATGAAGGAATGAAAAGGTCAGCCTAGATCATGCCCTTTATTACGGGCATGATTGAGAAAGTATTGATGATCCCCCTGTTAATCATAGTCGTAATTGCATAGCAAGAGGGTAATTACACCTTCAATCACGAACGAGATGAGATGTAATTAAACGTTGAGGAGTTCATAGTAGTCATTACGACCGTAATGGGTGAAAAATATTGTTTTCCAAGATTATCACTCCTTGAGTCATGGGTTTGATGAAAGGGGCATAACTAGTTTTTTCAACCTTTTCACACAAACCAGAATGTGGAAAACGTTAAGTGGTACCTTGAAGAGGTAGATTCGAATCCTTTGATGGGAAGAATCTAAATATACTATAACTTTTAGAGGGAAAGAGATTGTTTAGAACATCGATTCACAAACAAACACCTAATCATCCATATCTATATTATTGTGTTCCCATTTACAAGAGTTTTTTTTTTCTTTTTTTTTTTAAAATGTTGTATCATACATTTCCTAGAACTACTCGAAAGAGATGATAGGATTCATTGTTCATGCGTTATAAAGATTTCTACAATGAAATTCAAATGGGGTATTTCTTACTTGTCTTATGTTAATTTCCTTGTTATCTTTGCATTGCATTAATACACTTCATTATTTCATCATATATGAGTAGTAATTAGGACTTGCGGCATGAACTTAGTATGATCAAGTGCATAAATTAGTGAATTCCTAATGTTTGTTATTCCTGATGAATTAAACTTAATTAATCTAAGAACAGTGTAGTGTATAACATTGTTTTAGGCTAAATTTCAATATAATATGTCGACAGACAATTTTATTGAATAGATCTGATTCACTGGAACAATTTACTCCTGATAATAGAAATATTATTAGCAAAATTGCTACATTCATAGGGAAATAGATAAATTAACATGACATAAATGTGATCTGGGTTGGCTATTAATTCAGAAGAGATTCTAATAGGCACAATTAAGATCAAACGTAAGTAATTTTAAGAAGGATGTTTACATACCTATAATTTCTTACAGATAACAAATATTAGGATAAAAAGTGTATTGGTAATATCATACTAAGTAGGTGAGCAAGTCTATATGTTACTCATTGTAGTATTAATATTGTCTATAGTAGTTGTAGTGGATTAGTGTAGTTTAGTTAGTAACTTACATATTTTAATCTTTTCATCACTTGATAAATTTAGTTGCTAGTTAATAGGATAAATAATAAGTACTAATGTTTGAATCCTTTTCCCAATAGAGATGACCTTATACTCATCCATTCTATAAAACAATAAGTACACTTGCTTGTTGAATCGAGTTAAGAATAGAATATAGGAATTTAATTTTTAAAACTCGAAAGCTTTATTTAAAGGCAATCATCTATTTTTCGGTCTCTCAGCAAAGGTGGTGCCAAGCAATTGGACGGTTCGAACATAGCTGAGCAGATGTGCAAGGTTTGGCAGCTCTCTCAACATTTAACGACTTGACACATAACTTCCAAGAGGTTGGCAATCATATGACTCGGCATATAAAGTTGATTGATAGCTAAGATTAGCTCAGCATTAGCATGAGATGGTTAGAGTAGGAGGATTCGCCTTGTCAATCCCTCTAGTCCTTAAGCTTGACTGCGAATCAAAGGCTCGATAGCTTGATTCTTATCATATCAGGTTGAAGTTAGCAGTTTGACAATTTGAATGTTCAGGGTTAGGAAAGGGTTAGTTCAGAAGATGACTTATTGTTGGGTTAGGCTTAAGTGGTTGACTTTAAGATGGGGTTAGCTCGGCCTCGGCATGCATTAGGTTGGCAGTATATTAGTTTGATTCTTAGCCTTGGACAATTATATTGGGGAGGGGTTAGCTTAGCACACAGGTTGGTCACTTTGGAAACTTCTTATATGATGTGGAGGGTAAAGTAACTCAATAGGTTGGATTGGGGAATGCATTACTCTTCTCAATTCAACTCTCTTCGAACATCTCAACAAACCATATAAGTAAGTCCTCGAGCTCAAGAGCACATAATTAGTTCATGATCCCTATTAATAAATCTCCATAGTCTTATAAAAAAAAAGGAAAAATTACACAATAAGGGATAAATATTTGAAAGCCAATTCAAATAAGGAATAAACTATACAAAAAGTTAATTCAAGGGATCAACATTTGCATAGGTAGTTAAAATAGGGAATGTCTTAATAGAGTCGTTATAACCTCGTTTACTATAAATGACGTACCATGTTAGATTGGTATGTGTATGATGAAGTGGCTTAAAATAAAAATAAAAAAAAAAATTGAAAGCACTTAAACAATCCGACTGGGAAAATGGAAAAATATAAACCATTGAGAAATGAAATCAAAATCCAATGTACATGAGAATAACCTTAATCTACTAAAACATGAAACCCTAGACTCAAAAGGAAAGGAAAAACACCATTAGAAATTGAAACCCTAAATCTTCAAATTTACATTGGTTTAGCTCTTTCCTTAATTTAAAGCCCAGTTAAGCCCTAATTGGCACATGAGGCATAAAGAGTTGTGCATTGAACTAGTAAGTGTTCTCTTCCTTTTCTCTTTTCATTTTGCTATGTATGTTAGTTATTGGTTGATTTTTCCTCTATGCTTGTATGAGTCGCTAAAGATTTTCTGTTTTTTAATCCCAATTTGTATCAATAGTGAGTAGTGTTGTTTTATTGTTGATTGTATGTTTAGTAATTTTCTCTTTCATGTTTATTATGGTAGTGGTGCCTATTTTTTCATATTGCTTCGTGTTTCTATTTGCATTTGTATACTACTAGTTATAGAAGTTTATCCATGAAGATTATCGGAAGAAAAAAAGGTACTTAGCAAAATTTATGCTTAGTTTCTAAGTGGAATAAGTAGTAATTATTTTATACGAAGATCAAGTCTTTGTTCAAGTTATTGGTCTTGTTTATGTACCAATTATTTTAAGATTCTATAGCTTGCGTAAGGAATTGTAGAACCAATGAATTGGTAGATGAAATATGAGGAAAAAGAAGGCTAGAAAATAGCTCCACAACCCTTAAAGTAGTCTAAGCATCATCGTTTGTTGGAAACTCATCGAACAGTGGTAATTATGAGCCTCATACTTAGCGAATAGAAATCGAGCGAGTAAATTTAAGGTATTAGTAAAACTAATTTAATTAACGTAAAAACTTACATGTAGGCTCAAGACATCAGTTGAGGAGATCTCGTAAGCTCAGAATTTAAAAATACAGTTAAAATAATAAGAATTTATTATATTGTTATTATATTATTGGATAGGCGTAACATAGGTTTCGAAAATTAACAAATACTTAGAGATATATTATAGAAATAATATAATTAATAATGGACATAAAATATTGTATAAAAGACTTGTATGTATATTAGGTATAATTATTATGTAAATATAAATACCTGTAATTATCGTAAATACTCGAAATTACATATAAATCATTAAATAAATTAATAAAATTGGGAAAAAAAGATAAAAAATTTTCTTAAGTAGATAGAAATCACATTGTTTCGTGGAATGAAGTTTAGGAATGCATGGGATAAGATTTTGACCTCTTGACACCTAAGCATAGCCATGAACATTGTATTAAGGTTAGAAAAAAAAAAAAATCAAAAGCTACTCAATTGGAGAGATTAAATCACATCTTGCAATCTAGAGCAAATTTTGATAATTTTTCAGCTTAAAATAAATTTTGGAAGTGGAAAATATAGAGAGAAAATTAAGAACAAAATTTAGAAAATTTTGCCGCGAATTTGGGATTTACGTGATCTTAGAGAAGACGACTAGTTAGGGGTGAAACCAAGTGGAGGTATAAAGGAGTGGTCAGCGACAAAATGGGTCGACATACCCTCCCCTCCCCATAGTGGTTGGAGCTCGGGTTTCTGGTAAATCACTAAACTCTTCTAATTTCATCAAAAATTAGGGAAAAATAGTAAATGATCACAAAAAATTATGAAATTTTGTTTTCCTACATATTTTCACGTAAGGAATTCAAATATCTAAGCATATTTTCAAAATTTTTAGTGTACATATGAGGTCCTTAAGAAAAATGTGCTATGCACTAAATTTTAAATGAGTAATTGAAAAATCAATTGATGTAGTTTCAACGTAAAATTTTGTGATTATACTCCTATGCTGATGAAAATCATGTTGTCGGATTTTGGAGAAAAATTTATTTTCATCAAAATAGTGTGCTAGATTAGTGTTTCCAAGAAAGCTTAATAATTCTTTGTGAAAACTACAGTATGATGTATGATTATTATCCTATAGCAGCTTGAAGTGGATTAGTATGATTTAAGAAATGATGATTCTTAAGTAAAAAGTTGGTATTTGGTGAATTGGACATTTAATCTTTAAGTTACTATATAAGTGTAAATGAGTATTTAGTATATTAGGAATTGATATATATATATATATATATATAATTGAAGTTCTTAGTGGATATTTGCTAATGTTATAGAGTGCTAAAAATTCTAGAAATGTAATGTGAGCTTATATATGAGTTAAATAGTAAGTGGTGATAGTGGTTAAAGAGTTAAAAACTATATCAGAAAGAAGATCAGAATGTATATGATAAAGGCATATTTTTCATGTTTTAAAAGTGCAAATTAAGATAAAATTATTATAGATTTTATAGAAATCATTAAGAATTGGTATTTAATTATTTTCATTTGGACATTTCAAGAATTAGAGGATTCAAGAGTATAATTATAAACGATTTAGAAGAATTTTAAGTAAATAAATGAAGTTCGGATCAGTACATGCAAATTGGAATTAAAGGCTACTAACCTAATAGCCGACTTACAACTTATAAACTTGCATCAGCTGCCTTTGATGTCTACGCCGCCGGCTTTGCACTTACATTGCCAACCTTCATGAAAAAGAAACTTCATGTAAGCCAACCTTAATTTTTCATATAATTAGCTTATGTTTCATCGTTTAAAGGATTTTTAGACACACTTTTTCCTTAGACGTCAAGAGTCATAGAATAGTTTTTAGATAGGTTTTGAAGAATTCTTTAGAAGAAGTGCTTTGATCATTGAAAAGATTTTGCTTTTATTGTGGAGACCAAGATTAAAGTTGCAATTGAAGATTGTTTCTTTCCAATACAGAATTGGTGACATCTATTTCAATTATTCTTATGCAATTTTATGAATTACTTATATTTTCAATTATGAATTTCCTTACAATTTCAATTAATATTTGTGTTTTTGTTTTCAAACTCATGGCTAACTAAAATTATTTGTGGAAATTGATGAAACCCTAGATAGTTAAGATGATGATTGTGTTTATGTTATAGGATTAAGAGATATATAAATGATTTATGATTGTAATTTCTATGATTTCGATTATAATTGTTCAATTGATTATAATTGTTAGAAACCCAAATGATACGAGAGTTGATATAGGGTTTGTTAGAAGTTTTTAGTTGATTTAATTAATCAATATGGAAGCAAAGTTAATTGAATTAATTAGAAATTATCTAAATATTAATACAATGTTTGGCAATTGATTATTCACTAAGACATTAGGGATAATTGATTTAGGACATTAGAAAATCATATAGTATCGGGAGATATATGATTATAATTTAGAGTTCATTGTTAATTGGAAGATGCAGAAGCTGACTAATTAATTAGGGGTTTAAATCCTTAAGTTTTAAAATATAATAATTTCACTTGAATAACCATATAGCTATTAATCTATATGATATGATAATAATTTGATTTGCGTAATCTAAGATGGATTCTATTTTCCCATAATTCTCAATTGATTACTTAATTTTAGATTTTTCTTAGTTATTTTCTTTTCAATAGTTTTAGAGTAATAATTAGATTAATTAATTTAATTTTGATTGCCTGAATATTAATAAGAACTATTATAGGATTAGTAATTTTTTAGTCCTCAAGGGATCGAAAACCTTACTTTCTCTATATTACTTCATTCTAACCCAGTATATTTGATGGAGTATTCGCGATTTATTTATATATATATATATATATATATATAGTTTAAGCGAATTAGTACTTTAGGAGTAAATAACTTAATTACGTTAAAAATGGGCTTTGGGTCAAAAAGTAATTGATACTGGAACTTTATAGCTATACTAGAGTCAGAATATAAGTTGGGAACGTTTTAAGTATAAACCTAAATTACAGTAATGAGTTAGAACCTTAGTTAGAGCCTTAGTCAAGAAACTTACTAAAACCTATCTCAAGTTAAGTAAAAGTTAGATAAATAACTAAAGAACCCACTTATGTTAGAATGTACACCTACTTAATAAAGAAAAAAAGTTCTTACTTTATATGTGAATTTAAAACTGAAATTGTATATTACTTTTTAGGGATTATTAACGAAGATTATGAACGCAATATATAGGAGCACATGACATTACACCTAGATAAGTTAGGATCGATGTTTAATGGTATATTGAAGTATTATATTAGGATACTTGGAGGAGTAAGAATGCTTGTTTATGATTGTAGTTAGATTGTTTGTGCGTGTGCTTGAAATATTGATTGTTGATTGGGAGTTGAACTCCAAGTGCTGCTTTCTGCTTAAACATATATCATATCTTGTATATATGAACTTAGTTGGTCACTTAATAATCTGGACTAAAGTTAAGTTGACTAAATGTCTAACCTGACATTCATGATAACCTAATAGGGGTAATGATTAGGTTGTCAGACTAAATACCGATACATTTGTTAAGGATAGCAGAAATGGTCCTTTTTCCGCCCTTAGTTAAACTAGGAGAAGGAGTCGTGGCAAGGTTAAGATCAGTGGTTCGAATATTGTTTAAGGAGAAGAGTGCTCTCCATTACATAAGCTTAGATTTAGTCTGATAGTATCGCGTTGAAACTCCTCAGAATCCAAGTTAGAGTAGATGAAATTACTCTAACTTCATAATGAACCAATTAAACATTGTAAGATGCTATATCACTTATCTATTGCATTTGCATATAATTAATGATTGAACAACCTTGCTTGTTAATGTATTCTTACGACTCCATCCCTTTTTACTGAGCTAGTTAAGCTTACATCCCTATAAATTGTTTTGTAGGTGTAAAGTAATACTAGAAGATGCCCCGTTATGCTTGTCCACAAGTTAGTTTTGACGAGATGGGGAGTAAAGTGAAGGAGTTTAATGAGTGGAATGAAGCTCAAGTCTCCTTTTTTTTTTTTTTTCTTTTGTGAAAAGATTATAAGGTTTTCTTGGAAGGCTTTATAGTCTTCGTTGGCTTGTTGTTATAATTATATATGTAATGAAGTCCTCTTGTGGAGATGTATATTATTTTTTTAAAAACTTTAGACTCTTGATGTACCTAAGATAATGTAATGAACTAATCTATTTATAAATATAAGAAAATGTATTTTTGTAAAATGTTATTCTACAAGTTTTATGTAATATAGGTATCCATCTAACTACTTCAAAGTTGGTTGAGTTGTCATTTACCTTATGTAGACTATACTTATATTAGTAGCTAAGTGGTTAGTTTCTAGCCTAGGTTAGTTTACACGGCAGGACTGTTACGACTCCTCAAGTTTGGAGCGTGATAATAATCATGTCAAACATTGCTTTTGTTGTTTGTACTCAACCCTACTAACCAATTGAACAAAATGAAATTTAAGGAGGAGATTGTGCAATTGTCTATGTCATAGAGGTAAAGGGCATTGTGCTTTCTTCAAGTGGGTTGACCCACTCATGCTTGATCATGCAAAAGAGGTCATATTGGAACTTCGTCAATGGTTCAGTGACATTAAACTAACTTGCATGTACGTCTCATTAAGTGCTACTGATGATGTGGAAGACTAAAGTTCAATGGAAATTGAGCTGAATGTTGTAAAGGAATGACTAGCTTGTACAACAAAAAGTTTGAAGCTAGAGAAGAAGAAGACAATGTTCTTGACTTGCTGCTTAGCTCTTTCATAGTTGGTTCTTTAAGTAGTTGCCATTGTTTTTTTTTTTTTTTTTATGATGCTAAATAAAAGTGGCTTTTTAGTTGATTCAAGAATGCAACAACTTTGTTAGGAGCTTATATTATGCATTAGATCTAATAAGTGGCTATGGTTTAATTGTTGTGGTTATATTAGTTTGTAATAAGCAATTTGGAATACAAGAGTAAAGGAAGATCTTTTGTTTACATTGTACTACCATTAGTACAATGGTAGTACAAGAGTACTATCTCAACAATAAGAAAGCGGTTGTCAATGATCCAAAGCTAGAGGGAATTCAATCAATTATGTCAAGAGAACATAAAAAGTTGCTTCATTTGTAAAGCATACACCATACTTATTGACACTATAGTCTAATTGACTAAATTACTATCTCAACAAGATTGTGCAAACACCCTTTTAATTATCATTTTTTCATGTAGTTAGATTAAAAGGCACTTCTATATATAGAAATTCAAATTTCAAAATCCAATAGTTGCACCTTAACACAACCTTTAAGATGAAAATAAGACAACGTAATTGGAATAAAAGAAAAAATTGGCTCTTTGTCTTATGATCAATCCCATTTTACATGCCTTTTTTGCATAGCAAGGAAAATGCAAATTCTTAATAACATTGTGTAATTAAAGTGCACTATATATGTCAACTAGTATTATACAATAATCATAGAACTACTTCATCCATTATATCCACAAAGATAAACACTCCCTGTATATAACAAAATTTCATGAAATTTTGTCTTTTGCATGAAAGCAAAGAAAAGAAATGAAAGAACACCTCCCATTTTACATAACAGCACATAAGCTTATGGTAATAAAAGTGCTTCAATCTTTGGTAAAAAAATGTGAAAGTTCTTCAAAATGAAGTGCCCTACCATCAAAATGCACCTTAGAGTACATGTATGCATATACAAATACCAAAATAGAGTTCTAAAGTGGATAATTTAATCTTCTGATTTCACAACTTCAAGTTACCCGTTACAATCAATTTGAATTCGAGGATACATGAATAGTGCATTCATAATTCTTTAACTCCTTATAGGTGTTGTAGGACTTTGATTTATGGATTGATTAACCTCTTCTAATTGGTTGCTTGGTCCTTCTTATCGGTATCAAACTTGTGGTTGTTGATAGGCCAATAGTTTCTTAAGCTACAACACTAATGTTGTACCTGATTTCACCACCTATAAATACATTTTTAGTGCAAATTTTTAAGACAATGATCATGATATAATACTACTCATAGTAATAAAGATATAAACCCACAAGCACAACATATAGAGGAAGAAGTAGCGGTTGCTATTGCATTTAGAGTAGGTAGTAGGTGAACATCATGACAAGAAGGACTTAAAGAAATAATCCAATCATATACATCTAGCTTGATCATTGTAGACTTTTATAAAACTCGTCAATAGATGTTGTACTTATTCATTTGCTTACTTCAAGTTCTCTTTCATATTCAAACATCTATTATAGATTAAAAAGTTTTTTAAAAGTGATAAATCATGTTACGAATAGGAAATTATATGAAGTACCATTGCTCCAAACATGACTCTTCTATATCTTATTACTCTTGTTTCACAAATTCATCTATATATACTTATCTACTAGGTAATATAGAAGTATCTAGTTTTCCTAAGCATTGCATAGTAAAGTTCCAATTTAGCACTGTTTCCATTTACCATCCAATCTATAAGAATATCTTTAGTTCTTTAGTTTTTTATGAGATACATGTGATTGATGTGGTAGTGTGAAAGTTATAGTCTAATACTGCAAGGGGAAACGCTGTTGTATTGTTTTTACTGAAAGTGTAAGTACCTTTTTTTTTTTTCTTTCATCTGCTATGGTAAATTAAGAAAGTTATTATGTATACTATTGGTTCATTAATCCAACTTTTGTTACTATGATATTGATAAGTTAATTATTTAGTTATGTTACGTTGAGCTATATCATAAAATCACACCATACATGGAAAGAATTTTAGGTAGAAGAAGAACTTTCTTATACTACTCATAATTGGCAAGATTCAGTTTATCATACTAGTAATAATGCAACAAGATTTATCATAAGATTAGTTCCAAGTAGTGGTTGCTATCATTAAGCAAACAGTCTCTTAGGTAATAACACCAATATTAAGCTCGTTTTCACCCCCTACACAAGCATGAAACTTGATAAGTAGACTAATAACCATTAAACACAATACAAATTTCACCTAAATGAAATTCTTACATTGTGTTTCATTCAAATTAGTGAAACTTTCACTCACATCAACATTGTCACTTGTTCTCTCACCCCCAAGAAGTCCTCTCTCACTTCTCATCCTAAGTTGATAGCAAAACATCATTCATATTTTATTTTCAACATAGTATTCTTTAATGATGATGAGGCAAAAATTTGTGCTATACTTACATTAAGTAACATTCTTTGCATTTGATCATCGTAGTAAATTTCAAATCCACATTGGACCCTTTGTTCTCTTACGATTAATAGGTACTTGTTTCTATTATTTGCATTTGTTAACCTACAATGCAATTTAACCGAATTCAAGATTTGAAAAGCATAAAGCCATATGACGAATAGGATAGGAGTTTAATTAATACTTGGGTTATGGAACTTGAGTCTACTCCTTTGCATCTCCTTTTATTATGGCGCTCTCTACCAAATGTGGTATATGTTTAAACTTGATCCTTTCTTGATAGCTTACCTCTAACTATTTCATGTGCTTCTTTTCTACGCTTCACCTGTTTTCGATTATGCCTATTGCTATGGCTTGGTGATTAGGACCAACACAACCACTACTTTTCCAAAATTGCATGCCCTGAATAAGAGGCATTTTGTGTTCATAGGAAGAGAAGAATGCAGTCTTTTTGTAGAATGTATCAACGTAGGACTTAATATCCTATTTAAGATAATGGATAGTCGATACAACATATTGGTATGGTATCCCTTTGAATTGCCAAAGTCTACATATACAACTTCCATTCACATCTACTCGATAAATGTCATTGTTCTACTCGATCTCAAAACCTTTATCACCAGCAAACTTTACCTTGCAACACCTACTTTGAAATCGAGCTTCTCTAGCAGCTTTAATGCTTGTAGTGAACATTCATGGGTCTACTTGACCACTTCATCTTTTTGCCTTTGCATGTGCTTTATCACATATGACCTTATAGCCTCAAACATAGTAATGACATATTTTTCCTTAAGGACTAAGAATTTTTCCATTGAAGGCCTCATACATGTTATTCAATATTTATTTCTTAATCCTTAACCACATCACCCTCAGGGTCCTCCCTTCCCAATACCTGCTACTTAGATGCCACATCACCTTCATCAAGCCTATTATGCTCAATAAATATCTCATCGACTCCTTTATTAAGGTAGTGTATACAAAATTTAGAAGACTAGAATCATCATAGATTAGCAGATAAGATGATGCATAATAAGAGGCTTTGTAAAATATCCTGTTAACACTATTCTATTAAGCCCTACACTTATGTCTTCAACAAAATCACCATATGATATTCGGTTAATACAAACTGATATAACAGATAATGCTCTACCTATATACTTAAGCTATGGACCATTGCTAATGGAAGGCCCTCTATAGTTGATTGTAATGTAAACTTTATTCTTAGCCATCTAGTGACCTGTAAGAAAACACCAATGGTATACATTAGAATCCCTTACTAAGAATTTGGAATAATGTTTTAAAAAGTTTTAATAAAGTAAAACAGTATATTGTAAGCTTACATATGAGATTGAACTAATAAAGTAACTTTTGATAGCCATGTAATACTAAAAACAAAATCTACATATGAGATGGAAATAATAAATAATTATTTAACATATTGAATAGTTATTATATATTTAGACTCTCTTAATCTTGATTCCTACTATTTTTTTTCTCTTAGCTTCATTATGCTCTTTTACAATTTTGTTGATTTTTTTCCTCTTTTTTTTGTAATTTTTTTTAGATAAATTCCTTCTTTTTGTAATTATTACAATTTAAAGTAGAATTGAAAAATAGTGATACTTGAATTCTCACTTATTTTCATACTATCACATGTACTCTATAAGGCCAAATTCAAGGATAGTTACAAATAGGTTTCAATGGCTAATAGTACAAAATAGGTTTTCAATACCAACTATAAAATAGTATCCAATAAATTACATTAAATCAACCAAAACATGCTTTTTATTTTTCAATTTGTAAAAGGATCCACCAGTTATGACTATAATTGAATAAAAAAAAAAAAAAAGAAAAGCAAAATGTCAAAGAACAACAAAAAACATTCATAAAAGGAAAAAGACGTCTTAATCTTAACTAACAACTTTAAAATCCTTCTTCTAAGACCAATAGGAAAAGAAAAATACAAAAGTAGACAATTTCTCAAAAAAATCACTTAGTAGTCAACATTTCACAATGGACACAATAGCTATATGCTTTGACTATTCCTACAGAACAATAAACCAACAAGTGAAAAAATAAAAAAGAGAACCGGTAGAAACAAATACTTACCAACGCAACCCTCATCGATATTAATGCATGAATTAGAGTTTCGGTAGGATTTTGATTAGGGCTTCAATAGGATCTCAATTAGGGTTTCGTAGGTTAAGGTTTTAATAATGTGATGGTTAGGAGAATTTGATAGAGAGGATTTACCTTTGATTTCCGTTTTTAATTTCATGGTCATGTTCACATGATGGGTTATGTTTTCTGCTTTTAATTTTGATGGAATTTTTTTTTTAAACTTTCCGATTTGGGTTACATGCTAAAAATGTCCAAATTTTTTATTTTAATCCATGTCATTGTACACATGTCCATCTAACATCATATGTAATCAGTAATACACAAAGTTATAATGATTCTATTACGATATCCTCTATTTTAATCATATAGAAATATTGATCTCTTGAATGAATTTTTTAAAATATCTATCTCTTATTTGGATTGATCTTTAAATATTTTATCCCTTACAGTATAATTTTCCCTATAAGAAGACTCTTCATCCTTGTCAAGAAATCATCAATCTTATTTAACCTTATTTGCTTATAAGTGATTAGGTCATCTGTTTCACTTTTACTTGTCTTGCCTTAAAATCTAAGAAGTTGCATAAGCTTACATAGAAAATCAATAAAAGTTTAAGGTTTACTTTATTTTATTTCTTTTTGCCAACAGTTTAAGGTATAATTTTGAACTTTACCCAACCCTAAAGATACGCCACAAAGGCATAATAAATGTTCAGAAATTAAAAAATGAAAGGCTCGTGTCAATTGAAATTGCCAAAATCGTTGTAGTTTATTATACGTTTGAATCCCTTCTTTCCTTAAGTTAAGGACTACTAGCTTTGTTGATTATCCATGTTAAATGTTCAATATGTGAATAAAAATAAAATGGAAAAGACGGGTGTTGCTCTTTATGTGAAAGTCCAAAGAAATTATTAAAATGAGTCGTCATTTATTAACTTGAAAAGATATTATAGTATGAATTTAAAAGAAAACAAAAATTCATAACGGTGGAGATTATTTGAATTGTCTAATAATTTAAATTGAAGATTTCTTTTTTAATTCACCAATAACTTCCCCTTTTCTTTCCCCAGCTATTCGATCGAGTCAGTGGGCTGATTTTTCAAGATGGCGTGTCCCTTGAGTGGGCAACATAGACCCAATAATAAAAGTTCCCTTTCACATCATCGCACGTACTCCACATTTATCAACCACAATCCTCCCATCCTTTTTCATCAGGAGCATAAAGGGAAACTTGTAATAAAATATATATATATATGTTAAAGATTAGGGGAAAAAAGGTGAAATTTTCAACCCTGATCTTACATTGGAAAAGGGCGTCTAATAACATAAAAAGGGAAAAAATGTTTATTTATTTGTTCTCTTATCAAGTATTCCGAATATATTCATTGATAATTTCTTCCAAACTTGAGTGCTAGAATCTGTTTTCATTAGACGATTGATATTACCCTTCCCCCCCTTTTTTTTTCAGCTAATATAACCTATTTTTACGTAAGAGATCTATCCTTTCATTTTTTTTTTTATTCTTACTCTCTAGATTCCATTTTTCTTTTTAATTATTTGATTTGCATTACAAGTGCTTCTATTTGAAATAGTATTATTAGATTTGAGTTGACTCGTCTGGTTCAATCTAATTCAATTTGATCTTTTCATAAAATTGGTTTAAATCATCTGTTTGACCTTTATTAATAATGATTTCGGTTTAATTCAATTGACCAAATTAGTCCAAACCTAATTCACATATGATTTCTCTTGTATTTTATAGAAAATATACTAATTTACTAAAAAAAATAAATATAGATAAAGAAAAAATAGAAAACAAACCATAAAAAACTTTTTACTTTTAATTTTTATGCATATAAATAATTTTTATTACGTTATAAATAAATACAAATTAAATTATAATAATTTTACTATCCTCAGTTCAATTCCATTTCGACCCCTCTTTGACTTCTCAACTCTTAACTTTCTTATTCTGGGGTCAATTTCGGTTTTGATTTCACAACACGAATTTTAATATGGCTCAAGGAATGAAATTCATGTTATTTGACAAAATAGAACTTTTTTTTCAACAGAAAATTAAAGTCCTTAATTCATAAAACTTGAGAACAACAGAAGGTAAATGAATGAATGCGTAAATAAATGTATACGGGGTTAAAGCCAAATCATAACCACCATGTCTCAAATGATAAAACTGGGTATTACAAACCCTTGAAAAGGAAATATTCTATTAGAAGAACGAAAATTCAATACTTTAACGGAGAAATCCTTAAGAAAAAAAAAAAAAGACACAGACGAGTGATTTGGTGCTGGAAGGGTGAGGGAGCTTGAAAGTAGGGAGTCAACCGCATGAGGTGGTCACTAATAGCGGATGAGCTGATATTGTCTTCGAAGAGTGTGGTGTGGTGGAGAGAGAACAAGGATTTTAGACGGCAATCTAGATAGAAATTGAAAAGTAAAGTGAAAAATAAAGAGGAAATAGTAGATAATAGATGATGAATGGATATGGGAGGGACAGCCCTCATGATCTTCAAAACTAGGGCTTTGAATTTTAGTTTTCTTTTTTCCTTTATTTTATTTTATTTTTTTAGCAGGGACTGGGGGAAAAAAACAAAATAAAAAATTGATAGACTTGACATTTTCGGAGTTTTGCTAATGTAAGTTACAGGAAAGAGACGAGATAGCACCTGGGAAACTACCGGATTAGTGTCTTTACTGAAACATTATTATACATCCATGTATCGACGTTGAGAATATGCTCACTACCGGACTTCATGGGTATTTTGTGTTAGACTCTAATTTGGCCTCCATTGACTCGTTAGGTAGAGTCATAGACTCCATATCTGACTACAGTACTGGGTGAATCTGACTGATCAGCAGGGGTGCGCGAATAACGTGGGTGGCACTATAGTCTTCCTTTTGGTAAAGCGTTAACGTTTTGGAAAGCTGATGTAAGTAAGTGGAGGTAAAAATTATAAAAGAAAGGAAAATTAGGAAAACAAGAAAATTAATAAAAAAATAATCTAAACAAAATTTATTATGAAAGAAAAAAAAATCTGAAAAAAAAAAATCTAGTAGTCTCGTACCATTAAATTAAGATTTTGATAGTCTTATATCATCATTGAGAAAAAAAAGACATTATACCAATTCAAAAAAATAATTTAGTTCAATATCTAATTACTCTCCTTTTAATTAATAATAAGCTTTATCTATTTATAGACATAATAAAATCTAATATTTTAAGAAATTAAATCTTAAAAAATCTAAAAAATAAAAGATTTTATATTTTGAATAAAAGATATCTACCTAATCAAATATTAGAAAAAAAACGTATTAATAATATCACATTTGATCCACGTAATTCTCCCTCTCTTAAAAAGATTTATCTCTAAATTTTCGTTCAAGTTCTCTTGGATCAAATAATAACATGCAAAAGCTAATATTGAATTCTTGATGGAATAATTCTCCATGCTTTTTATAATCTTTTCTTGCTGCAAAAATTTTCAACTTCAATAAATAGTTACAATCCTTTGAATATTTCAAATTCCTATAATGAACTTCTTCAACAAACTTACATAATTTATTATTTAGATTAATTTTCTTATCAATTTTCATATATATATGAGTTTAAATAAGAACTAATTTGACATGGCCTAAAGATTGTGATGTAATAACATTTAGTATAGTCTCGTTAGCTTTTTTAAGAATAGGATTAAACGACTCACATATTTTTTAATCTAACTCATAACTAATGATTTTCTTTTTAATCTCTATAAAATTATTATCGTTTTGAAAAATGATTGACTAAGTTGTAGGTAGAATTAGCACAATCTCATTAACATACTCACAAAGTTCCTTTATCTCCTTAGGTGCACTATCTTAGATATTTTTATTATATGGCTCGATTTTAGAAGAACTGTACGCTATACTAGTTTGTTGGACAATGTGTGAGACTTGAGTTTTACCATGTTTATCCTAATTTATGGGCAATTTAGGAATTCCTAAGGCATAAAAACAATGATCAATGTGTTCAAGTTGATGACTCATTGTACTTAATATAATCATAACTTTATCGCTTTTTGACTATTTTGGTGTGTAATGAAAATAAAATTTTTTGTAGGTCCTAATAAAGAACATTGAAGTTTAGTTCTAAAAAGAACAAGATAATAAGCTCTAAGAAAAAAAAAAATCTATTGTTCGACTTTGATACCAAATTTGATGTATGATAGGGGAAGCAAAAATTATAAAAAAAAAAAAGAAAAATTAGGTAAATGCAGAAATCAATGAAAAATTAATCTAAACAAAATTTACTATGAAAAAAAATAAAACCTAAAAATATATATCTAGCAACTTTATACTATTATATTAAGATTTTGATGGTCGCACACCATTAATAAAAAGAAAAGGCATTAGACCAATTCAAAAAAATAATTTTATTCAATATCTAATCACTTTCCTTTTAATTAATTACAAGCTTTACTTATTTATAAGCATAATAAAACCTAATATTTTAAGAAACTAAATTTTAATAAATCTAGAAAATAAAAGATTTCATATTTTGAATAAAAGATATCTATCCAATCAAATCTTAAAAGGAAAAAAACATATTAATAATTGATCCGCATAAAAAACATTTCTATACTCTTAAAACATCTATTTATTTCTACAAACCACAGCCCGTAATATAGGCTTCATCTTTTCGTTCAACGAATTACGCAAAATATATAGGTAGTCCTATCTGTTTATTAATATTTTTAATTAAAATGTGACATAAAAGTTTAGATCCACACATAGGATACATGTCGACCCACTTTTAATATGACATACTTCCAATGAAATGTTTATCTGTATAATAGATTTCATCCGAAGTTAGAAGTTAATTTCTAAAATGGTTCTTAAAAATTTTCCAACGTGCAAATCTCTAATTCTTGGTGCTGGTTTTCTCGAATGACAAGTATCTCAATCCTACAATACACAACCATGCAATATATAGTTACGTCCTTTCTGAAACTTGCGTTTGCCTCTACTAATCTATTGTTTTAATGGATTGGAATCACGTAGTCACAAAAACTCGTCAAATGCTCTATATAATATAGTATATTCTTTGAATGGGCTTTTCCATGTACTAGATTTGAGGATCCGTTTTAATTTTATAAATATGTTGAAAATAATCATATGGTTTTATATAGTTATGAAAACACTTACAGATAAAATATAAAATTTATCTTTTTCTATATAGTTCTTATTGAGCATTTTTAAAGCGTTTTGTATAAAATTGATGTCTCCACTAGTGAGTTTTGAAGGCGAGCGTTTCATATGAGACAAATCAAGACAAATTTACTTGTATGTTTATAGCAAACACCCTCATCTCAAATCACATGAAATTGTATAATTTTGGAATTTTCAATGATTTACACACAAATTAAACTTATGTTATTTGATTTTATTGAGTGTGTGGTCAAAAATTGATTGTCAAAAATTGTTTAAATAAATATTCAATATAACTGATAATTTAAATTTTCATCTTCTTATTTTATTATGGTATGGTACTATGAGGACAACAAGGTTTCTCTTGCTAAAATTTCCGATTAGGTTGTCTCAAGCTTATCTAAACTATACGTAAGAAGAATAAATTACAAATTCATCTATATCTATAAAACCATCCTTTTGATCGGCCTATCACTTACCTCGTAGTTAAATTAAATTCCATATCTCTTATGTCCCAAGATCATTGGGATGTAACAATTTGCCACATATTTCTATACGTGGTAGAAATATCAAAGGCTCTAAAATCATGCCTACTATGAAACCATATCAATAAGTATTAAACGCCATGTATAATACTAATATACATATAATATATAAATACCAATAAGGTGTTATTATATATAACAAGTATAAATTATAAATGATAATTGATTTGAAAATTATCCATACTATTATTATATGTATTAATATCTTATTAATATTACGCCATATATGTATAACACGTGGTATGTAATACTTATTGAATCTTTTTTCGATGTGAGCCTATATGTATTAAATATATATATATATATATATATAACTAAGTTTATGGAAAGAAGTATTAATGATTGTGTATCATATTATAAATAGAGTTCCTTCTAAAAAAATTATGTTTCTCACTATGAAGTATTAAAAGGAAAGAATTCCAAATTTGAGTTATCATAAAGTGGGTGAGGTTAACTATAAGATAGTTGATCCTAAGCCGATGAAACTTAAGGCTAAAGGACTTAAAGGGTATTTTATTAGGATACACCATAAATTTTGATGCTTAATAGTGAAGACAAAGATGCTGAATTATGGAAAATAAATTCCAGCATAAATCCGTCAAAGAGGAGATGCTATTAATGAGATAATCTTTCAACGAAATCTAAGAAAATGCATAATTGATGTATTAGATACAAAACCTTGAAGAGGTCAAAGAGCTTAAAAAGAAAAGGATGTTCATTTAATTTTTATTCTTACTCAATCCTTATCCTTTTTTGCAAAAGGTAATGAAGAATCTATATTAAAGAAAAATTTGCATGGTTTTGCATATAGATTATGATCTTTTAACCTACAGTGAAGTTATATCATCAAGAGATACACCCATTTAGAAAGAGGCAATCAATGATGAAATGAAATCCATATTGTCAAATGACATTTGGATACTTGTTGATCTGCCACTACCACTAGGATGAAAAGTGATTGAGTTTATGTTGATGTTTAAAAACAAAAGAATCACACGAATGGATCCTTTTAGTGCTAGGTTGTTGAAAAGGGTTAGATGTAATGTAAAGGCATGACTATATCGATACTTACCCTATCGTTACAAATATAACCTTAGTTAATATTGTTGTAGCATTGACTTCCATTTATAAGCTTCATGTACATCAAAGTAAATACTTAAGCAACATTCTTGAATAAGGAACTTGATGAAGAGCTCAACATTGAACAACAAGAAAGATTTATTTTACTCGATGATAAGAAATTTGACAAGGTAATCTTGACTAATGGTTTTAAACACAATAATACCGATAACTTCATTCTTAGTTTACCAATAAGGTGGAGTGATTGTTTGTCTTTATATAGACGACCTTCTTGTATTTGAAATAAACTTAGAAGGTATAGATAAATACTAACAACGGCCTTACTTTAACATTTAGGATGAAAGATTCAAATGAGGTAAATATAATAGGAATAAAAGTGCTAAAATATAATGGAGAATCATGATAATCTTATTATGTTGAGAAAAAAAAAATTTATTCATTTAGGATAAAGAACATAGTATTCCATATTTGCATGTGAAATCGATAGATAATCATGATAAGGTGGTAAGACAATTAGAATATACTAGTGCAACAAGTAGTTTGAAGTATACGTCACATTGAATTGAATCAAACATGCATTTGTTGCATGCAAATTATTAAGATATATTAATAAGCCTAATATAGAACACTCGAAAGCAATAGCTAGAGTTTTTGTGTATTTAAAGAATATTGATTTTTACCATAGTTATTTTTCTATTGTATTAGAAGGGTTTTATAACAAGTTAGATGATTAATGTAGGTGATCATGTTTTATCAACTAGATGAATTTATACTTTAGGTGGTAAAGTAGTAATTTAGAGCTCCAATAAACAAATTTACATCATGCATTCAAAGATGGAGGTTAAGTTTATAACATTAGCATTAGCTTGAAAAGAAGAAGCATGCCTAAGAAAATTGTTATTTGCAATAGAGTTGTGGCCATAGCTAATGTTAATGATTTTTGATCTTTTATGATAATCAAATATTATGTTATGCCACCTATAGTAAAATTAGCTAAGATATGAATTCATTAGGGAACTAATAGATTATAGGGTTATAACCATAACCTATGTTAAAAAAATAAACAATAAACTAGTAGATCCTTTAATAAAGGCATTGTCAACTGATCAAGTTAAGGAGACTATCACTAGAATGGACTTAAAGCCTTACTAGTTGACTATTATAAGAATTAGGACTTCTTTTTAGCAAACTACCAATTTAAAAGTTCAAGAGGTAATAACAAGTTACCATCAACTATTAACTTGTTATTTAGTAAATTAGAGGGTGAGATACTGTGATGTCTTGTAATATGGTTGAATTAAGTATTGAAAGTTCATATTTGTTTCAAATGAGATCTACTTATTTGAATATAGAAATGGTGTCATTTTTAGCAAGAGTTAATAAGTGTATATCTTGTAATATTCATTAAAAAGAGACGAGTGCGAGGTTATAAACGTACTTTTAGAAAATCTATCTAGTTTGTTGGAATAATGGAAATATATGTGGATTTTTAAAATTTGGCACAAAGTATATTGGTTTTAAGCAAATTTAACTCTTTGTTACAACTTTAAAAGATTTACACTAAAGAATGGTTCAAATCTATAAGAATCATGTTTTATGCATTTTCATAATTTTGAAGGTAGTTTTAAATAATTGGTGATTTAGTGAAGAATCAATACATTTTTAATTATATAAATTGGACTTAAATAAAAGCATGAATGGTGGCTTAGAAATATTGAAAATTAACTTATGTTAAATTTCCAAAAGGTGTTTGAATCACTATGAGCTAAATGAGTTAGAGCTAATTAGGAGAGAGAAACAATAGGTTTTGATTCATGGGTTCTCTTTATGAAGTGATTCAAATCACTCTTTTACTAACTAAATTTTTGTTTTATCAAAACAAGTGGCTCGAACCACTTAAGAAGTAATCAAGCCTACTAGTTAAATTTTGTTTTTGAATAAGTGGTTAGGATCACTTTGAAGCGTTCAATGCTGCTAGTGGTTGCTATAAAATTATGTAGCTTCATGCTTGTTAAAGCTTTATTTCTATTCTAATTACTTATATTATGAGAGATGTGGTATTTTGAGGGCAAAAAGAAAGTAAGGGAAAGGAATATGGAGGGAAAAAGTTATGGGTTACTTAATTATTAATAAAGATAAAATAAAATATAATATAAATTTACTAATATACACATAAAAATTAAAGAAGTCATGTAAACAAAATAGCAATTTAATCCATTTTGGGAGAGAGGGGAAGTTTCTAAGGACTCACATAATGTTTTTCCTTCATTTTAATCTCCCTCCCTCTTTCCTTCTCATATCAAATAATGGAATCACAATATTTTCCCCTCCATTCCTTCACATCATGACTTTCCAGGGATAGTCTTAAAAGAAAAACGTTTTACATGCCTTTACATAATAAATATCTCCATTTTACCTCTATTTCTAGAAATATTCCAACACATGTTGCGCTGGCATGGACTCGACGGGTTTCGCCAATATGTACGAAGTACCCAAATAATATGTGGACGGGTCCTGGGACCTGGGCTCCGAAGGGATTGTTAGTTGATGGAACAGGAATACACTGTATCTAAGATAAAGATTTATATATGGAGAAAGAGCCTAGCGACAAAATATGATGATGTAAGAATAGTCATCAGCAAAAGTTGACGTGATATGATAAAAGAATGTTGCTAAGTATCGGGAACCGTGCATTTCGTGTGGCCTTGTTGGTTTCCGAAGCATGGATCGCATGGTGATGTTAAAATCAGTCGGTTTACTTTCAACACGTAAGTAAACAACAAGTTGACATTGTCCACCTAGCTAAATAAAACAAGTTAAGAAGAAAAAAATCCTGGACATGCAGGAGAGTATTAGTATATTGGTTTGTATTGAAATTGTGTTAGTATCAAAAAAAGATTTTAAATTGAATAGATATAATAAATAATTTATTTATATTACAATCATATATATATCATATGTTATGTCTTGCATTAAATTCTTGCTTACGGTTATACTCGTATTTTTAATTGTATAATAATCCTTCATTTGACTTTTTAGAGATTTTAGAATCTTAAATCATTGTTTATAGGCCCATAAATTTTTATTAAACAAAGGATAAATAATAGAAATCATTAAGGTAAAAGGTGTTTAACTTATATATTCTATCTCCACATATTTTCTTAGTCTTAAACATACATATATATATATATTGTATTAATACTAAAACCATATTTAAGGATTTTTATACGATATTATCCATGCTTATCGGAGTCATCCCTTTCATCTTTAATTTTTTATCGAATACATTTAAATCATCAAATTAATAGTATTTTCAATTATTCATTTTTGATTAATATAAAATCAAATGTGAGATAGAAAGCTAAATCGGTCTTGATAAGATGAGGTATAGGATTATAAAGCTTCTCAAATTTAAATTGTATAAGAAAATATAAAATAAATTACAAAAATAATCATATATTGTTAATTAATATAGTATTGAAATATACATAACTTACCTTGCTAGAAGGAGAGGGGGTAAAAAAAAAAAATGTTCTACGTAATAAGCGTCCCTATCAATTTTCAAAGTCATGTTGATAATTCAGTTTAGGACTCGGTGACCATTAATACGTACATATATAGCAGCTTGACTCTAAAACATAAAATATACCTATGTAAATTATAGTGCAATTTAAGAATGACCAATGCCCCGTTGAACATGAGAACCTTCCGACCAATCAACATTTAGGGCAAAGAAATTAGGGAAAGCTTCTTTTTCATTTCCATGAAAGTTTCTGTTTCCACTACTCCCTTTCCATGAAAGTTTCTGTTTCCACTAACCAACTTCCCCTTTCACATTCCCCCAAGACTAAGACATGACTAATTACATTCTATAATCTATTCATCAATGAAAGTCCTGTTTAACTTTATACTACTATAAATAGGTTCACTTGCTCCAACATTTCTCCAAGCCTTAACCAAGCAATTCCTTCCTAAGTTTAACAAAAGCCAAACACTTCCCTTGTCAATTTCATTTGACATTTTTTTCATAAGGTATAACAATGGCAGCATACCCAAATGGTCATTCAACTGAACAGAATGACTGCTTTCCTCCAACCGCATTGCATTGGACTAAGGCTGCACAAACACTTCAATGCACCCATTTTGAAGAAGTTTCCAAAATGCTGTCACAGTTTGCCGAATCTCGAACTGTCAATATAGAGGGAACCGGTCTATCCGTGGCTCAAGTAGCTGCAATTGCGAGGCGGAATGAGGTCGAAATCCGGCTTAATGAGGCGGCTGCACGTGACCGAGTGACCAAAAGTGCTGATTGGATTTCCAATACAATTGCTTGTGGGAGGGATATTTATGGTGTGACAACAGGTTTTGGTGCCACATCCCATAGGAGGACTAACAAAACATCCGATTTGCAAGCCGAGCTCATTCGGTTCCTCAATGCGGGTGTAATTGGGAAGGAGAGCCTTCCATTGAGTTACTCGAAGGCAGCTATGCTGGTTCGGGCGAATACATTAATGCAGGGCTACTCGGGGATCCGTTGGGAGATCCTTGAAGCTATGGCTAAACTTATGAATGAGAATTTGATTCCTAAGTTGCCATTAAGAGGTACTATCACTGCTTCAGGCGATTTAGTGCCATTGTCCTATATTGCAGGGCTCTTGACAGGAAGGCACAATTCGAAAGTGGTCACCCTGAGCGGCGATGAAATATGCTCCTGGGATGCTTTGGAAAGGATAGGCATATCAGCTCCATTTGATCTCCAAGCAAAAGAGGGTCTAGCCCTCGTTAACGGGACCGCAGTTGGCTCGGCCGTGGCTGCAACTGTCTGTTTCGATGCCAACATTTTAGCCCTCCTCGCTGAAATTCTCTCTGCTTTGTTCTGTGAAGTGATGCATGGCAAGCCCGAATTCACAGATCCTTTAACGCATCTCCTTAAGCACCATCCGGGGCAGATAGAATCGGCATCCATAATGGAATACCTTTTGCAAGGCAGTGATTTCGTGAAAGCGGCTAAGGTTCGTCATGAAAAGAACCCTCTTACCAAGCCTAAACAGGATCGTTACGCTCTTCGAACCTCTCCGCAATGGCTTGGCCCTCAAGTTGAGGTCATTCGAGCAGCCACACACTCTATTGAAAGGGAAATCAATTCGGTGAACGATAACCCCTTGATTGATGTCTCGCGTGATCTTGCTTTACATGGAGGGAATTTCCAGGGCACACCAATTGGTGTGTCCATGGACAACCTTAGGGTTGCCCTGGCAGCTATTGGAAAGCTAATGTTCGCCCAATTTTCGGAATTGGTTTGCGACCATTATAATAATGGACTGCCTTCCAATTTGAGTGGAGGCCCTAATCCTAGCCTGGACTATGGACTCAAAGGCGCAGAAATTGCAATGGCTGCTTATTGCTCAGAGCTTCAGTATCTAGCAAATCCGGTCACAACACACGTGCAAAGTGCTGAACAGCATAACCAGGATGTGAATTCATTAGGCCTGATTTCTGCTCGAAAAAGCGCTGAGGCTGTGGAAATCCTGAAACTCATGTCCTCAACTTACATGGTTGCACTATGCCAGGCTATTGACTTAAGACACTTGGAGGAGAACATGAGAGAAGCTATCAAGCGCATCCTCCTCCAGACAGTGATGAAAACATTATATGTTTCTGAAGACGGTTCGCTTCTCACATCGCGTTTTAGTGAGAAAGAACTCCTCCAGGTCATCGAACATGAGCCTGTTTTTTCCTATCTTGATGATCCTACAAATCCTTCTTATGCTCTGTTGCCTAAACTTCAAGAAGTTTTAGTGCAAAAGGCACTGGAGGATCTCAAAACCAAAGACGGCGGTGAAAATGGCTGCTGGGTCTTCAAAAGGGTGCCAATATTCCTGGAGGAATTAAAAGCTAGACTTGAAGAAGAAGTGCAGAAAGCAAGAGAGAGATTTAATAGCGGGGAATTCTTTGCTGAGAATAGGATTAAAAAATGTAGGACATATCCAATATATGAGTTCTTGAGGATTGATTTGGAAACACAGTTTTTGAGTGGTGCAAAGAAGCTGAGCCCTGGAGAGGAAATAGAGAAGGTATATGAAGCCATGAACGAAGGAAAATTAGGAGATGTTCTCTTGAAGTGTTTCACGAACAGGAAAGGGTGAAGAAATTTTTGCAAGGACAATTTTAAGTAGGTTTAATTAGGCTAAAACTAGGTTGCTTTCTTTTTGAAATAATTGTCCCCTTCTATGTTCCCTCTAATTACATGATGTAATAGGTAACATGTGATTAAACAGGAAACAAAAGGAGACACCATTTAGAGAGTGGGAAACTTTGTCTAATAAATTGTATTAACTTTTAAGTTACCAGTGTGGATTATTAAATAGGTAGTTTGCTTTGTCATAACTTGATACCTAACTTGTGGATTGAGTTTGAAATTGTCTCTGTTTTTTTTTTTGGCCAGAAGTTTGAAATTGTCTTTTGTTTATGCAAATTTAGGCACGAATCTCACCATTTAAATAATTTGTCTTTCTACCATTTTAATTCAACGATTTATACTTAAGTTCTATATAATCATTCTCTTTCGTTGAGATAATAATCTTTGGGAAAAGGTTATTATAACTTTTTAGGGTGGAAATTGGGAAATGTGAGTACGTTATGAGTTAGAGAGACACATTCATTTGTTTTCGTTTAGAAACTGATTCCAAACAGGTTCAGTCCAAAGAGTGAGTTTTACAGGCTTAATTTCCCAACATTTTTAAGTTCATCCAACCTTTTAAATGAAGCAGGATAGCCTGCTTTCAAGAATCTACATATGAGGAATAATGTGTGGGGAAACTAATCAGGAAACTAAAGCTCTATCCATGTCTATGTAATTAGCAAGGGATCCTTTCTTCAATAAAAGTGATTTTTCTATCTCTCCGTATGATTAGGATTTTAATATTACTAATACACCGTGTAAATAGATTATTAATATATAAGTATTAATAAAATTTCAACATATAAAAATATGAGCAATAATTTCTTTAAAGTTATGCATTATTATTGTTACTTGTATATCATTTATCAAGAAATGTAGTATATTAGTACTGCTTTTTCTTAGAGAAGGTAATGGGAATTAGCCTCCAATCATATCTAAGCTGAGGTCTATTAATGCTTGTCGAGGCTGAGTTATAGCCAAAAGGACAAGGAGAAGGAAAATAAATACTCAACATCAACTCTATCGTTAGTCGAGGTGTTGAGAAATCACAAGGCTGAGTACTCGAGACTAAAGAACCACTCGGCATGACTTTGAGAGACTAGCGTCAACTAATTCCAAAACTCAACAATTATGGACCGATCTCTCTGATGTCTCGGCTAAGCTACTTGAGACGTCAGAGACCCCTTCTTGAACCTATGTATCCAACTATCGACCATGTTCAGTTCGGATACTATTCCTCTCAAGATGTGTCGAGTGACTGCATGCTAAGTTCTGTAAAATGCACAGTTTTATATTTTTATACATGTTTTCTCTTTATTTTATTTATGAGCTCAATTCTTTAAGATTTAAGGCTTTGTACTTTATTTACAGTTTTACTACTAGAGTTTAGGATTTGCTATAGATAGCAATATTTGTACTAACATATGGAAGGAGATATAGATAGAGACAGATAAATATATAGAGTCAAACTTTCCTCTTTCAAGTAAGGCTATACTTAAGTTAGCATTTGCTGGATTATCGAGTATTAATTAGACTCTTTAATCGTCCCCATATTCTTATCAATCTTGTTCTCAGATTATGATTAACCACTTCATTTGAACTGGTTAGTAAGTTGCATCTAACCTTCATTGGAAACCCCGAATAACATTTAATGTTTGTGAGTCGTATCGAACTCTATTTTGAGCTCAAACCCTTGGTTGTGTTTATGTCTTCATGAGTTATATCCATTCACATTTACCATTAAAACCTTCCTGTTCTCTATACCCATATTTCTTTTGAATACCTATTCTTGTTCTTTCTAAATCTGTTGTTGTCTCTTTCTAGATTGATCCTTTTGATTCCTTATTATATTGGTATTAGAGATTTAATTCCTTATTATATTAGTATCAGAGATTCGATCCTTATCATATTGATATCAGAGCTTTGAGAGGACACATGAGTTAGTATTCTTCAAAGTAGATTTATGGTTCTAACATTTTTTTTAATTATTATTCTGTAGTGTAGCATATTATTCGTAGTAGTTATTTGTCAATAGTAGTAGCAGAAGTTGACTAGTGGATTGTTTTTGAGTTATTGTAATCCTATTTTGTTGTTTCTTTAATTTTCTGGAGAAAATTATTGTACAAACAAGAATATTAGAGGATTGTGTCAACAACACCGGTGATAGTCCTTGTAGAAGCTTTAGGCAACATGTTGACAAATTGGAATACTAGATCCAAAATCTCACCGGCTTTATACAGGAGTTTACAAAGCTAGTTAGAAGTTGCAGACATGATGGCCGAGAAGGAAGAAGGGCACGAACACCCACAAGTGGAAGTAGTTCTAATGAGCTTGAAAGTGATGAATGACAGCCGATAAGAGCTGTCGAGCCAAGAAGAAGAGAAAACCAACCTACATTGAGAAGAAGAAATGAAAGGAGTGTTGACTCCAAAACAAACTAAGAAGCTCGGAGAAGAGAGCTGAGGCTAAGAAGGAATATGACTAAGTAAAGCTCTAACAGAAATAGTTGAACCGAGGAGAATCGACCAGCTCGAAATGCAAGGGATGAACCCTGAGCGCTTAAGTGAGGACTTGATAATGTCAAGCTAAAACTACTGACCTTCTGTAGAAGTAGCCAACCCGAAGAGTTCCTTGATTGGGTTCTCTGAGTTGAGAAGTTATTTGAGAGCTATGAGTATGATGATCGAGTAAAGGTTAAGCTTGCTTCCTTATCCCTTATTGAATTTGCAAGTCTTTGGTGGGATAAGCTAGTTGCTAAGCGAGATACTGAAGGAGAAGAGCTAATTAGAACTTGGAGGCTCATGAAAAGATTGATGAACCAATGCTTTGTGCTGACTTATTTCAAGCAGGAGATGCTCTATGCCTTCCAGTACCTGAGACAAGGTCGAAATACTATTGAAGAGTATTTACAAGAGTTCGAGACCTTGATGACAAGATGTGATATTATCGAGCTATAAGATCACACCATTGCCAGATTCCTGAGTAGACTCAGAGGCGACATTGTTGATATAGTTAAATTGCAGCTGTGTAACTCTTTGAATAAGCTAATTAATTTGGCATTAAGAGTAGAGAGATAGAGGAGAAGAAGGCATTAGAGGCCGAATAGCCGACCTCAATAAGGCAGCCTTAAGCCTGAAAGGTATGTCGAGGGAAGGCAAGAAAAGAAGATAGAGAAAGGAGAGCTTAGTTGACCAACCCATGCTGAGAAAAAGATTGCTTAAAAAGAGAAGGCACCCGACAATAAAGCTCAAGAAGTGAAATGCTTCAAATACTTAAGCTACGAATACATTACATCCCGATACCTGAATAAAAGGGTCATGGTCTTGAAGAGTGAAAGGTTTGAGGCTCAAATCGAGAGTCAGAGTGGTAAGAGCTTAGATGATCAGTTGATAGAAGAAGATGTCTATCGAAAGGACCTTGATAAACTCTTGGTTATGGCAACACGAGTTGACTTGAGGGCAAATCTTAGATAAAGGGAAAATTTATTTCACATCCAATGCTTAGTGAATGGGAAGACTTATTCCCTAGTAGTAGATGGAGGTAGTTGTACCAATATTGTCTCTATCAAGTTGATAGAAAAGATGAAGTTGCCAACCTACCCGCATCCTCGACCCTATGGATTGAAATAATTTAATGACAAGGGTATGGTCCATATGTATAAAAGAACACGAATAGCATTCAAGGCCAGACAATACAAGGATGACATTGATTTTGACGTCATGCCTATGGATGCCGCAAATCTACTTCTTGGCTAACCTTGGGAATATGATCGAAATGTGATCTATGACAGCTTCCTCAATACTTACATTTTTTGGAAGGATGGGAAGAGCTATCACTTGACCTCTATGAGCATTAAGGAAATTCGAAGGTAATCAGCATTTGTGGTGAAGAGAAGTTTGTTCGGCATCTTGGCTCATGCTTAACATTTAACGTCAAGGATGACTTTTTTTCAAACTCGCAGTAATGATGGGAATCAGTTTCCAACCATATCCAAACCAAGGCCTATCAATGCTTGTCAAGGTTGAGTTGCAGCAAGAAGGACGAGGGGAAAGAAAATAAACATTTGGCATCAACTCTATTGTCAGTCGAGGTGCCGAGAAACTACAAGGTCGAGTACTCAAGACCAAAAAACCACTCGGCACGACTTCGAGAGACTAGCGCTGATTGATTCCAGAACTAGGCAATTATGAGCCGACCTCTCTAGTGTCTTAGTCAAACCACATGAGACGTCAGGGACTCCTTCTTGAACCTGTACATTCAATTGCCGACGCCGTTCGATTCGGATACTACTCCTCCCAAGACATACCAAGTGACTGTATGCCGAGTTTTGTGAAACGCACAGTTTTGTATTCTTATACATGTTTTCTCTTTATTTTATTTATGGGCTTGATTCTTTAGGGTTTAAAGCTTTATACTTTATTTACAGTTTTGCCACTAGGGTTTAGGACTTATTATAAATAGCAACATTTGTACTAATATACGGAGGGAGATATAGATAGAGACAGATAGATATATAGAGTGAAACTTTTCTCTTTCGAGCAAGCCTATACTTAAGTTAATATTTGCCAAATTATCGAATGTTGATTAGACTTTTTAATTGTTCTTTCATTCTTATTAATGTTGTTCTCAGATTGTGGTGAATTCCTTTATTTGAACCGATTAATGAGTTGCATCTAACTTTTATTTGAAACCTCAAGTAACATTTAATATTTGTGAGTCGTATCGAATTTTATTTCGAGCTCAAATTTTTAATTGTGTTTGTATCTTAATGAGTTATATCTATTCACATTCACCATCAAAACCTTCTTATTCCCTATACTCATATTTTTTTTTAATACCCATTCTTGTTTTCTAGATCCACTGCTGTTTCTTTTTGGATCGATCCTTTTGATTTCTTATCATATTGGTATCAGAGATTTAATCCTTATAAAAAAGAGTCTAAACAAGAGTGGTATAAATATGAAGTGGTTATCGAATCAAGTTGTTCAGTTTTCAAATGATATTTTTGTGTCTTCATGTGAGGAATTTTCATGTGTATATTATTTTTATTTTTTTGCTTATATAAAGATAATGTATTATTATTGTTGAAAGAGAGCAAGATGGGATACAATTTTGGAGAAAGAAAAATAAAATAAAAAATGTAACTATCAAAAGTAGCAGCAGCAGGTTCAGACTTCGGGGTTTTCGAGCTGGTTCAGTAGACGGGCTTTTTTCAACGCAGCCCCTTTAACATATGGGCCAAGATAAATTATGTGAGGAAGACTTTTTGACCGGTTTTATTTGAAAAACATAGTCTTGCGACCCACTGCTGAACTCCTTCAAGAAACTGAGCTGCCAGCTTCATGGGTGAATGACTACTCAATAGAAACTTTTAAATTCTATTCTTGCTCTCATATAAGGGCTTTTGCTTTATTGGCTTTTTTTTTTTCCTTTAATAAAAAAAATGCCTTTTTGCAAAATACAGTGCAAAGACAAGTAGGTGCTGAGGCAATTGTTCATGTTGACTATTGAAATAAAACGGCGAACGGTGGAAGGGCGTTTTTCGTAAACAAAATATTATAAAAGAAAAAGAAAGAAAGGAAAAGCTATAGAGAAGGAAGTCTGTCTCATAGAATAGCAATCGCATTCCTCATCAATTATCTCTAGCAATTAATGGATTAAGATTAGCTATTGTTATTGTGCATTTTGTAGTCCTTCATTGTTAACACAATATTGCAAAAGATATTGCAAAAGGCGATGTCAGCCTCGACTCTCACTTTGAACTTTATCCCAAGAAGAGAAGTTACTTTTATCATTAGGGTAATTTTCTCGTAAACTTTATGATTTTTATTTTTCATTTTACATATTACATGGATATTAGAGTAGACTTTGAACAGAAATTTGAAAATTCCTTTGCATTTTTGTTATCCACAAAATCTAACATAGGTCTACAAGTTAAAAAGATCTACATAATTCTCAAAGCTTCAATCAATTTTTTTTATTTTTTCATTTTATGATGAACGTACATTATTGTACAATTAAATGGCCATTATTTGTATTATTAATTAGTCCGTACTGTATTACAAATACATATATTTTGATATTTATTATTTTATTATGAAAAATGTTTTTTCATATTAGATTTTGATAAATTAAAAATATGGGTCTACCTTATTGTATTATAATGTTATCAATTTTCCTTCTAGGTACATTTTAAATTTTCCAAGACTTCTATTACTAAATATGATTTTATTAATCCATATCTTTCTTATATTATTAATATTTTTTCCATCTTTGCTGGAAATGCTAGATGGATATAATGAAGAATATAGGTACTGAGGAATTTTTTCTCTAAATCAGACGTACGAATTATCAAGCTCCACGGTACATTGTTTATGGCACCAATAAATGAGATAAGTTACATTCATTTACCAAAACTTCAATTTGTCTTCATTGCATATATAACGAAATATGATAAATATATTACTGGTGTTTTGTCACATTATTTATCTTTACCAAGTTTTTTTTCACTTTGATATCACAATAGTTCGGTTGGGTTATGTTCAAGGTTTTATGTCTTGTGGTTCTTTATGGATTAAAACGTGTTGAGTGCAGTGATTGTTTGCATTAATACCGAAACAAAATAATTTTTCAGCCACAAGTTCCTTTTTTTTTTTCCAACTATTTATTACAATTTTGGAGCAGTAAATATTGAGACATAATCCATGAAAGAAGATTGGCCGACTAGTGCTGGTATGTTAAAACTCCCTTATTGACTAAATGTTAAGGACCAAATGTTTGTAAATAGAAATGTTGGTAAATGTCTAACAGGTTGCAAAGCTCTGTTTTCTATATACTTTTCCCATGAAAGTTCATAGATTAATAATATTGATGGAGAAGATTAGCTTTGATTTGATGATTTTTACTTCATGATTAAAGCTCTTGAAGCCATTCTTCATGGAAAAATTAACATCATTCAAAGAAATATAATATTGGGACAAAATAGAGTAATAGAACTTATCATTCGAAAGCAAAGTTGATGATTATCAGTATCCAATGTTATATGATTGTGCTAAGGTGGTTATAACACAATGACATAACCATAGGTATTCTAATAGGATGGATCAAGTTTCAATATCTCATCTCCAATTTATAATATTTAATAGCCAAAAAAATATTACATGGCTATGAAGGACGAGAGACTCCGTTGCATAGTTGGATTCCTTCACCAGCTCTGGAAACTTGCAATCAAGATCTACTTTAATGAATAATGAGCTTGACCATAGACTCTACCATGTACTTCTCTGTAATAGTGGCTATTTAACGAATCTGGTAACCTCATCCACCTATATCTTGCTATGGCTTTGATAAACAAAAGGACTAGCTCTTGAAATCGTATATTTTGCCAATTTGCACAGGTTAAATCTTATAGCTTCTACTCATTAGTAGTTGGCAGTTTATCAGTTCCTTCACAAGTATCACTAGAAGGTAATGACCTTCAGCCATGGATGAAATTATAGGTGTGGAAGGCCTTAAATTTCTACATGCACTTATGGGATGGCAAGATGACCACATCTAAAGCAGAAATCTACCATATTCTCATATTTGAAATCAACGTAGAATGGAATTCATTTTTTTCCTAATTTTATGCCTAACCACATACTGAAATTTATAACAGCTTTACAATCGATTGCAGCACTATCAATTGAAAAGAGATATAGCTTACCCCTTGAACGAATAATATGCACTTCTTTGAAGATTTTGTTCTCTTTTCCATCATAAATATGTATATGCTCATCCCTTATATATGTATATTTGTTCTTTGTAGTTTTCAATCAATTTATAAGCATAAATAATCGATGCCTTAATGATGATGCCTACCGAATGAATAAAATCTTACTTTGAATGCACATCCTTGAGGAGTGTTGTTGGGATTAATTCATATTGTGTTGAACTAAGTATGTGGTTTAGTTAGTGAGCTAGTAGTTAATAAGAGTTAGTTAAGGTAGTTATAATAGAAGGAAAATAATAAGTGCTGAGTGATATAAATAGTGATTGAGAGTGCAGAAAAACGTATGTGTATGTGTGTGCTCTATTAAAAGTGAAAGTGAGATAAGTGAAACACAAGTGTGTGAGTGCAGCAAGAATTCAAATAAAGAATAGTGTTTCGTAGTGCAAGTAGCTGTGTGAATGAGTGTACTGTTATTCTTCTACAGTTACATATATTGTTTGTTTCCAACAATAGTATTAGAGCCATTTCTGATCTAGAAAGTGAAAATGACTTCCGTGACTAGCAATATATCGACTTCTCTCTCGATCTTAGATGGAAAAAACTATAAGAAATGGAGTACCCAAATGAAGGTGATATTTGGGTTTCAAGATATGCAAGAAGTTATGGGTAGTGGGGTTCAAGATCTACCCAACAATCCTTCTAAGGCTCAATAGAAACTACATCGAGAGTTGAAGAAAAGAGACTGTAAGGCTTTATTTTATATATATCAGTGTGTTGATATAACAAATTTTGAAAGAATTGCAAGTGCAAGTTTAGCAAAAGAGGCTTGGGAAACTCTGGACAAAGTATTATAAGGGAGTAAATAAACTAAAAAATGTTAGGCTTTAGACATTAAGATGTCAATATGAGTTGTTGTAGATGGATAACAAGGAGAGCGTAAGTGAATTCTTTACCAAAGTTATTAACCTATCTAATTAGATGAAGGCAAACGAAGAAACTATGTTTGAAGGCGTGCTGGTCGACAAGATCTTGTGTTCTTTGTCTCCCAGGTTCGCTTATATTGTAGTAGCAATTAAATAATCGAAAGACTTAAGTATCTTGATACTGGATCAATTGCAATGCTCCCTTGAGGCACATGAGTAGCGGATGAGTGAAAGAACATTTGATAAATCAATAGAACAAGCCTTGCAAGCAAGAGTAAAGAGAGCTCCTAGTGATAATATTGGTGGTAGAAGAGGAAGTGCTCAAGGAAGGAGTAGAGGACGTAGAAGGATGTAGATGTACCAATCAAGAAATGAAGAACCAAACATTGATCAAACTCGTTTTGATGGAGTATACAAGAGAGGAGGACAATGAGGAAGAGGGCCTAGGAGAAATTTTGATAAACAGTCTATTTAGTATCATAACTGTCAAGAGTTTGGTTACTTTGCTGACGAATGTAAGAACAATAAAAGGGGTTCTCAAAAGATAGAAGGAGAGATAGTAGGTTTCGCACAAGATGAAGGTCATAATTCTGATGATGCAATATTACTAATGGTGACAACCCCACCTAAGAACATAAGTTCTAATATTGGTACTTGGATACTGGATGCTCCAACCATATGATAGTATGATGATGGCTGAAGGACTAGGAAAAATTTTGATTATACAAAGAAATGGGAAACATTCGTACATTTCTGATGTTTTGTATGTATCGAGTATGAAGACCACTTTGTTGAGCATAGGACAATTGTTAGAAAAAGGATATGTGATGAATTTAAAGGATCGAGTGTTGACTATGTTTGATTGCAAAGGTAGATTATTGATCAAAGCATCACTCTCTCAAAACCGTACATTCAAAATCAATATTGAGTTGGGTGAATGTATGAGTCTTGCTGTTGCCGTGAATGATGACACATGGATATTGCATTTGAGGTTTGGACATTCGAACTTCAAAAGCTTGTCTCAGCTAAGCAAATTGAACATGGTTTATAGACTGTTGAACATTCAAGTAATGGGGAAAATATGTTAAGGATGTTAGTTGGGCAAACAGCCAAGAGTATACTTTGGTGGAAGAATTTCATTAAGAACGTTAAGTTGTTTGGAAGTAGTATACTCAGACATTTGTAGACCTTTTGATGTAATAACATTAGGTGGGAATCGTTACTTTTGTAATGTTTGTTGATGATTTTAGTAAAAAAACTTAGGTGTACTTGATTCAAAGGAAATCTAAAGTGTTTAACATTTTTAGGAGATTTAAAGTATTAGTCAAAAAGCAAAGTGATAGTGTCATTAAGATAATTCGTACGGATGGAGGTAGTGAATACACTTTGAATGAATTTGAGAATTTTTGTGAAAAAGAAGGGATTATACATGAAGTAATGGCTTCATACATACTACAACATAATGCGGTGGCTAAAAGAAGAAATCGGACTATATTGAATATGGTAAAAACCATGCTTAAAACCAAGAAAGTGTCCCAATGTTTGTGGGGGGAAGGGGAAATAGTGGTGATAGCAATGTACATATTAGACAGGTGTTTGATAAGATCATTGAAACAAAAGACACTAGAAGAAGTATGGACAGGGAGGAAACCAAGTGTATCTCATTTCAGAGTGTTTGGAAGCTTATGCTTCATATATATACTAGAAAACAGAGGGAGGAAATTGGATGATGGAAGTGAAGAGGTAGTTCTTGTAGGATACCATCCATTTGGAGCTTATAAGCTATATAATCTCACTTCAAAACAAGTAATAATAAGTAAAGATGTGGTGTTTGATGAAACTAGGGGTTAGAAGTGGGATCTGATAAACGATAAGTGGGGGAGTGATGCTAGGTTGATTGTTCAAAGTGAACAACATGTAACAGAACAACAGCCTGTAAATGATTTGATGGATAATACAGGTCAATCAATACAGGTACTAAATGATAGACATTAATGAATTAGATAGCTTCTAAGGAGATATGAGGATTATGAGATGTGTCCTAATGCCGTAGTAACATCAGATGGAGACCTGGTTCATCTTGCTTTGTTTGCAGGACTTAAACCAGTTAGTGTAGATCAAACTTTGAGTGATTAGAAGTGGTGCAATGCTATGAGGAAAGAGATTTAATCTATTGAAAGTAATAAGACATGGGAACTTGTTGTCTTGCCAAAAGGGAAAATTCCAATCAATGTTAAATGGATTTACAAAACAAAGCTGAAACCTGATGGGTCAGTAGTTAAGTATAAAGTAAGATTGGTTACAAAGGGTTTCCTTCAAAGGCAAGGGTTGGACTATCAAGATGTGTTTTCACCGGTTGCTAGAATTGAAACAATTAGGTAGGAAGTGGCAATTGTAAGCTCTAAGTCTTGGCCTATGTTTCAATTAGATGTGAAGTCCGCTTTTCTTAATGGTCCATTAGATGAAGAAGTATATGTAACTCAGCCACCAGGTTTTGAGATTAAGGGACAAGAGGATAAGGTGTATAGATTGTGGAAGGCTTTATATGGCCTAAACCAAGCCTCTAGAGCTTAGAACAAAAGAATTGATTCTTTCTTGATACAGCAAGGCTTTAAAAAGTGTTTGAATGAGCATAGAGTGTATGTGAAGTCTAAGACTACTAGAGGCATGACTGACTCACACATAACTATAGTATGCTTGTATGTTAATGACTTACTGGTGACTGGTAGCTGTGTTGGGGAGATTGAATACTTTAAGGGGGTGATGAAACAAGAAGAAGTTGTAGGATTTTTAGATGCTGATTGGTGCGGGGATAAAGTGGATCATTGAAGCACGTATGGATACTTGTTTCAACTGAATAAGTTGGTGTTTGCATGGTCCTCAAAGAAGCAATTGATTGTTGCATTGTCTTCATGTGAGGTGGAATATGTGGCTGCTTCTTCAAGTGCGTGTCAAGCTGTATGGTTGGATGCTTTGCTGGAACAAATGAAAATTACAGTGCAACGTCCATTTGTTGTTTTGGTGGATAACAAGTCAGCAATTAGTTTGGCAAAGAATCCAGTAACACACGGTAGGAGCAAGCATATCAAAACCAGGTTTCATTATCTTCGGGATCAAGTGAATAAGGAAAAGTTGAAATTGGAGTACTATCAATCAAAGGACTAGCTTGCTGATATCCTAACTAAACGGTTGAAGATTGATAGATTTCAAAAGTTGAGAATGCTGCTTGGAGTTCAATCATTGGATAGCTGTAATATGAATTAAAGAGGGTGTGTTGTTGGGATTAATTCATATTGTGTTGAACTAAGTATGTGGTTTAGTTAGTGAGTTAGTGGTTAATAAGAGTTAGTTAAGTTAGTTATAATAGAAGGAAAATAATAATTGTTGAGTGATATAAATAGTGATTGAGAATACAGAAAAACGTACATGTGTGTGTGTGCTCTGTTAAAAGTGAAAGTGAGATAAGTGAAACACAAGGGTGAGAGTGCAGCAAGAATTCAAATAAAGAATGCTGTTATTCTTCTGCAGTTGCATATATTGTTTGTTTCCAACAAGGAGAAAATCCAAAGTATAATACTCCTGGCCATGATGGCCATGGCGACAAAACCACACGATTATTTCCGAGCATAACCCGTCGTTGTTTGCTTTGATAAAATTCTTGCATTGCAAAAAAATAATTACGGAAAAGATGCAGTAACATAAATAAAATATTCAGATGCACAAAACAACTTAGAACACTGGACAAAATATGGTTTACAAGATGTAGAATTGGTATCTCATGGATACCAGCATGGATATAAGATATTTTTCCTTTTCTTTAATGAACCTCTTTAAAATAATGTGATAACCATCGCCCGTAGATTTTAGAGTATTATGAATATTTTAAATTAATAAACTAAATAATTTATTCCGAAACTCTAGAAGTTTGGCTCGAATCCACCTTAGTGAAAACATATGCTCTGGAGTACTGTAAATCTGTTATAGAGTACTATGAATATGTTATATTAACCTTAATGAAACATACGGTTATGAGATTTCAGATGAGGAACTTGCATTGCTACCGGACCTTTTTTGGCTCAGAGCATTGTAGATAGGTTATAAAGAGAGCTTGTAGACATTCGTCAATATACTATTCAATATTAATTACGCCATATAAAAATAAGTGCATGAAAAATAATTGGTATCTCTCCAGAGGAAATAATTGGTATCCCTCTTTATCCTAACTAGACAATAATTCATAGTGTGTCTTATAAGGCAATAGAATATCGATGGATATCATGGATCTTATATAACCTGCTTATTGCATTTGGCAAGAACTTAGATAACGAGTAAAATCATGATGCGAAATGTCAATGAAACTTATTATTATCTTTTTGGGATAATAATACGATAAATAAAACAAAATAATAAATATATTTCAATGAAAGGAGAAATATATTTATCACAATAAACCTCAAACAGAAAAAATATATACAGCATTGTTTATCGAAAACCAGTAGCAAAATTGAAGAGAACATAAACTTACATGTTTTTCTTCAACAAACAACATGGAGAAAACTTAGAAGAACATTTTATTTAAATTCCTTTTACTGATTTTCGTTAGTTCTTAAAGATTCATTGTGTTTCGCTCTTTATATAGGGACCTTGAAAGGTTTCATGGCCTTAAACCTAAAATTGAAAAATCCAGGATGAATTCACTAGCCTTGAATCCTTCTCCTGCTAACAAATAGGCATACTACTTTGAAAGAGATTAAAGGCACCTCCAACGTGTAAATTGCCAACATTTTAGTAGAGGTATAAGATTAAGTCCAACTAGTTAACAGGAAATAGTATGTTGCTTGTTTAGAGATTGCATGCAAAATTTAAGTGGCTCCAGTAATGGAAATGGGCAAGAGAAGGTAGGCATGCAACAATCATAAATGAATTTCAATCAAATTTTTTTGGCAATATTGGATTTATAATATAAACTTGTTAACTTCTCATATGAAACTTGTTACTATAATATTATTGAAGAATTTTTCACATGTGATAGTAGCGAATGCAATAGTATTATTATATTACAGACATTAATTAAAAAAGAAAATTATCGGTTTCTCATGGTTCCACATAATTTTTAGGTTTTACAGCATAGCAATTAGAATGGTTCAAAGTTGGAACAAGATAAGTTTTAATTCTAGACATTTTTTTATGTGTCTTTAAAAAGGTAAGTACAAAGTACTATCTGTAATCATGCCTATCTCCAACACTAACACACCAAAACAAGGACGAATCTTGTAGTGATTACTTTGCGATTGAATGTCAAAGAAGATGCATTATTTCTTTTATTTTGATTCTTCATATATTTGTATTTTTTTTTATACTTTACGACTTTAAACTTAATATATAAAATTAAAATAATATTTGAAGTTTAGTCCATATTAAAAAAAAAAGGAATAATAAAAAAGGATGAAGCATTGTCATTGTCATTGTCATTGTTATTATGACAAATATCCGATGTATCTATTGCACATTTACATAATAAAAGCTTTTGTAGTTAGCTGGTCATTTACATAACTTTATTTCTGTCATCTAACTCTCTAAAAAGGGAATGCTCTTTGCGAACCCACCCTTGGAACAGAGACAAGGACGATGAGAAGAATCAAATCATATCAGTTTTTTTTTTTTAGATGATTTTTTATTTGGTTTTTATTTATTTCCCCACTCATCAATGAGAAAAAAAAATTCTACTATGTTATTAATTGAATCCACATCCTCTATGGAAAACAACATATAGATGGAAATTGTCCAAGGAAAGACTACCCATAATAAAAAAGATTTAACCTTAGGCAAGTCACTTATAGTTTCATTAGTCTTCATCATTTACTCTCCTTTATTTTAGTAGACAGAGTCTTCTTCATTTGGCCACATTGCATCAATATGGATCAAATAATCCATTGAGTGTATATTTAGAGATGGATAAAATAGTTTTTTACCCTTATTTTTATGTAAAGGATCTAGTAGGTTGCGTAGCTTCTACTATCATTTTTTCCATTTGCATTTTTTATACTCTTAACATTTTAGGGCATCCAACAATTATACACGTAGCCTCGAACAAGAAGAAGTAGGAAAAGATTATATACAAAATCTCATGATAATGAAGATTCTTCGAAACCAGTTGAGATATTAGGTAACATTAATCTAGCAAAACAGTTCGACAAGATATCTTTTAGGGATATAGTATCGAAAAATGTCCTTAGGGCATATTAAAAGTTTTGCTTTGACAACAGCTCAAGTAAAATAGACATGGATGATGATTAGGACAAAACAAAGGAAGAAGAGAATAAGCATAGTGAAAATGCAGAATTAGGTGTATGCTATGTGTCCTTTTCCAAAAGTGAAACGGAAATTATTTATGCCCCATGGAAGAATACTTTCATAGCAAAGGTAGTGGGTCAAAACCCAAGATACAAGATTATGTGGGCAGACTTAAGAGGATGTGGATAGCAATAAATGAGTTTAAGCTTATTCACACTAGATTGAGGCATTACCTAATAACATTAAGGGAAATGGAAGGTTACCAATAGGTCATCAAGAATAGCCTATGGTTATAAAAAGACACTACTTAATCTTGAAAAAATGGGAGCCTAACTTTAGATTAGAAGTGTACGAATTCAATGCTATGGTGGTATAGGTAAGGATCATTGGCCTCCTAATAAAGCTATTCTCGGCAGTAGCTATTAGAAGAGTGGTTGAGAAGATTGGACTTATCTTGAGGTTTGATTCTTATATAGTGTGAATGGAATAAGGAAGATGTACGAGAATATGTATTTAGATTAACACTAACATGCCCTTGAAACATACTGTAGTTGTAAACAAGATTGCATATAAAATACTTTATGAAGAGCTTCTAACAATTTGTAGATTTTGTGTATGCGTAAACCACAACAGTTATGCATAAGAGAAAAGAAATAAGGATATAGATACGGAAGGAAAAGAAAAGAAAATGAAGGATTCAAAGAAAGAGAAAGAGAATGTGACAACAAAAGGGGGAGAAAGGATGCAAGATGAAGGGATGCTAAAAGAAGACCAAAGTGTTGGAGGGGAGAAGAATAAAGGAGCGAATCCCAATGAAGATCAAAGTGTATAGCAAACAATAGCATTGGAGAATAACGAAGGAGAATGGACATGAGTGTAATATAGATAATTGAGTAGAAGTAAATCAAGTAAGAAGAAAGAGGAGGGGGGGTGGAGGGGAGGGAGGGGGGAGACCTTAACCAGGCTAGAGCCAAAGTCTTCTAGGAGTGCATGGACATGTGTGGTATGGCTAATTATGAGTAGAAAGCCCTATACCTGGAAATAAAAAATTTTTACCTAACCAATATACAATCTAACCACTACCTTATTCTCTTAAATACTTAGCCAAACATTAAAGGAGGCCTTAAAACCAAGAGACAATTTAGGTTCAAATCTACATTATTGGATCACCTAAACTATAAGAATTTTATTAATATAGCATGGAAGCGTTTAGAAAAGAATATCACCAAAGATCTTGAAGGCAAGCCTTAGACAATGGAATAAAGAGGTCTTTGGCTTAATTCATGCACAAAAGAAATAGATGTTGAATTGGAGGAGGTGCCCAAGAGAATTAAGATTGACCCAAGCTAAGTATTGAATAAGGAGATATTCCTACAAAAAAGTTTGGATCTAGTACCTGAGAAGGATGAAAAACCTTGGGTAGCATAATCAAGGGCTACTTGGATCATTGAAGGTGAAGGAAATACACAATTTTTTCATGTTAGTATGATAGCTAGCAGATCAAAAGTAAGAATCTTAGGGCTATATGATGAAGCAAATAATTGGATCAATGAGAGAAAAAAGGTAGAAGGGTTATTCAAGAAATATTTTAGTAATTTATTCTTGATGGAGAGAACTTTTAGCAAATGGCAACTAAAAGAGTGGTAAAGACGACAACTATGGTTAAGCATGGAAGCTATTGACTTAATGAGTAAGTAAGTATCAAATGAGGAAATAGGAAAAGAATGTGGTGCATTGCAAACCACAACACTTGGAATAATGTTTTTCATATCCAATTCTTTAAAGAATGTTAGGATGTTGTGGGAAATGTGGTGTACAAATATATTAAATAAATCATGGAAATAAGAATAATGCCAAAGGAGCTAAACAAAACACCCATTGTCCTTATACCTAAAATTCTTGGAGCAAACAAACTAAAATAGTTTAAATCATTAAGTCTATGCACAACCATCTATAAGGTTGTTGGTAAGATCATTGTAAATAGATTAGGGCTGTTCTTAAATGATTTGATAAGCTTAGAATAAGCTAGCTTCATGTGAGGGGGAGCCATAAGAGATAATGTCATGGTCTTTTAAGAAATATTGCATTATTTGAGTAGAAAAAAGGAAGGAAAGAGGTGGATGGTTATCAAAATGGACTTAGAAAAAGTCTATGAAAGGTTTGAATGGGACTTTGCTAGGCATACACTCATTTATAAAAACTTCCTTAAAAAGTAGGTAGATCTAATTAGTTCTTGTCTATCTTATGTCACCTATTAAATCTTGTTAAATGGGGCAACTTTAGAGAGTTTTGGTGGTAATTGAGGTCTAAGGCAAGGGGACCCAATGTTGCCCTACCTATTCATCCTCATTATGGAGGTTTTTAGTAAAGGTATACATGATTTAGTAGAAGAGGGGTTATGGAAGCCTATTAAGCTAAGAGGAACAAAAGCTAGGTTCTCACATCTTTTTTTCGCGAACGTTATCATCTTAATGGGAGAAACAATGTTGGAAAATGCATGAGTGATGAAGAGAGCTATGGAAGCCTTTGGAATGATGTTAGGACAAAAGTGTAACTGCTATATATCTTGTATCATTTTCTCAATTAATGCGGATAGAAGTCTCAAGGAAGAATTTGCACCATTTTTGAGGTTAATATCAATGCAAGCATGAGTAAATACTTAGGAGTGTTAGTTAAGGAAGGAGACAACCTAAATGTAAGCGACCTAAACTTTATTGTAGAAAAAATGAGAAGGAAACTTACAAGATGAAAGGCAAACATACTTAAAATGGCAAGTAAAAAGATTTTGATGTCATCTACATTAGAAAGTATTAATAATTATTATTCTTAAATTACACCCTTTCCAAAGAAAATGATCTATCAACTTGAGAAGATTAATATTCACCCATAAAAGCTTGAGAAGATTAAAAGGGATCTCCTCTGGGGAGACTTGGAGGAAAAGAAGAATATTTATTGGATTATGTGGGCTAAAGTGAAGAAGTTGAAGGAAGATGGAAGGTTAGGCTTGTTGGATTTCAAGGGAGGGTGGAAAAATTACAACTTTTCGATTTAAAAACAAAACTCTTCTTAATAGCTTAAATGGCATCATAGTAGTTGAAGATTAATTGTACAATATAAATAAAAATCAGAAACTAAATAGAGTAGAGAAAAAGAAGATCAAGTGATCGATTTATAGCACTTCGACCTTTTGTCTACTATTCTTTTCTAGCTCCATTACTAGGGACATAGTCCTCTTTATCGATGTTGTTGTATTAGTCTAATCTTTTCGGTAAACAATGATCAAAGAGAGATTATAAGGATATCCAGTCGTTTTTCTATCTTATCTCACTAGTTTCTTCTTAAGCTGTACTTAAGATTCACAGAACTCCCTAATCCTCTCACACTTCCAAATACAAAAAAAAAAAAGAAAAAATTACAAGGAAAATAAGATAATACAAGTAAATATTCCTTTACAATTTTTGCTCAAAAGCAATAACAATGTATAGATGAAAACTAATTTCATGTAGGTTTTAACAAAGTTTCTGATAAAGTTTCTAACAAAGTTTCCTAATATTCACAAGAGAAATTTGAATTTCAGTTCTTATGTTCTTCTGTAACACTTCTCAATCTAGTGTCGCTTCTATTTATGTTAGATCAACCTCTTTGTAACTGCAAACAACTACCTCCAAGCTGTTCCTAAATTTGTTTCTTTGACAAGTTTAAATCTTTTGACAATTGCTACATAAGGCGATTTATTCTAATCCTCATCTAATTTCGTGAAGCTTCAGAAAAATATTTCAAACATTAAGGATAAGGATAAAGGGATATGACCAAATCTTCATATATCCTAATCCTATCAAAATTGTCCAGCAATTCTTTATAAAAAATTCTATTTGAATTTTACCATATGATTCTCATAAAAGATCAGGTTAGTTTTATCTTTAAGCAAAATATCATCAAATTTGAACTAGACTACAACCTTATCTAGTAACTTTTTGAACACTTGTTGTCCAATAAGTCCTTATAGAGTTCTTAACAAAATTTCTTAATCTCGGTAATCCTTTTTCGATTGTTACTGACTTTTTTCTTATTGTTGAATCATCTTATTGTCAGAAAATATACTGCTAAAAACTTAATAACTCAAATTTCCAAATCTAATTCTTGAGCATAAAAAAATAGCCCAACTTAAATCCTATGGACTTAACCAACTTTAGTGAAACAAAATTGAACACATTACTAAAATATGCCTAATAAAATGGAGCTAAGCCTTCTACATATTTCTCTAATTTAATTTATTCAAATTATTCAGAAAATAGCGTAGGAACAACTGCTGATATTGATACTGTACACAATCAGTATTGTTTTGATATATTATTGATACACTTTCTAACACACATTCTGATATATATTTTGACTAGCATAATTTTAAACTTAATTTTCTTTCTTGAATTGATTTCATTCTAAAATTAACCTATATGCTTGATGTTCTTATTAAATACACTTTAACCTTTTTTCCATTATGGTTTCTTTTAGAATCAATTAATGTTATATTATGATATTTCTAAAACATCATAAATATATTAGTGATAACTTATTACATGTTTTGTTATCATTAAATTCAAATTAAAAGACTTAACAAAAGAGAAGAAATAAACAAATTTTGTAAAACTATATTGGCAAATGAAGTTAGAAAAACTTCTCTAGACTATCATGATTGAAGCAAAATATGTAGGAAGAGATGGAAGCTTAAACAAGAAAAAGGATCTTACTTTTATAAGAAGTTGAGGAAAGCAATTAGCTGGTTAGAGGATAATTCGATAATGTAGGTAAGGGATGGAAGAAATGTAAAGTTTTAGACAAATAAATGGATCAAGCAGGGCAAGGTAGAAGGATGGCTATATAGACCTTTATGGCAAGAAGCTAAGGACATCGTTGTAGTAGAAACATGGAAGAAAATAGGGTACTAGGATAAAGAAAAGATTCAATACCCAATAGATAATTATATTGCAACTAAGCTAGAAAATGTTGTGTTACAACAAAGGCTGCAAGAGCAACAAGAAACCAATGCTCATTAACTCTAAATACACGATGCAGATGGAGAATTGAAGACCAAAATGGTATGTAAGATGTTATGAGGAAGAAACAAAAATAGAGAGGAAAGAAAAATTGAATAAGCTGGTTTAGATCAATCATAACCGAATGATTATGAATTACATTTGTATTTAATAATAAATAAATAAAATATTATGAAATCTGATACTATGAAGATAAAATCTCAAGTTATCTCAAGTTTTGTATTTGTATATTATTGCTGCTATTTTAATTCAATCCCTACAAGATCAACAATTTCAAAGCTAATAGGATGAATTAAAAGAGTTTTGCATTATGGAACTTTGTACCGTACACATATCTTATACACATTTTATAGGGTCATGTAGGAAAGAATAAAGAAATAAAATATGAAAAAAAGAAAATAACAAGAAATGAAAGGAGATTGGATTCTATTTGTACTTGGGATTGGATCTAGAAAACACTTGTTATACCAAGGATTCAATATCCAATATGGCGGATTCTGCACAATGGCATTCAGATAAAGCAGAATCTAAGAAGGAGGGAAATTAATGTAGAGGAAAGTTGTTTCTTTTGTGGAGAAGAAGCTGAGCCAGTGCAGCATACATTCATGACATGCAGATGGGTGAGAGACTTCTGGGAAAGATGGGGTATCATGATTTCAGAAGACGGGGAAGAAGATGGAAACTTAAGAACGTGGGTAAAGAGAAATGCAAATAGGAAGCAATTTAACTGGTTAGACAAAAGAGCTCCGAAGGAGGTTACATTTCTCTTCGCAATAAGGGAATTGTGGAGAGAAAGGAATAGGAGGATCTTTAGACAAGGACAACAAGAAGAAAATTGGCAAGACATCATAAGAGCGGAAGTGGAAGAATGGTGGGTTTGTAAAAGAAAGGAAAAACTTAAAAGGCGAAGAGCTGGCACTTGTTTGGTAAGGGAAAGACCTGATAAAGGCTGGGTGAAATTCAACTGTGATAGTGCAGTGGAAGAGGAGGGTAACAGGGCTGGATTAGGTGGTGTTTGTGAAGGCATTGTACAAGGGGGATTCAGCAAAAAGGATTACAGGAACATCGCCAGTAGAAGCAAAACTGTGAGCCATAATACATGCTCTAAGGACGGCCAAAGAAAGAACGCAGGATAACATCATCATAGAGTTGGAATCCACTTTAGCCATTGAATGGATAACTAGAAATGACTTAAGTAATAATGTGTGCTCGTATACTTTGCGAGCATGTAGAAGCTTGATAAAAGATTATAACAAAGTGAATTTTGCAGGTTTCCTCGTGAAGGAATTGCAGCAGCAGACTTTTTGGCGAAGGAGGGGCTAGAAAGAAAAGTCAATCTTGTTTTTGTGGATTTTTATCCTGTGTTTATTTTATCGGTTGTAAGAGATGACTGGAAAAACCAGGAGGCTGATACTTGTATTTTTCCTCCTGGCTGAACTTGTGTTCCGTTTCCTTTTCATGTTTTAAATAAAAAAAAAAAGAAGCTTTCGTAGTTGGTCATTATGCGCAAAGTGTAGGCGTGGTCGGAATTCCACTTTTCAAATTAAATTATGATATAATTTAATCATATTCAATTCTACAGTCCATTTATTGCATCCCACGAATGAGAAAACCTCGTAAAATATAGGAATTTAGTTAAGTGGTCAATATCATAACTATGTTCAAACAGTGGACCGTGTCTTTTAAGTTTGCTTTGGTAGATCTTGAAGTCAGCAGGTGGACCGGACCTTCGCCTTCATAATGGTAGACAATTTGCCAACCACCAAAGAAAGGAGTTAAAGAAATTACGTTATTTTGCCCTTCAAATGACATGTATACGCTTTTATGCATGAGATGGTTTGAGAATACTAAACTTCATGATAAACAAAAACCATATTTAATTTGACTCATTCCATTTTGCAGTTTAGCTTTGTTGTTTTCGACTTAAGGTTGTTTGTCAAATCCTGGGGTGGTCACCGGTCAAGAATCAAAACACGTCTTATAACTATTCAAATTTTGAAGTCCCAAACCTAGGAAACATACATGTACATACATGTAAATTATATATATATATATGTTAAAATCGTCGGTACGTGTATTCACCATCATTACAGCTAAAACCGATAAACCTTGAAAACCTTGAAATAGAGAGCTTTTATTACACAAAAACAAGCATGAGGTTCCTTATTAATATTGTTACTGTCTTCATCATATTATCAATGGTAAGACCTCAAGAGGCACGCAGGCTCTTAGTCCACAAAGAAATGGAATGGATACACAAGGATAATTATCATTTCCAGTCCCTGCAAACGGGTACGGTTCCGGCCCCAGGCAATGGATGCACTTACACGCCGGGTCAAGGCGGTGCACCATGCACTAATCAGAAGACTTTTGTGAACCAGGCCATTTCATTAGAAAGTTACCATGGTCGGATTGCTAGGTTCGTTATGGCCTCTCCATTTAATAAGCCACAGCTTAAAAAGCAGAGGAAACCAGATAAATCATAACATAATGTCATAATGCAAGTAGCTTCCAGAAGATGTGTACTATTTGAGGATATTGTATCCATTTTCATTCTTTATGAATCATTTGGTGGGAAAGATTCCACTTCAGTTTGTTGTAATAACTAGTTAAAAGGATGACTCTTGTATACAGCCAGTTTTGACAATAATTTTCATATTAGAATAATGAGCAAAAAAAAGATCTGGTCCAAGCCACTTCTCTCCCCAACATGCATACACAACCTGCAACGTTATGCCTCTCTGCATTTTAAGCAGAAGAACATAAGAATCATGATAACAACTTGGACCTCCTATTTTCAAGTCAATTTATTTTCTTTCCATTATATTTTAAGCGAGTCCATCTTATTGCCGCATATTATTCATATTCTAATTCATGGCAATTAAGATCAGCAAAAATAGCCAAACTTAACCAAACAAACCAAATCACCCCAAAGGTCATCCCACGAATGTTATGCCAAAAATGATTATCGAACACATTACCACATTCCACTCTTACATTTTATTGCGATGCTACTACAAATAACTTTTGTATGGATTAGTAGGAATAAACAAACCTATCCAAAACACTCGGAACGATGCATTTAGTTATAGGTGAAGAGCACTTTTTGGCTATCATTGAATTTTGTTCTCGAATTTATGACTGTTTAAGCAAATAAATAATTTACTTAAGCTATGGAAGTCATTATGGAAGAAAAATTGCCGTTAATTTTGTTGTGCACGACTTAGAAGAACAGGCCCTTGAGGTCATAGTACAGGAAAAATATAATCCATAGTAGTGGTAATAATAATAATAAAACCCTAACATGGAAATCAAATTTCCCAAAAATACTGCATAAGGTTAATAGAGCTGCATTTTTTGCTCCCTTGAAGTCCTTCCTCTCTATAGTATGCAAATAGTAGTAGCCCCATGTGAATTCATTTATTGATAAAGAAAATTTCGGAAGGAAGTTGCTTGCCTAGAATGAATGAACATGGAATGCTACTATTTATTTTATGTTTGGAAATATATTTAGAGAGTGGATAAAATCTAGTTAAGAGTGTTAAGAAATAAAAGCAACAAGAATCTGAGAAAGAATAAGAACAAAACTAAAAGTGTCATTTCTGTCAAGTTAAGCACAAAAGAATACAAAAAGGTTTATATATAAGCTATAGTCAAAATAGCAGATAAACAAACTAACTACTTGAACTAACAAACTAATAACAACTCATTTCCAACTCAACTCTAACTATCACCAACTATGACTAGCCATGCATACTTCATACTCTAGCTACCCCTTACCCTCCTACCCTCCTCTTAAATTTGAAGTTTCTTGAAACTCTAACTTGCATCTAAAAGGCAAAATTTGTGGCTCAAACAAAGACTTAGTATACAAATATACTAATTACAACTTAGATAGAACAAATCAAGTACAAAGCATGTTATGAGTAAATGATAAAAGAATAACTATAGAGTTCAATGTCTCCTTACTTTCTAATATCACAAGAATTGGAATGCTCTACTAAATAGTAAAACGAGTGCTATTTACATTTTTACATTTAGACTTATTTATATTAAACTATACTTTTATTTGAGAATAGACCCTCTTGTAGAGACTGCTGAAGTGATTCTTGTACTCTCAGATTCCTAGCCCATCTTATGTCTTTGCTAGCATCCTACAAGTAGATTATAGGGGAATGAGCTAAAGAACCATAGGTTCAATAAGTGGGAGGACACTTACTTTATATCATAACATGACAACAATCAAGGTTATCAAATAATTTAAGTGCAATACATGAGTAACTAGTACAAATGCAACATTGCACATGGTCTTCTGGTAATCAAGTGAAGTTAAGGATATAACCTCTCCTTAATCCAGGTTGGGGATAGTCATCTAAGTGTAAGTCTTCACTTTGGATGGAAGACCTATTCTTATCTTGACCTATTGTTTAAGCCCTTATTCTTTCTAGTAATCCATCTTAATAGCCATTAGCTTCCTAGCTCTTTTCCCATGCTCCATATCCTAAGATCTTTTAAAGGGCCATAAAAGGAGTAGGTGTAGGCTCCACCTACCCCCTATCATAACTATCAAAAAGAGTTGAGTGGCTATTAGTATGTGTCGTGCAATGCATGTCTTGATGAGAGCTTTTAGTCTGACTGTTTTATGTCTAGTTATTGGTAACAAAACAATATATCGTAGACACTTAGTATTAAAGTAACATATAGATGCTTTATAACATAACACATAGTATACTCAAGTACTTATTTAGCAAATAAGTTCAAATACATGCATAGTATACATACAATCAATCTACTTATAAGTACAAACAAGCATAATAGTTTATCAGCTCTGAAAATAAACCCACTTACTTGACCTTGTAGTGAATCATTCTCGTAACTCTCCAACAATGTTATAAATCTAGCTTGTTGCTCTAAAACAAAAATGGAAATTAAATAACATAAGACACTTAGGTGCTATTGCGTAATGTACTAGCTACTTGACAATTATCTTTAGGATACATTTTTCATATGGCATCTTTTAAGTGATTATACCTCTCGTTAAGATTTAAATTAGCAAATTTTGAGGATATTAAAAACTTTAAAATATTATTTTAGGTGATTACTATATTATTAATTTATAGTCATTGAGTTAATCACTTTGCACTTACAATACTATCCAACTCTACATATTCTTATATGATTCTCAATATCAAATATTTGAACTTGAATTTCAAATTTTTGATAAATAACATATTATTTCTATAATCTTAACTTAATTTTTTGAAATGCCTACTTAGAAATCATAGCTAATCTACATACTATAACCATCAAGATATCGATTTCTAATATGTAACTAACCTATTTGTCCATGAAATAATTATGTATTATCGAATATGTTTAATAACTAGATAAATACTCTTTTTTTTTTTTTTTGGAAAACCTATTATGCAAACTTCAAGTTTCATAACAAAAATTTTCTATGTTCATAATATGGCATGAATATCCCATCTATAGGTTTTCACAAATTCACAAGTATGACCACGCTTTAGTATTTACGTTTTAAAACCAAAACCTTCATAAATGTCAAAAATGGCCCCATAACTTCAAGTTTCCCTAACCAAGAATTATAATAGTTAAACTAAGATTTAAACATATTAGTTCCATAAATTACTTTAGCACTTTACAACAATTCCTTATTAATCATATAGTTGGCAGGAGAATTTTACTGTATAAACTAATAAATATGAAAATTTCATAACATTGATTTTCTCGAATTGATTTTACAGTTATGAAGTAGGGATTGAATTTGACCTCCTATTGAAGCTTGATGAAGAAAAGCGGTTATTTGCAATACTTTCTAAAATTAAAGAATGTCATCCGATACTCGCACAATGATCATAGTGGCCATTTAGCACTTAATAGTAGCCTTAATGATGGTACATCGGGGTGAAGAGAAGACAGTGGTTGTTGTAATGGCAGGAGGGTCATACATTTAATGTTGGCAATTTTGCGGTACTCCTAGACATTTTTAGAGCAATGAAAACTATCTATAGAATAAAATAATATATATGCGTATTAATTATATAATTCCCAATTTCACTACGTGATGAACTCCCGGGCTGGAAGTTTGTTTACTACTGTATGTGACTAGAAATTACGGTGGAAATTTCCGAAGATAGCTCAACTAATTATACCATGGCGGTCCATTCCCATTTTGATGGATGTTGAATAATTGTCCATGCATGAGAAATGCATATCCTCAGTCGCAACTCTTCCTTGGCTGATAAGTTTCTTATTTATTATCATTGTTATCATTTTATTTCCTTAGTACCATTCTTATAATCCTGCGTTATAATAATATTATATTATTATTTAACTTTTATCCTCACCTAATCTTAACTGCAGCATAACCCACCTTTGCTTCTTATGTCCTGGTGCTTTAATTTTATCTCTCTTTCTTTTTCAATGATATCTCATATTTTAAGTGAACATTCATGTATAGTAAGGTTTATGTAATTCCTTGAGGGTAAATTTACCTAAACTCATCATTCAAAAGGTTTGAAAATTAAGTTGAAGTGAGATAAAACTTTATGGTACAGTTTAAATATCGATTTATCGATTATAGGATAGATAAAGTTTTGCCCGCTAAACTTTGGTTTACAGAAACGTATTGACAAATTTAACCTATTTTGAAATATAATTTCACATAAGTGTTTCTTCTAACCTACGAGACATTATACTTCAAACTAGTGTTAAGTGGAAAATTTTTTTGGTAAACCTAAATTCTAAGTATAAGGTTTTAATTAGATTTTTTTTTTTTGGGTTTAAGTTTATCCATTCTTTTGGGTAAGGACTTGTATAGAAGGCTGAGGTTTAAAAGTTCAATATTTGACTCTCAGTTTAATTCACTTTAGCGTAGGTAATGGGGTATCCAATAGTTAAAAAAAGTTTCTTTGTGGTGATCCTAATGAGGTGTCCAATAACTAAACTACCTAGATTCCATTTTAATTATTTCTAGTTTATTAAATTTCATTCCAAATTCTAAAGCTAAATATACTAAACCTCTATCTAAATTTTCATTTCCAAATATGAATAATGTGGTCCTTTTTCCTATAAACATATAATTTTGTGATCGACCTAAGATATGATAGGGGTAACAATGTTGGATTCATATCACCAATATTATTTTGTTTCAATCCAATGGTGTGGTGAAAACAAACATGGATAAGTTTTTATTTTGATTAAAAGTGTCTACTTTGTAATTGTTGTAAAGTTTCTCTCTGAAGTATCAAACGCTACTTGAGTTTGTGTACTTGAAACTTGTATTTAACTAAATATACATAAGTTCCTCATTTGACAAGTGAACATTTAACCATATGATTATTTACATTTTAATAGTTGAAATAGGTGCCTTTATGTCATAAGTATTGATTACATGGATTTATAAAAATTTCAAATCAGCATTTTGCAAGTAAGTCATAGGTTTGGAAGAGTACTTATTGTGATTAATTGATGTAAGTATATATATAGTCTATAATATAATTCTTTTATTAACTACTCTTTATTAATTTACCCAATTTCTATCCCTTGTCTTGTCTTTAATAAGCTAAAACTTTAATACCACTCTTGTAATGGCCTACAAGAAGGCTTAGTAGAAAAACCTAAAGTCATCATGCTACATGTGCACTTGTCACGTAATAATCATCTTGTGGGCAAGAGATCACAAGACTTTATTTATTTATTTAGTCATTTTACCTAATCATATGATATATAAGTACATGATAAAAGAATAATTATAGGATTCAATGTCTCCCTACTTTCTAAGATCACAAAGAAACGGAATCCTCTACTAAATAGTAAAATAAGTAGTATTTACATTTTTACATTTAGATTTATCTAGAATAAACTATATTCCTATTTAGGAATAAACCATCTAGTAAAGAATGTTGAAGTGACTCTTATACACTCAGATTCCTAGCCAATCTAATGTTTTGACTTACATCTTACAAGAAGACTATAGGAGAGTGAGCCAATGAACTATGTGCTCAACAAGTGGGAGGAGACTTACATTATGCTATAACATGACAACAATCAAGGTTATCAAACAATTTGACTGCAATGCTTAAGTAACTAGTATGAATGCAACACCATGCATGGTCTTCCGGTAACCATGTAAAGTTAAGGATATAACTATTCCTTAACTTAAGTTGGAGATTGTCATCTAAACCCAAGTCTCCACTCTTGACGAAAAATCCATTCTTATCTTGACACATTGTTTAGGCCTTTGTTCTTTTTGCTAATCCGTCATGATAGCCATTAGCTTCTTGGATCCTTCTCCACACCTAACATCCCTAGATCTTTTTAAAAGGAGCAAGCATAAGCTTTACTTACCCCTTACCATGACTATCAAAGAAAGCTGAGTGGTCATTACTATGCATTGTGAAATGCGTCTCTCGATTAGACTTTTTTGCTTGACTATCTTATGTCTAGTTATTGGTGACAAATCAATATATCATAGACACTTAGTAGTAAGCAAACATACAAATGCTTTACAACATAACATACACAATATGCTAAGGTGCTTATTTAGCAAATAAGTTCAAACACATGCATAATCAATCTACTTAAAAGTATAAACAAGTATAATAACTCATTATCTCCAAAAATGAACTCACTTACCTGGCCTCATGGCCAATCATTCCCATAAGACTCCAACATCGTTGTAGATCTAGCTTACTAATCCAAAACAAAAAAGGAAATTAAATATCATAAAACACTTAGGTGCTACTACGCAACATACTAGCTACTTAACTCTTATCTTTATGATATATTTTTCATATGGTATCTTTTAAGTTATTATACCTCTAATTAAGATTTAAATTAGCAAATTTTGAGGATATTAAAAACTTTAAAATATTATTTTAAGTGATTACAATATTATTAATTTATAATTACTAAGATAATCACTTTTTGCTTACAATATTGTCCAACTATACATATTCTTACATAATTCTTAGTAAGAAATATCTAAAGTCGAATTTCAAATTTTTATAAATGACATACTATTTCTACAATCTTAACTTAAATTTTTGCAATTCCTCTAAGGAAATCATAATTGATCTACATATTGTAATCACATTTCCAATATGTAATTAACCTATTTGTCCATAAAATAATTATGTCGTATCAAATATTGTTAATAGCTAGATAAATACTCATTTTTCTAGAAAACCTACTATACAAACTTCAAGTTTCCTAACAAAAGTTTTCTATGTTCATAACATGGCATGAATATCTTATCTATAGATTTTCTGAAATTCATAAGTACGACCATGTTTTAGTATTTATGTTTTAGAACCAAAACCTTCATAAATTGCAAAAATTGGCCCATAACTTGAAGTTTCTCTAATCAAGAATTTTAATAGTCAAACTAAGATTTAAACATATTAATTCCATAGATTACTTTAGCACCTTACAATGATTCCCTATTGATCACATCGTTAACAAGAGAATTTCATTGTATAAACTAATAAATATGAAAATTTCATAACATTGATTTTCTTGAATTGACTTTACAATTATGAAGTGGGGACTGAATTTGACCTCTTATTGAAGCTTGATAAAGAAAAGAGGTTGTTCTTAATACTTTCTAAAATTAAAGAATATTATTCGATACTCGCATGACGATCATAGTGGCCCAGTTGGTGCTTAATAGTAGCCTTAGTGGTGGTATATTGGGGTGAAGAGAAGACAGTAGTTGTTGTAATGGCATGAGGGTTTTACATTTAATGTTGGCGATTTTGCAATATTCCTAGACATTTTTAGAGTAATGAAAACTATCTATAGAATAAAATAATATATATGTATATTAATTATATAATTCCCAATTTCACCACGTGATGAACTCCCTGGCCGGAAATATGTTTACTACTATATGTGATTAGAAATGATGCTGGAAATTTCCGAAGTAAGATAGCTTAACTAATTATAGGTATTTATAGAAAGTTTTAAATATTATTTTATTTGCTAAGTACGTAGCGGTCCATTCCTTTTTTTATGTATGTTCAACAGTTTCCGTGTATGAGAAATGTATATCCTCAGTGCCAACTTTTCTTTGGATGCCAAGTTTCTTATTTGTTGTTGTTGTTATTATTATCATTGTTACTTAGACTAACAATTCACTAACTACCTATAACTACCATTTGTCTCCACTGTGTATCAAAAAAATTAAATGTAAAAAAGATATGTATTATTTATCTTTTATTAACCGCCATATATTTCATGCCTACTTTCCAAATCATGGAAAAGGTCACTATTTTCACTTGCAAAAGACTAGGTCAAAACCATCTAGCAACATAATTTTCACATAGTTTCCACTTTCACAATCCATACTGGCACATTTTCTGCACTTTCCAATTATTGTTATATATAGAGTTGCCACATATATCTCTTTTCGAAAATCTATCTCTGGAACCAGCAAATCTCACATTCACTAATAAACTACCTTATCTATATTCATTTTTTTATTTTTATACTTTAACGTTTAATCATCATCATCATTATTGTTATTTCTTTAATTATCTATTATGTATATAATTTTATTTAATAATTCTATTAAATTTGAAATATTATTTTGTCAATATATTTAACTTTTGCACATGCATCACGAGTATGGGTTTGCCAGTTATTATTTTATTTCCTTATTACCATTCTTGTAATATTTCATTATAATACTTTTATATTATATTATTATTTAGCTTTTATCTTTACTTAATCTTCACTATAGCATAATTTCTAACCCTCCTTTGCTTCTTACATCTTGGTGCTTTAATTTTTTCCTTTTTTCTTTTTTACTTTAGCTTTTCTTTTTCATTTTCAATGATATATCATATTTTAAGTGAATATTCATGTATAGTATGATCTATGTAATCCCTTGTGAGTAATTTTATCTAAACTCGTCATGCAAAAGGTTTAAAAATTAAGCTAAATTGTGATATAACTTTTCAGCATGCATCATATATCGATTTATCGATTATGGGGTAATTATATTTTACTTGCTAAACTTTAGGTTATGAGAAGCATATTGACAAACTTAACCCATTTTGAAAATCTAATTCCACATAGGTGTTTCCTCTAACTTTTGAGATAGTCTACTTGAAACTTGTATTAATTAGAAGAAATTCTTAGTAAACTTAAATTCCAAATAGAAGGTTTCAAATAGATTTTCTTTTCTTTTCTTTTCTTTTTTCCTTTGATGGGGTTTAACTTATCTATTCTTTTGGGTGAGGACTTATGTAGAAGGCTAAGGTTTAAAAGTTTAACAGTTGACTCTTAGTTTAATTCACTCCTGCTTAAATAGTAAGGTATTACAAACCATGCCTTTGAGATAACTCAACACATGTATAGCTACCTACATATGTATGTTACAAGGCTCAAATAGAAACCTACTAAGAGCAAATACAACAAAACTTATGTCTAGTTAAGTGAGGTTGTCGTAAGACAATCGACTGACAATTCTCCTAAAGGAAGTAGCATCAGGTAATAGAGTGCTAGAATCATCAATCTTAAATCCACTTGGTAATGGTGTGGGAGTATGCTATGTTGTAGTAAGATCGACTTTGTTTAATACATCAATAATGAACTTTCTTTAACTGATTAAACAACTTGCATCCATCCTATAAAATTCAAGGCCAAGAAAGTACCTAACTAGTCCAATATCCTTAATAGTGAACTTCACATCCATTTGCTGCTTTAATGATTGAATTAAGTAGTCATTTGACCCTATTATAAGAATATCATTGACATATACAAGACAAACCATAAGGCCTTTAAAGTAAACAAAGATGTATCATGCTTCAACTTAACATAACCAAGTGAGGCTAAAAACTTGGATATTTCAATGTTCTACTACTTAGAAGCCTCATGCAATCTATAAAGAGAGCACTTGAGATGACAAACTTAATTAGGATGAGATGTATGATAACCTTTAGGAGGGACTGTATAGATTTCCTTATTAAGAAATCTATGAAAGAATGCATTGTTTATGTTTACTCAATGTAATGGTTGAGAATCGGCAATAGCAACAACAACAAGTATTCTTACTATGTTCAACTATGTAACAGGTAAGAATGTATTGTGAAAGTCTTCCCTTTTTACTTATATGAAATCTTTAGCAATTGGCCTTACTTTATAGCACTCTATACTCTTGTTGGGCTTATATTTAACTTTAAAAATCTAATTACACCTAATAGCCTTTTTGTTAGATGTGTGCAAGTGGGTTAATGGGTCAACTTGGCTTGGCCTACTTTAGTCCATGGGTTAAATGGGCTAAAAACTCTCAACCCTAACTTGTTTTTCTATGTGGGTTAGGCAAATTAGCCTACAGGTCAAAGGTATAAGTGAGCTAAATAAGTCAAACCAAATTGGCATGTAAGTTAAACATCTTAAGTTAATTTGGCCTGTTTTTAAATAGACAAAAAAAGAAAAAAACTTGGCCCCACTTTTTAAGCGATTTAAATGGCCTGGCTCAGTGGTTAAAACTTGTTTACACACTTCTATTTTTTCCTATTTGGTAAACTAGTGAATTCCCAAGTATAATTAGCCTTTAATGCATGCAATTCTTTATTCATAGCCATATTTCATTAAATTTCTAATCAAGGTTAAGTGTTAAATCAATTAGGGTTTAATATTAATTGCATTAAGGAAATTTGAAAAAAAAAAAATCAGGCTTGACATCTACTTTCTTTAGTAGTAAAGACAACAACATTGTTGTATGTAAGTCTCTATGGCATGGTTTAGTGCTTCTAAATTAGATCCATCAACTAGATAAAGACCAGAGAACACCATATGCTTTGCAGGCTTCAATCCTACTTCGATACCATTGCCTCGAGATGGGTTTGGTATTGACTAATGGAACACTAAGCATTAAGCAACAATTTCTTTCATAAAATGATGCTACTAAAGGGTAGATAGACTATTAAACTTTTCCAATAAGATAGAAAAATGCAAGTCCTATAAAAATAACTCTATCTACTCATTCACCCGATGAGACATAGTTAAGTATCTGCTAGAACAATTTTAGTTCAAATATGGTAGATATGGTGAACATGAACATATCAAATGTTTATATCACTCAATTATGTGTCTCTAGCTTGTCTACGATGCTATTAATAATCTCACACCTATCAAAGAAACAATTGAAAAAAGAATGCGACACATACATTCACCTTTGGTCAACAAGTTACCTATACTTTCACAAAAAAGCTAAGGATAGAGCTAAATGTATCTTATAAGTTGAGTTTTCCTTCTACCTTCCCTATAATACTTCTAACTTAAGTTATGCTTGGAATCCAGTCATCCATTACAAATGAATGCCTTTTTCCTGTAGCTCGAATGTCAAAAAATGGAACTTTTGAAGGTTACAAAATTGGAGAAAGCATAAGGGTTCACCTGGTCAGTACCCAAGGAGTCAACCAATAAATTAATGGGGTTGGCAGTATCGTAATTCCTACTCCTTGAATTCCTTTTAGTAATCAAAATAGAGTTAGGCAATCACTACAAAAAGTTTTCAAGCTCTTCTTTGAATATTTTTTGCTATTTTGCTTTATCTTTTTATGTAAATTACTAGTTTGGAAGGAAACTACATTAGATATAGTAGAATTTCCCAAATGAAAGGGGAAAAAACCAATAACATTTAAATTAAAGTATAAACTACGCAATCAAAATTAAAATAGAAATCACACAGTAGATTGAAACCCTTTCTTACCCCCAAAAAAAAAAAAAGGTTCAAACCTTAAATTAATTGAAGGCCAATTGATCAATTTTCTTACCTCGATTGTTGCTTGTTGTTACTTTACAAGGTAGATGGAGAGAGGAATGAATGTTCAACCTAATAGAGAAGACACCTTGGACATCTCTTAGAATGCCTAAGAGAGAAGAATGTAGGTGTTTTGTATAGATGGATAGAGAGTGTCAAGAGAGAACTACTATTAGAGAGAAAGAAAACCATCGTGTCTTGATGAAGAAAAACAATGCCAAAGAATGAAAAATAAGTTCCTTACCCTAGAAGCATGGTATGGTCAAGAGAGATGTAATTGTGTAGTTGAGATTGGGAATTACTTATTAGGTTTTCTAATTTTACTTTTATTTTTGTTTAAACTTTTCGATGATATGAGTGGTAAACTTTAGCTATCTTATGGGCAAACTTAGCTTAGTTTTTTATTAAGCTTTTTTAAAACATTATCACATCTTAAATTATATTATAACGTATTTTAGTCTTGATTGTAAGCATTGCTAATAATCTATTTTACATAACGTATAATAAACATAACTAAAGTATATAAAAATTGGCTACGTTTGTGAAATTTTTAAATAATGCCCAAGGTTAATTTTCTTGTAGTGAGAAGAGTTGATCAAGCAAAAGGCAAGTAGGCTAACAAGCTATCTAACATTTTATGAGGATATAAGACCACCCATAAGACTTTAATGGAAGAAACACCTTTTAGATTAGCTTTCAAATTGGAGGCTTTTTAACCAATTTAATTGGAGTTGCCTAACCTATGTACATAAATGTTTGATGTCATGACAAATTAGGTCTACCTAATAGCCAATTTGGACACAATTGAAGAGATAAGGGACATTACGAGAGCAAAGGTTGCCACCTACCAACATAGAGTAGTAAGATATTGTAACTAGAAGATCAAACATAGGGTATTTTAACCTGGAGTCCTAGTTTGTAGGAAATTAAAGGCAATATGTGTGCAAGACAACTAAGAGAAGCTTTGTGCAAATTGGGAGGACCCATTGAAGGTTTGAGAAGTCATGGGCAATGGGGCTTATTGACTAGAAAGGTTGGATGGTCAAGTCATTCCTTATGCATGCTGAGAACCTTAAATTGTATTTCGAGTAATTGTTCCATGTTATCTACCATGATATGTATTTATATTTGCTGTTTCCTTTAAGACTATGTAAGATAATAGATTAGTATCTATTAATATGAAGTATTTCTTTCTTAGTTTGTTACATGCATTTTGTTTCTTGATCTAACTACGATTAATGGATAATATAGTTCTAGCTTACATGTTGAGTGAGCTATTACCTATAATGTTTCGACTTATGTTGGTTAATGAGCTTAATCTCAATTGGTAAATAAGCCCCATTATCTCTAAAAAGAGTTTTGACCTAATTTGGCTAATGAACTCAAAATTACTTATAACTAGCATTAATTATATTCAATGAACGTACGTTAATATTTGAAATAAGTTCAAGTGTTACATGATTAATGAACTTTCCTTAACTACGTCTACAAATAAATAGACAAATCAAACGTACGTGAAATAAAACATATGGCAAGTTGAAATGTTAAATATTGACAAAGTTCCATAATAAACCAAAATGATGGCATTCCCACCTAAGCAAGCATCCATAAACATTAAAAAAAGCAGCTAAATGAAAGCTAACTATCGTCTTGAGGTTGGAAGACATTCTCTTTTATAGAATCGACAAGGTTGAGGTCTTAGTTAGTTGAATACTCTGAGACCTTATGCGAGTCAAGATCTTTATTGGCATTAGATATTTTGGATGGAGTATTGGGGGTTTCTTGTCGCACATAAGGGGTTTCTTTTGCTGTTGGCTCTTCAACAGCTACAAGGGTTTTAACATTAGCCAGTTGATTATCACTTTACCCTTAACCTTTTATTCCTTCCTCATCACCGACCTCCTCATTGTTATCATTATTGGTATCATCATTATCAACGTTGATGAAATTGAGATGGGAGAGCTTGTAGCTAAGGTAAACCTTTAAAATTTTTGCCTTAGTCAGTTGAACCACTTCCAAAAATTTCTTATGAAGCAATTTCTCGTATTGCCAACTTGGAGTAACTATCAAAAGTACCTCTTCTACGGAGGATTTCTTCTTTGCAGCCTCATCCAATTCAAAAACACTTGCTTCAAATTTGGAGTTCTTTATCTCTAAATTCTTTATCTAAACCCTTAACTTATCCTCTTCCTTACTCATTGAGGCAATTGTTTGCCCCAGGCTCCAGTACATCTTCCTTCTTTCACTAAGTTGTTCCTTCAACTCTTCGATCTCCTTAAAAATTTCATCATTTTTGGTCTTCAAGCTTGACACCTCATTAAATACCAAAGAATGCACCAGTTTCTCTGCAGCATGCTTTCCCTATAATTTTTCAACTTCCATTTTAGTCTTTATTCTAGCGTTCTTGACCGCTATAGTCTGTGCCTCTGAGGAGTTGTAAGCTTCCTCCACCTTCTACAACAAAACATTAAAGTAATAAGCTAATTAGCTCTTGATTACATTAATGAATAAAAGAAGTTCAAACATACATTTCTCATTTCTTCTTTAGCCTCACCAATGGCCATCAAGACATGATTGTTGACCTATAATGCAATAAATGGTCAACAGTAGAATGAACAATGCAAGCTAAAGTGAACTACAGTTATATAAGGACTTACATCATACAGCTTCACAGCAATATGGCCTTTATTACTACCACTAACCCTATCTACATCCCTTTTGATAATCTCTTAATCCCTTAGTAGTATAATTCCTTCCAATAGGGCCAAAGACCTTATCTTATCACCCAAAGTAGAATTGGTATCCAAGATTTTTTTACTTCAACATAGATCATAGTAGGAGCTCTCTATAAGTTGGGGGACAAACTTAGTAGACCTAATGTCGACAGCTTTCTCTCTAAGAGCCATTTTGGTGCTCTCATCCATTTTTCTTCCTTTTCTTGTATGGAGGCTCTCTAGTGTCATCTTTCCCTTTCCTTTTCTTAGGGTTAGGCATAGATGTCGACTCTACTGAGCTATCTACAACCTTAGGAGGAGGGATCTCCATAGCTTCATCATTTGTAGCAACTTGATTAGGCTCGGCCGCTGGTCCTCCCTTTGTGGTATTCCCTATTGTGGGTGGTGCCTCACCTTAGGCAACTTCAAGAGCCTCTTAATAATGTGTTGTTTGTTTACCCTCAGGATGGGAAGCTTCCTTCTTCTTCTTTTAAATGGCCAACTCTTTAGTGACCTATTCCTTAACTACTTACTTCTATACTACAATCTAACTTGTAATGACTTTGGTAGCATGTTGATTCAACTTCTGTTTCGTAGTGTTCACCTAGGCTAACAACTTTTTTCTGTAGAAAAAAAGAGTGTCACAATAAAGAACTTACAAATCCCTATCGCGCAAAGCTCAAAGGCAATAAATCTCCCACCATGAGCCACAAAAATCAGCTTCCCTTTCGTAGCACAGCCTGGCATGGTAGGTAAAACAAACCCTACCTTCTTTATTGGAAAATGTAGGCTCCCTTTTTCATATTGTGTAATAATCCTCTTAGCATCCTAAAACAATAACTTATTGCGCTGCCTATCTTGAATTTTCTTGGTGGCAATAGCATCATCATTTAGCAATAACCTCATGTCTTTAGTTCAAATGGGTTCGGTCCATTTGCTTCAAAAGTCCAAATCCTCATATAATCTAACTAAAATGTACTTATCATGCCATTTGTAGATCTTCAACTCCAAACCATCCATAAACTTGTAGTCGTGCCATACTACCTCATTGAACTAGTCATCAAGCTATCATTTGATTGTAAAGAAATATCTAAACAGTTATGATGTAGCTCCTCTCCATCGAGCTCCTCACATATTAGCTCCGCCATTAAGCTTCTCATTGACATATGGAAATAGTTGAAAAATTATTTTTGAAATGAAGCAAATGGTAGACATAACCTCAAATAGAAATATTCAAGTAAAGATAGAATTTGTGCTCGATAGGGAAACATACCCTTTCATCCTTCCTTACCCTACAAGTGCTATTCAAGTAGAGGATCTCGAAAATATTTATTGTACATTGAGATAATTACTTTAATCTCACCACTCACCACTCCATTCGATGAGTCAATACAATATATTGGGTTATTTTTTATGTACCTTATAGGTGATTCATCTTCTCTATCCCCTAGATAAATGTCTACTAGAAGAGATTTGATACGAACAAACTTCTCCCACCTTTTGATCGTGCTATCTATTGAGATACTCAAGGGGAGAAAGAGTAACCTCAAATCAATAGGAGTAACAGAGCAGGTTTTGCTTCTAGCCATAGCTAATGAAATGGTAAGGGTTGATTGAATAGAAAAGTCGAAGGAAACATTTGTGAAATTTCACACAAGAAGGAAGATTTTGATAGAGAAGAATAAAGAGCAAAGCGAAGTAGAAAAGTAGCTAAGGAAGCTTTTTAGAGATTTATGGAAATAAGGTTAATTAGGATTTGGGGCATGATTTGATTTCTAAGCACAGATGGAAGACAAGTGTTTGATAAAAAAGATCTAATGGATACCATACCATTGACAGTTGCACAAGCGTATAGTGTAAGAATGACAGACTTGATAGTTATCTTACACATGAATACAAAAAGTTAGTAAATGGGAAAATCAAAAGTTATGGCCTTTGGGTTAGGTATTGATGTGACGTATCTCAAAGAATATCATATAAAGTGAAAGAATGCTAACAATGTACACAATAGCACTATTTGGCAACTACATAATGAACAGTAAGCAACATTCTTGAATGGCTTGCTTATTGACGTAGCGTATTGGGTAACGCCCTTGCACATACTCCCATAGCTAAGTTCTCGACTAAGGAGTCAGGGGCAAATGATGATAGAGGAAATCCATCCTTGACTACAGCTCAGCACTTTACTAACCAAGTTGGCTTACTTTGTTGAGATCCATGATGTGACCTATTTTAACAACTTGGAAGTCTTTAGGCTCGGCCAATCTGATGGGTTAGAGAGCCTAGCCTATTTACTCAAGTATTTTGAATTTGAAAAGAGAGGCGGACGGTTAAGAATCCGTACGGCCTAACTAAATAACTACCTACTACTCTATGCCTTTAGACATGTGCGCAAATTAATGAGTAGTAACGTGATCCATGATCAAGGATTATCTAACACTACAATTATCAGACAAACAACTATAACTATTGAGGCATAGGCACTATAAGAACTCCCTACATACTTTGAACACTTATTCTCTTATATACTTACTCTCTTACTCATATACTAACTTAGGCGTCGAAGTGGCTATGCCAAAGTAGCCCTAGTACCCTCATAGCTTAACTTTCTTTCTTTCTTTTTTTTTTTTTATAGGAGCAAAGCTATAAAAAATTCTCAACCAACAATAGTTTGGCACCATCTGTTTAGACCCTTTCTACTCTTGGGTAAGATACGCATGACTAAGAGTGTGGGTGCTAACACTTCTCCCTAACATATTCAAAGGGATAGTATTGACAAAGATCATTTAGCTAGACTAGAACAACATTGTGTTGATTTAGCTGAAGAAAATCAAGAACTATCTAAAAAGAATGATGAAATTCTAAGCCTTATCTGAATAAATAATTTGCTAACTCAAAATCAGGCATATGGAGTTGTTAATGTTGAAGACTTTGACAATCTCATCCATTTGCCTGAATTGCTATGAAAGCAAGTCGAAGCGACATATGGAACTTTGACCACTACACTCAAATGATTGTACAAAGGAAAACAACCACTACATGCATATAATGTTAGGCCATTGCATTTTAGTGCCACTGCTATGACCAGTTGGTAGTTTACAATCAAGAAGAGCCCTTTTTTATTCTTGAAATCTTATAGGAAGTGATACCATGACATGTTAAATTGCCACAATTTAGGACATATGATGAAATGAAGGACCTAAAGGACCACCTTGAGTATTATCACACCCTTACTAAGTTGTATAGATTAAGCAATGCTATGGCTTGTCAAGCATTTCCTTCCACTTTAAAGAATGCCATGAGCATCTAGTTAAAGCATTTGAAGCCAAATACTATCACATGTTTTGAGGATTTGGTAGAAGTGTTCTTGTAAAACTTTCTTATAAGTAAGCTCCTGGTTAAAGACTCCTTCATCCTTAACACCATTAAACAGAAGTCTAATGAATCTATTAGAGATTGTTTGGCTCAATTCATGGCCAAGATGGTTCAAATCATAGAGTTAGACATAAGTGTTGCCTTAAACTTAGTAATTGATGGAGTTAAGCTACAATGAGATTTTTTCAAGTCTCTAACTAAGAACAAACTAAAGACATTTGTGGAGTTCAAAGCTAAAGCCACATCTTATATTAGGTAGCAAGATATATTAAAGCTTGGTGTGAAGCCAATTAAAATAGAGGTGATCAAAGGAATGACAAGAATAGGAAGAGTTTGAAGGACCAGTTTGGTAGACATGATGACCAATATTTGAAGGTAGGCAATGGTGAAAGAAAGATGTCACAAATTGCGACCTATTCCATTCATACTCTCCTTAACCACCTAATATCTGATATATTGATGGAGGTATGAAACAAGGGTGTTGTAATGGATTGAGCACATGAGGGGAAACCCATTACGTAGAAATTCAAACAAATATTTTGACTTTCATCATAATAGAGGCCGTAACACTGACAAATGTATTCAACTTAAAAATGCCATTGAAGATGCCATCCAATGTGGGTATCTAAGCAAGTTTTTAGCTTATGATGAAGAAAACATTAAGCATCCAACCTAATGATGAAGGGATTAACAAGATAACAAACATCGGCCTCCTTAAGCTAAAAGGGAGGTGAGAGAAGGAGGTAATAACAAAAGTCTCCGAATGGTGTTATCAATAGATTTGTCATGCAGACCCTCCACTTTTGGTCAATCTTGCTATTCGAGTTTGACTAACTCTGTAGAATATGTTTACAATGTGTAGGGCAAGAAGGTGAAGGTTGATAATTCCATCTCTTTCATAGAGAAGAATTTCAAAGGTGTGTAAAGGCCTCACTATGACACATTAGTAATTAGTGCAAGAATCGCCAACTTCAAGATCAGGAAGATTTTAGTTGACACTAAGAGTTCAGTGGACATTATCTTTTAATACACCTTTGACTAAACGAAGCCAAAGATTAAGGTACAACTAAGATCATACGGATATGATTTGTATGCTTTCAACAACCAACTTGTATGATTGACTAGAGTAATTTCCCTTTTGATCCAAATAAGTGATGATGAAAATGTAGTAGAGGACAAAGTAGATTTCCTTGTTGTTAAATACTAGTCTCCTTATAATATGATTGTGGGTTGACCATGTCAACACTTATCCAGCATGGTTCCCTCAACAACGCACCTTAAGGAAAAATTCCCAACCCTTATTGGAGTTGGGCTATATAAAGGAGATTAGCAGTTGGCCAAATCATTGTATTTAAGATCCCTTAGGCGTGATGAAGTTTTCCATATCGAGGATAATTTGGAAAATGTCTAGTGGTATGGTGACTCAACATAGCATTAAAGCAAACCCTAAGAAGATTGATGCAATTAGGAATATGAAGTCCCCAAGTACCATAAAGGAAGTTCATGAGTTGATAGGATGGATTACCACCATGTGGTCCTTAATCAAGGATTCTCTAACATTGCAATTATCAAACAAACAACTATAAATATGGAGGCATGGGTATTATAAGAACTCTCTACACACTTCTAACACTTATTCTCTTACTCACTTACTATCTTACTCATATATTGACCTTAGCATCGGAGTAGCTACATCAGACTAGCCTACACCCTGCACCCTATACCCCCTTCCCCTCATCCCCCAAGCCTAACTTTCTTTCTTTTATAGGATCAAAGTTATGCACCATTCTCAACCAACAACAGTTAGGATAATGGGCATGAACCTGACTGTAAACCCCTTTAGTGAAGGTGATTCGAGAAGTATGGGCATGAAAGAATGGGATCTTAGGCATGAAATTGAGGATTTTTGAAGGAAAAAAGGCTCATAAGCATGAACTGCCCATGAACTAAAGGATGTTTTGCGCTGAGAGAAGTATGGCCATGATTATTCCTGTGATCCTTTTCTTCCTCTTTTCTTCTATTTTACGTTACTTTCCCTTACTAAAACCTATCTATTTAAATGTTTTCGAGTAATTTATATTAACTTTTAAACTCTAGTTAGAGATCAATAAATTCATTGTTCATTTAATTGATAAATTTAAGGTAGAAAAGATTAAAAAAAAAAAAAAAGAGAGGATAGAATTAGTGTTTTAGAATTTAAAGATCAGATTACTAAGAAAGTTAGTATCTTGTATGATTAGTTCAAGTGTAGAAGTTGATATAAACTTAGTTAAATCCTTCCTTGCTGGTCTATGTATGTGTTAACATTGTTTGTTGTTTGTGCTTGTATAGGTTAGTTAAATATGAATTGGACTAATAATTATTTAGATTGTTATTTACCTATTGCTTGTACTTGGCTAGGCTCAAGGGGATATAGTTTTAGTGATCCTAAGGTAGAACTTTGATAATTAGTTTATGACATTGTCTTAAGTAGAGTCATATAATAAAAGGATTTGAGGTAGATTTAAGATGTTGTTCAGAGGTTATAGTACTAGTATCCTGATACTAGTTAATTTAGAAGTGTTTAGGAGTCGTAGTACTAATGTCCTAGTCCCAATTTAGAGTACGGAGGTCATAATGCCAACATCCTAGCTTATGAACAATGTGTTGGAGTTATTAGTTACTCTAAGTTTATGGTTAGCTGCAAATCACCCTAAATTGTGATGGTCATTAGTTAACAAAATGATGATAAATGAACTCTATGATGTTATTATTGTATTGATGCATGTGTTCATATGCGTTACATGGCATGTATATATGTTTGTGGTTTTCATGTACTGGGCATTCACTTAATCCTTTTTGTTTTGTAGCTATAAGAACCTTAGAGGAGCAAATAGATTACAATGAGTATAGAGACCTATGACATTACTACCTAATAGGCATAGTAGCGATTATGCTTATTATTATGATGAGATTTTATGTTAGAGTTATTTTGGAGAGAAACATAAAGATAGCATAAGAGGTTATCATTACGTTTTTATTATTAGATTTAGTTTTATTATTATTCTTAATTATCATGGTTTGAAGAGTTTCTTTTGGGAGCTTTTAGATCATTTGGTGTCGAGCTTGAAATTTTCGGTTTTTATTTTTTTTCTACAATCCTATCAATATTAAACCCTACCGTTTAATATCAATCCTTGACTAAGAATTAAGAAAAATCTGGGTTCTTTCAAATCTTTAAAAAAAAAAAAAAAAAATAGAGTCATCACTCAACTAGAGTTAGGAAAAAGAGTTAGGTCATAACCAATTAGGTGAATTGGTAATAACTTTGCTACAAGTCTTTGATAAAAGCAATTTTTGAAAAATGATTTTGAAATCAAAGGTCTTAGTTCTAAGGCCTATCTTATTAAACCATGATACTTTTAGCTTTCTGAAATTAAGTTTATCTTTCAAAATACTTTTCTTATGGCAGTACTTATTCACAAATAATTAAATAGATAAAAATTACATCTACTTGCAAAAAAGTAAGAAATTTACAAAAAAAAATTTAAAAATAAACTTTTTGCATATTTTCAGTCACCCTATAATTTTATATGGGTAACTGCGTATTAGTTATTCAGGATCAAACTTTCTATAATTCGTTTCTTTTCAAAAATTTTAGTAGGTAGTTCATATTATTTATGAAAAATCATTAGGTTTACATTGTTAACCATTCCATTTAAAGAAAATACTAGGGAAAAGGGTCTTAAAGGGGGTTTATTTTAAATAAAATATAAAAGAAGCCCTAAATTTGAGAAAGGTTTTTTTTATAGCTATATTTTATTTGGAAAATTATTTTTCTAGGTGACAAAATATACATTTCTTAAAAAAGGATAGGAAAAGAAAGAAAAATTTATTTATTTTTATTTTAACAAAACAAACTTTCTAAGTAAATAATTTCTCTTTTTCTTCTTTTTTCTTTTGTTTTCTTCCTTTTTTCTTTTTTCTCGTTCTTTTTTGTTATAAGTAACTAAATAAAATAAATAAATAACAAGAAAAAAATCAAAATATAAAAAAAAAAAAAACAAGAGTAAGACCAAATGATTAAGGTATAGTACGAGTTAGGGGATGGGTAATTGGATTGAACTTTAGGTTGTCAGACTCGAACATATGCTAAGCATGTGCCTAGATGAAGGAGAAAGAACAAAGGCATTGGGGAACTTTCTCTTAAGTGGATTTAATGGGTTATTCGGAGGGGAAAAGTGAGATTCATGAGAATCTTATTGAAGATTGTAGGTTTGGTGATGCGTTTGTTGTGTTTAATGAAGGTTTAGGTTGTTTTGTACGATGAATGGCGATGGCAGTCGTTGGGTGGTGTGGTTGGTGGACATTAGAGGTGAGAAGGATGGGTGTTTTACATTAGGCCACCACGGACTAAACCATAGGTAGGTGGCAATTCTCTTAGAGAGCACGACAAGGGGCAAGACATGGTGATTAAGAGCTTGCAACCTAAGGAACTTGAATATAGTGTTAAGTATCTTTAACCACACATGTAGGTATAGAGAGAGAAAGCTTCTATAGTGTGTATTTTGGGTCATTGGGCATGACAAAATGATGTCAAAGATGAAATTTGAACCTTTATTTATAGTTTTGAAGCTTGAAATGAGATTGGAAGGTTTAAGCATGGAAGATTCGAGCCGCACACTCATGAGTTGCTCTTGACTGATTGATCTTCGAAACTTGAAGTACGTTTTGATTTGATTGAAGAAAATGGTCAATAATGCATCAATGATGGTTAATCACAACTCGGATCCAAAATTTTTTGCCAAAAGAGCTTAGATTTGCCATGTTATATGTGATGCATTTTATATTTTTTTCCAATTTCGAGCCTCAATTTGATCCACTAAACAAATGCATTGAGATGTGTTGTTGGACTTGATTGATTGAGTTCCATGTTGAAAATTTAGGAATAGCAAGATTTTGGATCGACTTTGATGAAAAATCAACAAAAAAGATCTTAGAAATAGGGGCTTTGATAAGGTAAGTTCTAAGCTTCCATTACTTGCTATTCATGCTTGTGAAGAGGATGATGTTGACATGGTGCCATATGGGCGCCACATCAGCCATGAAGACCAACCAACGCTTGTCACGTGTAGGGAGCAACACGCTCCACTATTAGAACATGACACATGGCTCATTAGGGTCTAGCAAATTAAAATGTGCATCCATAAAGAGTTGAGCCCAAGATCTCTTGCTCATTCTCCTTGTTAAGTCAAAGTGCAATATTAGTTGAGCTGTTAGCCTACGCCTTAAAATATCTTCCAACTAGATTCTATTTAAGCTTTAAGACTACCTAAAATAAAAACTTGAAAATAAACTAAACTAAACCAAACCTAATGACCCCAACATAAAACTATTTTTCTAGAAGTATTTATTTTCCTAAAAATCCATTTTCCCTAAAAAAGCTTTATTTTCCTAAGAAAGAAATTTTGTTTTCCTAAAAATTCTATCTTTCCATTTTTTAATCATCATTTTTCAATTTGTTTCACTTTTTATGTATTATTTTCTAGTTTTCTAATTCTTTACTCTTTTTTTGCATTTTTCTAGATTTTTTATTTTTGCATCATTTTTTCTAATTTTTCAGTTTTTTTTTTGTATTTTTCTGTATTGTTTAATTTTTTGTATTTTTGAATTAAGACCATTTTTCCTTAAAAATTTCTAAAACTACATAAGAGTAAAAATGGGGTATTTACAACTGTTCCTCTTTTTGGTGAAGTTTAGGTAAAACTTTGTTACAAAATAAAAAGAGTCCCCATTTTTGGCCATAGGGATACACTTTCCCTAAGTAGCACTACAAAAAGTTGGCTATCCTAGGTTTGACTGACTAAGGATTTGGCGAATGGTCAAAGATATTTTGAAAGAAAGTACTCTAAGAGCTAGCCAAATCACAAAAAAAGTGTAGCCTCAAGAGTTAGCTACAACCTTAAAAAGTTCCTAATAGAAAGGAGGCATCTGAATACCCTAAAAGCAACATTAAGTGATGGGTAACACCTTAAGAGCTAGCAAGAACCCTATAGGTGACATATAGGAGGGTAACACCTTGTGAGTTAACCAAACCCTAAAATGATACTAAATAGTGGGTAATGCCCTGTGAGTTAGCAAGAACACTAAAATGATAGCATTATGTGAGCTGACTAAGGTAATTGATTTGAAACCTAGTATTACCCTTCTAAGCTAACTATTTTAAGCAGAAGCATCGCTAAAAGACTAGCAACCTTATATGAGAATCGATTTGAAACTTGGTCATGCTCCTTTAAGCTGACTAACTTAAGTGAGAGCAACTCTAGGGGACTAGTAATCTTAAAATTGGAAATTGATTTGAAAGTTGGTAGTGCTCTTTTGAGCTAACTAATCTAGGTGGGAGCATCTCTAAGAGATTAGTAACCTTAATAGGAAATTAATTTAAAACCTGGTTATGCTCCTTTAAACTAAGAAACCTAGGCGGGAGCATCTTTAGGGGACTAGCAACCCTAAAATAGGAAATAGATTTGAAACTTAGCAACGCTTCTCTAAGTTGATTAACTTAAGTGGAAGTATCTCTAAGGGACTAACAACCTTAATAAGAAGTTGATTTAAAACTTGATCATACTCTTCTATGTTGACTAACCCTAAAATAGGAAATCGATTTGAAACTTGGTAGTGCTACTTTAAGCTAATTAACTTAGGATGAAGCATCTTTAAGGGACTAGCAACCTTAGTAGGAAGTTGATTTACAACCTACTTGTGCTCTTCTGAGTTGACTAACCTAGGTGGAAGCATCTTTAGAAGAATAGTAACCCTAAAATAGGAAATTGATTTGAAACTTAGCATGCTCCTCTAAGTCGACTAAGCTAGGAGGAAGCGTCTCTAAAGGATTAGCAACTTTAATAGGAAATTGATTTAAAACATGGCCATGCTCCTTTGAGGTGACTAACCTTAGCATGACTGTCTTTAGGGGACCAACAACCCTTAAATGGGAAATTGATTCAATACCTAGTAGTGCCCTTTTTAGCTGATTAACCTAGGCGAATAGGAAAAGCACTTCTTGAGCTAGCTAAAACCTTAAATGAGATTCAAATTGAAAACTAGTAGTACTTTTTTAAGCTGACTAACCTAAGCGAATAAGCAAAGTGCTCCATGAGTTAAGTCAGCGCTCTATGAGCTAGCTAAAACCATAAAGGAGGATGTAAGATGAGACAACGCTCCATGAGCTAACTAGAACCTTAAAAGAGAATGTAATATAGGGCAACGCTCTATGAGTTGGCTAAAAGCCTACAAGAAAATATGGTTCAAGATAGCATTTAATGAGTTGGCTAGAACCCTAAAGGAAAACGTAAGATAACACAATGCTCTATGAGCTAGCTAAAATCCTAAAGGAGAACATGAGATGAGATAACACTCTATGAGTTGGCTAGAACTCTAAAGGAAAATTGAGTTGAGACAAGGCTATATGAGCTGGCTAGAACCCTTAAGGAAAATGTAAGATGGGATAGTACTTTATGAGCTGGCTAGAACCTTAAAGGAAAATTTAAGATGCGATAGCGCTTTATGAACTGGCTAGAACCCTAAAGGAGAACATAAGACGGGATAACACTCAATAAGCTCACTAGAACCTTAAAAGAAAATATAATTTAGGATAATGCTTTGTAGGCAAGCTAGAGCTTTAAAGGAAAACGTAAGAGGAAATAACACTATATGAGCTACTTAGAACCATAAACTAGAGTATAAGATTGGACAACACTTTATGATGGCTAGAACCTTAAAGTAAAATAAAGTTGGGACAGTATTCTATGAGTTGGCTAGAACCTTAAAGGAAAACATAAGATGGGATAGCACTCCATGAGCTAGCTACATTCTAAAAGGAAAGTATGATTCAGGATAGTGCTATATGAGCTATCTAGAACCATGAAGGAGAACCTATAATGGGGTAGTGTTCTATGAGCTAGCTGGAGCTCCAAAGGAAAATATGATTTAGGATGGTGCTCTATCAGATGGTTAGAGGCTTACAGGAAAAATTTGATTTAGAACATTACTCTATAAGCTAGCTAGAAACCTAAAGAAATACATAAGATGAGACAACACTCTATGAGCTTGCTGAACCCTAAAAGAAAACGTAAAATGGGATAGTACTCTATAAGCTAGCTCAAACCCAAAAGGAGAATGTAAGATTCAATGGGACGAAAGTAACCAATTTGAAAAAATTCTTGACTTGAAAATTTTGCAAACAAGGAATTTGTTGATTAGAAACTGTTTATGAAAAAAGGCATTAGGGATAAGGTCCTGTGATTTGAAAAAGAGTTAATGGACAACAATAATGAGGAAAACTATATCAAGGAGAATGACTTAGACTAGTAAGGTTAATTTAAAAGGTGTGACCACATTGGATGAAAGCAAACAACTTGATTTGAAAGCCTTGATATGGATTTGAAAATGGGTAGAAAACTTATAACAAGCCTTTACCTCCCTTCTCTCACTCTCTCTCTCTTTTTCATTTTCCTCTTTTTTGATTTTTTCTTGAGAGTTTGTTATTGGGTAAATAAATTCTTATTAAGAAGTGAGAACTATAACCAATCCCATCCTTGGTAATCATATGGGGCATTCCATGCTCTTCTTAGTCCTTAAAAATAGATCCTGACCCTAATAATGTTGGGGCTAATTCGGTAGCAAGGTAATCTTCTTGGTAGGGCCTTGTGACTTTTGATACCTCCTTCTTATGAAAATGGTAACCCATGATCGATTTAATCAAAGAGGACCTTCTTACATACTCTTGATCTAAATTTTACTTTAGACTATTGTTTTAGAAATTATGGTCCAGTTTGTAAGTAATATGTTTTGATCAATTTGTTAGGACTTTTCCAATGTAATATTGTAAGTTAGGCTTTTGGTTGAATGGTTTTGAGAGGGGTTAATGAGAAGGCCTATTTTGAAAGATTTACTATTTCAACTTAAGTATACAAGCTAAGAACCTTTTAGGAATAATTAGAAGTGTGCTTACCCCAGTTTCAAAAATAATTTTTATTTAGGATGATTTATTCCCTATGAGTAGAAGAGCTTTTATTGAGTGTAGGTAGTATTATGGGATGGGGGAGGCCTTGTGTGATTCAAGATAGATAAGGAGGTTTTGTATTTGTAATTTGGAGTGTAATGGAGGCTTTGTATTTTTGGGCTAGGAATATAATTCAAGGCTTTGCGTTTTTTAGAGCTATTTTAGGCCTCGAGTTTGGGCCTTCTTTGCTTTTTTGTTGAGATGGATGTACCTTTTGAGGCTTTCCTCTTACATACAAAGTTGATTTTCAAGCCTCCTTTTCTTTTTTGTTTTCTCTTTTTTTCTCATTCTTTCTTTTTCTTTCTTTCTTTTTTTTCCTTTTGCCCCATTATTTCTTCTTTTGCCTCCCATTTGCTCCTTTTTCTTTTCTTTAGCCCTACAAATAATTATCTCTATCACCAAGTTTTTATCTTTGAGAGATTCAAAGCCCTAAATCCATAGATCATAGGTGTATGGTGAAGTATGTGTAAGTGTCACGGGCGGATTCCGTCGCTCGACCCCGTACGGCACTTAGCGTTCCTGACCTCACTAAGGAAGGCTAAGTCAGCCTGTAACACACTCACAAAGTTAAAGAGAGAAAGTAGCGAGAGAAACTCTGATAGTATACTGTATTCACTCAAATAACTTGTGTGTTACATCTGAGGGGAATACCCCTATATATACAGAAAGCCTTTACAATCTAATGGTTAAGATCAATTCGATCTAATGGTTACAATTGATTCCCAACTACTACCTTCACCTACCCCCACCTACTACTATACAAGATTCCGGACTCTTCTGGAACTTTCTAGAGCTTTTCATCATCTATAAGTTTTTAGTGGGCTTGGGCTTTCGTCTTTGGGCTTTAGGAACCTCCTAAGAATGGCCCATCTCGGGAGGTCCGTAACATTCTCCCCCGCTCAATCCGGCGATGCCCTCATCGCTCCTTCATCGTGGAATTGTCAAATCTTGTTTTTAAATTGCCACAGTGTTTCGGTTGGTGCCCAACTGGCCTCACTCTTTAGTCTTCCCTTCCATCTTACCATATACTCATGTCTGGAAGTTTGTCCACATCTCTTCACATGTCTATCAGCTATGATCCCTTCCACTCCCTTATCAAATGAATCTCGTACTCCTATTGGGGCCCTTTGTGATATAGCTCTTATAGGGTCTTCCTCATCTCTGTGGAATGGTTTTAGCATGCTCATGTGTAAAACCGGGTGGAATTTCAGTTTGGAGGGAAGTTCCAACTTGTAAGATACTCGTCCCACTCGTTTCCCAATTGAGAATGGACCCTCATAGCGACTCATTAGACCTTTATGTAGTTGTCCCTTCGTACATTGTATCAAATGTAACTTAACAAGCACTTGGTCACCTACTTGATATTCCATCGACCTCCCCTTCTTGTCTGCCATCTTCTTCGTTCTCTTGATAGCTCGACCTAAGTATGTCCGAGTTAAATCGTGATTTTCCCACCATTCCCTTGCAAATTTATAGGCGGGAGGGTTAGACCCCGTACATCTTATTGCCACTGTATGAGGAATTAAGGGTTGCCTTCCTAGGACGATCTCGAAAGGACTCTATCCGATGGACTCATTCTTCTGTAGATTGAAAGAGAGCTGTATGACATCCAATAACTTAGACCAGCCCCACTGACTTATACTTACAAGGTGCCTCCAAACTTGAAGGCAATGTACTATAGCTGTCTTTTCCTTCTCATCTCCTGGGTATCGCCTCTCTGTATCGTTCAACGTTCGGTTCTCAAAGGCTATTGGATGGTTTTCCTGCATCAAAACCTCACCAATGGCATAATCACCATCATCCATGCTTACTTCAGATACTTCACCAAAATTAGAGGGCGTAAGAACTTGTTCTTTAATGACTGCTTCCTTCAGGGTATCGAATGCCTTCTGTCGATCTTCCTTCCATACCCATAAGACATCTTTCTTGAGTAAATCCGTTAAAGAGGTAGCCATTCGAGAGTATCCACATATGAAATTTTTGTAATAACTTACTAAGCCAAGAAATGACTTCAATTCGGGGGGCTTAGTAGGTTCTTTCCATTCTCGAATGGCCTGTATCTTCTCTTCGTCCATTTTGATCTTCCCCTTTCCTATTACATGCCCTAAAAGGGTCACTTCTTTCTTTACAAAGGCACATTTCTCCAGCTTTACATATGACTCGTTTTCCCTTACGGCTAAGCAATGAAGATGCTCTAGGTGCTTTTCCATAGGCTTGCTATAATTCATGATGTCATTCAAGTAAACCACAACAAAATGATCCAAGAATAGTGCTAATACTCTATTCATAAGACTACAAAAAGTTGCTGGGGCGTTTATGAGCCCCAATGGCATAACAAGAACCTTAAATGCACCATACCTTGTAACGTAAGTGTTTTTGGACTCATCTCCATATCTCAATCGTAGCTCCAATTTTGAAAAGTATCTTGCCTCTCCCCTTCGATCGAATAAGTCTGATACCAAAGGAATAGGGTAATTATTCTTCTTAGTGACCTTATCTAAGGCCCTATAGTCAATACACACCTAGAGGGGCCTATCGTGTTTCTTCCGAAAGAGAACTGAAACTCCAAAAGGTGCATTTGACGGTTGGACGAATCTAGCTTCCAACAACTCCTTCAACTGCGGCCTCAATTCTTCTAATTCTTTTGGGGGCATGCGATAAGGAATAGTAGCAAGGGCCTTTGTACCTGGTTTTAGCTCAATCGCATGATCCACTTCCCTTCTTTGTGATAGCTTCTTTGGCAACTCCTTAGGCTTGATGTCTTTGAATTCTTCTAGCAACTCCCCCACTCGATGTAGGATTACCTCTTGATCCCCTATCTCTTCTTCCCCCTTTAATGTAGTTAGGTACGTAACTTCATTCTTCTTTAAGCCCTTCGCTAGTTGCATAGCGGAAAGGAATTTTGTGGCTTGACCAGCTTTCCTTGTAACGGGCACCACACATTGAGAGTTAGTCTCGAGAATACATATACAATCTGCACGAGGAACAATAAGTGCATCTATACGATCTAAGAATTCCATCCCAATCACAAATTCGAAGTCATCCATAGGTACTACTTCGATGGTTTCTTTCCCTTTCCACCCTCCCATATGGAGCTCTATCTCTCTGGCGACTCCAGTAGTAAGGACTTCCTTTGAGTTTACCGTCTTGAGCCATGTCTTGGTTTTCTCCACCTCTATTCCAATCTTACTTGCTGCTACATCGGAGATGAACAGATGAGATGCCCCTATATCAATAAGGGCATTTAACTTCTTACCAGCAACTATTACCTCAGTGTACATCAACCCCTTTTGCTTCTCCTGCATTTTCATAGCACTAAGTAGTTGTATTGAACCCAGTTTGGCCTCATCCTCTTCACTGGAGCTTTCATCTACCATAATTGCTGCTAACCGATCTTTCTTTGGGCATTCCCTAGCATAATGGGGCCCATTGCAAAAATAGCACTTCAATTCTCGAGGCTTCCATCGTTCCCCATCTTTTCCTTCACGAGTCCTTCCCCGATCATTATTCCTCTCTTGCATCTTAGGCTTTCCTCTTAAGGAACTCCCATTCCTTTCCTTCTCAACTCCCCCCTTCCACCTTCCTATTGGGATCTTATGTTTTGTCTTCTTGAACTCCATTAGGCCTTTAGCAACTGCTATGGCCTTAGAGATGTCTTCTATTCCCTTTCGATCTAGCTCTAACTTTGTCCAAGGTTCCAGGCCATCTAAAAACATCACTAGAGCGTCATCCTGGTTAAGGTCTGGGATCTCCAACATTAGTTTTGAGAATTCCTTTACATATTGCTTGATGTCACCCTTATGAGTTAGGTGACGCAACTTCACCTTCGCTTCTTTAGCAGCATTTTGGGGAGAGAACTGCCCCTTGATCTCTTGTACAAAGCTAGCCCAAGTATTGATTTCGTTTGCCCTCCTACACCACCATACCACAGCAGAATCTTTCAAATACATAGCAGCAGTACGTACCTTTTCGAGGTCATCCAAGATTCTTACAGCATTGAAATATTGTTCTATTCCCCAAAGGGAGTTGTCTACCTCCCGGGCGGATCGTATCCCATTGAAAGGTTTAGGCTTGGGGACATCGATCCTATGAGCAGACTGGATGGTCACTCCACTTACCATTATTGCTTGACATGCTGCTAGTTGGTTCTTAAGTTCTTCAATCTCCTGGCGCATGGCCACCATTATAGCATCCATCTTAGCTTCATAACCTTCCTCCTTAGTTTCCGAAGCAATGACTCGAGCTTGGAGTACTTCTTTCTTCCCCTCAATCGTCTCATTACGCTGCTTCAGCTCATCAATGGCTTGATTCAATGCTCCTTGCAACTTGCCTTGAAGTTCTTCCTCCATCTCTTCAAGGTTGCCTTGTGATTCATCGAATTGTTCCTTCGCTTCAGCAATGCTCAACTCCGCTCTATCCATCCTATTAAGGAGGGAGTTCAGCAAGTCCCGGGACCTAGTCCTTTGCCTAGTAACACAGCGATCATCATGGTCAGCCAACTCATCGACCATTGAAGTGTTGTTGTCTCCTTCGGATGACATTTTCTCCACAAGCAGCTTCTTTTTCAAGCTCTGATACCACTTGTCACGGGCGGATTCTGTCGCTCAACCCCATGCGGCACTTAGCGTTCCTGACCTCACTAAGGAAGGCTAAGTCAGCTTGTAACATACTCACAAAGTTAGAGAGAGAAAGTAGCGAGAGAAACTCTGATAGTATACTGTATTCACTCAAATAACTTGTGTGTTACATTTGAGGGGAATACCTCTATATATACAGAAAGCCTTTACAATCTAATGGTTAAGATCAATTCGATCTAATGGTTACAATTGATTCCCAACTACTACCTTCACCTACCCCCACCTACTACTATACAAGATTCTGGACTCTTCTGGAACTTTCTAGAGCTTTTCATCATCTATAAGTTTTTAGTGGGCTTGGGCTTTCGTCTTTGGGCTTTAGGAACCTCCTAAGAATGGCCCATCTCGGGAGGTCCGTAACATAAGCTTGAGGTGTTTTGGAGAAGTATTGACTCTACTTCATCTCAAATGAAACAAATTATCAAAAACAAAAGTTATCCTTGAATTGTTGTTACTAAGGCAAGCATAAACTAGTTCTTATCCTTTTGTCCTAGTATGATGACTCCAACCTCCAAATTGCCCATTATTGGGTGGTTCTTAATCAAGTTTGGTTTTAAAATACTCCTTGAATAGGCTTAATGAGTTTAACAAAGGATAATTGTGATATAGAAAATGAATGCCCAGCTTCATTTTGATTTGTGTATTAAGTTCAAAGTGGGCCTCCTTTGAGGAATGAGTCTAAAAATCCTCCCGTAAATTCATTCAACTCTCAAAATGTTTAAAGTTCAGTGTATAGGATCTAGTTTGCCTCTTTTTATTTTAAACCTTTTAAAAGTGAGTTACCATATCCTTAGGTAAGAATCTATATTAACTTACCTTAGGTAGAAATTGACTTTGCCACCTGGTTTCTCGAAATGTTCCTTAAAACAAGCCCTAGTGTGAAATGACACCTCTTATTTGATTAAATTTTGAAGATAAAATACCTCAGACCTATCAGCCCTTAGGTTTTCTCAATAGATTAAGCGTTTTGGTTTAGTTTAGCTACCTTCACAAATAGGGTTTTGTATTTTGGTCAACTACCTTAATAGACTAAGGGTTCACGTTTGGATTAGCTGCCTTAATGGATCAAGGGTTCATGTTTTGGTTAGTTGCCTTAATGGACTAAGGTTTAGTGTTTGGATTAGCTACCTTAATGGGCTAAGGGCATGAGTTTAGGTTGGCTAGCTTAACTGTCTAAGGGCTCATATTTAGGTCGGCTACCTCAATGGGCCAAGGGCATGAGTTTGGATTGGTTCCCTTAACGAGCTAAGGGTTCATGTTTGGGTTGGCTATATTAATGGGTTGAAGGTTTGTGTTTGGATTAGCTACTTTAATGGGCCAAAGGTTTGTGTTTAGGTTGGTTACCTTAATGGGCTGAGGATTTGTATTTGTCTTGAGTACCATGAGAATTTATAGCTGCTAGCAACTTTCTTTTCTTTTTCTTTTTATTTTTTGTGAGATAAAAAGGTAAGATTTTACTTTACAGAAACTAAGTGATCTATTTACAAACAAGGATAGGGATTTTAGGGTTCTATTTACAAGCTTATGGAAATTATTAACATTTCTTTGAATGATAGAGAGCAATGGCTATTGAAGAATGAATGATACGCAAAAGGAAAGTTTTGTTATCTTGACAAATTAGAGTATAAAGAAGAATAAAGAAAAGGAGTCTAACATTTATTATTAATTATTATTCAATGAAACTTGACATTTATTTCATAATTTGAAAAATGATAATATAACTCTTGTAAGTTGAGTAGCAATTTTATCCAACATCTCTAAAGTCTAGTCTATGGTCTTTTCGCTCTCATTGACTTAGGCTAACAAGGTTCAGTTAGTAGCTTTAGCACCTTTGCTTGTTCATTGATTCTAGGAACATTTGCCAACCTATTGACCTTCTAATTGTTCACTTCATGGTTACCAACCATTATTGCGAGCCTAGGTTGTTTTGAAATAAAAGTTACTTAATGAGAAAAATGTGAGAATGCAAATGGAAGCATATAGATGTAAAGGGGGGAATTGGCAAACAAATCATAATATGGAAAGAAATGGACTTTTTATTGCAACTTTGAAGTTTCCAATACATAATTGACTTATTTTCTTCTTTATTTTATTAAAAAAAAAAAGAATCATAAGGATTAGTTCCTCCTCTTCTTGTGGTGTTCTGACTCGTCATTCTCCCTTTTTCTTTCTTTAAGCCTGGTAATTCTATCCATCCTATAACCTGAGAAATGCCTTCAACATGAAAGTTCTAGAATGCTTTACCTAATAATAAGCAGTGATACCTTCAAGAAGCTTGATGATAGTGGCAAAAGCTTTAATGGGTTTCATCTCTCGAACAAATTTCCTATGGGTGAAGTTGAGTTTATAGCTCCACATATGGCTGATAAACCAAACCATTAGAAGGGTTATGTTGGTTTTTAAATCACCACTTCTTTCTTCCTTAAGAGAATTAAGAGATCTGGTTTGCTTGGCCATTTGTGTCAAGATGCAGGACTTCCCTTCTAAGAACTAGAGCACTATTTTTGCAATTTTGTAATGCATGTGAAAAATCCCATAAGAAAATAAAATGGTTCTAAAAGCTGCTACAATTTAAGTGTTAATCTTGCATTGTTTCCAATCTTTAAAGCTGGTGTAAAAGTGTTTCTGGCTATAATTGAAAGTAGTTGGAAACCAAGTGAAAAGATCATTTACCTTGATAATACTCTTATTACGATCTACCTTTGTCTTACAGATTATAGACTTACGAAGGCCCAATAGTTTATTAAAAATCTTTATTGGCTTAGTTGTCATATTTGAAACAAAACATCCACTTTTAGTAAAGGGGAATCCTAATAGATAAGAGTATTCTTCAAAAGTTAGGCTGTCACAACCTGAAGGGGGGTCGAGTCATGGTAGTACCGTCATGTAATACATGAAGATCTGAGATCAAACACTATTCTTTATTAGGGGGCTTCGATACACTACATAAGGCATTCATAACTATGACCTTCTCCTAGTAACTAGCATTTAGTAATAGCAGAACATATAAATTAAAATTAAACTATCTAAATAATCACTAACATAGTATAGATAAGCGGGAATAACAAGTTTCCCTTAAATTAGTCATACAGTCTTAAGATAAATCACCATAAGTAGTTTACACTACTCAACAAACTAAAGATACTTAATAATTGAAAATTAAAGAGAGTTCATATATATATATATACAAATGGTTCGCTTGAGCTCTCAACTTCTTCACATTTTAATCCTAAGCTGATGCTATTGACCTTAGGCATCTCATGGCCCAACTCTGGCCACAAGTCCTACTGTAACAATAAATTATACAATGTTAAGCTTGATTGCTTAGTTAGTAACTTATGTACTCTACAACAAGCAATATCAAATAAGTTATTAAACAAGTGTATGAATGTATGATCAAACATATGCAATGCAATAACATATACAGTTTACCAGTAACTGTATATAGTACAGTTTTAACTCTTACCATTGCCTAAGTTAGGAAGTATTTCAGCATGTTAAGATCCAGGTATCTACGTCCAATTCATAGTCTCTTGTTATCCATGTCACCTTCAGTAGTTGATATGGCATGGCCTCAAGTAGAAGGCAACACTCCTCGGAGCTGAATAGTTCCTAAAGGTTAAGATAGGAACATCTCACATGAAGTATTTCGTATGATAACAACTTTCAGTACACAAAATATAATATAGATCTGCTAGGCATGATCCTTTATTATACTATTTGATGTTGACACCCATATTATAATGTTATAAGATGCAATGCATTTCCGGTTTGATTAGGGCCCCCTCACTTCCCCTTTATTTTTCAATTTAGGTTATAGGGTCCAAAATTAGAAAAGTTCAAAAAATGAAAAATTAAAGAAAACCCTAAAAAAATGAAGAAATTTAGAAAAAAATAGGAATTTTAGAAAAATACAAAAAATAGAAAAATAGGAAAAAACACAAAAAATAAGAAATATAGAAAAAATACAAAAAACGGAAATGTACATAAAAAATTTTGAAAAGTCACGAAAATTGAAAAAAATAAAAGATTTTAGAAAATAATATTTTGTTAGAGTAGATTTTTAATTTTAATTTAGGCTTAGAAGTTAAGTCGTTAAACCTGGACTTAGGCTTAAATCTAGCCCAAGTCAACCGAGTCCATATATGTAGTTTAATTGCACATATGGATAAGGCATAGGCCAATGGCCTGACGGTTAAGTATATAGACATAACATTTGCATTGCGCATGAGGTCTTAGGTTCAAAACTTGGCAAAGGTAGGGAGGTCTTTTTCCTATTTTCTCAATCATATTAGGGACCGGCACGTGTTAGGATCTGATTACACCACGTGTCTTGACACATGGAATCCTTGTATTTAACCGCCCTACTGATGTGGCGCTACGTGGCATCTACGTTGCGTGCCACGTCAACTGCCACATGTCACGAATGATACGTGGCACGCTAAGGTTAGCTGGCACAACTGATGTGGCGCCACGTCAGCTTACTTTTCCCTCCCCTTCTTTCCTTTTCCCTTTGTTTTCCTCTCCTTCCCTCCCTTTCCCTTCTCTTTTCCCTTCATTTTCCTTCAATTTCCAGCACCTTCCTCTTTAGACTACCCACTTTAGCACGATTTTTAGACTCTTTCTTGCAATTTCACCAAATCAATGGTGAAATTGCAAACTAGACATAGCCTACTATGAATCGATATAGAAAATGCATCCAAGTTCAGTCAATTATGCATTTAAATCGGCTTTCAAAAATCGAAAAAAAACTGAATTTTCGTATATTTGCATTCAAATCTGTTTTCGAGTTTCCTTAGTTGTTGGGTGAAATTCAAGTATAAATAGGGGCTTAAGGACGTCAATGGGGATACACAACCAATAGAATCAACTCCCACACTCTCTCTATCCATTCCGATCACTTCCTCTCTCTACCAATCTCTCTCTCTAGCGAACTCCAAGCTTTACTACCACCACGGTCATGACCCCCACTCCATCAGCTCCCGAACGTGACCACCTTCGACCGCTGTCGTAGCCCTTAGTCGCTCAACCAAATCGCCACCCTTAAACCCTAACCACCGAAGCTCACCCCCCTTGAACTACCACTTTTAGTCACCTTCGGCCCAAACTACTCTTATGGTCGAACTCCCCACACTCTAAAACCCCTGCCCCAATCGACCGTTCATGACTAACAACTCCCTCCAATGCCACCCAAGCTCGAACACCAACCACCACCTCCAATAACCCTCTCAACCACCACCAAACACTACCGCACTCAGCTTACCCCCCTAAGTCCAATCCAAAACTCACAATTTTGCCCTTACCCTCACGAAAATCCATTCGAATCAACTTGAATCACTCCCACCAGCTACCACTGCTATTGAAGTCAGTAAAGCCCGACTCGACCTGACTAATCCGACTCAACAACCTAGACCTGACACAACTAACCCAGGTCTAACCCGAGTATCTAATTGCATCCATGCGGAGTTCTTTTTTTTTTTCATTTGGTTAAATATTTGTTTTATTTATGTAAATGTAATAATAAAGAAAGAAAAGAAAAAAAAAGAAGAGAAGAGGAAGAAAAGGAAAAAGTAATTTTTTTTATTTTATTAGTTTAATAAAAATAAATAAAATATAATAGGTAATAAATAAATTAGCAATAAATAAACAAAAAAAAAAGAAAAATAAAATAAGAATAAATATTTGTTTTTATCACTTAGAAAAATTTAGTTTCTAAAAATGATAAAAATAAATCGTTCGTTTTCAAATTAGGACCCTTTTTAGATTTTTTCAAAAAAATAAAATTTTAATTTAGAACTTTCATTTTTTAGAAATTTCTTCAGATAAATCGAATTCAATTAAAAACGTAAATTTGATATGTTTTCAAAACTAAAATCAATTTAACCAACTAAAGTTTTCATTAATAGAACTACGTATGTTTGATTCTGAATAACGAGTACGTAGGCACTTACGAGGCAACGATAAAAAATGAAAAAGCCTAATTTTCCTTTTTTTTTAGTTTAGATTGTTCCATTTGTCTAATTAGAATAGTTGATTTGAGTTCCATCTTATAAAATAAAATGGTGATTTTTAAAGATTAAAGTTAATTTTAGAAAGTCAATAGTATCTGTAAGGGTTTAAAAGTCCTAACCCCTAGATCTAGATTCTCTAGTTTTCAAAAAGCCATTTTATAACTTTTTTTTTTTAAATCGATAGACCGGTAGCTAAGTTATAACAATTCCACCCAATTGGTTATAACTTAACCTCTTTTCCCAACTCTGATCGGGTGGCAGCTTGAAATCTTTTCAAGTTGAAAAATGGTTTTTTTAAAACCCTAATTGAGGGCCTGTATTAAACGGGTAAGGGTTTAATACTGGTCGGTTTAAAGAAAACCTAATTTTATAAAAAAAAATCGGGAAGGTAAAAAACCAGGCTTGATAGCTTGGCAACTCCGCTAGGGACGTCAAGAGGGTTAGCCATTCAGTTTTCCAAAATTAAAATTAATCTCTAAAATCACCTTAAATGCAATTTATTTACTCGTTTTATATTATAAATTATGCTAATATCATTTGCAGGTTTTATTTTTTGTAGGGAGGGATTTATTTTGTTGCATCATGAATGCATGATAAATACAGTCAAACCTGGGCTGTCATAGGACCAAAGGACGGGAAGCCATTGTGTAAAGTCTCGAGCGTAGTGGGGCAACCACCATTCGAGGCCAATTAGGCTACCCCACTTAAACTTCGATGTGACCAAGAAACCATTTCTTCGTAAACGTGTGAGGTCACAGAGTTTAAGGACCATTAGAACCCACTTATCTTGCATTACATTTCATGGGGTCAGTGAATAACTAACAAAGCGGCAATGTTATATAAAAAAGAAAAAAAAAATGACAAAGATTTGGAGTTTTTCTCTATATTCTTCCTAGAATTGATATACATAGGAGGTCTTGTATATTTTCTCTTCTTGTAATTAGTCTTTCCTTTGTAATTTATGCTTTCTTTATAAATGTTCAGAAATGGCCAGCTCATCCAACGCTAGGGTTTTCGCTAAAGAGATTTATGTCTACAAACCTACAAACCCAAAGCCCATACTCAGCTAATGGTTTCAAACTTTTAACCCAAGAGAGCAACAGTTCATTACCAACAAAATTAGACCCATACTCTTACTAGCCAAAGTAAAGGTTAACATCAGGCTAGTAAGGGCTTTAGTCCATTTTTGGGAGCCTAGAGAAGTGGCTTTTCAATTTGGACCACATCTAATTAGCCCAACTTTAGAGGAGTACAACTAACTATTCTAAGCTCCTCCTTTGGATGAAATATATGTCTTGGAACTTAGCTTCGGCCTAACATATGTCTTCTCAAAATTCTCAAGGATCCATAAGACTGAGATAAATGAGGCCCTAGACAACTATAACAAATACACCATCAAGATATGGGATCTAGTCCATTGGTTCTAGAATGAGCCCAGCTCCAATAAATAAGCGCTGTTTCTTAAGAATTGGAGAGAAAATCGAATCAAGGCCTAAGTGCTAGTTGTGTTCACCACTATCTTATTTCCAAGTGGGTCTTCTTATACACTTTAGAGTAATAGAGTTAGTGGCTCAATTCTACAAAGGTAAGTCTTACATTCCTACCTTACTTGCTGAGTAGATAAGGAGCCTTGATTTCCTTAAGTAAAGGGGTTGCGGAAATCTCAGGTCAAGCATGGCACTATTAATGGTGTGGTTCGTCAATCACATCAAATGCTTTGGGTTGGATTTAATAAGGGAAGCATTTATAAATAAGATTGACCTTATTGTTCATCGATAAGATCAAATTACTAGAAGATATCCTTACCCTTCTCTAGATAGAGGTTCTACGAGATTTCCGAGTATAAGACATACTGTAGACCGCCAGGTGGAGCAATTGCATTAGGGTCATACTGATTTGCAAGAATTACCATGCTGTGCCACTAATCGGGATAAGTTGGTGTACAAGCTACTATCCAAGCAATATGGTAAGATAGTTTGGAGGGATCTAGGACATAGTTCACAAACCTTCATTGAAACCATTCACTCTTAATCTCGAAGAGCCTCACTTCATAGAAAAGGCATCTAAATTTCACAAGATCAAAGCTTAGTGGGACACTCGAGTGAGTTCATAGGAGAAGTGGACAAACATTAGGTTACCAAAAAGTATTTATACAATCAACTTCATAAGGTAGTCACAATGTGATATCGGGCACCAAAAGTCCTTCAAACTCCCCTGTATGCCCTAACTCTGAAATGGTAACCTATGTGGACCAAATGAAGGCACGTATAGAGATCTTCCATGATAAGAAAGACAAATGGGCAAACCTATGCCGAGAATCTAGACAAAGGTCGCATGCCTTCGAACACCAGCTGAAGATGGCCTAGAAGAAAATTCAAGAGTTTGAAGAAGCAGCTAAGTGTATGCCCCAAAACTAACCATTCGAGATTTCTATCGGTTGAAAGACTCGATCGAACCTAAACTATAAAGTAAAGCTAGAAATATTAGTAAAAAATGATCCTGTAAGTTTGAATTTAAGAAAATAAGCAATAAAATAAAAGACTATAAAAATTCCAAATTTTAAATATATAACTCATTATTTATCGAAAATGCGTAAAATGCATTCCGACAATTAACGAATCGCTAGAGATAAATTATATGTATACTAAAAATAATAAAATGACCTAAATAATATTTAGGAATATTTATTTATACTATATATGAATTTACATGTAGGTATAAATACACGTAATTACTTAAAATACGTGAAATGTGCTAAAATAATATAAAGTACATAAAGAAAATTCATAATTAATTAAGGAAAAATCAGAAAAAATCAGGAATGATCCAGAATTGGGTCGTGGTAGTTGGGAAAAATAAGAAAAAATTCGGCCAATTAAATTAAGACAACATAAAAGCCAAAAATTAAGGCATAAGGCAATTGTCTTGTCCAATTTAATGCATAATAATTACACTAAAGCTCTATTAATAGAAAGAAAAATCTAGGAACTCATTTAGACAGTTAGAAATCAGAGAAAATTAGGGAGAGGCAAAAATTGAGAGAAAAACTCGGGTTAGAAAAAAATTAGGAAAAACTGTGCAATTAAGGCCTTTAAAAGGAACCCCCACTAGACGAGCAGTTGGAAATGGACGGCCACCACCACCATACGGTGGTGGCAGCGCCTAAGCCAGCCAACAAGGCCATAGTGGCCGGTAGTGGCCGAAGCCACCCAAAACGGTGAGTTTGATTTTCAGCCCGATTTTATGTAATTTTGTTAAAAATATTAAATATTCTTAGAAAATTATGAATTTTGTTATTATAGAATATTTTTGTATGTAGTTTTTAGGAAAAATATTATTTTGATGAAAATATGTCTCGTAATATATAGTCGTTAAGAAATCATACAAAACCGAGCATATTTCGGTTTAGAAATAAATGACCTTAGGAGTGTAGTTTGGAGCTCAATTTTTTTCTGTAGAATGCTCATATGATATAGAACAGTGCTATGAAGCTATTTTTTTAAAATTAATTTTCAAAATTTTTAAGTTAGTTTTTAGTCCTAAAATGATGGAAAAATTGGGTGATTTTGGGTTAATTAAGTGATTAAGACACTAATTATTGATTTAGTTAGTAATTAGATGTTTAGGGATGTTAATCTCTGATGTGGAAATCTAATCCTAGTGTAAATAATGAAGGTGTTATGTGGTAAATGTAGAAAATTAGGAATATGTAGAATTGGAAATTTAATAAATATGAAAAATTAGGTTTAATTAGATAATAAAATAATGAAAATCAGAACATAATAAATCTGAAACAAAATTTAATTTTAGGTAATTATATGAAAAATGTAAAAATTTCTCACAACAAGAGTAAATTCGGTACACTAATACGAATTTAAGTTTACCGGATGGAATAAAATACTGACTAGGGGTAGTGATCATATTTAGGATATCTGGAAATAATGTAATTAGTTTCACATTATGAATTGAAATGAATTTCTAGGGTCCAGGTATAAAAGAATACCTAAAAATCGAACTAGAATCTAATTTAGAAATCGATGCGGAACCCGAACCTAAACCCAAACCTAAAATAATTATAAAAGACTTAAGACATAGATAATTAGGCATATTAAACCCTAAGCAAAACATAACCATAAGCGTTATAGGATAAAATGAACCTATAATAATTATATGAAAAACTGAAACCACGTTTATGTTATAGGGATGATCGACGATGGCCTTAGCAAATCGGACCTCGAGTGAGTGAGCGAGGAGTCGAAGTAAGTTGGGATTTATACGATGCTGTATTTTGGAAGTTTAAGATTATGCTTGGTTGTGCTTGTTAGATAGTTGGATGTGTGCATGTGCTTGATTATGGGTGATGCTATGATTCTATTTGTTACTCTGGCATATGTTGTATGATTTGTATGAAATGATTGATCACCCTAAACCGGACTTAATCAAATATATGACCAGTAATCATAATCGGACATGCATGGCAACCTGTTAGGGGAACTTAGGACTCTCCGGCCAAATACCGACCCCTTCGAAAGGGATAGCGCAGGATTGCAAAATGGTCCCTTCTTCATCCTTAGCCAAACTAAGTAACAGAAGAGGAGGTCACGGCAAGGGTGAAGTCAGTGGTTCGAAGGTAGTCACAGGAGGAGTGAGGTCTCTATTCTATAAGCCTGGGTTTGGTCATAAGCTGTTGCATTAATGGCAACTCCTCAACCCGTATTAGAGCGGGCACAATTTCTCTAATCTCACCACTGGCTGAACAACGTCGTGCGATGGCATTTGCTTGCACATGCATTGCACAATGCCATCGTACCTAATAAGTTGAAAACCTTGTTGTGTTTTTGGTATAGTTTTAAGTCCTCCGTCTTAACTTACTGAGTTGTGATTGCTCACATCCCTATAGACGTCGTGCAGGTGCTAGCTAAGAAGCGGCAAACCACTACTCTAAAGCTAGCAACTGCTGGATCCTAGGGAGTGAAGAAAAACATTGAAGAATAAACACATATTTTTAAGGTCTAAGTTTTTATTTTAGAATTATTTTTCATTTCCGAGTAATGTAATAACTAGGAAATATATTATAGAGAAATATTGTAAACTTTACTTGCAATAGCTGAATTATAGCATATATATATTTCCTCACTTTCTTAAGTAAATTATTTATTTAAATTACAAACTGTTTACTTCAAAGCGGGTTAGTCGTGGACGCCTTATGTAGATCAGGTCTAAGATAGCGGTTATAAGGCCAACTTCTATCTTAGGATGGTCTACACAACGGGGCTGTTATAACTTTGCCGCTTTGGGGCGTGACACTAAGCATGACCGAAAGAAGAAGAAAATGTCATCTGGCCTAAAGAAAAAAAAAAAAAAGAAAATTAGTATAGATGAATTTTTACCTTTTACTTTCTTTCATGTAATAAGACTCTGAGAATCCAAAAATAATAAATAACTTACCATTCTATTAATCATTTGTCAATCCTCTCCTTTTCATCCGTGTGATTCACTTGCATTTCATTCATTTGCATTCTTTTTCAAAATATCCGTATGCTAACTTATTGAGAAGTGGTTTTTACCCAGGTCGGTATGATATCTCTTAAATGTCAAACTTTCAAGAGGAGCCCCATCAAAACTCGTTCTTAAACCAGAATGGCCAAGCAAGGAAATAACAATAATAATGGCAACGGCAACCCCGAGGTTATTGACTCTACGAAGTTAAGATTCTAATCTTTGGAATGAAAAATGGGAAAGATGGTAGATCAACTGAGCTTTCTTGTTGACAGCATCTCTTTACTTAGGTCTACAACCCCATCAAATGAAGAGCACTCCAAAGCCTGATATAGAAAGAGCACTGAGGCCCCACCCCTTGAAACAGAAGAAGCTTACCTTAAAGGTAATCAGGGCTTTAAATCCTTTGAAACTAAAGGGGTATTTCCAAAGGCCCACTCAACCTTTGAGCCGAATACTTACTCATTCCTAATCAACCCGATGCTTAAAGCTGACTAGGATAGATTGAAGGAGCTCGAGGAGTGGTTAACTCAACAGATTATTGAAAAAATGAAAACGCTTGAGGGGAATGATGGATTCGAGCACGTTGGAATAATAGACTTCTCTGCCTATGATTATGGAAGCTTCTTAGAAAAATTCAAAGTACCTGACTTTGAAAAATACAATGGGACTGGATGCCCCAAGGTACACACTTAGCTACATGTATGTAAGATGGGTAAGTATGCACAGTATAATCAACTCATGGTCCATACCTTTCAAGACAACCTGACAGGCTCTACCTTAACTTGGTATGCCCAGTTAGACTTAAATTAGGTGAATAATGGGAGAAGCTGGCCAGAGAGTTTTATGAGCAATATAGATTTAATGTTGAAGTGGCACCAATAATGATGGATTTGGTTACCCTAAGGAAAAAGTACAATGAATCCTTCAAAGAATATGCTCAAAGGTGGAGGTCCCTAGTTGCAAGGGTATCTACCCTTATGATTGAAAAAGAGCTGACGGCAACTTTCATTAACACTCTTGAGAGGCCTTACTTCACTCACCTGATCGAACAAGCCTCTTCTAACTTTATAGAAATAGTGGCAGCGGGGTGTCGAATTGAGAGTGCCATTTCCTTTAGGAAGTTGCAAGAAATAGCAGATAGAAGACTACCCTCTACTAAACCCACCACCAGTAAGCTTAGAGAAGCTATTATCAACATGGTCAACTCAAATGCAAGACCTAACTCTCGAATTTCTTTTAAGATGAATCCTTCACCAGCTTAACCACAGTACAGAAGCCAACTACAGGCTAATAGAGCCCCGAGACAGTTCACTAAAATACCTGTTCCACTTAGTCAGGTGCTCGAGAAGTTAAGAAGAGATGATTGGCTCCATTCTAAGGCTCCCAATGAAAGGTATAGGTTGAAGTTCTTTAATCCCAATGCAAGATATCAGTATCATCTAGGGCAAGTGGGCCATTTAACTAATTCGTACTGGAGGTTGAAAAACAAAATCTAAGAATTAATCGATGAAGGTACAGTACAACTAGATTTCGTGGAGGCTCCTAACCCAAATGTTAACATCAACCCACTGCCAAACCATGGACCTATTATCAATATAATATCTAACCACTCAGAATCTGCCATCAACATGATCGATTGAAACCAAGAACCAAAGGTTTATAGGTTCTACAAAAAGGAGGTTCCATAAACTAAAAGGTACACATTTCACGTACATGTGGCCCCTAAAAATTATAAAGCTGCACCCCTCAACTACTAGGCAATAAACCAGGGGCAATCAGGCTCGATTATAGGGGGGATTACTTGCTCTGGTAAAACCTATGATCCGAGGGGAAACCTAAAAAACAAAGGCGTACTGGGAATGCCAAACACTGAACAAGCTGAACATGAAGAAGAATTAACTACCTTCACCAAGATGATCAAGTTTAGTAAGTATAAAATAATGGACCAACTCACTAAGACTCCAGCACAAATATCCCTCATGAGTCTATTGATGGCATTAGACCCACACCAAGAAGCCTTATTCAGTACACTAAGGGATGTTAAGGTCCCTTGTGAAATCTCGGTTGAAAGGATTGGCTCTATCACCAATTCCATCCTCACCATGGATCAAATTTCTTTCTCCACCGAGAAACTCGGTGAAGAAGGTGCCCAGCACACAAAGTCTCTATTCATAATAGTGAGGATAAATAACATCATTGCAACAAGAGTCCTCATCGACAACGGATCATCTCTGAATGTTTTCCCTTTGGCTACCTTCGATCTATTGGGTGTTGATATAATTGCTATCAAACCTAATTCAACAACGGTAAGAGCTTTTGATAGATCCGGTATAGGGGAGGTTGACTTACTAGTTGATATCAGCCTACAGACATTCAACATCCCATTCTAGGTTTTGGACATTCCAAGGACCTTCAATCTGTTATTGGGAAGGCCTTGAATACATTCAACAGGGGCTATACCGTCAACTCTTCACCAAAAAGTTAAGTTCATCTCCAATGGTCGGGTCATCACAATTCTAGATGACTAAGATCACAAAATCTATAAAGAGACGGCTATACCTTATATTGGTATAGAAGAACAAGAGACCTTTGGACTCCAAATGTTTAATGAGGTATGCATGATCACCAATCAGCAGAAGGAAGAGAGGCTGAAATTCAAAGAAGGCTAGTTTAGGACCTATGGGTTAGGATACATTCCAACCCTAATGGAAGAATTGCAAAGTATGTAGGCTAGGGACAGAAAGGGTGATAAGTTGTATCATGCTCCAATGACCTTCCTTCCATTGTCAAAAACTTTCATCAGGGCCGAAGCCCAAAACTTAAAGCCCACTAAAGAAGGCACTTCCAGCAAAAATGAAGGGGCTAGCCTATTCAACAAATCCCATCACTTGAATAATTGGTTCTCCATCCTTGTGAATAACAATAAATCTTCTTTAAGGTAAAGGATAAATCATGATCTAGTAATTTATGGAATTTTGTAATAAATTACCTTTGTTCTTCAAATGCTTATACTTGAAAGAGAGTTCCCTAAAACAAAATCAACTTCTTTTCCCTTTACTCTTGCCTTACTTGCACTTTTTCCTTTTGTATACTTTTCTTTCTCTCCAGATGCTACGATTTGAACAAAGGCCATGGATACCTCATGTAGATAGGTGACGAAAATATTAATATCACTTTCGAACCTACTAGGTTAGTCGTCGGGAGTGATGTTAATGATCATAATGACATGTAAAAAAGCTGGCAAAAACATAAAATGAGTAGAATTTCCATTGAGGAGCCAACAGAGATAATTAATGTTGGTACCAATGAAAACCCTAAGGTGTTGAAAATTGGAGGAAATTTAGAAGAAAAGCAAAAGATAGAGATGACCACATTACTATCTGAATACCAAGACATATTTGTATGGTCTTATAATGATATGCTCGGATTAGACCCATCGATTGTGGTCCATCACTTACTCATACAAGAAGATATCAAGCCTAAGAAACAAAAGTTAAGAAGGTTCTGACCAGATATCTTGTTGAAAATCAAGGAAGAAGTCAAAAAACTATTGGAAGTCGGCTTTATTAAGGTGTCTGATTATCCTAAGTGGGTAGCCAACATAGTCCTAGTTATGAAGAAGAATGGGAAAGTCAGAGTGTATGTGGGCTTTTGAGACCTCAATCAAGCAACCCCTAAAGATTATTTTCCTTTGCCCCATATCGATGTATTAGTTGATAACACAGTCGAAAAACATATTTTCTCTTTCATGGATGGGTTTTTCGAATATAACTAGATTTGAATGGCTGAAGAAGATAAAGCCAAGACCATGTTCATCACGACTTAGGGCATGTTTTGCTACAAAGTGATGCCTTTTGAACTCAAAAATGCCAGGGCAACTTACTAAAGGGCTATGGTAACAATCTTTCATGACATGATGCATAAAGAAGTTGAAGTATATGTCAATGGTATGATTGCCAAGTCTAAAGAAGGAGAAAATCATTTGGAAAATCTAAGGAGATTGTTTGATAGGTTGAGAAAATTCCAACTGAAACTTAACCTAGAGAAGTGTACTTTCAAGGCAACTTTCGGGAAGTTATTAGGTTTCATAATTAACCAAAGGGGCATCGAAGTAGACCCTAATAAAGTCAAAGCGATAGTTGACCTAACCCCGCTGCATACACTTAAAGAAATAAGAGGTTTGCTAAGCTGTTTAAACTATATAGCTTGGTTCATATCCCAACCCACGGACAAGTGTCATCCTTTGTTTAATTTGTTAAAAAAGAATGCTAAGATCAACTAGGATAAAGAGTACGAACAGGCCTTTACAATAATCAAAGAATACCTTATGAACCCTCTAATTCTGGTAGCTCCAACACCCGAGAAACCTTTATTCCTATACTTAACAATATTACCAAAGTCTATGTAGTGTATGCTTGGCCAAAAAGATGAAGAAGGGAAGGAATAGGCAATATACTACTTAAGCAAGAAATTCACCGAACGGGAGCAAAGATATTCAGAAATTGAAAGAACCTGCTGTGCTTTAGTTTAGGTAATGCATCAGCTCAAACAATACACACACTACTACTAAGTTGAATTACTGACTCAACATGATCCCTTAAAGTACTTGGCAGACAAACTGACCCTAATTGGTAGAATCTCAAGTGGCAAATGCTGCTATCAGAGTTCGACATTACATACGTAAACCGAAATTCAGTCAAAAGGTAAGCTTTGGTAGATTAATTAGCAGAAAATCCCTCTAATAGCACTCCCCAAGACGAATAAGTCAATTTCCTCGATGAGGGTATCCTGGTGGTTGAAGGAAACTCTGATAAAGGAGAAGATGAAAAGCTACTGAAATGAAAAATGTTCTTTGATGGTGTAACCAACGTGACTAGGTGTAGAGTTGGGGCAATATTAATATCCCTTGAAGGTACTCAATATCCTATGGCCATAAGGCTCATTTTCCTATATACTAATAATATTATTGAGCATGAAGCATGCATCATGGGACTCAAGATGGCTCTAGAAAAAGACATTCAAGAATTAGAACTGTATGAGGACTCCTTACTCATTATTGGCTAAGCTTGGGGAGAGTAAAAAACTAAAAATCCTAAGTTGGTACCTTATCATCAGCATTTGATGGAATTAACAGAAAATTTCAAAGAAGTCACCTTCAATCGTATACTAAGGACTCAGAATCAATTTGTTGATGCCTTAGCTACGCTAGCATCTATGATCCAGATATCTGGTGGAGTTGAGATTCAGCCCCTTACTATTGAAATTGAAAAGAAGCCTACCTTTTACCTAACAATTGAGGGTATGAACAACCAAAAACCGGAGTACCATGATGTTAAGACGTTCCTACAACAAAGTGCATATCCTGAAGAGGCCGAGAAAAGAGACAGAAAGATGATTAGGAGATTAGTCACTCGATTCTTAGTAAGCGAATCCACCTTATACTGACCCTCATTTGACGGTACACTCTTAAGGTGTATGGATGACAAAGAGGCTGAAAAGTTAATGAAAGAAGTACATGAAGGAGTATGTGGCCCTCATATGAATGGATACATGTTGGTGAAGAAAATCATGAGGCTAGGGTATTATTAGTCAATAATGGAAAGTGTTGCATCAAACATGTTAGGCACTGTCATTTATACCAAGTTTATGCAAATAAGATAAATGCCCCACTTTAGGAATTACATGCCCTGTTAGCACCATGACCTTTCTTAATGTAGGGCATAGATATCATCGGTCTAATCGCTCCAAAAGCGTCCAATGGGCATCACTTCATATTAGTCACTATAGACTACTTCAGTAAATGGGTAGAGGCTTTGTCATACTCCAATGTTACCAAAGGGGTCATAGTTAAGTTCATTAAGAGAGACATCTTGACTCAGTACGGGACTCCTGAAATAATCATCATAATGGCACCAATCTCAACAACAAGCTCATGACATAATTGTGTCGGCAATTCTAGATCATTCACAGGAACTCTATTCCTTATCGACCCCAAATGAATGGAATCATCGAAGCAGCAAACAAAAACCTTCAAAGAATCATTGAAAAAATGGCTGTTACATATAAGGACTAGCATGAGATGTTACCCTTTGCACTCATAGCCTATCGGACTTCCATCAGAACGTCGATTGGGGCAACACCATACTCTTTAGTATACGGCACTGAAGCAGTGTTACCGGTAGAGGTCGAGATCTCGTCACTCAGGGTACTATCAGAAACTTATTTAGATGAAGCTGATTGGGTAAAGAAACATATTGAATAGCTAAATCTGATTAACGAAAGGAGATTGATGGCCTTATGTCATAATCAATGTTATCAGCAAAGAATAGCTTAGGCCTTCAACAAAAGGGTAGGACCCTGTAACCTCAAAGAAGGAGATTTGGTGTTAAGAAAAGCTCTCCCTAATGCACAAGACTCTAGAGGGAAATTCGCCCCCAATTACAGGGGTCCTTTTGTCGTAAAGCGAGTATTATCACAAAGGGCTTTGATTTTGTCCCAAATGGATGGTCTAGATTTGAGAAACCTTATAAATGCCAATGCTGAAAAATTATACTATCCATAAGAAGTCAGTGGGAATTTTGCTCAAAACGTGAAAATGCTAGTATTTTGAATGTTACTGTGATCCAATTTTCATTACCTACAAGCAAATTTGGTATCCTTAGCCGTTATTGTTGTTGGAATAATCACCCTCTCCATGGAAAGGTCCAATTCCCTTTACCCCATCTAATTGGACCAATATATTGCAAACACGAGAGGAGTTAAGGAATAAGATTTAGAACATTGGTAATTGACGAAATTCTTTAAAATACTTTATTACGGATTGATCCCTTTCAATAGGGAGTTTTATTGTCTATCTTTTAGGGGAATGCGAAACTCAAGATAATTTCCATGACTTCTCTAAAAAGAACCAGCAAAGTCTCGAATGTTGTATATCAAGAACTTCTAGGTTGATAACAAGGGACTAAAACAAGAGTTAGTAATTTTCTGATGGGGGCTTTTCAAAAAGGTTTGACGATTTGGATGTTATCAACAAAGACCGAGTAAGTATTTCTACACAATGTTAGGACACCAATTTTTTCTTACACTTGCATTTAGACCAATTTTTACTTCCAACAATCTTTTTAACCAGCCCATAAGACATTCACTTTCTGCATTTAGTGCTTGGCTAACCTATGAAGACACGATCCTAGCTCGGTTCATCTTTCCAATCCATAGGGTCCCTTTGTTCACCTAATTTCTTTCAAGCAAGCTCCTCTCTTCACTAAGTTTTGTAGGGCACTTCCTTTCACCAAGTTTCTCTTAGCCAACTCATAAAGCAATTCCCTTCATCATCTTCTTAACTAACCTTTAGGACTTTGTCTCATCTTTCTCTTAGGGTTCAAGTCAACTTTAGGAGCACTGATCCCTCTCTTATTAGGGTTTTAGCTAGCCTTTAAGGCGTTGTCCCATTTTTCTCTTAGGGTTCAAGTAAGCTCTTAGAGTGCTAACCTCTCTTATTTTATTTTAGGCTCCAGTTAGCCTTTAGGGTGCTATCCTGTCTTTCATTTTAGGGATCTCATTAGCCTCTAGGGCATCATCTTATCTTTCTGAGCTCCTAGCCATCTTTCAACACCTCTATCATCAACTCTACATCGATTGTCTCTTAAAGAGCCTATAGGGTGCTTCTCTCATCAAATCCTCCCAAGTAAGCCTAAGGCGTGCTTCTCTTCATCTGTTTTCATTTGGGGGTCTTAGCTAGCTCTAGGAGCACTTTGCCCACTTAGTTAGTCAGCTCATTAGGGCATAACCAAGTTTGCTCATTCTTCTTAGAGTCTTAGCCAGCTCTAAGAGTGCTTTGCCCACTTTGGTTAGTCAGCTCGTTAGGGCACGAGCAAGTTTACTCATTCTTCTTAGGGTCTTAGCCAACTCTAGGAGTGCTTTGCCCACTTTGGTTAGTCAACTTATTAGGGCACGACTAAGTTTGCTCATTCTTCTTAGGGTCTTAGTTAGCTCTAGGAGTGCTTTGCTCACTTTGGTTAGTCAGCTCATTAGGGCACGACCAAGTTTACTAATTCTTCTTAGGGCCTTAGCCAACTCTAGGAGCATTTTGGCCATTTTACCTCGGTTCATAAGAGGATGACCAGACTTCAATTCTTCTTTCAGTCTTTTGGCTAGCTTTTAGAGCCCTACTCTTCTTTTCTCTAAATCCCCAATGGATTGGACCTAGAATAGCTAACTAGCTGTAATGCTTTAGCGCTTCTTAGAATAAAATCCACTCTTGGGATAAAAATAGTATCTGTTTTATCTTTGTAGCAAAGTTTTGCTCAGACTTTACTACAAAGAGGGGCAATTGTGGATACCTAATTTTTGCCTCCTCCTTTATTTTTCAATTTAGATTACAGGGTCTTAAATTAGAAAAGTACAAAAAATAGAAAATTAAAGAAAACCCTAAAAAAATGAAGAAATTTAGAAAAATACAAAAAAATAGGAAAATAGCAAAAAACACAAAAAATAAGAAATTTAGAAAAAATACAAAAAGTGGAAAAGTACATAAAAAATTTTGAAGTCATAAAAAATTGAAAAAAATAAAAGATTTTGGAAAATAACATTTTGTTAGAGTAGATTTTTAATTTTAATTTAGGTTTAGAAGATGGGCTGTTGAACCTAGGCTTAGGTTTAAATCTAACTCAAGCCGACTAAGTCTATATGTGCAGTTTAATTGCACATATGAACAAAGCATAGGCCAATGGCCTGATGGTTAAGTATATGGACATAACATTAGCATTGAGCATGAGGTCTTGGGTTTGAAACTTGGCAAAGGCAAGGAGGCCTTTTTCTTATTTTTTCAATCATATTAGGGACTACTATGTGTCAAGATCTAATTACGCCACATGTCCTGACACGTGACATCCTCGTATTTGATGGCCTTGCTGACGTAGAACCACATAGCATCCACGTGGTGTACTACGTCAGCTGCCACGGGTCATGAATAACATGTGGCACACTAGGATTTGGTTGGCACGGATGACGTGGCACCACATCAGCACTACGTCAGCCCACTTTTTCCTCCCCTTCTTTCCTTTTCCCTTCATTTTCCGCTCTTTCCCTTCCTTCCTTCATTTTCCCTAGATTTCCTGTCCCTTCCTCTTCGGACTACCCACTTTAGCACGATTTTTGAACTTTTTCTTGTTGTAATTTTGCCAAATCAATGGCGAAATTGCAAACTAGACATAGCCTATTATGAATCGGTACAGAAAATGCATCCAAATTCGGTCAATTACGCATTTAAATTGGCTTTCAAAAATCGAAAAAAAAAATTGACTTTTCATGTATTTGAATTCAAATCCGATTTCGAGTTTCCTTAGTTGCTAGATGAAATTCAAGTATAAATAGGGGTTTAAGGATGTCAATAGGGACACACAACCAACAGAATCAACTCCTACACTCTCTCTATCCATTCCTGATCACTTCTTCTCTTTACCAATCTATCTTTCCTCGGGTTTCTCTCTCTAGCAAACTCTAAGCTTAACCACCACCACGATCGTAACCCCTACTCCATCAGCTCTCAAATGCGACCACCTTCAACCGCTGCCGTAGCCCCTAGCCGCTCAACTAAATCACTACCCTTAAACCTTAACCACCAAAGCTTACCCCCCTTGAACTACCACTTTTAGTTACCATTGGCCTAAACTACTCCTACGGTTGAACTCCCTACACTCCAAAACCCTTGCCCCAATCAATCGTTTACCACTAGCAACTCCTTCCAATGCCACCCGAGCTCCAACACCAACCACCACCTCCGACAACCCTCTCAACCACCACCAGATACCACGGCACTTGGCCTACCCTTCTTAAGTCTAATCTAAGACTCACAATTTTACCCTCACCCTCAAGAAAATCCGTTTGAATCAACTTGAATCGCTCGCACTAGCTGCCACTGCTATTGAAGTTAGTAGAGCCCGGCTTAACTTGACCAATCCGACCCAACAACCTAGACTCGACTCGATTGACCTAGGTCCGACCCGACTTGACTCGACTGACCTAGGTCCGACCCGAGTATCTAGTTTCGTCCATCCAGAGTTCTTTTTTCTTTTTTTTTTATTTGGTTAAATATTTGTTTTATTTATGTAAATGTAATAATAAAGAAAGAAAAAAAAAAGAAAAAAGAAAAGAAAAAGAAAAATAAAAGAAGAGAAGAGGAAGAAAAGGAAAAAGTAATTTTTTTTATTTTATTAGTTTAATAAAAATAAATAAAATATAATAGGTAATAAATAAATTAGCAATAAATAAACAAAAAAAAAAGAAAAATAAAATAAGAATAAATATTTGTTTTTATCACTTAGAAAAATTTAGTTTCTAAAAATGATAAAAATAAATCATTCGTTTTCATATTAGGACTCTTTTTAGATTTTTTTCAAAAGAATAAAATTTGAATTTAAAACTTTCATTTTTTAGAAATTTCTTCAGATAAATCGAATTGAATTAAAAACGTAAATTTGACAAGTTTTTAAAATTAAAATCAATTTAATCAACTAAAGTTTTCATTAAAAGAACTATGCACATCTGATCTTAAATAATGAGTACGTAGGTACTTACGAGGTGACGATAAAAAATGAAAAAACCTAATTTTCCTTTTTCTTTTTTGTTTAGATTATTTCATTTCTCCAATTAGAATAGTTAAATTGAGTTTCATCTTATAAAATAAAAAAGGTAATTTTTAAAGATTAAAGTTAATTTTGGAAAGTCAATGATACCTGTAAGGGTTTAAAAGTCTTAACCCCCAAATCCAGATTCTTTGGTTTTCAAAAAGCCATTTTATAACTTATTTGTTTTTTTTTTTCAAAATTGATAAACTGGTAGCTAAGTTATAACTAATCCACCCAATTAGTTATAATTTAACTCGTTTTCCCGACTTTGGTTGGGTGGCGACTCCAAATCTTTTAAAGTTGAAAAATGGTTTTTTTTTTTTTTTTTTTAAACCTTAGTTGAAGGCTAGTATTAAATGGATAAGGGTTTAAAACTGGTTGATTTAAAGAAGACCTAATTTTATAAAAAGAACTGGGAAAGTAAAAAACCAAGCTTGATAGGGGTTAAGTATTTATTGGTTTGGTTCATGTGTGACCAATCATAATATATAGACATTCCATGACCCTAGGTTCTAATACAGCAAGCATATAATATTTATATTAACTTAAGATATTTTTGCAAATAAGGTCAATCATATCAAACACACACAATTTCCCGTTTGCCTTAACATGCAACAATTTCAATTTTTTGATACAATTAAGTATTCTGCTAACTACAAGCACAAACAAGTAGAGTAAGGGGTGGTGTACTTACTCGACCATGATACTCGACAATCCCAATAATCCTCTACCATGTCCAAGTCAAACTCCTCATCCCCTGAAGAAGATAATTAGGCTTTATGAGTATCCTATTTGCACCAATTAACTAGGCTTATCACTCACTATCCTAGAGTTAGTTGTTTTCATAATTCAAGCATATCTTCTTCGTTTTAACTCCATTTTTGATGATCTTATAGTCGTTTTCATCGTTTTCATTTAGTGAAGTTGTTTTTAAGTTTTTGAATTAGTAAGATTTCGGTTTAGGCCCTACAAGGTCATGGGCCCAAATGGTGAATTGGGTTACTTTAGGGTTTAGGCTTAGTTTTGGGCCTTGGGCTTGGTTTTGACTTTGGGATTTACACTTAATAATTTTGGTCTTCTTTTGAGAATTTTAAATGGGCTTTTTTTTACCTAACACCTTAAAATTTCAAAGTGGGCTTTGGTGATACTCCTATAGATCCAAATGGGCCTTTTAACTAAGTTTAAGGTTCTAAATCACTAAAGGGCCTATGGTGGGTATCTTGGATGGGCCTTTGGGTTTTGTGAGCCTTTTAAATAACTCTTCCTAAGCCTTTAACCTAGGGTTCAGATTTGGCCACCTAGCTACATGAAATCTAAAATTGGTTCTTTTGGGCTTTTTATGTCTAAATCACTCTTTAGGGTCTTGAGCTCAAGCCCACTTATTTTTTTGGACTTAGGCCCATTATTGGACGTAAGTTTAGCCCATTTTTAATATGGTTACAGATCTGTCTATTATGGTTCTTGGGGTTATTAACACCATTCTTAAGCCTATAATCACTAACTAAGCTATTTTAGGGCCTTAACCATATTTTAGCCTACTTAACTTGATTAATTAAGTTCTAAACCATACTTAACACTAAATAAACATCTTATTAAGCTACTAAATGAAAAGTTCCTGATCTGGAAGTTCAATGAAAGTGGCAGCCGAGAGTGGTTTCTAGGGTCAAACTTTCTATTGTCATGCAACACTTGATTTTTATGGTGTTTTGACTTAAGTAATTTATGTTTTTACTAATCTAAACCTTAATTACTTCATAAAAGTGTGAAAATGTGGTGAGAGAATATACAAGGGGCGAAATGCATGGGGAATAGGGGTTTCATCACCCTACTTGATGATCTCCTACTAACAATTACACTAGTCTACACAACTTAGCCTATTTGTGTTATAACTTCTACTAAAAGTGGTTTTTCTTATACTTACCTCTATGGACCTTCTTGAAATACCTTAGAACTTCTATGGAATTTCTGTAAAATAAGTTTTAAGAAAGAAAACATTAGTATCTATCATTATTTTGCAAGAAATCTAACGAAAAACCTAACCTAAGTTCTTACCGAAGCAAAGTATGGAAGGCCTCCCTTTGTGGCTACGTGCCATAAGCCTTAGTATGTGTAAGGGGGTGTGAGTGTATAGATAAACAAGGGGAATGTGTGTGTGAGTAGTGGTGGTGAAGTTATAAGGGTTGGTGTTAGGGTGGTTGGTGGTGGTCAAGAAGAGGAAAAAGGAGTTTAGGGCTTGATCTTTGAGAGGAAGTTTGAGAGAGTTTTTGGGTATGTTCTAGTGTTTGAGAAAACAAAAATGAAGGTGGGAAATGAGGATGGTAGGTCATGGAAGTGAGAGAGGGTGAGGGAGACAAGTTTTGATTGTTTGAGAAATTAAGGACAAGGTACAAAATGGGGACCATTTACCTTATGTGCTTTTTGCCAATTTTGGCAAGATCTTGTCCCCTTAGGGTACAAGATATTTTAAAAGGGGATAAGATTTTGTCTTTTGGTCATTAATCGTGTTTAACTAGTAGCTAATCAAGATGTAATGGGGTTGGTTAAGGATTAGGGTTTGATTCGGGCAATTGGTGGTGATTAGGCATGATTAGGTTAATTAGGTGCAATTAGGATATGTTTAGGGTTTGGTTAGACTTTGACACTATAACTTAGCTATGCTAAACACCCTACACATGTACTTAGGGTTTCCTTAGGGTTTGTGCTTGTTTATGGTAATTTAATCTACATACGAGCTTGAAAGTTAAGGTTTAAATCACTTAGTACTACCAATCACTTGTATTGATTGGTTCAACCAAACTATTAGTGTTTATTGGTGACAGTAAGGTTTTTAATCACTTATTTAGGGTTAGATGATCATTTTAGGGTTTTACTATCATTTTAGGGTTTTTTAAGTGCTTGTCTAGTCATGTTTTTAGGGCTTGCTTCAGTTAGGGTTTTGGTCGAACACTTAGCGTTTAATTTCTTTCCTTAGGTATTATTATTATGTTTGGGGTAGTTATAGAGACTATCTAAGGACTCCATTCGATTTCATTTTTAGGTTTTTGAAATTTCGTAGGGTTTACATGGGCTTAGTTGACATGGGCCAAAACAAAAAGATAGCATATGAGGGTCCCAAAAGTAAACTAAAGCTTGTACTATGGTGATATTAGCTTGAATATTAACTAACGAAAGGATAAGCTGATCTTATCTTGCATTGTCTTTTGTTAGGTTGGGTTGAAAAACTAGAACCATTTCTTAAGTATCCCATGTGGTTCCAAAGGCTAGTGATTGTGAATTTTCTTGAAGAAGGCAGGTGTAAAGGAGGAGTTAACCATTTCTACCAAAAAAAAAACAAAAAGAAAATTACAACAAAATTATCCTGTTTACATGGGAATTACAATGATATTTCACAAAGAAAGGAAAATTTTACAAAGAAAATATCTACAAAGAAAAGATTCAAAAACTTCATAATTACAAATTTTTGCTTTTACCACATCATGTATATTTACCAATTTCGAAAAAGGTCTCGTGAATGTAATTAGGATAAGCTCTTAAGGTCTTTAAGCTTTGTGACCTCATACGTTTTTAGAGAGGTAGTTCATTGGTCACATCGAACCTTAAGTAAGGTAGCTTGATTAACCTTGGAAAGTAATTACCCTACAACATTCAAAGCTCACACAATGGCCCCCCCCATCCTAGAGTCTTAAGATGGCCTAAGTCTCACCATATCTACCCTACATTCATGATGCAATAATTAACCCCTCAATATCCTAATATATGTTTCATGCAAAAGTGGATATAACAATTAAAAAATAATATTTACAAGAAAAGAATCATAAAATAACATGGGTATTTTGAAAGATAAATTTAATTTCAAAAGGTTTAGATAGCTAGCCCTTTTAACGGTCTCCAGTGGAGTCGCTAAGTTGTCGAGCTTAGAATTTTCGGTTTTCATTTTTTTTTCCTTAATCTAATCAACATTAAAACTTACTTGTTTGATATTAATTCTCGACTAAAAATTACGGAAAATCTAATTTCTTTCCATTCTTTAAGAAAAAAAAAAATGAAGTTGTTACCTAACTAGAATAAGAAAAAAGAGTTAAGTTATAACCAATTGGGTGGATTTTTTATAACTTAATTATTGGTCTTTGATAAAATTAATTTTTGCAAAATGATTTTGAAATCAAAGATCTTGATCTGAGGGCTATCCTATTAAATCCTAATCAAGTATCACTTTTAACTTTCTAAAATTAAGTTTAACTTTCAAAATACCCTTCTAATAAGCAATTATTCACAAATAAATAAGTAGATAAAAATTATAACTACTTGGAAAAATGTAAAAAATTTACAAAAGTAAAAAAATAAGAAAATTATATTTTTTTAAGTTACCCCGTAATTACGTACGGGTGCATCAAACTTTATATAGTTTGTTCTTTTTCAAAAACTTTAGTGGGTGTGTCAAGCTTAATTGTTTTCCTGTTTTTATTACTTTTTCTTAACTCGATCAATATTAAACCTTAATCCATTTAATATTGATCATTGACTAAGAGTTAAAGAAAACTAGCTTTTTAAAAGAATCTTATAAACTTTTGGAGTTGCCACTTGACTAAGCTGAATAAATGGTTTAGGTCAAAACTAAATGAGTGGATTTAGTTTTGATTTAAACACTAATTCATGCGAGGGAAAACTGATTTAGAAAAGGGCTTTTTTAGAAAACTAGAGATCAAGTCCAAAGGTTAGGTTTTTTAAATCCTTATGAGTACTACGAACTTTCTAAATTTAGAATTATTTCTTTTAATTCACATATTAGGACAATAATTGACATTTAAATAAATTTTTTTTATTTTTACTAATTTGAGTAATTTAAGGTAAAAAATGGGAAAAAAACTAAATTTTTTTTTACTTTTTTAGGTCACCTTAGAGACGTAGTTCTTTTTACAAAACCTTAAGCATGTTAGTTTGTTTTAATCTTAAAAGATGGCTAAGTTTATATTTTTTTCTCATTTTGAGTTATTTAAGGAAAATTTCTAAAGGGTCTTAAATTTGATTTTATTTTTCAAAATTTTAAGAAAGTTCCTAATTTTTGAAAAGATCAATTTATTTTTATGTTTGTTGAAAAATGATTTCCTAAGTGATAAAATTATTTATATTTTTATTTATTATTTTTTTTCTTACTTATTCCATTTTTGTTTATTTTTTTATTTTAATAAAAATTTCCCGTTTTTTCTTTCTTCTCTTTTTTGTTTTTTTTTTCTTTTTCTTTCTCTCTTTTTTTTTTTATTACAATTGCAATAAATAAATAATAATTAAAAAAAAAGAACACAATACATGAGAACACAATGCATAATAAAAAAAGAAAAAATAGGAGTAGGTTTAGGTTGGTTTCCTAAGTCGACTCATATGCACTGTACATGTAGTGGAGGACAGTGATAGGAGGCTCGACCCAAGCTTGTTTAGGCACCAAAATAGAGGAGTGAGTTTGTTTTAGTGTGAATTTTATTAAGGAATTGGTGGGAGTGGGGGGTTAGGTGAAGTACCACCAAGTTTAGTGGCCATTTGGTGGTGTTTCAAGGTAGGTCGACATGGTGGTGGTGCTTAACATGCGTGGTGACTGGTGGAGCTCTGCTAAAAGTTGGGTCTCAAATTTTGAGGAGTGGCAATCCTCGTATTATGGTTATTTTAGAGTGAAGAGCACTGGTGGCTAGTGTTTCGAGTAGTGCTAGTAGTGGCTTTAGGGTTTGGAAAGTGGTGGTCTGCATGTGGTTAAATGGTGCATAAATGTGAAGCTATGTTTGTTTCGTATGTAGTTGATAAAGTGGGCCTCATGTGTAAGACTGCTATGCCAAGGGCATGTATTTCGTATATGAGTGTGTTATGCGGTGGGGGTTCCATGCTATCACTATTGTTGGAGATTGGTTTATAGATTGTGTGTGTGGTGCAAGAAGGAGGATGAGGGTCAAATCAAGAAGGTTATTGCGTGGGGTGTGTAGCTATGGTAGATAGTGGTTGTGATTGGGGCAATCAAACTTGGGTCGTATGGCAATGAAGGATAGATTAAGGTTGTTGTAGAGTAAGGGGTATGCTACGTTGTTAGGTTATGGCCATGATTTGAATTGAGAGAGACAGAGTAGATCAATGGGTCACTACACGTAAGGTCATACACATCCTGCTACTGCTATGATTGCTAGGATTAGGTGAATAATTAAGGATTGATGATGAGGATAGGGATGATGGGGCTCTTTATGTCATGCGAGGATGTGTTGTGTGGTTTTATGTGTGTCGAATGAAAGGGGCGTCAAGTGTGGCTTATGTCATGAGAGAGAGCCTCATGAAAATTAGGATACTAGCATAAGGGGAAAAAAATGGACATTAATAGCTAATTAAATTACATATTTTTCTCTCTTTTTTTTCCTATTTTTCATCTACGATTTGAACAAGCAATTGAATGATTTTGACCTTGTTTTCATATTCAATTTATAGTATATGTGGAGGAATCATCCATAAATTAGTGCATTTACAAATATAAATCACGCAAAAAATGAGGTAGAAGTAAGGGGTAAGGATTGGTTTTGTTGGAAAAGGAGGGAAAAAGAAAGAAAGGGGGGAGAATTAGATGTTGACGTGAAGCTACATCGGGTTACGTAGCTGAACCATTGCATGCCACATGTTAGGCATTGACATGTAGCCTAATGGTCCCTTGCCACATATGCTTTTGTTGTGAAAAAAAGGAAAAAGAAAATGGCACAAAGTGCTTGGTTGGAGATTCGAACCCGAGACCTTTAGCCCCAATATAATGTTAAGTTACTGTATAATACTATTAGGCTGTTGAACTGTGTCTTATCCATATGTAATCCATATTTACAAGAAAATTGTACATATGGATTAAGTTGGCTTGGGCTAGATTCAAATATGAAATCTAGGCCTAAGCTTAAATGATACCTCTCCTTTATTATTATCATTATTTATTTATTTAAGACCTAGAAAATTATTTTGAAATTTCCTATTCTACTTCTTCTCTCTCTATTTTTTCTTTTTTTTTTCTTTATTCTCTCTCTCTCTCTCTCTCTTTTACTTTTTATGTATTTTATCCAAATTTTATATTTTTCTAAAAATTTCTAAATTTTTCTTTTCATTTTTCCTAATTTATTTATTTTTTATTTATTTTTAAGTAGATTTTCAATTTTTAAAATTTTTCTAGATTTTTTATTTTTTATGATTTTTTCTAAATTATTTTTTAAAATTTTCTAACTTTTTTTTTGTGCTTTTTTCCAAAATTAAGACCTTTTACCTAATTCTAAAAATTTTAAAATTAAAGGGGTGCAAAAATTTGGTATCTACAGTTACCTTCTTTATGGTGAAATTTAAGTAAAACTTTACTATAAAAACAAAAAAGACATAATTTTTGCCCTTAGGGGTGAATTTGTCCTAAGAAGTGTTACAGCTAATTAACTGTCTTTGGCGAGGTCCACTAAGGATTTGGTGAATGGTGAAAGGTGAAAAAGAGAGAAAGTGCCTTAAGAGTTGGTCGAGATAAAAAAGAAACTAAAAAGGGTAGTGCCCTTATAGGCTAGAAAGGACCCTAAAAGAATTTGAAAGCTTAGTTGTGCCCTTATGAGTTAACTAACCTAAATAAATGGGCTAAGCGCTCCATAAGCTGACTAAGACCCCAAATTAAAACCTAGTTATGCCCTTATGAGCTGATTGGCCTTAGTGAATTAGAAAAGTGCTCATTTAGCTAGCTAAGATCACAAAGAATTTGAAAACATAGTTCTACCCTAATGAGCTGGCTCATCCAAGTAAGCTGGCTGGCCTAAGCAAATGAGCGACGTGCTCCTTGAGTTGGCTAAGACCCTAAAGAATTTGGAAGGCTGGTTATGATCCTATGAGTTGATTGACCCAAGTAAATGGGTGAAGCGCTCTTTATGTTGGCTAAGACCTTAAAGAATTTAGAAGCATAGTCACTCTCCTTTGAGCTGTCTGACCAAGGCGAATGTGCAAAGTGCTCCTTAAGCTGACTAAGGCCCTATAAAATTTGGAAGCCTAGTTGTGCTCCTTCAAGCTGACTGACATAGGTAAATGGGTGAAGTGCTCTTCGAGTTGGCTAAGATCCTGAAAAATTTGAAAACCTAGTAGTGGCCTTATGAGTTGACTAACCTCAGCGAGCGGGCAAAATGATCCATGAGTTGGCTAAGACCCTAAAGAATTTGAAAGCCTAATCATGCCTCATAAGTTGATTGACCTAACCGAATGGGCAAAGTGCTCCTTGAGTTGGCTAAGGCCTAAAAGGATTTAAAAGACTAGTTATGGTCCTTTGAGCAGATTAACTTAAGCGAACGAGCGAAGTGCTCTTTGAGTTGGCTAAGACCCTCAAGAATTTGAAAGCATAGTTGTGCTCTTATGAGCTAACTAACTTAAGTGAACAAGTGAAGTGCTTCTTGAGTTAGCTAAAACCCTAAAGAATATGAAATCCTAGTCATGCCCTTATAAGCTGACTAAGTTAGGTGAACGGATGAAGCATTCCTTAAGCTATCCATAACCCTAAAGAATTTAGAAGCTTAGTCATGCTCTTTTGGGTTGACTAACTTAAGGGAACAAATGAATGACTCCTTATGTTAGCTTAGACACCAAAGAATTTGAAAACCTGGTTGTGCCTTTATAAGCTTATTAACCTAAGTAAATGGTAGAAGCGCTCTATGAGTTAGTTAAGACCTTGAAGAATTTGAAAGCCAGCTCATGCCCTTATAAGCTAATTGACCTAAGTGAACTAGTGAAGCGCTCTTTGAGATGGCTAAGGCCTTAAAGAGTTTGGATGCCTGGTTGTACTTCTTTAAGCTGTTTAACTAAGGCAAACGTCCAAAGTACTTCTTAAACTAATGAATACCTTAAAGAATTTGAAAGCCTGCTCTTACCCCCATGAGTTGACTGACTTAGGTAAACGGGGAAAGCGCTTCTTCAGTTGGCTAAGACCCTAAAGAATTTAAAAGCTTGATGGTGCCCCTATGAGCTAACTAACTTTGGTGAATAGGTAAAGGCTCTTTAAGTTAACTATGACCCTAAAAAATTTAGAAGCCTAGTCATACTCGTTTGAGCTAACTGACTTAGGCAAACAAGCAAGGTGCTCCTCCAGCTAACTAAGACCCTTAAGAATTAGGAAGTCTGGTTGTACAACTATGAGCTCACTGACCTAGGCAAATGGGCAAAGCGCTCTATGAGTTGGCTAAGATAACAAAGAATTTGAAAACCCAGTCATGCCACTATGAGCTAACTGACCTAAGTGAATGGGCGAAGCGCTTCTTGAGATGACTAAGACCCTAAGGAATTTTAAAGCTTAGTTGTGCCTCTATGAGATAACTCCCTTAAGAAAATGGGTGAAGCACTCTTAGAGCTAGCTAAGGCCCTAAAGAATTTAGAATTTTGGTCATGCTCCTCTAAGACGACTAACCTAAGTGGACAGGCAAAGCACTCCTTGAGTTGGCTGAGAGCTTAAAGAATTTGAAAGCCCAGTTATGCCCTTATGAGTTGACTAACCTAAGTGAATGGGAGAAGTACTCCTTGAGTTGGCTAAGACCTAAAAGAATTGGAAAGCTTGGTCGTACCCCTAGGAGCTGACTAACTTAAGTAAATGGACGAAGTGCTCCTTGAGATAGCTTAGATCCTAAAGAATTTCAAAGCTTGGTGTCGAGCCCTATTTCAGTTTTCCTTAATTTAACATATATTAAGCTCAATCTGTTTAATATAAATTACTCGATATAAAACTAAGGAAAAATATTTTTCGTTGAATAAATATCTAAAAAATATTTTTTTTTGGAGTCTTTAACCAGTTAGACTGGTAAAAAATCAAATTAAAGTTTTTAGGAAGGTTTTTAGGTGAGGAAACCTTAATTTAGCAACTAGTTTATGGATTTTCTAAAAGAAATTAATTTTTCAAAATATTTAACTAGAAAATCTAAAATTGAGAGCTAACCTATTAAGACAAAAGTCATCATGTAAAAATTTAAGAAACTAAATAATGGGCCTTTATTTTTAGAATTTTTCTAAAACTATGAAAATATACAAAAATGTAAAAATCCACAAAAATGAAAAATTTAATTATTTTTATTACGAATTTTCCCTAAAATATGAAAAGAAAATAAAATATTTTATAAATTTTATAGTTGTCCTAATGGTACTTATGTACCTATTAATCGAGATTAAACTAATCATAGTTCTCATCTTTTTGGAAAAACTTTAATGGGTTGACAAATTTTGTTTAAGAAAATAGGCAAGGTTTACGTTTCTTAATTAATTTATTTTTATTAAAAAAACTTAAAAACCTAATTTTTAATTCTCAATAAAAAAATAAAGACTTAATTTTCAAAAAGCCTCCAAGTTAGTATTTTTTATTTTAGAAAAAAAAAAACTTACATGACAAAAGATCTTTTAAAAATAAAAATAAAAATGGACCTAAATGAAATGAAAAAAAAAATTTCAATTGCTATTAACAATATGCCTAATAAAAGAAAACATGTCTAAATCATAAAAAAGATACATAACTTTGGAAAAAAAAAGCCTAAACTATAAAAAAAATATCTAATTATAGATAAAATACTTAAACTATAGAAAAGATGCCTAATTATAGATAAGATTCCTAAACCATAGAAAAAATGTCTAATTATAGATAAGGTGCCTAAGCCATGAAAAATGTACCTAACTATTCTAATCTTCCAAGATATGCAACCTAAATGTAAATTTTATCCTAAAGATATGAATCTTGATAAAAATATGCTATTGACCCTTTAAAAAAAATAATAATGGGATTTTATTTTTTTATAATTTTATAAAAATATTAAGATAAGTATAGATATGCAAAAGTGTAATCAAAATGGTTTTGTTTTTTTAAATTTCTTTATTACCAATTTTCAAAAAAATAGATTTTTTTTAATCTTCATATGATTGACCTAAAAGTGCTTACATACCTATTAATTGGGATTAAATTAACGTAGTTCTTTTTTTTAAGAAAAAATTTAATGGATGGATATTTTTAAAACAAATCGAGCTAGATTTATGTTAGTTATTCAATTACTATTTAAAAAAATACCTAGAAAGATGTAATTTCACGAATCTACTTATAAAAAAAACCTTAACTAACTAAGTCTTTTGAAAACTCTAATTAAGATTTTTTATTTTTTTTTTCAAAAAAATCTATGGGTCAAAAATTATTTTTTTAAATCCTATATACAAGATAGACTAAGATACGTTTCTTTACCGAATATATGAATCTTGGTGGAAAAATATGCAACTTTTAAAAAAAAATGCAATTTTTTTATATGTATCTTTGATATGTATCTTCTTCAAAGATATGGATCTCAAAGAAAAGATCTACAACTTTTAAAAAACAATGCAATTTTTTATATGTATCTTTTTTGAAGATATGAATCTCAGAGAAAAGATATACAACTTTTCGAAAATGTAATTTTTGATACGTATATTCTCTAAAGATATGAATTTTGGAGAAAACATATATAACATTTCAAAAAATGCAATTTTTGATACGTATCTTAGATACATATCTTCTCTGAAGATACAGATCTTGGAGAAAAGATATGCAACTTTTCAAAAAAGGGTAATTTCTTTTTAAAAAAATGCAATTTAACTAAAATTCATCAAAAAATTACAAATTATCTAAAAATTACAAAACGGCATGACAATTATTAAAATTTATAAAAAAACCTACATAAAAAAAAGTCAATAAAATAAATTGATTAACTAAAAAAATAAAGAAAAACAAATAAATAACTAACTAAAAAAATTATTCAATTATCTAAATAGGTTGAATTGTATGTGATCGGATGTGTGTGGCATGTGAATTGTGCATAGGTTGTGGACAATAGACGTACAGTTTGTTAGTTGGTATATTATACGTATGTATTGACTATGTATGAGAGAGTATGTTGACTATGTCATTTTTACAATCTACTGTCTACTATTTATAAGCCATAAATTTGGATTTTTTTAATCTTTTTTTTTTTTATCACAGATTTAATCTTAACAAATCCATCATATAAAAGATATGATAGTACCTGATTCGATTTATTAGATTCATCAAAGATTCAATCTAGTTTTCTATAAAACCCTACATTGATTTGGGCTTTCCATCTTGGGCCAGATTTTATTCATTTTAGTTTTGCCCAAAATACATGCTATCCTATTTAATAATTCTTAAGTTTATTTAGCCCAATATAAATTAGATTAAAAAAAAAAAACCTCTTTATATTAGATCGGTCTAAAAATATTTTTAATAAAGCCCGATTCTTTAGCAACGTAGAATTTATTAAATTGTCTGTATATCTCTATTGTTCAATTCGATCCTAAACGACTTGATATGACTTGACATTTTATATTTTTATTTTTCTTTCAATTTATTTTTATTTTTTAAATTCAATTTTTTCATTTTTTTTATTTTTTATAAACTTCGCTCAAAAGTAAAAAGAAATTGAAGTAAAAGGGTAGCAAGAATGAGTTATCTACGGCTACCTCTTTTTGTAGTGAAGTTTTATGAAGTTTGTAAAAAATTTACTACAAAGACAAAAAAGATATACTCATTTTTGCCAAGTCTTAACTTAAATTGGTAAGGTAAGGACTTTAAATGTCAGTCAAATAGGGTCTTGACTTAAAAGGTCAGGTATTCTTAAGAAGATAGATCTCTTTCAGGATGAGTTACTTAAAAGGATAGATCTTTTCAAGGCAAGATATAATGATGCTCCATTAAAGACAAAATATGATGATGCTACACTGAGCAAGTGATCTTAGAAAGGATTGGATGGAGCTTCTATGAGTAAGCAATCTAACAAAAGATAAGATAGCACTCCTTTGAGCAAGTGATCTGGAAAATGATTGGATGGCGCTCTAATGAGCAAGCGATCCAACTAAGAATATAGAATAGTGCTCTTTTGAGCAAGTGATCCTAAAAAGGATTGAATGGTGCCCTAACGAGCAGGCAATCCAATAAAAAATAGGACAGCACTCCTTTAAGTAAGCAATTCTAGAAGGATTGGATGGCGCTCCAATAAGCGAGTGACACAACTAAGGATAGGATGATACTCTTATGAGCAAACGATCCAACTAAAGATAGGACAGTGCTTCTTTAAGTAAGCGATCCTAGAAAGGATTAGATAGGATAATGCTCCTATGAGCAAGCTATCCAATAAGGAATAGGATAGCGCTTTACTGAGCAAGCAATCCTAAAAAGGATTGGATGGCTAAGTAAGAGATCCAACAAAAGATAGAACATTACTTCTTTGAGCAAGCGATCCTAAGAAAGGACTAAATAGGATAGCGCTCCTATGAGCAAGTGATCTAACAAGGAATAGGATAGCACTCCACTGAGCAGGTGATCCTAGAAAGGATTGGATGGTGTTTCAATGAGCAAGCGATCTAACAAAAGATAAGATGGTGCTCTTTTGAGCAAGCAATCCTAGAAAAGACTGGATGGTACCCCAATGAGCAAGCGATCCAAAATTACTATATGAGCAACACACTAAAGGGCAAGTGATCCATGAACTTCAAGGACTTCGATAAGTTTTGACAAAATGATCTAAGACTTAAGTTTGAGGGATTTTGATGATTCTTTGAAAATTTTGACTTTTCTTTTTAAGAAATCTCTCTTGATAAAAAGATTTTGTTTCTCTTTTGAAAACTTTTCTATTTTTACTTCTTTTTTTCAAGAAATAAAAAAGAAAACACTCTTTAATGAAAAATTATGTTGCTAATAAGAAAGAAAGTCTCGAAGACCCTAAAGATCACAAATAAGGGGTTGGCTTGCCCCTTTCCCATTGATTACTCATTCTTTCAGTTTTGTTTCCTAGGGCATAATTCATGATTCTTGCAATCCCTCGAAGTACTAATTTTAAGCTTGGGATAAATGACCATTCATATTTTTGAGAAAAACACTTTTCTTTAATTTTCCACTAGGGGGATAAATATCATTACTTGAAATGTTCAATCTAAGTAGACTTCCTTACACTCTCATAGGTTTGTTTTCACTCTCAATATCAGTTCCAAAAATTATAGCCTACCTTGTAAGTAGTACATTTTAGTCAATCAATCAAGTCTTTTTTAGGTTTGCAATGTAAGGCTTTTGGTTAATAGTTTGAGTAAATAGATATCAATATACTTGGCCAATTTTGAGTAAATCATATATAATCTATCCTAAGCTTATAAGCCAAAAACCTAGGAGAAACTAAACATGGTCTCGCCGCAGTTTCATGAGCAAATTTTGCTAAAGATAAGTCGATTTCTTTAGTTAAAAGAACTTCATTAAGGGTGGTATAGTGGGTGGGATCATATAGTGATAGCTTTGCTTTTGGGCTTAGGAATTTAAAGTGTTTGGTCCTTATATATCCTTTACAAGTTTTGACCACAAGCTTATTAGTAATTTGACTTAGCTTTAAAGGTGATCACCTTGTTAATATTTTCACTTTTTTCTTCTCTTTCTTTTCTTTTTTCTCCTTTTTTCTTTTCATTTTCTCTCTCTTTTTTGTTAAGGCGATCACCTTCCCTTGTTAAGTTTTTGCTTGATGGGATTCAAAGTCCTAAAACCATAGGTTCAAAGAATATAAGCTTGGGAAAAGTGTATATAGCATGGAGCGTTTAGGAAAACTTTATTGGCTTGAGGTGTTTTTATGAGTGTATAGGCCTGAGTGAGGTGTATATGGTCTGAAACTCTTCTTCATCTTAAAGAAATTGAATTTTCTATGACAATATTTCCTCGTGAATTGACAAAACTAAGGCAAGCATAAGTTAGTCTACTCGTTTTCTCTAAAATAATAACCCTATCCTCTTAACTGCCCTAATGTGGGGTAGATCTTAGCAGGGATAATTTTAAGAAAAGTCCTAAAAAGCTCAAATGGGTTTACAAGGGATGACTGTGTTTAGAGTTGATGAAATGAATGCCTAAAATCATTTTGACATGTGTACCAAGTTCAAGATGGACCTTATTTAAGGAATGAGCCCAATTATTCACGTTGTGTCACTCAACTCTCATATGTGTTTAAGGTTAGTGTTTTAGGTATTGTTTGCCTCTTTTAAACCTAAACCTTTCAAGTAATGTGTTACCATTCCCTTAGATAGAAAATTTTAAATTCCAAGTGTACATTTACTTTATCCATTTTCACTCATTCCAAATCTACATAAAGTGTTTCATCTAATGAGAGGCCAATAATAAGCCTCTGTTGAGCTAAAGATAAAAATGTACAAGAAAACTATTTTATTCAGATAACTCGTATTCATTACAAGTTCCAATGTGAAAAAAAAAAATGCAAGAACTAAAATTCTTTTCCACTTCTTGCCTCCATTTTTGTCACTCCTTCTAACTTGGCCCATTCAATTGAATTGATCTCCTAGAGATATGCCCAACTGATTCAAATGGTGAGCTACCTTATCAAATGATAGTAATAGGCCTTCAATATTTGGTGCTAGAGGTTGTTTATTTAGTGCTCCTTCAAAACCTGGGGAAGGAATACCATTGCCAACTGACCATTAGCCTCTAGAAAGTTAGGTTGAATAATTTTTGCATCAATTAAATCTTGCACCTTATGTTTCAGTTTCCAATAGTTTTCTATGTTATGCCCTACTTAACCCACATGATATTCACACCATTTGTTAGGGTCATGATCCCTTGGCTTATACTTCTTTGTTAGGTTTTCATATGCTAGCATCTGTACTTCTCTCAATTGCTTGAATACTTTGACCATTGGAATTTTGAATTGTATAAGTCACCTTGTTTTGTTGTGAACAAGCTTGTCTTGATCCTAGGCTTTCCCAATTGGCACATTTGTTTCTGACTTCTCTTTCCTTAAATCATCCTCATGCTCAGGCTGTGACTTCCTATTTGTATTAGGATCTAAGTTTTTAAGCTTCTTGAGCATATAATCCATTGCCATTTCTATACCTGCGAGTTTTTCTTCTAACTTTGCTAACTTTTCTTCTAGAGTAGCAACCCTTTTTTCCAATCCTTATTAGTAACATGCCCCTTAGGCATGACCATTCAAATTTGTCTCTAGCACTTTTTCTAAGCCTTATATCATGTTGATAATGAGGTTTGTATGGAATTTGGGCCTTGGATCCCTAATAAAGTCCAACTGAACTAATTTTTCATCAATCAAATCTTGGACTTTATTCTTCAACTCCTATAAATGGTTAGTAGTATGCCCCTGTTAACCTATGTGGTACTCACATTATGCATCAAAATCATATTTCTAAGGTCTATACCTTAGTGTTGGAGTCTTAGGATGCAGCCAACCCTCTTCTTTTAGGCGATGATAGACTCGAGACATAGGAATTGGGATATGAGTGAAACTCCTTCTAAGTGATTTCCAGCTTAGCTTGTTTTCCATGAACTTTGGGCTAGTGCTTAGGGCACCAAGCTCAGGTATTGTTAGATAGGACATTGTAGCGTATATGGTGGCTTATGAATTTAATGGGGTTGATCCCTTCCCTATTAATCTTCCCACTCTAATGGCATCTTCAATGTGACTACCGATTGCAACTATGTCTACAAACATGGGAATGGTATAACCCAAAGAGATCACCTAATGTACGGATGAATATGCTAATTAGTTTATTTTTTGGGAATTATATTGTAGCTTGAGTGGCTATAGATCTCCATCTTTGGGTATACTCCTTAAAGGACTCGATCACCTTCATTTTCATGTTATTCAGATTTATTAGAGAAGGAGCCACTTTCTCATTGAATTGGTACTGCTGATAAAAGGCTTAAGTTAGCTTATGTCAAGTATTAAGCTCAATTAAGTCTAATTGAGCATACTGTATCAACGTTGGCTTAGTTAGGCTATCTTGGAAAGTTTGAATCATCAACCGCTCATATTTGGAGAACTGAGCCATCTTGCGAACATAAGGCTTAAGGTAGAGCTTAAGGTAGCTTGTTCCATCATACTTTTTGAAATTTGGTACCTTAAACTTCTTGGGTAACTCATGGTCTTAAAAAATGTAAACATTGCTTAAGCTCAAATCAATCTACATATTGTGATCATTTAGAGCTCTCATTTTCTATTCAATTTTCTAAATTTTTTTCTTCCATCTTCATCAATTCCTACTCCATTTCTTTCCCAAGGCCTTTTTTGTTGTTGTTGAGCTCATGAACTAACAACTCTTTAGACTTGTCTACCTCAGACAATATGTCAACAAGCACCTGAGCTTGAGTATAGGCTATGGTCTTGAATTGCTTTGTATGCTTGCTCAGAGCCCTTTCTATTGTGGCTATTCTCTATTCAAGAGCTTCAAACATCTTGGTTTTTGACAATAAGTAATTATGGGCTTTAAGTTAGGCTAGATTACTTAAGAAGCAATCTTTCAAAGCCTACAAGAATTCTTTTTTCTTAGCAACAATGTATCCCCTCTCTGTTTTTTTTTTAAATAAGTATTAAATTTTGAAAACCTTTCTTTTTATGGAAACTTTTATTGAAAAATCAATTTTTATTTTACGTTACAGACTACCTAACACCGGCATTGATGAATCTGAACTTACTATACAAATAAAAGGTTAAAAAAATGGAAACATTGGGACTGACAACTGAAGACACAGGATGATGATTATATTACAAGTATGATATAGAGAAGTAGAAATTATTTTACAATGAGAAACTTATTGAATAGATGACATAAGGTTGACGACTCATAGAGAAAACTTTATTAAAACTGTAACAAATTAATGGGTAAATAGGAAGAAAGAGAACTTAGATATTTACAAGATTGATAATCTTAAGATAGCAAATAATTTACAATGAAAATCTAATGGTTAAATCTTTTTTTTTTTTTTTTTTTTGCATTTTGTTAGTTTTGAATAGTATGGTATATGCGGAGCATTGCAATAAAAATCGATCAAGTAAATAAAATTATTATGAAGCTGGTTTTTTATTATAAAATATCTTTTAGAAATTTATTTTTTTAAAAAAAAATTTATTAGAAAGCCTTAAAAAATGACTGTTCTATAATAATCTTTACCATAGTTAATTTCCCTAATTACATGTCATAAAAAAAAAATTAAAAGTTGATACTAAAGTTTTTTTTTTTTTTAAATGTTGGCACATCATGATATAAGGGAAATATTAATAATTTTGTGCTTTTTATGTTAAATCTTATGTTACACAACTTACTACTTATGAAATAAAAGAAAAATCTACAAGACTCATATATATTGCACAAGATAGCATATATAGATAAATATGAAAATTAAAAATATAAAATAAATGCGATGCAATTTGCTACACGTGCATGCATGGGGTTGATAATTAATAAACTATAGGAATAGAATTATGAACTCATGTTTGAGAATACACTTATATATAATTGATTCAAAATAAAAAAAATTTTAAAAAAATTAGGCTCATGGACACTTATATATAGGGGTATTGATTCTTTTAATTTCTTTTTTTTTTTTTGTGAAAAAGAAAGTCTAACTAACCATGGAATATTAAATTTTTTCCAATAATTTAAAAATGACAAACCCCTTTTTTTTCAACAAAAAAAAAAAAAAGGAAAAAAGACATAGGAGGATAGGGTGTATGGGTTTCAAGCTCTATAGTCTCAAGCATTCCTATAAGAAACACCTAGTAGGCTACATTGAAACATAAGTGGGTTCGCCTATCACTACTAAGTGAGGATAAAGACCACAACGACTCAAGGGTTACATAATAACAGCCATCCTAAGTTCCTAAAGTGGCCTAAGTCTGACCATATTTAAGCACATATATATGATTCTTAAAAAAAAAAAAAAATAAGCCCCCAAATTCCATAAGATAGGGCCTATTGGACCGGTTTCTTTCTAATAGGCCTACATCACAAAAACTTGGTTAGTATAACTATATTACAATATTAAATAAGGAAAAAAATAAGCCCATTAATTAACTTTTATATTTTTACATGACTAGCCTATTAAGTATCACCAATGGAGTTATCAATTCTGTTAAGCCCTATTTCTTTTTTCTTTAATTTAACTTATATTAAGCCTAGCTTATTTAATATAAGTTATTTGACATAAAACTAAGGAAAAACATTTTTTTTTAACAAATATCTAAAAAATATTTTGTTTTAGAGTCACCAATCAATTAGCCTAGTAAAAAATCAAATTAAGGTTTTCAAGTGGAAAAACCCATATTTAGCCATTAGTTTACGGATTTTCTAAAAAAATTAATTTTTTAGAAAATTTAATTAGAAAATCTAAATTTAAGGGCTAACCAAATAAGACAAAAGTTACCATGTAAAAATTTAAGAAACTAAATAATGGGCCTTTATTTTTGGAATTTTTCTAAAAATATGAAAATATAGAAAATGTAAAAATGCACAAAAATGAAAATTTTAATTATTTTTATTACAAATTTTCCTTAAAACATGAAAATAAAATAAAATATATTACAAATTTTACGGTTATTTTGGAGGTACTTATGTACCTGCTAATCGAAATCAAATTAACCATAATTCTAATCATTTTGGAAAAACATTAATGGGTTGATAATTTTTGTTTTTGAAAATAGGTCAGGTTTATGTTTTTTAACTAATTTATTTTTATTAAAAAAAATTAAAAACCTAATTTTTAATTCTCAATAAAAAAACACCTAAAGTCTTAATTTTTAAAAAGACTCCAAGTTAGTATTTTCTATTTTAGGAAAAAAATGCTTGTGTGACAAAATTTTTTAAAAAAACTCAAAAAAGACCTAAATGAAATGAAAAAAAAAAAATATATATATATATATATATAATTACTACTGACAATATGCCTAATCATAGAAAACATGGCTAAATCATAGAAAAAATACCTAACATTAAAAAAAATGCCTAAACTACAGAAAAGATACCTAATTATAGATAATATACCTAAACTACACAAAAGATGCCTAATTATAAATAAAATGCTTAAACCATATAAAAGATGTCCAATTATAAATAAGATGCCTAAGCCATGAAAAAGATATCTAACTAGCCTGATCTTTTAAGATAACCAACCTAAATGCAAATTTTATCCTAAAGATTTGAATCTTGATAAAAATATGTTATTGAACTTAAAAAAAAAAAAAAACTCAAGGGATTTTATTTTATTTTTTTATAATTTTCTAAAAATGCTATGATATTTACAAATATGCAAAAGTATAATTAAAATGATTTTTCAAAATTTTTTTATTACGAATTTAAAAAATTTTATTTTATATAATTGCTATAGAAGTGCATATGTACTCGTTCATCAAGATCAAACTAATGTAGTTTTTTATTTAAAAAAATTTAGTGGGTTGATTTTTTTAAAAAAAAATTGAGCCAGATTTACATTAGTTATCAAATTATTATTTAAAACAAATACCTAAAAAGATCTAACGTCACCATTCTACTTTATAAAAACCCTAACTAACTAAATTTTTTGAAAACTCTAATTAATTTTTTTTTATTTCTTTTAAAAAATCTATGTGTCAAAAATTATTTTTTTTTAAACCCTAAATGTAAGATATATTATGATATGTATCTTCTTCGAAGATATGGACCTGGGAGAAAAGATATATAACTTTTATAAAAAAATGCAATTTTTTATACGTATCTTTTTTGAAGATATAGATCTCAGAGAAAAGATATATAATTTTTCAAAAAATGCAATTTTTTATGCGTATCTTCTCTAAAGATATAGATCTCAAAGAAAAGATATACGACTTTTCAAAAAATTTAATTTTTGATACACATCTTAGATATGTATCTACTTTGAAGGCACGAATTTTGGAGAAAAGATATTTAAATTTTTTAAAAAATGCAATTTAACTAAAATTTCTCAAAAAATTACAAATTATCTAAAAATTACAAAACTACATGACAATTATTAAAATTTATAAAAAAAAAATCTACACTAAAAAACAAGTTAGTAAAATAAATTAATTAACTGAAAAAAACCAAATAAATAACAAACTAAAAAAATTATTCAATTACCTAAACAGGTCGAATTGTATGTGATTGGATGTACATGGCCATGTGAATTATGCACGACTGTATGAATTATGCACAAGTGGTGGACAGTGGACGAGCGATATGTTGGTCGGTATACTACGCATGTATGTTGACTGTATGTGAGAGAGAGTGTTTGCCATGTCTTTTTTATAGCTTATTATCCACTCTTTATAAACTATAAATTTAGATCTTTTTTTATCATAAATTTAATCTTAATAAATCTAATATATGAAAGATATGATAATATCCGATTTGTTTTATTAGATTCATCGAAGATTCAATCTAGTTTTCTAGAAAACCTTACATTGATTTGAGTTTTCTATCTTAAACTCGATTCAATCCATTTTAATTTTACCTAAAAGTATACACTAGCCCATTTAATAATTCTAAGTATATTTTGCTCAACATAAATTAGATAAAAAAAATCCTCTTTATATTGGATTGGTCTAAAAATATTTTTAATAAAGCCCAATTCTTTAGTAACTTAGAATTCATTAAATTTAATTGTAAATCTCCATTGTCTGATTTGACCTAAAATGATTCCACTCGATTGGGTAAGACTTGACGCTTTATATTTTTTTATTTTTTCACTTATTTATTTATTTATATTTTTTTAATTTTTTAATTTTTTATAAACTTGGTTAAAAAGTAAAAAGAGACCAAAATAAAAGGGTGGCAAAAATGGAGTGTCTACACTTGGTCGTGACCCTATGAGTTGACTAACTTAAGTGAATGAGCGAAATGCTCTTTAAGTCGGCTAAGACCATAAAGAATTTGGAAGCCTGGTGGGGCTCCTTTAAGTTAACTAATCTAAGCGAATGGGTGAGGTACTCTCTGAGTTGGCTAAGATCTTATGGAATTAGGAATCCTGGTCATGTTCCTTTAAGTTAACTGACCTAGGTGAACAGGTCAAGCGCTTTTGAACTGGCTAAGACCTTAAAGAATTTGAAAGCCTGGTCATGCCCCTATGAGCTAACTAAGCTAGGCAAATGGGTGAAGTACTCCTTCACATGGCAAAGACCTTAAATGAGAACCTGATTGTGTTCTTTTGGGCTGACTAACCTAGGCGAATAAGCAAAGCACTCCATAAGCTAGATAAGACCCTAACGAATTTGAAAGTCAGGTCATGCCCTTATGAGTTGATTAACTTAGGTAAACGGGTGAAGTGTACCTTCAGTTGGCTAAGACCCTAATGAATTTGGAAGCCTGGTCATATTCCTTTGAGCAAATTAACCTAGGTGATCAAGCGAAGCACTCCTTGAGCTAGCTTAAACCCTAAATAATTTGGAATCCTAGTCGTACTCCTTTAAGCTAACTGACCTAGGTAGGTGGGTAAAGCACTCCTTGAGCTGGCTAAGACACCAAAGAATTTAAAAACCTGACTATGCCATTATGATCTGACTAACATAAGCGAATGGGCAAACCGCTTCTTGAGCTACGTAAGACCTTAAAGAATTTTAAAGCTTAGTCGTGCCCTTATGAGATAACTCACCTAAGCGAACGAGTGAAGCACTCCGTAAGCTAGCTAAGGCCTTAAAGAATTTGGATGCCTGGTCGTGTTCCTTTGAGCTGACTGACCTAGATGAATGAGCAAAGCACTCCTTAAGTTGGCTAAGGCCCTAAAGAATTTGAAAGCTTAGTAGTAACCCTATGAGTTGACTAACTTAGGCGAATAGATGTAGCACTCCTTAAGCTGGCCATGACCTTGAAGAATTTAGAAGCTTAGTCATGCTTGTATAAGCTGACTAACCTAAGTGAACGCGCAAAGTCATGCTCCTTGAGCTAGTTAAGACTCTAAAAAATTAAGAAGTTTGGTTGTACTCCTTTGAGCTGATTAACCTAAGCGAACAAGCAAAGTACTCCTTAAGTTAGCTAAGACACCAAAGAATTTAAAAACCTAGTCATCCCACTATAAGCTAATTGATCTAAGCAAACGGGCAAAGTACTTCTTAAGCTTGTTAAGACCCTAAAGAATTTTAAAGCCTAGTTGTGCCTATATGAGATAATTCACCTAAGCGAACAAGCGAAGCACTCCTTAACTTAGTTAAGGTCTTAAAGAATTTAGATGCCTGGTCATGCTCCTTTAAGCTGACTAACCTGCGTGAATAGGTAAAGTACCCCTTGAGCTGGTTGAAACCTTGAAGAATTTGAAAGCTTGGTCATGCCCCTATAAGTTGACTGACCTAAGTGAATGGGTAAAGCACTCCTTATGCTGGCTAAAACTCTAAAGCATTTGAAAGCTTGGTGGTACCCGTATGAGTTGACTAACCTAAGTGAATGGACGAAGAGCTCTTCGAGTTGGCCATGACCCTAAAGAATTTGAAAGCCTAGTCGTATCTACTTGAGCTATCTAACCTATGAGAATGGGTGAAGCACTCCTTAAGTTAGCTAAGAACCTAAAGAATTAGGAAGCTTGGTCATACTCCTTTAAGCCGACTAACCTACATGAATGGGTAAAGCACTCTTTAAGCTAGCTGAGACACTAAAGAATTTGAAAACCTAATTGTGCTACTATGAGATAACTAACCTAAGTGAATGACTAAAGCACTTCTTGAGTTAACTAAGATCCTAAAGAATTTAAAGCTTAGTCATGCCCCTATGAGATAACTTACCTAAGTGAATGGGTGAAGCGCTCCTTAAGTTGTAAAGGCCCCAAAGAAATCGGAAGCCTGGTTATGCTCTTTTTAGTTAACTAACCTAGGTAGACCAATGAAGCACTCCTTGAGTTGGCTATGACACTAAAGAAATTAAAAGCCTAATTGTGCTCCTATGAGTTGATTGACCTATACAAACGGATGAAGTACACCCTAAGTTGGCTAAGACCTAAAAGAATTTGAAAGGTTGATCGTATTCGTAGGAGTTGACTAACCTAGGTGAATGGACGAAGTGATCCTTGAGATGAGTAAGACCTTAAAGAATTCGAAGGCCTACTTGTTCCCCTATGAGATAACTGACCTAAGTAAATGGGTGAAGTGCTCCTTAAGTTGGCTAAGGCCTAAGGAGCTAAAGAATTTGGGAGCCTAGTCATCCTCATTTGAGGTGACTAACCTAGGTAAACTGGTGAAGTGCTCCTTGATTTGGTTAAGACCCTAAAGAATTTGATAGCCTGGTCATGCCCTTATGAGCTGACTGACCTAGGCAAACAAACGAAGCGCTCCTTGGGCTAGCTAAGACTTGAAAGAATTTGAAAGCCTAGTCATACCCTTAAGAGCTAACTAAGCTAAGTGAATGGACAAAGCACTCCTTGAGCTGGCAAAGACCTTAAATAATTTGAAAGCTTGGTTGTTTTATTATAAGCTAACTGGCTTAGGTGAACGGGCGGAGTAATCCTTGAGTTGGCTAAGACCTTAAAGAATTTAAAAGCCTAGTCATGCTCTTTTGAGTTGATTGACCTAGGCAAATGGGCGAAGTGCTTCTTGGGCTACCTAAGACCTTAAAGAATTTGTAAGCTTAACTGTGTTCTTTTAAGTTAACCGACCTAGGCAAATGGATAGAGCACTCTTTAAGCTAGCTGTGACCTTGAAGAATTTAAAATCCTGGTCATGCCCCTATGAGTAAACTAAGCTAGGTAAATGGGTGAAGCATTCCTTGAGCTGATTGACCTAGGTGAAAGGAAGAAGCACTCCTTGAGCTGGCTAAGATAATAAAGAATTTAGAAGCCTGGCTGTGCTCCTTTGAGCAAACTAACCTTAGTTAATGGGTGAAGCACTCCTTAAGTTGACTAAGATCTTAAAACATTTAAAAGTCCAGTCATTCCCCTATAAGCTAATTGACCTAAGTAAATGAGAAAAGTTCTCCTTAAGCTGGTCATGGCCCTAAAGAACATAGAACCCAAGTCATGCTCCTTTTACTTGATTGACCAAGGTGAATGGACGAAGCACTCCTTGAGTTATCTAAGACCCTAAAGAATTTAGAAGCATGGTCATGCTCCTTTAAGTAGACTAACCTAGGCAAATGGGTGAAGCATTCCTTGAGTTGGTCAATTCCCTAAATAATTTGAATGCTTAGTCATGCCCCTTATGAGTTTATTGAGCTAAGCAAATGGGTGAAGCATTTCTTGAGATGGCCTAGACCTTAAAGAATTTAGAAGCCTGGTGGGGATCCTTTAAGCTAACTGACCTATGTAAAAGGACGAATTGCTCCTTAAGCTGGCCATGACCCTAAAGAATTTGGAAGCTTAGTCATACTCCTTTGAGTTGACTAACTTAGGTGAATGGGAGAAGCACTCCTTAAGCAAGCTAAGGCCTTAAAGAATTTAGAAGCTTGGTAATACCCAATTGAGTTGACTAACCTATGTGCATGGTGAAGCGCTCCTTAAGCTAGCTAAGGCCCTAAAGAATTTGGAAGCCCGATTATGCTCCTTTGAGCTTACTGAACTAAGTGAACAAGTGAAGCACTCCTTGAACTTGTTAAGGCCCTAAAAATTTGAAAGCCTAGTCATGCCTCTATAAGCTGACTAACTTAGGTGAATAGGTGAAGCGCTCCTTGAGCTGCCTAAGACCCTAAAGAATTTAAAAGCCTATGAGTTGTCCAACTTAGGCCAACGGACAAATCACTCCTTGAGATGGCCATGACCTTAAAAATTTTGGAAGCTTAGTTATGCTATTTTAAGTTGACTAATCTAGGCAAATGAGCGAAGCACTTCTTGAGCTAGTTAAGGCCTTAAAGCATTCAAAAGCCTAGTCATTCTCCTTTAAGCTGACTGACTTAGATAAACAGGTGTAGCGTTTCTTAAGCTTTCTAAGACACCAAAGGTTTTAAAAACCTAATCATGTCCCTATGAGTTGACTAACCTAAGTGAATGGGCACAGCACTCCTTGAGTTAGCTAAGACTCTAAAGAATTTGAAACCTTGGTTGTACCCCTATGAGATAGCTAACCTAAATGAATGGGCGAAGTACTCCTTAAGCTGGCTAAGGCACTAAAGAATTTAGAAGCCTAGTTGTGCTTGTTTGAGGTGATTGACCTAGGTAAATCGATGAAGCACTCCATGATCTAGCTAAGACCCCAAAGAATTTGATAGCTTAGTCGTACTCCTATGAACTGAATGACTTAGGTAAACGGGCAAAGCACTCCTTGAGCTAACTAAGGGAGGAAGAAATTTGAAAGCTTGGTTATGCCCTTGGGAACTGACAAACCTAGGCGAATGGATGAAGCGTTACTTAAGCTGGTAAAGACCTTAAAGAATTTGAAAGCTTAGTCTTATTGCTATGAACTGACTAACGTAAGTGAATGGGTGAAGTGCTCCTTGAGCTGGCTAAGACCCTACAGAATTTAGAAGCTTAATTGTGTTACTTTGAGTTAACTAACCTCGGCAAATGGGTGAAGTGCTCCTTAAGCTACCTAAGACCTTAAAGAATTTGGAAGCCTAGTTATGTTCTTTTAAGCTAACTGGCCTAAGTGAATAAGCGAAGCACTTATTGAGTTAGCTGAGACCCTAAAGAATTTGGAAGCCCGGTGGGGCTCCTTTAAGCTAATTGATCTAGGCAAAAGGACAAATTGCTCCTTGAGCTGGCTATGACCCTAAAGAATTTGGAAACTTGGTTATACTCCTTTGAGTTGACTAACTTAAGCAAATGAGAGAAGTGCTCCTTAAGCAGGCTAAGGACCCTAAAGAATTTGGAAGCTCGATCATGCTCCTTTGAGTTGGCCAAACTAGGCGAACCAGCGAAGCACTTTTTAAGCTAGCTAAGGCCCTAAAAAATTTGAAAGCCTAGTCATGTCCCTATCAGCTAACTACCTAGGTGAATGAGCGAAGCGCTTCTGGAGCTGCCTAAGACCATAGGAATTTAAAAGCTTAGTCATTTACCTATGAGTTAACCAACCTATGCCAACGAATGAATAGCACCTTAAGATGGCCATGACCTTAAAAAATTTGGAATCTTAGTTGTGCTATTTTGAGATGACTAACCTAGGCAAATGGGTGAAGCACTCTTTAAGTTAGTTAAGACCCTAAAGAATTTAGAAACCTAGTCATGCTCCTTTAAGCTGATTGACCTAGACAAACAGTTGTAGCACTCCTTGAGCTTACTAAGACACCAAAGGTTTTGAAAACCTAGTCGTACCCCTATGAGCTGACTGACCTAAGTGAACGGGTGAAGCTCTCCTTAAGCAGGCTAAGACTCCAAAGAATTTGAAAGCCTTGTCATAACCTTATGAGATAATTGACCTAAGTGAATGTGCGAAGTAGTCCTTAAGTTAGCTAAGGCGCTAAAGAATTTAGAAGCCTAGTCGTGCTTGTTTAAGGTGACTAACCTAAGCAAACCGGTGAAGCACTCCTTGATCTAGCTAAGACCATAAAGAATTTAATAGCCTGGTCGTGCCCTTATAAGTTGATTAACCTAGGCAAATAGGTGAAGTGCTCCTTAAGCTAGTTAAGATTAGAAGGAATTTGAAAGTTTAGTCGTGCCCCTAGGAGCTAACAAACTTAGGCGAATGGAAGAAGTGCTACTTAAGCTGGTAAAGACCTTAAAGAATTTGAAAGCTTGGTCATACCACCATGAGTTAACTAATGTAAGCAAACGAGTAAAGCACTCCTTAAGCTGGTTGAGACCCTAAAGAATTTGGAAGCTTAGTTATGCTCCTTGGAGTTGATTGACCTAGGCAAATGGGTGAAGCACTCCTTGAGCTACCTAAGACCTTAAAGAATTTGGAAGCTTGGTCATGCTCTTTTAAGCTAACTGGCTTAGGCGAATGGGCAAAGCGTTTATTGAGTTAGCTGAGGCCCTAAAGAATTTGAAAGCCTAGTTATGCCCCTATGAGTAGACTAAGCTAGGCGAATGGGCAAAGTGCTCCTTGAGCTGGGCAAGACCCCAAATGAGAACCTAGTTGTACTCCTTTGTATTAACTAACTTACGTAAATGGGCGAAGTGCTCCTTGGGCTAGCCAAGACCTTAACAAATTTGAAAGCCTAGTCATGCCCCTATGAGTTGACTAACCTAGGTGAATAGGCAAAGCATTCCTTGAACTAGCTAAGACCCTAATGAATTTGGATACCTGGTCGTGCTCCTTTGAGTAGACTAACCATGGTGAATGGGTGAAGCACTCCTTAAGGGGGCTAAGAGCTCCTTCACTTAGGTAAATGGGCGAAGAGCTCCTTGACCAGGCCATGAATGTAAAGAACTTAGAAGCCAAGTCATGCTCCTTTAAGTAGATTGACCTAGTGAACAGAAGAAGCACTTCTTAAGTTATCTAAGACCCTAAAGAATTTGGAAGCTTGGTTATGCTCCTTTGTGCAAACTGACTTAGGCAAATAGGCAATGCAGTCCTTAAGCTAGCTAAGAACCTAAAGAATTTTAATGCCTGGTCATGCTCCTATGAGCTAACTAAACTAGGCGAATAGGTGAAGTGCTCCCTGAGTTAGCCTAGACCTTAAACAATTTGGAAGCCTAGTCAGGCTCCTTTAAGCCAACTGACCTTAGCAAATGAACAAATCACCCCTTAAGCTGGCCATCACTTTAAAGAATTTAGAAGCTTGGTCATTCTCCTTTGAGTTGATTAACCTAGGTGAATAGGCGAAGCGCTCCTTAAGTTGGCTAAGACTTTAAATAATTTAGAAGACAGGTCATACTCCTTTGAGTAAACTGACCTAGGTAAATGGGCAAAGCATTCCTTTTTGCTAGCTAAGACTCTAAAGAATTTAAAAGATTGGTTACGCTTTTATGACATAATTGACCTAAGTAAGCAGTTGAAGTGCAACTTGAGCTAACCAAGGCGCTAAAGAATTTGGAAGCTTAGTTGTTCTCCTTTGGGTTGACTAACCTAGGCCAATTAGTGAAGCGCTCCTTTAGTTAGCTTAAACCTTAAGGAATTTGAAAGCCTAGTCATGCCCTTAAGAGCTGACTGACCTAGGCAAATGGGAAAAGTACCCTATGAGCTAGCTATCACCTAAAAGAATTTGAAAGCTCGGTCGTACCCCTAAGAGCTAACTAACCTAGGCAAACGGGTGAAGCACCCCATGTGTTGGCTAAGACCTTAAAGAATTTGAAAGCCTAGTTGCTTTGTGAGCCAACTAACCTAGGCGAATGGGTGAAGCACTCATTGAGCTAGCTAAGACCTTAAAGAATTTGCAAGCTCGGTCGTGCTCGTTTAAGTTAACTAACTTAGGTGAATGAGGCAAGGCGCTCCCTAAGCTGCTTAAGACCTTAAAGAATTAGGAAGCTTAGTCATGTTCCTTTAAGTCAATTGAGTTAGGCGAACAGGTGAAGAACTCCTTAAGCTAGCAAAGACCCTAAAGAATTTGAAAGCTTAGCCATGTCCCTATGAGCTGACTAAGCTGGGTGAATTGGCGAAGTGCTCCTTAAGCTGGCTAAGAACCTAAATGAGAACTCAGTCATGTTCCTTTGAGTAGACTAAACTAGGTAAACGAGTAAAGCACTGCTTAGGCTAGATAAGATCCTAATGAATTTGAAAGCTTGGTCATGCCTTTAGAAGCTAACTAACATATGTGATCGGGCAAAGCACTCTTTGTGTTAGCTAAGACTCTAAAGAATTTAGAGGCTTAGTAATGCTCCTTTGAGCATATTGACCTAGGCAAATGGGTAAAGTTCTTCTTGAGTTGGCTAAGATCCTAAAGAATTTGAAAGTTTGGTCATGACCATGTGAGTTGACTTACCTAGGTGAATGGGAAAAACACTTCTTAAGATGGCTATGACCTAAGAACTTGGAAGCTTAGTCATGCTCCTTTGAGTTGACTAACCTAAGTGAACGAGCGAAACGCTTCTTAAGGTGGCTAAGTCCTTAAAGAATATGGAAGCTTGGTTGTGCTCCTTTATGTACACTGACCTAGGTGAACGGGCGAAGCACTCATTGAGTTGGATAAGATCCTAAAGAATTTGAATGCTTGGTCATGCCCCTTTAAGCTTACTAACCTAGGCAAATGAGCAAAGCGCTTCTTGAGATGGCTTAGACCTTGAAGAATTTAGAAGCCTCGTTGTGTTCTTTTAAGCTAATTGACCTAGGCGAATGGATGAACCGCTCCTTAAGATAGCTAAGACCCTAAAAATTTTGAAAACCTAATGGTGCCCTTATGAGCTGATTGACCTAAGTGAATAGGCGAAGCGCTCCATGAGTTGGCTAAGGCCTTGAAGAATTTGGAAGCTAGTCATGCTCCTTTAAGTTAACTGACTTAAGTGAATGAGCAAAGCACTCCTTTAGCTTGCTAAAAACCTAAAGAATTTGAAAGCTTATTTGTGCCCTTATAAGCTATCTAACCTCAACGAATGGGAGAAGTAATCCTTGAGCTTGCTAAGGTCCTGAAGAATTTAGAAGCTTGGTCATGCTCCTTTGAGCTGACTAACCTAGGTAATCATATGAAGTGCTCCTTGAGTTAGTTAAGATCTTAAAGAATTTGGAAGCTTAGTCATGTTCGTATGAGCTGGCTAACTTAGGCAAACAAGCAAAGCGCTCATTGAGTAGGCTACAACCCTAAAAAATTTCAAAGTCTAGTTGTGCCCTTATGTACTGAATAACCAAGGAAAACGAGCAAAGCGTTCCTTAAGCTGCCCAAGACCCTAAAGAATTTGAAAGTTTGGTCATGTACCTATGAGCTAACCAACCTAAACAAATGGACGAATCTTTCCTTGAGTTGGCCATGACCTTAAAGAATTTGGAAGCCTGGTTGTGCTCCTTCGAGATAACTGACCTAGACGAATAGGCAAAGCATCCCTTGAGCTAGTTAAGACCCTAAAGAATTTAGAAGCTAGGTTATACTCCTTTGAGATTGACCTAAGCAAATGGGCGAAGCGCTCTTTGAGCTAACTAAGATGCTAAAGATTTTGAAAACTTAGTCATGCCCCCATGAGCTAACTGACCTAAGTGAATGTTCAAAGTGCTTCTTGAGATAGCTAAGACTCCAAAGAATTTGAAAGCCTGGTTATACCCCTATGAGATAATTGACTTAAGAGAATAGGCGAAGTGTTCCTTGAGCTGGCTAAGGCACTAAAGAATTTGGAGGCTTAGTCATGCTCCTTTGAGCTGACTAACCTAGGCAAGTAGGCGAAGCGCTCCATGAGTCGGCTAAGACCCTAATGTTTTTGAAAGCCTGGTTGTGCCCTTTTGAGCTGACTAACCTAGGCCAATAGGCGAAGCGCTCCTTAAGCTAGCTAAGACTTGAAAGAATTTGAAAGCCTGATCGTACCCCTAAGAGCTGACTAACTTAGAAAAACAAAAAAAGTGCTCTTTGAGTTAGCTAAGACCCTAAAGACTTTGAAAGTCTAGTCATGCCCCTATGAGTTGACTGACTTAGGCGAATAAGTGAAGCGCTCCTTAAGCTAGAGACTTAGTTGTGCTCCTTTGAGTTAACTGACCTAAGAGAATAGTCAAAGTGCTCTTTAAGCTAGCTAAGACTCTAAAGAATTTGGAAGCTTAGTCGTACTCCTTTGAGTCGATTAACTTAGGCGAATGGGCAAAGAACCCCTTAGGTTTGCTAAGATCTTAAAGAATTTGAAAGCTTAAACATACCCCTATGAGTTGATTAAGTTAAGCGAATGGGCACAGTGCTCCTTGAGTTAGCTAAGACTCTAAATGAGAACCTATTCGTACTCCTTTGAGTTAACTAACTTAAGTGAACGGATGAATCACTCCTTGAGTTAGCTAAGACCTTAATGAATTTGAAAGCCTGGTCATGCCCTTATGAGCTGACTAACTTAGGTGAATAGGTAAAGTGCTCCTTGAGATGGCTGAGAACCTAAATGACAAATTAAAACTTAGTTATGCCCCTTTGAGTTAACTAACCTAGGTGAATTGGGTAAACCGCTCCTCGAGCTAACTAAGACCTTCAATAACAATTCAAAGCCTAGTTATGCCCTTATGAGCTAACTAACTAGGCGAACCAGCAAAGCACTCCTTAAGTAGGCTATGACCCTAAAGAATTTGAAAGCTTGGTCATGCCCCTATGAGCTGACTAACTTAGGTGAATGGGTGAAGTGCTCCTTTAGCTTACTAAGACCTCAAAGAATTTAGAAGCTTGGTTGTGCTCTTTTGAGTTGACTAACCTAGGTGAACAAATAAGAATCAAGCTATTGGACCTTTAACTTACAACCAAGCTAAAGGCTATAAAGGACTAACAAGGCGAATTCTCCTACTCTAGCTGAAGCTAAGCTGATCTTTATTGCTAACTAATTCCTAATGTCGAGCCAAGTGATTGCATGTCTCTTAGAAGTAGTGTACCAACTAGCTGAATGCTCTACTGAGAGCCTAGCCCCTCACACACCGCTACTCGACCCTTCATCCTTACCATACTATTTTGGCTGTTTCTAGTAGAAGTATCTCTAATATGTTATTGCAACATATCCTAGACTTATGTAAAGGAATTTGTAGTGCCTATCATTAATTTTCTTGAGTTATCATTTGTACCTTTTGTTATTCTTTGTACATTAGTCCTTTTGGACATTACCCTTTTTATCTTTTCCATTTTGGATAGGTTACCTTAGTTTCTTAGGTATAAATACCCATTGTACATGTAGTTGCAAGATATCTGATCATCATCATCAATATACTAAATATACCACTTGTGAACATTGCTTCATTTGCTTGTTTACTCTTTTTCAGTCTTATCCTAACACTTAAACAAGGCTAGGTGGCAAGTAACCTCATCAAACCATGCGTCATATTAAGTTATGCCATGAGTCCTTAGAAGTTCCTTAGTATATCATATCCTCAGAGCTGTTCGTAGGTTACTTACTTTATCTTTACTATTTTCACACAATTCCATCACCTTCTTTCAAGCTTTTGGTAAGCTTAGACCAACTCTATGACCAACCTTGTCTGTTCTTGGCTTCAGTATGCATCAACAAGGTATCGGAGTTGAGGTTCCGTTTGGGTAAGTTGTATTTATGTTTTGTAAGGTAGTGTTTGTTGTAATAGTGCGTCAAAGTTATGAAGAGAACCCTTGAAGTGCTTGAGTGATTAGTATATTGTGGTAGTTTGTTCTTGACTACACTCTGTTGTTACCCTATTTCGAACATTTGAAAAAAAAAAAAGTAATTATTTAACATCACTTGTAAAGTGAATGATTAGGTATGTACACTCATAGTGGATAGTAGGAGGTGCAACAATGTGGCATATGCTAACCAAATCAAGAAGCTAAAGTTGTTGACTACCATATATCCAAAGCTATACAAGTTGCACTGGCTAAATGAGAAAGGAGCACTATATGTTACACGGCAAGTATTGTTGTTATTCACCATTGGGAATCACTCCGATGAAATTCTTTGTGACATGCTACCCATGTGTGTATCACATGTATTGTTGAGCTACCCTTAGCTTTACGATCGAAGAGTTATCTATGATGGATATAGGAACACATATGTGCTTGAGAAAGATGGAAGGAAAATTATGTTGAACCCTACGATGTTGAGTCAAGTTAGCAATTTGCAAGCTAAAATTGCTTGATGATAAAAGAAAGGTTAGGTATTAAGTGGAGCTGAACTTTGAGAGGCTATTAAAGTCGATGTGCTAACCCTCCTATTGATCAAGCAATTACTAGAGTTGAAGGAGTGGGGTAAACTACCCTTGGAAGTTAAAGAATTGTTGAATGAATATGTCAACCTATTTCTTAAACAATTGCTGAAGGGAGGGAAGGGGGCAGGGGGAGGGGGGGGAGGTGGTGTGGCAATGGGGTTGGAGTAGGGTGGGTTACCCCTTCTCCAAGGCATTAAACACTGTATTGACTTAATACCTGATGCTTCCTTGCCAAACAAGCTAGCTTATTGAATGAATCCCAAGCATGCTTATGAGCTTCAATGATAAATCAATGAGCTTTTGGAAAATGGTTATATAAGGGAAAGCCTCAACCCTTATGTTGTATTAGTGCTCTTTGTATCTAAGAAGGATGGTACCTAGCGATGTGCATTGATAGCCGAGATGTGAACAAAATTACAATTAAGTATCGATACCCTATCCTTAGATAGTATGAAATATTGGATGAAGAGAGCAAAGCTAAGGTCTTCAACAAGATTGACCTGAAGTCTAGTTACCATCAGATACAAATAAGACTAGTAGATGAATGGAAAACTGCATTTAAATCTCAGCATGGACTCCACGAGTGGATGGTATTGCCATTTGGCTTATCGAATGCCATTTGGCTTATCGAATACTATTTGGCTTGTCAAATGCCTCGAGCACTTTCATGCGACTAATGAACCCATATACTAAGAATTTTGATTGGTAAGTGTATCATGGTGTACTTTGATGACATCCTTATGTATAGCACCAACGTTGCAAGCCATTGTGAACGTCTCCATGCCATGCTCAATGTACGTCGAGCTAAGAGATTATTTGATAGTTTAGAGAAGTGTTGCTTTTACCAGGAGGAAATGGTATTTCCAGGTTACATAGTTGGTGGAGGTGGTTTATGAGTAGATAAAGAGAATATCTGAGCTATTGTTGAGTGATCGGCTCTAACTACTTTTGCTAAGGTGAGAAGTTTCCATGGATTAGCATCTTTTATCGAAGGTTCATTAAAAATTTTAGTACCATTGTCACACTCCTCACAGAACTAATGAAGAAGAACATTGAATTTAAGTAAGGAGAAAGAGAGGAAAGAAGTTTTGATGAAGTGAAGGCAAAGTTGACTTCTACACTTATACTATCCTTACCCAACTTCGAAAAGATTTTTGAGCTAGAATGTGACACATTAGTCATGGGCATAGGCATTGTCTTAATGCAAGAAGGCCGACCAATTGCTTACCATAGTAAGAAACTCAACGAACCTCAATTTAATTACTTGGTATATGATAAAGAACTCTTAGCCCTTATCCAAGTGCTCCAAGTGTCGTAACACTAGCTATTGCGAGAGAGTTTGTTATCTATACTGACTACGAGTCTTTAAGATACGTCAAAAGTCAAACTAAGCTATTGAAGCTGTAAGTAAGGTGGGTTGAATTCCTAGAAGGATTCAACTTTGTGATAAAGTACAAACAAGGTAAGAAAGATGTTGTTGCTAATGCTCTATCAAGAAGACATGTTCTCCTAATTGAGCTACAGTCTAGATTGATGGAGTTTGTAAGCATCAAAGAATAGTACCTTAAGGACCTACACTTCAAACCTATACTTTGGCATTATGCCGATGGAAGAACAGTAGATGAATACCATGTAGAGGATGGTTATCTATTTCGAGGTAGGAAGTTATATGTATCAACTTGTTCATTAAGAGAGTTGCTTATCAGAGAAGCTTGTAATGTAGGACTATCTGGCCATTTCTAAGAGAGGAGAACATATGAGCTATTGAATGGAAAGTTCCTTTAGCTAAGAATGTGGTGAGATGTACACCAAATTGTTGAGGGTTGTGTTGTTTGCAAAAGGGCCAAATGCTGAGTTAAGCAAGGGAAAGCAATGCCTCTACTTATCCCGACTAGACTTTAGACTAAGCTGTGCATGGACTTTGTCCTCGGATTACCAAGAACTACCTGAGGCAAAGATTTTGTGATGGTCATCTTAGATAGATTCAGTAAAATGGCATCCTTTGTGCCCTGCTCTAAGATTAATGATGTTTCAGCTATTGCTTCTCATTTTACAGGCAATTGTTCAGTTACACGACGTACCGAGAAGTGTAGTCTCAAATAAAGATCTAAAGTTCCTATACCATGTCTAGAGGACTCAGTGGTGACGGATGAGGAGTTATCCCCAATCTAATGGCCAAACAAAGGTAGTCAATCATACTTTGATATCATTGCTTTGAGTTACAACGGGTAAGAGCTTGGTTGATTGGGACGTTTGTTTACCCATGATAGAATTTGCTTCCCACTATACAATGCATGACACCACCAAGTAGACCCCCTTCGAATTTGTCTATGGTTTTAATCCCAAGTTGCTGCTTAATCACACCCCTATACCCATATCCAAGCAAGAAGACCCTATTACGAAAGCCCAAGTAGAGTACCTACAATACATTCATAAGAAAGTTACCTAGTAGATCAATTAAGCTGCTAAGAAAATGTAAGAAAAGGTTAAGGGAAGAAAGTCGATACATTTTTAACCTAGAGCCCTAGTATGGTTACACTTGGGTAAGGAGAGGTTCTTAAGCAAAAGGAAGACCAAGCTGTCCGCTCAAGCTAAAGGCCCCTTTAAAATCCTCTAAAAGATCAATGACAATGCCTATAGATTGGAACTACCCAAAGATTATGGGTTCTCAAACATTTTCAACATTGCTAACCTCAGTTCCTATCACATTAAAGGAGTACTAGATGGGAACCAATTAGAATTGATCCCAAATCTAAATCAACTAGGAAGGAATGATATGAGCATCTCCAATATGTTGCTACCACGTATCCTAAACTTATGTAAAGGAATCTGCAACGCTAATCATTAATTTACTTGAATTATCATTTGTGCCCTTTATTATTCTTTGCACATTACTCCTTTTAGACATTATCCATTTTGTCTTGTCCATTTTGGTGAATAGAAGTGCCCCATAAGCTTGCTAAAACTTTAAAAAGAGATTAGTGATGGGAAGTGCCTTATAGGCTCACTAAGAACCTAAGAGAAACAAAATGGTAAATCGGGATAGCACTCTATGAGTTGACAAAAACCTTAAAATAGAGTATGAATCGAGATAACTCTTTAAGAGTTAGCTAGAAAGAGTGGACTAAAGACGAGATAGCTCTTTAAGAGCTAGCTAAAAGCTTAAAAAGGATGAAAGTGGGGATAGTGCTTTAAAAACTAGCTAAAACCATAAGAATAGATGAAAGAAGGCACTATGCTTTAAAAGTTGGGTAGAATCCTAAAAAATGATGAAAGACAGGATAATACTCTAAGAGCTACCTAAAACCCTAACAAATGATGATAGACGGGATACTGCTCGAGGAACTTATTAGAACCCTAAAAAAGATGAACGATGGGACAACACTCTAAGAGTTAGTTAGATCCCTATAAAAATGATGAAAGATGGGATAGTGCTTTAAGAGCTAGCTAAAACCCTAAAACAATGAAGGATGGGACAACACTTTAAAAGTTGGCTAGAACCCTAAAAAAAATAATGAATGATGGGACGGCTTTTTAAGAGTTGACTAGAACACTAAAAGAATGATGTAAGATGGGACAACGCTATAAGAGCTAGCTAACACCCTTAAAAATTGATAAAAGATGGGACAACACTTTAAGAGTTAGCTAGAAACCTAAATATGAATGAAGAAGCAAAGTGAAGAAAGTAAATAGTTTGAAAAACTTCTTGACTTGAAAATTTTTACAAACAAGGAATTTGGTGAAAATTACTTATGATAGAAAAGATATTAGGGATTAAGTCCCTTAATAAAAAAGAAAAAAGAATGCCTTAAGAAAGATTACTTAGACTAAAATGGTCAACTTAAAAGGTTTGACCATATTGAAAAGGAAATAGATGACCTGAATTGAAAGTTTGGCTAATTGAGCTAACATGGATTTGAAAATAGACAAAAAACCTATGACAACCCTTTACTTTCTCTCTCTTTTTCTTTTCTTTTTTTTTTTTTGAAAGTTTGCTAACGGGTATAAATTCTTATTTGAGAAGCAAATGTTTTAATTATCTCCTTTCTTGGTAACCATGTAGGGCATCTTGTATTCTTCTTAAAAATGTCTCTTGATCCTAATGCTAAGCTTCTTTATGGGGCCTTATGATTTTAAACATTCCTTTTTCTTAAGAAAAGGCAACTCATAATTAGTTTAGTTGAAGAAGACTTTCTTGTGAACTCTTGGTCCAGATTACATTCTTGACTACAATCTTAAAAGTTATAATCTATTTTGCAAGTGATACGCCTTGATCAATCCATTATGTCTTTTTTAGCTCAACATTATGAATTTAGGCTTTTGGTCAAAGGGTTTCAAAAAGGACTAAAGAGAAGGCCTATTTTGAAAAGAATACTTATTCAATTTGGGTATGCAAGTCAAGAACCTTTAAGAAAAATTAGAAGTATGCTTGCCTTAGTTTCAAAAATAATTTTTATTAAGGATAAATTATTCTTGTGATTAGAAGATCTTTATTAAAGGTGGTATTGTGGGTGGGAAGGCCTTATGTTTATGATTAATGATGTGTAAAGCGACTTCGTCTTTTGTGATTTAGGATGGACATGTAGGGTTTATGCTTTTAGGCTAAGGATGAGATTGGGGGCTTTGTATCTTTTTGGCCTTCTTTAGTTAGGGCTTTTCTCTTACATACAAGGTCAATTTTCAAACCCTTCTCCTTTTTTCTATTCTTTATCTTTTTTTTTTCTTTTAAATTTTTTTGCCCCATTATTTCCTTATTTATGAATTTACTTCATTATTTATTTCTCTTCTTTATTTCCTTTGGCCTAGAAAGTGATTATTTATATTGCTGAATCTTTAAAGCCCCAAATCCATAGAGTTTGAGTGTATGGGCTTAGATGAGGTATGTGTAGGCTTGACGTATTTAAAAAGGAGTTGGCTCTTGTTCATTTCAAAGAAAAAATAATTTATCAAAAATAAAAATTATTCTTGAATTGATGTCACTAAAGTAAGCATAAACTAGTTTTTATCCTTTTCTCCTAATTGATGACCCTAACCTCTAAATTACCCCATTATGGGTTAGTTCTTGATAAGGTTTAAATTTGAAAAATTCTCTAAATTGATCCAATAGGGTTAACAATAGATAGTTGTGTTTGGATTTGGAAATGAATGCCTAACCTCATTTTAACCTTCGTATCAAATTCAAAATTAACCTCCTTTAAGGAATGAGTCTAAAGTATCTTCCCCTAGATGTCACTCAAATCTCAAAGTGTTTTAAGGGTCAATGTGTGGGATATAGCTAGCCTCTTTTCATTCTAAACTTTTTATAAGTGAGTTACCAATTTCTTAAGGTGAAATCTATATTTACTTTCCTTCGGGTGAAGATTGACTTTACCCTTTAGTTTCTTAACATATGCCCTAGTTTGATATTTTTCATTTGATCTAAGTTCAAAACTTAGGTTATATTTTGACTTTGTTATTTGACTTGGTCAAGTTCGGTTTTCTCACTAGATTTGGGGTTTTAACTTGGTTTGACTACCTTGATGGGTCAAGGATTGTATTTGGTTCAACTGTCTTGACAAGCTGAGGTTTATGTTTAGGTTAGCTGCCTTGACAAGTCATGGTTTGTGTTTAGGTCAGTTACCTTGCTGGGCTAAGGTTTATGTTTGGGTCAGTTGCCTGGATGGGCTAAGGTTTAGTTGCCTGAATCGGCTAAGGGGCTTATGCTTAGGTTGGCTTCCTTAATAAGCTAAGTGGCTTTATTTTGGTTAGGTGCCTTAACAAGCCAAGTGGCTTATGTTTGGTTTAACTCATAAGAATTTGTAACCATTAGTAAATTTGATTTTTTATTTTTTATTTTATTTTAAGAGAGAAAGTTAGGGCTTTATTTTACAAAATTGAGAAGTTTAATTACAAATAAGGATGTTGATTTTAGGGTTCCAGTTTATAAGTTTATGGAATTTATTTACATTTCCTTAAGGAAGAGAAAATAAATGGTTAGATGAGTTTTATTAAAGGACTATTTACAAAGAAGGAAATGCTAAAGAATGAAGAACAATAAATTAAAGAGAAAATTTATTTTGAAATATTAGAGTATAGAAAACAAAGGAAGACAGCCTAACATTTATTCTCGATAAAACTTAAAATTTATTCAAAGTCTTTTAACCACATCTAAAGTCTCTAATCTAACTTTTGCAATTAGGATTTAATCTTGTCCAACATCTCTAAAGCCTAATCTATGGCCCTTTCGCTTTTTTTGACTTGAACCAAAAAAGCTTAGTTAGAGGCCTCAATGTGCTTAACCTTTTTCTTCTAGTAGGTAGCTTTAGCTTATAGCAGCTGTTCATGGATTCCTAGGGCATCTGGCAACCAATTGACTCTTTGATTGCTCTCTTATTAGTTACCTGCTCTTATCTTTAGGTTTGGCCATTTTATACACAAGAATCAGTTATTAATAAAAAGAATACACATGGAAACATGCATATAACTAGAATCATTTGGGTTATTATACCCTTTAAGTTGCAACCCTATTGCTTGATTTAGTGTTTAACTTTTACAATAAAAAAAAAGATTATATTTCTAAAACTTTCCAATATTAATACGGTTGCAATTCTTAAAAGTAGTGTAATAACTCAAGGTTTTAGGGGAAGTGCATGCAATTAAAGTGAATCCTAAAGGTCTTTAAACTTTTGTGACATTACTCGTTTTTGGAAAACACCTTTATTGGTCACATTATAGCTTAAATGGGGGTAGCCTAATCAACCTTGCAAAAATGTTAGTAAAACTATAGACAAATGTAGAAAATAATAACAAATAAATAAATTACACTCAGTAAGGTGATTTAAAAATTAATTATAAATTTGAAAAGTTAGATAGCTAACCCTCTTGATGTCTTCAATAAAGTCATTAAGCTATCGAGCTTGATTTTTTTCTAATTTTTATTATTTTCCTTAATACCATCAATATTAAATCCTAACCCGTTTAATATTGATTATTGACTGAGAGTTAAAGAAAACCATTTTTTAAAAGAATCTTACATTTGGAGTTGCCACTTGACTAGGGTTGAGAAATGGTTTAGGTTAAAACCAACCAAATTAGTAGATTTGGTTTTACTCTAGATATTGGTTTACGTAACTTTGGGAGTTAGGTTTTTTAAACCCTTATAAGTACCACAAACTTTCCAAATTTAGATTTAATTATTTGAATTCACCTTTGAGGACAAAAATTAACATTTAAATAAATTGAGTTTCTTTTTTTTTTTTACTAATTTGATTAATTTAAACTAATAGGAAAAAACTAAATTTTTTGTTTTCTTATATCACCCTAAAGGCGCCTACATATATACTATTTGTGATTTGACATACGTAGTTCTTTTTATAAAACTTTTGACACGTTGGTTTCGTTTTAATCTTGAAAGATGGTCAAATTCACGTTTTTACTCAGTTCAAGTTATTTAAGGAAAATTTCTAAAGGATCCTAAATTTGGTTTTATTTTTCAAAATTCTAAGAAAGGTCCTAATTTTTGAAAAGATCAATTTCATTTTTATCTTTGTTGAATAATCATTTCCTAAGTGATAAACTTATTTTTATTTTTATTTTTTCTTTCTAACTTCTTCCATTTTTGTTTTACTAAAACTCCCCCATTTTTTCTCTTTTTTTATTACAATTAAAATAAATAAATAATAATTAAAAAAGAGCACAATATAAGAGAATACAATGCGAAAAAAACAAACAAGAGTGAGTCGAACTTAGACAAGTAGTATGGGTTGGGTAACTGGGCATAAATTTGGATTTAGGTTAGATAGTTAGGTTTTAGTTAGTTTCTTGACCTTATTCACATGCATTGTATGTGCTTGGGCGAAGACGGTGGAGGATAGTGTTAGGAGGCCCAATTTTAGCTTGTTTGGGCACTAAAATGGGCAGGTGAGTTTGGTTTGGTGTGAATTTTATTGGGGAATTGGGGGCTGGGGTATGGTTAGGCAAAGTGTCACCAAGTTTGGGGGTGTTTCAAGGTACGTCAATGGTCGTAGTGGTGCTCGACATATACAGTAACTCATGGAGCTCAATTGAAAGTTAGGTCTCAAATTTTGACGAGTAGCAATCACCATATTATGGTTATGTTAGAGTAAGGAGCATTGGTGGCTAGTGTTTTAAGTAGTGGTGGTAGTGGCTTGGGGTTTGGAAAGTGGTGGTAAAGGTTGCTACACGTAGTTGGATGGTGCATGAATGTGCTATTGTGTTTGTTTTGTGCGTATTGGATAAAGTATTGTAAGGTGGGGATGTCTTTCGTATGTGAGAGCGCTGTGCGGTGGGGTTTGTGTACTATCGCTATTGTTAGAGATTAGTTTGTAGATTGCATGTGTGGTGTGAAAAGTAGGAAGAGGGTCAAATGGGGAGGTTGTTGCATGGGGTATATAGTTATGCTAAATAGTAGTCGCGATTGGGGTAGTCAAGCTTAGGTTATATGGTAGTGAAGGATAGATGAGGGCTGTTGTAGAGTGAGGGGTTTGCTACATTTTTAGATTGTGGTTGTGATTTAAATCGAGAGAAAGAGATTAGGTCGATGGGTCGTTGTACATAAGGTCGTGGGCATCTTGCTGTTGTTGTGATTGCTTGGATTGGGTGAAGAATAGAGAACTGATGGTGATGATGGGGATGATAAGGCCCTTTACATTGTGTAAGGATGTGCTATGTGGTTCTGTGTATGTCAAATGAGGGCTTGTGTCATGATAGTGAGCCTCATGAAGATTGAGATATGAGTATAAGGAGAAAAAAAATGGGCATTAATGGCTGATTAAATTCTAGATTTTTCTCTTTTTTTTTTCCTATTTTTCAACCACGATTTGAATGGTTAAGTGAATGAATCCAACCTTGTTTTTAGATTCAGTTCACAGGAGGCTAGGTGGATAACAAGAATTATTAATAAATTGGTGTATTTACAAATGGAAATTGCATGAAAAATGAGGCCAAAGTAGGGGGTATAGATTCGTTTTGTTGGAAAAGGAAAGAAAGGGGGAGAATCAGATACTGACATGGCACCACGTCAGCTACATGGCCAAACCATTGCGTACCATGTATCAGGCATCAACACGTGGTCCAATGGTCTCTTGCCATGAGTGCTTTTATTGTGAAAATAAAGGAAAAGAAAAAGGCACAAAGTACCTGATAGAAGATTCAAACCTAAGACCTTCAGCCTTATTGCAATATTAAGTTACAATATAATATCATCAAACCGTTAACTTGTACCATGTCCATAATTGCAAGCAAATTGCACATGGACTAGGTTGGCTTGGACTAGATACAAATATGAAATCTTAGCCTAAGCGCAAATGATCTCTCTCATTTATTATCATTATTATTATTTATTTAAGACCTAAAAAGTTATTTTGAAATTTCCTATTCTAATTCTTCTCTCTCTCTCTCTCTCTCTCTCTCTCTTTTCTTTTTTTCTTTATTCTCTTTTTTATTTACTTTTATTTTATTTTCTCTAAATTTTATATTTTTATAAAATTTTGTAAATTTTCTATTTTTTGGTATTTTCCCTTTTTTGGTGATTTTTCCTAGATTTTCTATTTTTTTAATTTTTCTAATTTTTTAAATTTTTTTGTGCTTTTTTCCTAAATTAAGACCCCATATCCTATTCTAAAAATTTTTAAATCTAAGGTAAGTAAAAATGGGGTATCTATAGGGTGGTTTATTTTATTTACGAAAAAATGTAAGGATTGCATTATTTAGCCATTCCATTTAAAGAAAATACTTAGAAAAAGGGCTGTAATGGGTGTTTATTTTATATAAAATCTAAAAGAGACCCAAAATTTGAAAATGGTTTATTATATCTATATTTTATTAGAAAAATTATTTTTCTAGGCAACAAAGTACACATTCCTTAAAAAACGATAGGAAAAGAAGGAATTTTTTTTTATCTTTATTTTAACGAAACAAACTTTTTAAGGAAACATTTTTTGTTTTTCTTTTTTTTTTCTTCTTCTTTTTTATTATAAGTAACTAAATAAATAAAAATAAACAAAATGAAAAAAAAAATCAAAACAACACAAAACAAATAGAAGCAAGACTAATACTAATCGAGGAATAATGTAGGCTGGGGGATGAGCAATCTGGTCGGACTTCGGGTTGTCTAACCTGATTATGTAACAAGTACATGCCTAGACAAAGGAGAAAGAATAGTAGCATTGAGGGATTCTCTCAAGGGGCTCCGATGGGTTATTCAAAGGGAAAAAAATAAGATTCATGAGAATCATATTGAAGATAGTAGGTTTGTTAGTGTATTTTGTTGTGTTTTATGGAGGCTTAGGTAGATTTATAAGGTGGAGGGCGACAACGGTCGTTTGGTGGTGTGGTTGGTGTTCACTAGAGGTGAGAAGGATAGGTGTTTTACTTTAGGTTGCCATGGACTAAACCTTAGGTGGGTGGTAATTCTCTTAGAGAGCATGGCAAAGGGCAAGATACATGGTGTTTGAGAGCTTATGGCCTGTAGAACTTAAGTATAACATTAGATTTCTTCAACCAATGCCATGGTCAAAGAAATCTTAAAAAGATAGAGGAAGCACATACGGGTTAGTTTAGAGAGAGAAAGTTTCTAGTGTATGTGTTTTAGGTGATTTGGCATGAAAAATTGATGTCTAGAGATGATGTTTAACCCCTTATTTATAGTTTTGAAGCTCGAAACAAGTTTAGAAGGTTTAGATAAGGAAGATTCGAGCAACATACTTATGAGCTGCTCTTGTTCGATTGATCTTCAAAACTTGAAGTAAGTTTTGATTTGATTAAAGAAAATGATCAAGAACATGTCGATGATGGTTAATCACAGCTTAGATCCAAAAATTTTTTGCCAAAAGGGCTTGGATTTGCCAAGTTATATGTGATGCATTTTATATTTTTTTTCTGATATTGAGCCTTGATTTGATATACCAAACAAATGTATTAACACGTGTTCTTGGGGTCGTTTAATAGAGTTCCATGTTGGCAATCTAGGATGATAATATTTTGGATTGATTTTGATGAAAAATCAACAAAAAAGAGCCTAGAAATGGGGGGTTTGATAAGGCAAGTTTTGAGCTTACATTAGTTGCTATTCTTACTTGTGAGGAGGAAGGTGGACCAACCAATACTTGTTATGTGTAGGGAGTAACATGTGACTTAGAACTTGACACATGGCTCAATTGGGCATGGTAAAATAAATTATGCTAGTGCACATCTAAGGAGAGTTGAACCCAAGATCTCTTGTTCATTCCTCTTTTTAAGTCAAAGTGCAATACCAATTGTGTTGTTAACCCGTGCCTTAAAATAATATGCAACTAAATTTTACTTAAGCTATAAAACCACCTAAAATAAAAACTTCAAAATAAACTAAATAATCTAAACCTAACAACCCTAATATGAAACTATTTTTCTAAAAGTATTTTATTTTCCTAAAAATCTATTTTCCCAAAAAAAAAAACTTTATATTCTTAAGACAGAAATCTTATTTGCGTAAAAATTCTATTTTTCCATTCTTTTTTCATTTTTCAAATTTTTTCACTTTTTTTAATTTTTCTTTCGGTTTTATAATTTCTTTTATATTTTTCTACATTTTCTTTTTTTTTTGTGTTTTATTATAATTTTTCACTTTTTATCGTATTTTCTTATATTTTTTAATTTTTTTTATATTATTCGAATTAAGACCCTTTTTTCCTAAAACTTCAAAGGAGTAAAAATAGGGTATCTACATTTTAAGATTCATTTCTATGAGAGTATATGGAGATTATTACTTGTGTTTTGGAGATTCTAGTTAAATATTCATTCCTTAACATATCATTAGCTAGTATTGACATGTGTTGGTCTATTATGTTCTAAGTTTTGGTCATCACAATGATTCGTAATATTTTAACATTAGTTTCCTATAAGTATTACAATACATGCTACTATATCTAATAATTTAATGAAGTATTAAGCTCACGTCATAGTTGATAATTATATATTAAAATCTAATAACATATATTGGACTCCCAATATTTTGTTTAATATGGTATATCATAGTATACATAATAAATTTACACATAGTTGATACTTAATTCAACATAATTCTCTCCTTACAATACATGATATCATTTGCTTATCATAACACAAGAAACCATGATCTTATGCTTATCATAACACAAGAAACCATGATCTTATGGATTACAAATATACAACTTTATTAGAATAGGGTATGAGATATTGTATATCATAACAGATATTTGAAATATGCATAATAATACAACTACTATAAACCCTTAAAATTTTGTATAATAAACTAAAAACCCAATAGATATTTTAGAGATAAACCTATAATCATTGAAAGATATTTAAGAGATAACCTCAAAATCATTTCAAGTGATTTTAGAGATAATCAAAAGAGGTTAATTATTAGCATAGGAATGTAGTTACCATAGTTTTAAATAGAGTTTGAAGGTTATTGAAAATCCCAAATGACAAATAAGAGTTAGAAATATATATACACATACACATTGAATAATAAAAGATAGATGACATGACTATAATACCCTTTCATGAAATGTAAATTAATGCCTGCCCTTTTCCCATGTATTTTCACTAATTAGCAAATTAAAGTAAATAAAAAATCCCTTTTATTCTTTGTGGAGTAATATCAAGGTATAAGCAATAATGAGAATTTAGTGAATAGATAAGGGTTGTCTTCAAGAAGACTTCTACTTCCTATGTCTTTTTTCTTTTTTTTCAAAGGTAGAAATATTATTGAATGATAAAACTGCTACCTCGAACATGATTTAAGCAGGAAAGAAAAATAGTCAAATAACAACATTTGCAACAGAGGGAGAGGATTTAAACCCCCAAAACATACACTCAACCCCTCTTTTCCTTGGGATGTAACCCAATTTGCATAGGAGTTTACTTGCCTATTGACAAGGTAAGAGAAATGGACTCAAAAATAGAACATAAAGCAAAAGCTACATCAATAGCAGGTTTAACAAACTAACATGGAGACTTAAACTTCAAAGCCTAAAAGACAATGGAAGAATCCATCTCTAGAATCACCACACTTAGATTTAAGCTCCTAGCCAAATTTAAACCTTTTAACACTGCTCATGCTTTCACCATTTCCATGTTGTTCACCATTATTTCCTTACTCATCTTAATAAGCAAACTCCCTGAATAGTTTCGCACAATCATGCCTGTATTATGGACCTCCTAAAATGGGTCATTCTTATGATGTTCCTAAAGCCCAAGACCGAAGCTTAAGCTTACTAGAAGCTTCTAGAAGATGGAAGGTTCATGAAGGCTCTAGAGATGTCCAAATTCTTGTACAATAGTAGGTAAGGTAGGTAATTGTAGTAGGGGTGGAAATCAATTGTTATCATTATATCAAATTAATCTTAACTATTCATTTGTAGAGGCCTTATATATATAAGGGTGTTCCCCTCAGTTGTAAAGCGTTAAGTCATTTTAGTGAATATAATTTGCATTTAGAGTTTCTCTCGCTAAACTTGTGAGTGTGCTATAGATTGACTTAGCCTTCCTTAGTGAGGTCAGGAACACTAAGTGTTGTATAGAATTGATTAAGGGAATTTGCCATGACAAGTGGTATCAAAGCTTGTGAAAGAAACTACGAGTTGAGAAGATGTCATCTAGAGGCAATAACAACACTTTGTTGGTTAAGGAGTTAGTCAACTAGGACGATCATTGTATCACTAGGTGGAGGGCTAGGTTTAAGGAATTGCTAAATGCCTTCCTTAATAGGATGGATAGAGTGGAGTTGAGCATTGCTTAGGACAAGGAACAATTTGATGAGTCATAAAGAAACCTTAATAAGATGGAAGAAGAACTTTGAGATGAATTGTCAAGAGCACTAAATCAAGCAATTAAGGAACTTAGGCAGCACGATAACGCTATTGAAGAGAAGGGTAAAGTGCTCTAGGCTTGAGTCACAGCTTTGGACACTAAGGAAGAGGCTTATGAAGCTAAAATAGATGTTGTGATAATAGCCATGTGCCAGGAGATTGAAGATTTGATGACCTAGTTGATGGCTTGTCAAGCTATTGTAGCAAATGGAGTGACCATCTAGCCAGCTCATAGGGTCAACATTCCCAAACCAAAACATTTCAATGGGATGCAGTCCGCTTAGGAAGTAGACAACTTCTTATAGGTTCTTGCTCGACTAAGGAAGGAGAATCTCTTGACATTTGAATTATCAAAGGAAGGACAAAGACCGAGTGACTACAACCTAGAGCTCCGTTGCGATTTTCATTTGGAGTAAGTAGGGCAATCTACAGACTAGTGTTGGACACTTAGACATAAGATCTAGGATCTTATTGATGCAAAATTGGTTCAATTGGATTTCATTCAAAGTCTTGCTCTTAATGTAGGTAACAATCCTCTACTAGATCATGGATGCTCAATTAACATGATAATTATTGAAGAGTTTGGACTAGAGGTCAATTTAGATAGTCTCTCCATCACTATTAAAGAGGTAGCTTGGAATCTAAAGCAGGCTAGCCATTTATAGAATATGAATCTCAAAGACAAAACCCAAACTAGACCGACAATATATCAATTACTGAAGGATGAGAAGATAAAGAAAGTTGGCATTAGGGCTATGACAGTTCCAAAACCACAAAAGAGGTGTACTTAGAAGGAGCTTAGGAAAAGGTATAAAGCCAAAGATCCAACGGTCGACACCCTAGGAGAGCTATTAGGAAAGTTTGAGTATTTGGTTGATTATGCCAGTTCACCCACAGTATATGCTGATGAACCACCCACTAGGTGAGGTCCTAAGTTTGAGGAAGAAGATAAGCTTATTGTGGAAGCTAAGAAAACTGCTAAGATAGTTGGAATGATTGGAGATGTGCCTAAACCATTGGTTTTTTAGTACTACAAGAAGATGGAGAAGGTTGAGGAATTGAGTAAGCCTAAGAAAATTGCTTTCAATGTCTTGATAGCTCTAGAGAATTACAAAACACCCCCTTTAGATTACTAGATGGTGAATCAGACAGCCAAGTCCTTATCACTTATAGTTAGTGGGCTTACTCACTCGAGACGAGTATATGACCAAAACAAAGAGGCTAAGAGGAAGACTATTATGGAAGAGGCTTCTCGAAAGATCTTTGAAGATACGGATGAGAAAGATCAGAATGTTACTAAGAAGATAGTGAAAGCTAGTAAGTACAAGATTATGGATCAATTAGCTAAGGTACCTGCCTAAATCTCTAATGGGCTTATTATTGTCGTCACACTCACCGGGAAGCTTTGATCAAAATTCTGAAGGATGTCAAAGTACTTAAAGGGATTTCCACTGGGAAGCTCGGATCAGTGGTAAATTTAATATTTGTAGTGGATCAAATTTTGTTCTCACTAAATGAGTTAGGCGAAGAAAGAGACCGGTATACAATACCCCTTTTCATAGTAGTCAAGTGTACAGGGAAAGTGGTTGCTCAAATACTAATTGATAATAGGTCTTCATTGAATATGTGTCCATCGGCGACATTAAATTTACTTAGAGTAGATTCAATTAAGATAAAGCCTAGTTCGATTTTAGTAAGGGCTTTTGATGGATCAAAGAGGGAGATACTTGGAGAAATTGGGCTGCGGGTTGAGATCGGTCCACAGATGTTTACTATTCCATTTCAAGTTCTGGATATACCATGAACTTTCAATCTTCTATTAGGGAAGTTGTGGATTTGCTCAATAGGGGCAATTCCACTCAGTCTACATCAAAAGGTAAAATTCATAGCCAATGGGCGGTTGGTTACTATTCTTGGGGGGCAAGATTACGAGATTTACAAAGAGATAACTATTCCATATGTTGGTAGTGAAGAATTGGAGGAACTAGGGCTATAGATTTTTTATGAGGTTAACATGATTGAAGAGTCAAGATAGGGGGCATGTGGTCGCTTGGAACAGCCAAAGTAGTAGATTGGAACATTTAGTGACAAGGATCAAAGATCGATCACTCACTCCCGAAACTAAAGGCTTCCTCACATGGTCCGCTAAGCTGTCCGAAGAGGGTTAAGCACCGAGAAGCAGTGTTTTCCCCAGTTCGATCTGCCGAGCTACTTTGCTTTCCATAACATCCAGGAAGCTATCAAGGTGATTTGCCCACACCTAGAGCCAACCCCTCCATGTACCTTAGTCCAAGCACCAAATCAGGAAAACAGCCATCTTTAGAATACCGAAGCTGAACTAATAATTGTGAAAGGCTGACTAGCTGAAGCCGACCTAAATGTGGGTTGTCCTTAACCTAACCCCTATTTAGCCCTAACCGTTAAGGCACCAAAATGTCGATGCTAAACAGAGCTGATCAAAGGACTACCTTTACTCGACTCATAATGTTGTCAAAATCATAGACTAAGTAAAATGCGCATACGCTATCCTTTTCTGATATCCATACTAGCCTTTTTGATAGTGACTATTCTTTTGGCACAAATACATGCCTTCCCTGTAAATTATCCTCCTTTTCTTAGTAAGTAAGGATCTATTTGTGTACATTTATGTAATTTAGAACTTACCTTAACTGGGTACTATAAATACCCTCATAATGAAATAGCTGAAAATCAAACATAGAGAATACATTGGATTTCACTCTCTCTTGAGCTAAGTATCCTTACTCTTATCTAGCCCATTTAAGTGTAGACTACTGGTGAGTGACCTCTAGCTATACTTGTGCATCATATCAAGTATGACCCAAGCTCTTATAGAGAGTTGGTGCATCATATCCATCGTCGATGCACGGAAACCCCCTGCCCAACCTTTGACTATCATTTACTTTTCAAGCCATCTTGAGGCCTAAACCTACCCTTTTCGGTTACACGTAATATCGAGTTCGTGTGTTCATCTATGGATTCGTATCATCCTGGTATCGAACCTGGCTATATTCGAATCTGGATTCTACTATTGTGATCTTTAAGTAGTTTGTTACTGTGAGATAACAATTATGTTGTTAACTTTAGAGTTTAGCAGTTGAAAGGTGTCTTGTGCTCTATTTTCCCCTATTTTTGATACGCAAAACAAAGTGGTTGACTATTCATTTGTTGTGTAATTGTCATTATAAAGTAACCAACAATGTCAGATTCTAGTGTTTAAGGAACTTTAGGAAACTAAGAAAGTGGTACTCGACATGCCCAAGGACAAGAAGGAAGCTTTACACCTCAATCAATGAGTGATCGCTTAGATAGGCTTACCAACTTGATAGTTAGCTTGGTAACTGTTATCCAAGAAGACAGGCAGTGAGCTAAAAATAACTCTACTAGGGAGCACGAGCAAAAAGGATAAGGTAATGGTTAGTTTAGCCGTGTTAATGCCCTAGCTTGACCACCTTGAGTTGAAGAAGTTGGTAAAGATGCTAAACGAAGACTAGCACTTAAAGAGATTGAGGAGGAAACGGATGGAGATGACGAAGCAGAGGAGTATTTCGAGCTTAAGGAAAGAAATGTACGAGCCCCTGGAGTTGAAGGATTGAGAATGCGTATTCCGAGTTTTTCTGGAGGTAGTGATACTGAGGAATGCCTATATTAGGTAAATAAGATTGAAAAACAATTTGAATGCCACAAAGTGCCTGATAATGCAAAGGTTAAACTTACTGTGTTGGAGTTCACTAGTTATGCCATCTTATGGTAAAATAACTTGCAAGCTACCAAAAGAAGGGAAGGAGAACAAGAGATTAGGAGTTGTGATGAAATGAAAAGAGTTATGCGGAGAAGGTTTGTGTCAAGCTATTATCTACAGGATGCTTTCAAAAGACAACAAGAATTGAGACAAGGAGGGTTGAGTGTAGACGCTTATGTTAAGGAATTCTAAATGTTAATGATCTGATGTAAAGTCGTAGAGCAAGAGGACCGAACTATATCTCGGTTCATTGGTGGATTAAAGTATGAGATTGGGGATGTCTTAAAAACCCTAGAGATTAAATGCTTGATGATGCAATTTAAGTCGCCCAGAGGATAGAAAGGCACTAAATAGAAAGATTCTGACAACAAGTTAACCATCCTGGTAATATTCGACCTATTTCGAGTAGGCTTGTGTGAATGGAACTAAGTACGGCTACTAAGACTCGACCTGCTCAGACTACCTAAGCAAAGGAGAAGAACCCTCAAGGAAGTTTTAGAAAGGCTAGAGTTCAGGGAGAAAGACAAGTGAGATTAAGTGTTTCAAATACTAAGGATTTGGACACATAACCGCTCAATATCCAAATAGGCGAACAATGGTGATCTGAGATGAGGTGCCGACTGTTAAGGCTGACAACACTGATGAAGAAGTTGAGGAGTTGAAGGAGGACAAACCGACCGGGTTATCTGAAGAGGAAGTTATCTACGGAGAAGAAGGTAACTTTTTGTTGACTACCTTAGTCTTGAGGAGGATGATGAGCATTAGCCCTGTACTTGAAGACGAATAGAGAGAAAATCTCTTCCATGTTGAATGCAAGGTGAATAACTCACTGTATACACTGATCGTTGACAGTAGGAGCTGCACCAATGCAACCTCTACATTTATGGTCCAGCAACTAAAATTGTTGACCATGCCCCACCCGAAACCTTACAAGCTTCACTGGCTTAGTGATAAGGGAGCCCTACAAGTGAGCCCTATAAGTGAGCAAACAAGTATCTGTGTCAATTTATATTAGCAAGTATCGAGATGAAGTGCTCTGTGATGTGTTGCCCATGAGTGCATCCTACATTCTACTTAGATGACCATAGATGTTTGAGTCCTATGATCGTTGAACAAGTGAAGGTCATGTAGTCCCAACTGAGTTAAGCCTTGCAGAAGGAGGCCTTGATATTGACTCGAGCCTAACTGAAGAGAGAGATGGAGCTAGAAAGACCGACATATTTGCTAGTTCGAAGAATTATGGAGTTAAGATCTGAGGAGGAGTTGCCTACTGTAGTAAAGACCTTACTAAAGGAATTTGCTGACCTGTTTCCAGAGGAGTTACCGAGGAGTCTACCCTCAATCCAAGGCATTGAGCATGCAATCAACATATAGCCAAGAGCCGTACTACTAAACAAGCCTGCTTATAGGCTAAACCCTAAATAGGCTACTGAGTTGCAAAGGCAAGTAGACGACCTTATGAAGAAAGGGTATGTTCGTGAGTCCCTTAGCCCCTGCACCATTCTGACCTTGTTAGTGCCAAAGAAGGATGGTTCTTAGAGAATGTGTATCAATAGCCAAGCAATCAATCGAATCACCATTAAGTATAGGTATCCCATACCTATATTCGATGACATGCTGGATGAGTTAAGTGGAGCAAGAGTGTTCTCCAAGATCAACCTCAAATTTGGATACCATTAGATTTGAATGCATGAAGGTGATGATTGGAAGACTATATTCAAGACATGACATAGTTTATATGAATGGCTTGTGATGCTATTTGGGCTATTCAACATGCTGAGCGCATTTATGCACTTGATGAATCATGAGCTCCAAGAATTATTGGGAAGATTTCTAGTGGTTTACTTTGATGACATTTTGGTATACAGCTTCGACCTAAAGACTCACCAGGAGCACCTTTACAAAGACCTCGAGAAACTTCGAGTTGAACAACTCTACACCAATCTAAAGAAGTGTGACTTTTTCCGATCTAAAGTGATCTTCTTGGGTTTTGTTGTAAGCGAAGGTGGCATCCGAGTTGATGATGAGAAAATAAGAGCGATCATAGAATGGCCTAAGCCGACTTATTTTGCCGATGTGAGGAGTTTTCATGGCCTGGCATCATTTTAGCGCAGGTTCATAAAGAACTTTAGTACGATTGTAGCCCCACTCACCGAACTCTCTAAGAAAAATGTTGAATTTAGATGGGGAGAGAAGGAGCGGAAGAGTTTTGAGGAAGTGAAAGAGAGGCTAACTACAGCCTTTGTCTTAGTTATGTTGATCTTTGACAAGGTGTTTGAAGTTGAGTGTAATGCATCCAAACTAGGTATAGGTGCTATAATGATGCAAGAAGGCCGACTTATTACTTTAGTGAAAAACTTCGAGGAGCTACACTCAACTATTCTATCTATGCCAAGGAGTTTTACTCCATAATCTAAGCCTTGACAGTATGACAACACTATCTGTTGCCTAAGGAATTTGTGATCTATACCGATCATGAATCCTTAAGATACCTAAAGAGCTAACCAAAGCTATGTCAAAGGTAAGCTAAGTGGATTGAATTCATGGAGGGTTTTTCTTATGTCGTAAAATACAAGAATGGAAGAAATAATGTAGTGGCTGACGCCCTATCAAGACGATATACCCTCCTGATCGAGCTACAAACAAGGTTACTTGGTTTTCTAACCATAAAAAACCTATATGTTGAGGATCTACACTTTGGTCTATCCTATGCCCAATGTGAGGAAGGATGAACACTAGATGACTACCATAGGGAAGACGGATACTTATTCAGGAAGAGGAGGCTATGTATCCCAACCTGATCCATTAGAGAACTACTCGAATGCGAGGCACATGGAGGGGGATTAATAGGACACTTTGGCCAGTGCCAAACCCTTGAAGTACTATTTGCAATATTCTTTTGGTTGAGAATAGTGAGAGATGTGCAATCTATACTAGAAACGTGTACAACCTACAGGAAGGTAAAGAGCCAAGCCGAGTAAAGACATTATCTACCCTTGCCTGTCCTAACTAAACCATATTCCGAGCTAAGTATGGACTTCATGTTGGGGTTGCTAAGGACATGCCAAGGGAAGGACTCTATCATGGTGGTTGTGGAACGGTTTAGCAAGATGGTACATTTCGTGCCTTACTCTAAAACTAACAACGCTTTGGCTATCTCTTTTCTTTTTTTATAGGAGGTGATCAAGTTTCATGGCATGCCCAAAACCATTGTTTCGGATTGGGACCCTAAGTTCATGAGCTACTTTTAGAGAACACTTTAGAGGTGAATGGGAACTAAGCTATTATACAGCACGTCCTTCCATCCATAGATAGAAGTCGTTAACCAAACTATGGGAACTTTGCTACTAGTAGCTGTTGGAGGAAACATTGCCAATTAGGATCTGTATCTACCAATCATCAAATTCACCTATAATTAGACTACCCACAGTGTAACAAGCATGTCTCTATTTAAGGTTACCTATGGGTTCAACCCTGAGGTTCTGTTAGACTAAACACCCTAGCTAAAGATTGACGATGATGATCGACCAGCCATGAAAAGAGTCTAGGCCATTAGAGCTTTGCACCAGAAGGTTATAGAGCAATTGAGTAAGGCTAAAACTAAGCTCGAGAAGTAGAGCCAAGGATGGAGAAAGAGAGAATTTTAGCCGGGTGATTTGGTCTAGGTACATCTCAACAAGGATAGGTTCTTAAACTTGAGGAAGAGCAAGTTGTCTCCCAAGGCCGACGGACCTTTCAAAGTTCTTGAAAAGATCAATCTTAATGCCTATAAGATTGAATTACTTAAAGGATATGGAGTCTTGGACTCCTTCAACATTGCCAATCTCTAACCTTACACTCTCGAAGATGAGCAACATAAAGCTAAACTAGATTTGATCCCAAATCTCAAACAACCTGGAGGGAATGATAGGGATCAAGGACTGATCACTTGCTCTCGAGCCTAAGGGCTTTCTTACACGGTCTGCCAAGCTGTTTAAGGAGATTTAAGCATCGAGAAGCAATGTTTTCTCCAATCTGATCTACCGAGCTACATTACTCTCCACACCATCTAGGAAGCTACTAAGGTGATTTGCCCACACCCTTCATGCACCTTTGTCCAAGCACCATATTAGGAAAATAGCCATCTCTAGAGTGTCGAGGCCAAGCTGACAATTGTGAAAGGCTGACCAGCTGAAGCCGACCTGAATGTAAGTTATCCTTAATCCAACCCCTGTCTAGCTCTAGCCGTTAGGGCACCAAAATGCCGATGCTAAACAAACCTAATTAGAAGACTACCCTTGTTCGGCTCATAGTGTTGTCAGAATTGTAGACTAAGTAAAATGTACATACGCTATCCTTTTTTGATATCCATACTATCTTTTCTGACAGTGAATATTCTTTTGGTACGAATACGTGCCTTCTTTGTAAATTATTCTCCTTTTCTTAGCAAGTAAGGATCCATTTATATACATTTCTGTAATTTAGGACTTATCCTTATTAGGTACTATAAATACCCTCATAATGTAATAGTTGAAAATCAAACATAGATAATACATTGGGTTTCACTATCTCTTGAGCTAAGTATCCTTACTCTTGAGTTACTCTTATTTAGCCCATTTAAGCGTGAACTAGTGGTAAGCGACCTTTAGCCATACTTGTACGTCATATCAAGTGTGACTCGAGCTCATGTAGGGCATTAGTGCCTCATATCCATTGCCGGTGTACAGGAACCCCCTACTTAACCTTTGACTATCATTTACTTTTCAAGTCATCTTTAGGCTTGAACCCACCCCTTTTAGTTATGCATGATATCGAGTTTATATGTTCATCTATGAATTCATATCATTTAGGCTTAAATATGAGCCCACAAAAGAGGAGATCTAAGAAATGAAGGCCAAGACTAGAGGAAAGAGAGGAGATCAGCTGTACTCTACTCATATGGATTTTCTAGGCAGCCATCAAACATTCCTAGTACTAGCTGCTGTTTAAGAACCCGAGGTAACCGGTCTATTTGAGGCTTTGGCTCAACAATACCACATCAATTTAGAAGAGAAGAAAGATATTAGCATCCGCATTTCCTTGTGCAACTGGTTTTCTATTCCCGTTAATAGGTCTCTTTAGAAAAACAATATTCGATCAATTAAGAGCATTCAATTTCAATGGTAAGTCCAATTAGTTAGGCCCTTTTTCTTTTAGACAATTTGAATTCATTCAATAAAATTAGTTCCTTTCTTTCCATCAATTCTTCTTTATTATTTATTTGTATCCTTTTGCTTTTTTTCTCCTTTACTCTTCAGATCTGATAAAAACAATGAACATAATGGATATTCCATACTTGTAAATGATAAAAGTACTAATATCACTTTTGGCCTTGCTAGGTCAGACATCAAAGATGATATTGAGACTCCGACTGAAATACGGGAGAGTTGGTGTCGATTTGAATAGGGTAGGGTGATTATTGATGAATTGATAGTTGTGATCAATTTGGGGATGCAAGGGAATTCGCAAAACTTAAAAATAGGTGGTAATTTAGAGGATAATAAAAAAAACAGGAGTTGTTGCAATTATTATCAAAATAACTGGACATATTCACTTAGTCCTATGAGGACATGCCCAGTTTAGATTCATCAATCATAATTCACAAGTTGCCGTCAAGAGAAGATATTATACCGAAAAGGCAAAATCTTAGGTGGTTTTAGGCTAGATATACTCCTTAAAATAAAAGAAGTGAAGAAATTACTAAAAGTCGGATTCATAGAGGTGTCACATTACCCCAAATGGGTGGCCAATGTAGTGCCGGTGTTGAAGAAAAATGAGAAGGTTAAGGTATATGTAGCTTTCGTAAATTAAACCAGGCAACACCTAAGGATAACTTCCCTTTACCACACATTGATGTATTGGTGGACAACATAGCTGGAAATAATCTTTTCTCATTTATAGATGGTTTCTCAAGATATAATCAAATCAAGATGGCAGAAGAAGATAAAATCAAAACCACCTTCATTACCACTTAGGGAACGTTTTGTTATCACATGATGCCTTTCAGGTTGAAGAATGCTAGGGCAACTTATTAGCGTGCTATGGTACCTCTGTTTCATGACATGATGCATTAGGAAATCGAAGTTTATGTAAATGATATAATCACCAAATCTAAGGAGGATGAAAATCATGTTAATGTTTTACGAAAACTGTTTGAGTTGTTAAGGAAGTTTAAAAAAAAAAATAAATCTAGAAAAGTACACCTTTAGAGTAACTTCGGGAAAATTGTTGGGTTTTGTAGCCAATAGAAAAGGAATTGAGGTAGACCCAAACAAAGTCAAGGCAATTGTAAACATGCCTGCACCAAAGACTGTAAAAGAAGTTTGGGGGTTGTTGGGGAGGTTGAATTACATAACTCAGTTTGTATCACAGCTAACCAATAAATATAAGTCATTATTCAAACTTTTGAGGAGGAATGCAGTGATAGAATAGGATGAAGAATGTGAGCGAACATTTGTAGAAATCAAGGAATATCTCACGAACCCTCCGGTATTGGTCACTCCTACACCAAGACGGCTATTGATTCTTTACTTGACAATCCTTCCTAAATTGATGGGATGAATGCTAGGGTAGAAAGATGAGACAGGTAAAAAAGAGTACCATATATACTACTTGAGCAAGAAGTTCACAGTAGGCAAGCAGAAATACTCAAAAGTAGAAAGAACGTATTATGCCTTAGTATGGGTGATGCCTAGGCTCAAGTAGTATACTTTCTATTACTCAGTGGAGTTGTTAACAAAACATGATTCGTTGAGGTATTTAGTAGAAAAGCTGGCATTGATTAGGAGAATCTTGAAGTGGCACATGCTGCTCTTTGAGTTTGATATCAAGTACGTAAGTCAAAGTTCAGTCAAAGGGTAGGAAGTAGCGAATCAATTGTCAAAATACCCATTAGAAGATGAGGATGATGGTTCAAAAGCTCAATTTCCTAATGAAAATGTGATGGTGACGAATGAAATGAGTAGTGAGAAATTGGGATGGAGAATGTCTTTTTATGGAGCAACCAATGGGTTCGGATGTAGAATAGGAGCAATATTGGTATCACCTAAGGGAAATTATTTCCCTGTAGCAACAATGTTAGTGTTTCCATATACGAACAACATAGCAGAGTATCAAGCCTTCATTTTAGTGCTCAAAATGGTATTAGACATAGGGATACAGAGGCTTAAAGTGTATGGAGATTCTTCTCTTATAATTCTCCAATTCTGGGAGAATATAAGATGAAAGATGAGAAGTTGATACCTTATCATGAGCATTTAAGCAAGCTGATTGAAAGATTCTAAGAAATTTCATTTACTTACATTCCAAGAACCTAAAATCATTTTGCTGGTGCATTGGCTACATTAACATTTATGGTGAAAGTTACAGATGGGATAGAAATCTAACTTTTAAAGATTGAGGTAGAGGAAGAATCAGCTTTTTGCCTAATAGTTTAGGAGAAACAATCGAAGAAGCCATGGTATTATGATATCAAAAGGCTACTTCAAACAGGTAAGTTCCCTGATGAGGCTGATAGGAAAGATAGAAAAGCCTTAAGGAGATTAGCTACTCATTTCTTGTTAAGTAAAGCATCATTATACAAAAGATCACCAAATACAACATTACTAAGGTATGTAGATGAAGAAGAAGCTGAGAAATTAATGAAAGAAGTGCATGAAAGAGTCTGTAGTCCTCATATGAATGGATACATTTTAGCTAGGAAAATCATGAGGATGGGATATTTTTAGATGATGATAGAATCAGACTGTATTAAGCACGTGAGGCATTATCACCTGTGTCAGGTATATGCTAACAAAATCAATGCTCCTCCTCAAGAATTACATGTGTTGTAAGCTCCTTAGCCTTTCTTGATGTGGGGGATAGATATGATTTGTCCAATTTCATTAACGACTTCAAACGAGCATAGATTCATTCTAGTCGCAATCAATTACTTTACCAAGTAGGTGAAAGCAGCATCCCATGCTACGGTAACTAAAGGAGTGGTAGTCAACTTTTTTAAAAGAGATATCATTGCAAGATATGGTGCATCTGAGTCCACTATTATGGACAACAAGTTGATGGATGAAGTGTGCAACCAATTTAAGATCAATCATAGAAACTTAACTCCATATCAACCTTAGATGAACAGGGTAATTGAAGTTACTAATAAAAACATCAAGGGAATCATTAAGAAGATGGCAATCACTTATAGAGACTAACATGAGATACTTCCCTTTGCTCTCATGGCTTATAGAACCTCAGTCAGAACCTCTATAGGTGTAATACCTTATTCATTAGTATATGGAATTAAAGCAGTACTACTTGTGGAAGTAGAAGCACCATCATTCCAAGTGTTGGCAGAAACTTAACTTGATGAAGCTGAGTGGGTAAAGAAACAAATGGAGCATTTGAATCTCTTAGATGAGAGGAGACTTGCTATGATATACCATCGTCAGTGCTACCAACAAAGGATAATCTGAGCTTTTAATAAAGAAAGTACGCTCAAAGTACTTTAAGGAATGAGAATTGGTGTTAAGGAAAGTATTGCCAAATGGAAAAGACCCTAGGGGTAAGTTTGCTCTGAATTATAAAGGTCCTTATGTGGTGAAAATGGTGTTATCTAAAGGTACATTAGTGTTGACAGAAATGGATAGCCTGGAATTAAGGGGATCTATGAATTCAAATGCAGTTAAATTGCATTATCCATGAAAACTAATTTCAATAAAGATTCCAATTTTTCTTGTGAATTGTTTATGGTTAATCTCTCATCGTTTACAAGTAAAGCTGAAATCCATGAATATTCTCGAATTCGAATGGTCATCGACCAATAAACACTTCGCCAATAAACACTTGTATACCATGTTTCTTAGCCTCAAACACTTAGACACCAAACTCTTACCAATGCATTTGAGATATTAAATAAATTGAAATCGAATATTCTTAATGATTTAATCTTCTTTCTCTCAAAAAGAGATTTTTTAAGAATCATAGAGAAGAAGAAATTGAAACTTAACAATGACAAAAGTAAAATCAAGGCATGAGCATGGTGTAATTAAGCAAAATGTCTCAATCAAGGAAAAAAAAAAGAAAAAAAAAAGAAAAAGAAAAGTAAAGGAAAAAGAAAGAAAGAAAAAGAGAGAGAAAAAAAGGAAAAAAGGAAAAAGAAAGAAGAAGCAAGTAGAATCCTTTGGTGATATTCTACTGATTGAATGAGTGAATATCGAGAGTTAACGTAAACATACCGATTGGTTGCTACCTGCGAAATCTTCCAATCCCAAGTAAAATGGTCCTAAAGGACGTTGAAAGAGATATTTAAGAGAATTAGAAGTTTTTTTTTTTTTGTTTTTTTGAAATCTTAAAGACATTTATACTCTTCAGATTACACACCAAACCAAAACAAATCTTGAAGAGATCTATCATCTTTGGATTGCTCGCTAAAACAAATCTCAAAGAGATCTATCATCTTCGGATTGTTCATTAAACCAAAACAAATCTTGAAGAAATCTGTCCTCTTTAGATTGTTCATTAAATGAAAACAAATCTCAAAGAAATTTATCCTCTTTGAATTGTTCACCAAACCAAAACAAGGAATCTCGAAGAGATCTATTTTCTTCAAATCATTCACCAAATAAAAAAAAAAATCTCGAAGAGATCTATCCTCTTCAGATTGTTCTCGAAGAGATCTATCCTCTTCAAATTGTTCTCGAAGAGATCTATCCTCTTCGGATTATTCACTAAACCAAAAGAATTCTTAAGGAGATCTATCCCCTTTGGATTATCCATCAAGCCAAAAGAAATCTCGAAGAGATCTATCCTCTTCGGATTATCTGCTAAATCAAAACAAATTAATTTGACCTTGAGTGGTTTTTGCCCTATCCTTCTAAGATAGCCCCCCCTTACCTTTACCTTATCCTTTCAAGATAGACACTCTTTTCCTTTGCCTTATCTTTTCAAAATAGGCCCCTTATCTTTTACCCTATCCTTTCAAGACGGGTTTATGTGTTTCTCATTCCTTTACTCCATCCTTTCAAGATGAGCTGTTTATTCTTTACATTGACCTTTCAAGTCGATATCAATCTTCAAGACGAAACACAGCTTAAATGATCTTCGAGTAAGGTTTGGCAAAAATGGGTGTCTTTTTTGTCTTTATAGTGAAATTCTAATTGAACTTCGCTACAAAGGGGAGTAATTGTAGACATCTCATTTTTGCCATTTTTATTTTGTTATTGAGCTAGAAATAAAAAATAATAAAAATAAATAAATAAAAAATATAAAAAAAGAAAATTAAAAAATAAAAGAAGAAGAAAAATTAAAATATATAAAGAGTTAAGTTGAGTCAGTCATATCAAGTCAAACCGTATTAAGTCGAGTCGTATCCAGTCGAGTCGTATTGAATTGAATTGAGTCCAGTTGTATCAAGTCAAATCATATCGAGTCAAGTTAAGATGAGTCAAACCGCATCGAGTCAAACCAAGTGGTATCCGCATCGAGTCAAACCAAGTGGTATCGAGTCGAGTTGAGCCAGATTGTTTAGTGTCAAATCAGATAATAGTGAGTGGTCAATTTAATAAATTCTTAAGTCATTAAAGGATTGGGCTTTATTAGAATAATTTTGGCCCAGTTCGATATAAAGTGGATTTTTTTACCTAATTTATATTGAGCTAAAATAAAGTTAGGATTTATTAAGGAGATTAATGGGCTAAATCAAATTAGACTATATCAGGCCTAAAAAATAAGAAGCCCAAATTAAGTAGAGTTTCTAGAAGCTAGGTTAAATCTTCAAAGAATTGTTATTGTATCTTTCGTATCTAAGTTTATGATCATATCTTGAGATACGAAAGATTCAATTTTAGGTTTATAAATAGTAAGTCAATAGGCGATGTTAAGAGGTTTTCATTATGCATCCCACAATTCACAATTCAATCCCCAACCTAATCCATCATCCACAACACCGCTCACAACTATCTTAATATCCTTCACTAAACACCTATGCTGATCAATACGACAGTAGCCACTAATCACCAATGAAGCCCCTACCACCTTCACTCTATATCACCAATAGCCCCTGTCCCTTGTCGACAAATTCACAGTGCAAGCCACTCACATTATCCGAGCGCTCCAAATTTTACGTCTCACAAAACACAATCCATACGTAGATCCTAGATTCAATCTTGACTGGCTGCTGCACCCCTAAACTAAACATCACCGACTGCCCCATTTACGCTAGAACACATCACCAAACTTATGATGACTGCACGTCTCTATGCCAATGCACACACGCCAGACATGTCCCCTTCACTCACCTGAACGTTGATCCTCACATCCACAGCATACGAGGATAGCAACCCCTGTCTCCTAAATTGACTGAACCCATACCCTGATCGAACAATCCCATAGCCGCAATATGTTAACCCCTAGACAAACAGTAACGTTCTTGCAAGTCCATCACACACAAACACAGCCTTGACCTCCATTGACAGCATACTATACGGTAGCACATTCCTTAACCAAATTGCAAGTAGCACATACCAATTCACATACACACCATTGCTAACACATAATCACATATATACGATCATGATCCGTGTAGCTACACCATCCATTGTTGCGCACATCGACACACGCGAGCATGACGCACGCTATACATTGTATAAGTGCAACTCAACTCGTTTAGGTAATAAAATTATTTTATTTATTTCTTTAATTATTTTATTTTATTAATTTAATTATCTTTTATGAATTCATTTTTTTAGTACATATTTTTTAAATATTATTTTATTATGGTTATTATTATTTTTACTATCACATCATTAGGTATTTTTAAAAAAAAATTAGTTAGTTGAAAATTGCATTTTAAAAAATATCACATATCCTGTCTTCAAAGATCTGTATCTTCAAAAAAGATACGTATCTAAATAATATCTTTAACAAATCTCACATATAGGATTTAGAGAAGATACGTATCTAGATCGTATCTTAAGTATCTTTGAAAAAAATACGTATTTACATCGTATCTTACTGTTTAGATTTAGAAAAGAAAGATATCTAGATCATATCTTAGTAGATATTGCATATAGGATTTAGAAAAAATATCATTTGAGTTTAAAAAATTAAATAAAAATCTTAAGCAGAGTTTTTTCAAAATGATTTAGTTAGTTAGGGTTTTCCCTAAATTCGTGAAATTAGATTTTTTAAAGTTTTTTTTAAATAATAAATTGTTAAATAAACATAAATCTTGCTCGGGTTTCAAATTTAAAAGAATCAACACATTAAATATGTTATAAAAAAAGAATTACAGCCGGTTTGATTCGACTAACAAGTATGCAGGCATCTTTGGGGCGACCGTATAAAAAATAAAAAAACTTTTTTCATGTTTCTTGAAAAATTTGTAATAATAAAAAAAATCATTTTATTTATGTTTTGTGTATTTGTATATATTTTAATATTTTTTTAAAAGAATTATAAAATAAGGCCCATCAATTTTTCTTTAGCTTTTATATGATGGCTTAGTCTTAATTGGTTAACCCTTAACTCAATTTTTCTAGTTTTTTTTTCTAAAAATTATTTTAAAAAAATACTTAGATTAGTGGCCAAATTAGGATTGTTCCTCTCAAAAACCTTAATTTCATTTTTTACTAGTTGATTTGGTTAGCGACTCCAATTTAAAACCTTTTTTTTGAAAAATATTTATTTAATTTTATATCAAGTAATTTATATTAAACAGGCTGTACTTAATATAAATTAAATTAAGGAAAACGAAATAAGGTTCGACATAGGGTCGTTATCTTCACCACCTTTCTTTTCGAGCTTTTTATTGCCAAATCCCCAATGAACTACGCCTAGGATAGTCAGCTACTCGTAGTGCTTCTTAAGACAAAGTCGTCCACAAAGTAAAAATGGTGTCTCTTTTATCTTTATTGAAACTTTACCACAAAGAGGGGTAGCTGCAGACACCTCATTTTTACCTTTTCATGATTCTAATTTTTGTTTTTTTAAGGGGTCTTAATTTAGAAGATAACATAAAAATTGAAAAATGATAAAAAGAAAAAAAAATAAAATTTTTTAGAAAAATAAAAAATTCAAAAAAAATTAAAGGGATTAGGTTATTATAGAATATTGACTAAATAGTTGTTGAAAAATGCAAATTTAATATGATGATATTAAATCCAATAAGATCAGGATTTGCAAGATTTAATCTATTTTGGATCTTTATTAATTTAGATTTGATTCGATCCAAAAGTTTCATTTCTGAGTTTTATAAATATAGATTGCACGGTACAAACTAAAAAAATTCCAAACACACACTCGCCCCTCACCAAAAACAATACTGACCATCTCTCTCTCACGCGACCTAAACCCCATTCTCTAGTCACTCTCTCTCCCACATACTACAGCTTCGTCTAACTGAACCCCATTCCTAACTTGTGCAGGCTTTAATCACCCCTATCCTCTCTTCATCCATAAACACCAATCATCAACATCTCTACCCCCTATCTAACATCTCCTGATCAACCAAACACATATTACTCTTCTTTATCCTCACATGCCTCACAAGCGATAGCCTAGCCACCAACAATAGTTGCACAATCCTCCTCAATGCATACACACACACTGTTGCCATCCACCATACTCTGATTAGCCGCTGCCTGATGCCCCATCCTTGCCACAGTAACCGACACTATAGACCCTAACCGTACTAGCCTAATAGCATCCATGAGTGCTCTCTCTCCACTTGATTTAACATCAATTAAACTCTTCCCAACCACCTTTTTTTTTTCTCATTGGCTCTTCCTTAACATAACCTAACATATGAATTAGAATTGACCCATCATCGATCAACAATCTATACACAAACCTACGCTCCATCATCAACAACTTCAAACTAATCCCCTATCCAACTGCACATACGAATCCACACTGCATGAACACAACCATCACCGTTCACACACATTGCAACTCCAACAAATCCTCTTGTAAGTCATGCATCGAATTGCCAAAATGCAATTTGTGCTCACATCGTTGAAGCCCATTAGCACCAATGCTAGACTCCAAGCCAAACACAGCAGAACACACGAATACGCACAACCAACCTACACAATAGCACTCGTCGCACACCCAGTCACTGCTCTATTATCTCATCAACCAACATACAACTTACAATTTAATCATCAAGCATAATCGCACATGATCAAGTGAGTTCTATTGTTATTTTATTTATTTATTTTATTATTCACAAATAATAAAGAAAAGCCTTTTAAAGAGTTTCTTAGGTCCTTTTAGGAAATTTTTTTGTTTTTTTTTTTAATTTATTTTGTAGTTATTTTAAGATATATAAAAGGGCAAAAAATTTATCTTAGTTTAGGAAAATTTTTTTTAGGCACTTGGAATTTCTCACTTAGGAAAAATTGTATTAATAACCATAAATTAATAAATTGGTTTATTCAAACTAAGGTTTCTGGTTTGATGGTTTTCTATGAAGCAAAACTTCCAGTTAGGACCCTTTTTAATTTTTTTTTTAAAAACTAAATTGATAAACACGTAAACTCCGTCGTTTTTCAAAACTAAAATAAACTAATACACTAAGGTTTTCAAAATAAACTACAAATGTCTAAATTTGGAAAATTATAGTAGTACCCATATGGGTTTAATAGGATGGCCCATGAACCCTAAAAATTTGGTTTCTTGAATTCTTTTCAAAAAAATGTTTTCAAAATGTAGACTAGTGGCTAAATTAGAATTGATTTGCCCAATCGATTCTAATTTAATCATTTTTTCTAGTTTTACTAGGTGGTAACTCCAAATTTTTCAAAATAAAGAAATCAAGTCAAGTTTCCTTTAACTTTAGTTGAAGGTATAAATTAAATAGGTATAGGGTTTAGTTTAAATCAAGTTAAGAAAAATCAAATTAAAATAAGAACTCGAAAAATTCAAACTCGACAATATTTATATGTAATACTATATATGTAACCATATGCTAACTAATTGTAACTTTTAGAAAATGTCTGGCTAAGCCATGAATTGGCAACTTAGAAATATCACATAAGAAAGAGATAAATATATATACTAAACATAAGTTTACATCCCCCCTAAAGTTGGATCCACTTAGAGACCTAAGTTGGCATAAATGAACTATAAACTAGCCTATCCAATGAGCTTGGTCTAAAGATCAACAACTTGCAATCTAGATTGCACATAGATGGTACATGTAGGCATAGATTGTTTGCAAGTAATTAGGTTGAACGATTTGTCACAACAAAGAGAAATTGGCAAATCAACATCAATATGAAGATCCTTAAGAATATAAGACACCCAAAGCAGCTCCTTTGTAGATGTAGCTAAGCTGCAATACTCTGCTTCAGCACTTAAAGTAGATATTATCATTTGTTTCTTAGTTTTCCAAGAGATAAAGGCATTTCCTACCATAATACAAAACCACTAATTGACTTTCTATCAAGTAGACAAGAACCCTAGCTTAAGTCTGAATAGCCAAGCAAGGGCAAAGAATCAACAAAAAAATAAAAATAACTATGCGAAAGAGTGCCTTTTAAATAACAAAATAAATTGAAAACTACTTACAAATAACCAATCCTAGGGGCTGACAAAAACTAAATTAAATGATGGACTACAAAAGAGATGTCAAGCCTAGTTAATAAAGTAGCTGACCAATCAAACACCTATAAAAAGAAGGACCATCAACAAGTCTCTAAAAGTATGATCTATATTAGAATTAGTGAACATAAGCAGATAAGTAGGCTTTGCACCTATCAGACCAGCATCATTAAGAACATCTATAATGTACTTCCATTGATTAAGGAGCATAATTGATCGAGTGCAACAAAGTTCAATCCCCAAAAAAATTTTACATAGCCGAGGTCTTTAATAGTAAATTTTTTGTTTAAGGCAAACTTAAGTGTTGCTAAAGAAACTTCATTGCTACTTATCAAAAGCATGTCATCGACATAAGGCAAAATGGCAATGAAACCATCAACAACATCACGTATAAGCAAAGAGTAATCACTCTTTGACCATAGAAATCCCATACGTGTGAGAAACTTGCATATCTTAATATTCTAATGTCAATAGGCCTACTCTAGGCCATATAAAGACTACTTAAATTGGCATACTTGATTAGGTTTTGCTTTCTTATAGACTTGAGGAGGTTGCACATAAATTTCTTTATCAATAAAACCATGTAAAAAGACATTATTGATATCTATTTGAAATAAAGGCTAATCTTTTAGCAACTGCTATAACTATAAGAATTCTTATAGTTTTAAGATGTGCAATAAGGGGAAAAGTATTGTTATAATCCCTATCCTCCACATCAATATACCCTTTAGCTACTAATCGAGTCGTCCAAAAGTGCATTCAAGATAAGCATTTACAACTTGTAATTCATCCCAAATCCTTCTCATTTTGTTATAATATACACTAATAGAAAGATTTCCTTACTTAAAATTGCATATTTCTTGTTGAAGCTAATATACTAGTAGTCCATTAGTATGACTGTACTACTTAACAATTTCTTACCACAACTCTAGTGAAGATTGCACACACAAGTAATTAGAGACAAATCACTACTCATGGAATTTAGGAGCTAACAACATACGATATAATCACAACATTGTCATTAGAATGGATTAAGTGATTTACGATCAAGTTTAACCATTAAACCATCGATAAAACCTAATTTGAGTTTAACTCCTAAACCTAATCGTATTGAACAACTCCATGCAATGAAATTTGTTTTATTAAAAACCACATTACCTAACATCCTATTAGGATTGTCTAATCCATCAATCAACAATAGTTTATTCAAAAATTGCTATATTGAACTAAAGAAGATGCAGCTTAGCAGTAAAGGAATAGACTTACATGAATGGTGAAAAGGGAAAGAAAGATGTCCTATCATCACTACTTTGATACCATGTGAATTCAGCTTCCATGAATGATCTCTCAAAGTTTAAGAACAAACGAAAGAATATTGAGAGTAAAATTGATTTTAATTAATTATACAATAGTGCAAACAAGAGTATTTGTATATAGTATTATATAGGTAATCATAAGCTAACAAACTGTAACTTCTAGAAATGTCCAACTAAATAATTAACTAGCAATTTGGAAATATCACATGAGCAAAGATAAATATATATACTATACGTGAATTTATAGTTTGTAAATTAGTTTAGGTATTAAATCTTGATTGATGAAGATAAAATAAAGACACCAATTTTGGGATAGGTAACTCCCATTCATAATATGATTATGGAAAGGGATAGGTTTCACTTTATATATTTATATTTTATTTTTAATCACCTTGTATACTATGACATGGGACTTATCAAAGCTCTTCTGAGACTATGATGACTAATAGATTAAGATATACCATAGACTATCAAAGATGAGGTATGAGTTTCATATCTAGAGACTTTTGATGGTTTAGGTAATATTATTATTTTTTTTTGAAGTATTTTGATTTGAATAGTTGCGAACAAAGTTTATTAATTTTAAGTATGAAAGCTTATTTATATGAGATAATATTAAAGAAATTTATTGCTTTATGAGATTTTGCATATTCATATTGAGGTAGTACAACCTTGATTTTTGACAAATAATTGGTGCCTTTAGGAGTATATTGTCCTAAACCTTTGAAGGAGACAAAACAACCATGCCACTAATTTGTAATGTGATAATCATATCTAAGTTTATATTAGTGCTTAAGTATATTGAATTAATTAAATATCACAAATAATATTTTTTGTTTCCTTTACAATAATGCTAATTCTTGTCACTGTTGGATTATACATTAGTTAAGTATATTCACATTAACTTATTAGTGTCTACCTTACCATGTACGTACCATGTTCACATGGTGAGGTCAATCTAGATACAATTAGTGACCTTTGTATTGACTAACAATGCCATATTGTTAACATTATATTGACATGCTTTTAGAATGTATTAGCATGATACATATCATCTCTAAAGCAAAATTACTGGATAAATATGTCGTATTACATATTTATGGTTTTATTTTTTATCATTCCACATACTATGGTAGTAGGATGTATGAAAGCTATTTTGAGGACTATGAGGATGAGCGAATTAAGATATTCTATAGACTATTGTTGGTCTCTCTTAAGCAATTAAGAAGAGAAGGAGGGAAGAGGGGGTAAGGGGTGCTTAATAAAACTAGAAACTTTTTCCAAATGAAGTGCCTCTTCTAATTAATTATATAAATGGCTTAGAAATTGGCAAAAAATTCTTAAAAAATTAATTATAACCAAACAAATATGTAAAAGAAAGAGGATTCAAGAAGATCAGATAGAGGAGCTATAGATGTTCCTCCTTATGAACCAATCATATATTCCAACTTCACTTTCTAGCTCCATTTGCAGGGGATTTGGTCATCTATATCGGTCATTCCACTATTTTCAACAATTAAAAGAAGAGTACAAATACTGTCTCCTCAGCTATAATTAACACAACTCAATTCTCCAAACTTGTCTCTAGCTTCAACAAAACTATTGTAATCTACTCTCTCTCTTGAAAGGAAAATAAATAAAACTTCCTAAAGATTTTAGCACAAAGACTTGTAAACAATTGAAGAAATAAAGTTTGCTTAAGAATGATCTTTTTCAATTTCTTTTACAATAAGTATAAAAAAACTATCTTTTTTTTCTTCATAACTTCCTTATCTTTTTAAGTTTTTGAAAGTAATGGCTAATGACACCCTTAGATATTAGATGAGCCTTATCTTCTTTGGTTAAGCTTATATAGCTTGCACGTTGATTAATCCTTATCTCGTCGTAGATTACATATATCAAGTTTGTTATTATTGAAATATCTCCACCAAATCTATAGAATTCAAAATATTCAAACATAGATAGCTTCCTCTTCTCAATCTTCGAGTAATCTTAAATCTTGTCAATAGACTCAATCGAATAAAATCTCCTCTACTTTAATTCTGCTAATATATTGGCTTCCATAATACTCTTACAACTTGAATTCGAAATATTTAAACCTTATAATCCTTCCTTTTAACTTCATGTGCTAACCAACTTAATTGTAATATTGAATCTCATAAAACCTTGTAAGTAAATCCTCATTAAAAGTGGAATGTGCCTAATATATTACCTAAATACTCTTGACTAGTGAAGCTGGGTCTTGACCTACAAAATAAATAATGTTAGATAAAAGAAAGTTCTTCCAAGTTACTTCTAAGTCCGCTTTTATGTCTTTTAAACTTTTCTAAACAACTTCTATGTTTATTGAGATTGCTTCTAAACTTACTTCTACGCATTTAGAATTCTCTTAACCAACTTTTGTACTCGTCAAAATTATTTCTAAGTTTGCTTCTAAGTCTATTCGATCTCTCTTTTCTTCAGACTTTAGAAATATAGAGTAAACCTTCCAAGTATACTTCTAACTCTATGTCTATTAAGTAATAAGTTAACTCATCCTTTAAGAGTTCTAAACTTCTAAATTGTGTTTCTAACTTCCTAGTCTTTAACCATTATCCATGAGTCATGATTTCTAATTACTTCTATCTTTGCTTCTAAGTCACAGTTATTACTATTTACACTTAAAATATTTATTAGTGATTCTTTAGTGTTTATTATCATCAAAACATGCTATCAAAGGATTCAACAACTATTAAAGATGATAATAGGACTTCATATTAAGGGACTTATAATGGTTTAGTAAATATTATTGTTTTCTTTTACATACTTTGATTTGAATAATTGTAGTCAAAGCTTATTAATTTAAAGTTTTAAAATTTAGTATATGAAATAATATTAGAGCACTTATTCAAGGGTTTATAAAATTTACATTTTCTATATGAAAGTAGGTGTATAAAACACATTCTAATGACTTCAAGAGCATAAGTATATTTATCCCAAACTTATGAATAAGTTAAAACTTAGCCAAGCTACTTAGTTATAATTTTCTTTAGTTAATGTCACCGTAATGTAAGTATCACATTTTAAAATATTATATCAAGTTCATATTAGTGTAAAGTATGCTAAATCAGTTAAACATAGTATTTATTTATTTATCTATCTATTTTTTATAGTCATGCTAATTCTTATCGTTCTTGAATTTATGTCTCATTATGCATTAGTTATATTCGCATTGACTTATAAGTGTCTAAGTTGCCACGTATGCATGTGCTCGAGATCAACCTCAACTTAACTAATGACCTCTTGATTGATAAGTGAAGCTATTCACACTAAACCAACATGCTTATAAAATGTAGTAACATGATACTTGTTATTTGTAAAGCACTAGTGGGTGGACATGTTTTATTTGACATGAATATGACCATTCTAACTTAACATCAATATATATCAATATAGAGTTTTTGCATAAACAACACACGACTAGATAAACATGTCATAAGCATTAATTTTAAGTCATACAAGTTGAACACAGATACTAATTACTATTTATTTTTGCATGTTAAAATAATGCATCAATGTAACTAGATTCAACAAAATAATTCACCAATTTTATGTATTCTTAGACACAAAAGTAGTTGTGTAAACTAAGATTTTGTAAATTTAGCCACAAATTATATGATAGATGGTACACTAATAGCATGTTGGAATGTACTAGCTACTAATGATGATACATTATCACATGTGAAGCAACCCAGATTTAACCAAGTCAAAGGCACAGTGTCATGACATTACAACTTCATTAAATTAAGTAAGGGATGTCATTTGATGATGGTTTAAAAAATTAAACCATGTATACTTGAGTAAAACCATGCTAATTAAGAAAAAGAAATCCAAGAGAATGTTAAACCAATATGTCTACATCAAACAAAAATTTCTCACAATCCATAAACGATATATTTCATATGAATTCGTTTACAAATGTATGGAAATCAAGAAGAGAAAGATCCTTAATGTAAGGGACAAGTTCACATTTTATTTTGTTGAATTAGTCCATCTTCATGACATATATCTTGCGAGCCTTTTCCTTAAATTTTCAAGATTTTACATATTCTTAAACATGATGATAAGAAATCTAACCGTTTGAACTAAGAAAATAATCCCAATAACCCCTAGCAAGACAAACATTAAGTTAGAAACCACTTTAATAATAGGTCTCATGTCCTTAGAATTTTGTAAATACAAGATGGCCTTCATGGACTTTAAATATGTTAAGATCCATGAATGTTATTGTCATCCTACTACTATTAGAGTCCATTTGATTATTATCGTCATTAATAGTCGACTACTTATAAGCAAAAAATAATGCTTAAGGATGCAACAAATGATATTGAATTATACTTCTAAAAATTAGTATAACCATTTAGATAATCAACTATCGTAATGGATATGCTTGCCAAATATGATACATTTCTCTTTTCATCTTTGGTATCGTTGTCCCAAACACCTCCTAGAGGACTTAAACTAGCTTAATAAGCCATACGTGCTATTACTATGGCTTAACGAATCACATTCTTCTTTAACCATTTATCAATACCAACTTGCAATGCGTGCATCACATTAACACATTCAAATCAAGTTGAATCCAACTAACGACATCTTCATTAACTAAAATGTCAAAATTGACACACTTAGTAAATGTAATAAACATAATGATAGAGATCACTTTTTAAGCAGCACTAATGGGTTAACATGTTTTATTTTATATAAACAACTATTTTTTTTTTTTACTTGGTCTCCAAAGAACTTCTCTCTCTAGCTTTTAGAGAAAGGTTTTTCTCTCTATTATGAGAGTAATTTTGTTGGGATTTGTCTTAGAGTCATGCATTTTCTACTCATATTAATATTCTGCTACTCTACATTACATTACATTACATTTCAAAACCCATAGAGAAAAATCAACAAAATAAAAAAAGATAATATCTAAAATTTAGAAAATGAAATTAAGAAGGATATGAGAAGAATACAAAATTATTGAATATAGCTTAAATGTCCTATAGCTGTGTTTATCTGTTCTTTTTTACTATTTAGTTGATTCTACATCATATTATTGAGTTACACTTGGTTTAAGGTAACTAGCTCGCTTGTGCAAGTACTTAATTGGTGTGTCCCCAATTCTTGCGTGTGTAGACATCAAACACTTCCATTGTATCATCTAGCATTCATTGTTTACTATCTACGTAGTATCATCTTAGTAATTTAATGTTGCTCTATCGAGCTTGGGAGCATGTGATTGGTTTGTGATCCCTATCATTACTTATCATGGAGAACCTCTTTCATAGACATCTCTTAAATAGCCTTAGGTGTCCCTTTTTATGGTGAAGATGAAAGCATTGAGCATGTCATCCTTCTCTACCCTTAGACATAGCGAGTGTGGTTCGCTATTTTTTACTAGAGAGTCAAGCAACAAAGGGTAAGAGATCTTTAGGAATGGATCCGAGATCGGGTGGTGAGTGTAAATAAACAGCAGGGGAAGTAGTTACAAGCATAGATGGCATTAATTTGTTGGATCTTATGGAAAGAATGCTATCGTACGATGTATGGGAGAGGAGAAGTCGATCCATTCAATTGCATTAAAAGGTTTAGGGTTTTGTAGAGAGAGTTGGTTTGAAGGAAGGAGAAGTTTAAATTAAGGGTAAAAGGCATGGTAAATGATGAGAGTGTATTGTGGTTGCCTCCTTCATTGAGTTGTATTAAGCTAAACTAGATGGATCTTGGATTGATAAGGACAAACTAAGAGCAATTGCCTATGTTGTGCATGATAATTGAGGATAAGTCATAGGGGGTATCACGAAGAAGTTGGATGGCGTTAATGTTGAAGTAGTGGAGTGTTTAGCAATAAGGAAAAGTCTTATGTGGGCCTGTAACCTTGGGTGATAGAGTTTTCACATTAAGTCTCATGCTTTGGCAATTGTTAAGTCAATTAAAACTGATGACTTAAGGGTATCTTGGTTCAATTTTGCTTTGGTCAAGGATATTGAAGAACTTATGTCCTCTTTAAGCCAAGTGACTTTATCTTTTGTTAATAGGTCTGCCAATAGAGTAGTAGATTGGTTAGTTTTTAATTATAGGCTTAGGATGTGCCCTTTAGATTGGTGTGTACATACCTTATCCCAATTGTGTGAGTTGTTGGCTTTTGACCGTTTGTCTTGTGACTTTGTTTCCTTGAGCTATTTTCTAACTCCCTATTTTGGATGAATATCTTTTGGATGGCGAAAAAAAAAAAAAAAACCATTTTCTTAACTTATATTGACATATACAACTTGCAATAGGTGAGTTAACACAATTTAAATAGTAGATTATATGGGTCAATTTTGAGTTATACAAGTTGAACACAAACATATTTCTCTTATTAATTATTTTTTATTTTATGTGACAACATGCATGAAAAACCGTACACTCAACAAAAAGAGCATGTTGATTCTGTGTTTCTTGGCATAGGATTTCATGACACAGGAAGTAAGGTAAGTTACTTCAGCAATGTGGAAAGTAATATGGAGTTCCTTACACTTTTACATGGAATTGTAAAAGCAATTCCTTTCCATTTCTTTTTTGTTTTTTCAAGTTTACTTATGCTAAAATGTTATAATCAAGTCCAAAAAAATAAAAAATAAAAAATTATTAAGAAACATTTGTGAAGAAACTCTGAGTAAAATAAAGAAATCCTTAAGGAGAAAATTTCTTAGAATATTGATGTAATATCTAAAATACTAAATGGGTTCCTTAGGGATGCATATGATTTAATATACTAATTTAATTCCTTCCTGCATAGGAAATGCTTGTCAAGGAGGAGTTTTTATAAACCTGTAGATGAATTGTATGACAAATAACATATTAATTATGCATAAGAATATACTAGGTGCTACTATATTAATATATTAGGTACATGTTGGATAGTTTGTAACAATAATCCAAGTATCTGCTTAACCTATTTAGTAACTTGCAAATTTTCAAATTTGATACCTAAAACGTAAGTCATTATACCATTGTTGAAGTAAAAATAAGACTTATAAAAAAAAAAAAATCTAACTTAAGAATGTAATAGATGCAATCAATAATAACTCTGACTTTGAGAACTTCTTTACTCATTCATGTCATAGGCACCTATTGAGCTCTTACCTATAATGGAAAAAAACAAGAAAAAAAAAAAACTCATAAACAACCCGCTTCCATGGTGCCTCATCCTTTGTTTCATCTAATGCTAACAAAATAAATATCTAAATACATTAGGCTACCACTTAAATATAAAACCCAAAGGGCAACTCATTCTCTTCCAGAATGAAAATTACATTGCATGAAAGAGACATTTACGTACCTAAGGTTTGTAAACACTAACACCTCAATTATATTCATGCCCATAGTACAATACATTAATCTATACTTATATAAACCAAAGCAACTTTAAACCTTTAGACCTTCAAGATCTAGCTAATGCTCTCAAATTGCCCCAGCTCCCAACAAAAGTTTTTGAGCTTTCATACCTGCACTTAAGGTTAGTAAACATTAACCTCTCAATCCCTTAAAGAACAAAGTAAGAAAAAAAGACAAAAAAAAAAAAAAAAAGAAAAAAACCACCAAACACATCATGTTCATAGAGATTTTATCAAAGCACAAGTAATGTAATATAAGAAGACTACAATATCTCTATAATACATTAATATCTTTTGCTTGGCCACCTAATTAGAGGAATCTATTAAAACTTTCATACAACTTAGAGTACCTTAATCTCATTCCATTTTAACTCTCACTCAAATTACCTAACTAAACCTTTAGTCTCAATAGTTGCTTTCTTAAGCTAAACACTTAAACCTTATAATTAAGAGGTAGTGTTTATCCCTTCTTTGTCTTACAACAACCACAAACAAACACACTTAGGGAACTACAACCAGTAGGCCGCTCATTACTGGCTGAGTCAAGGATTGTATCACAAACTTACCAGGTTAATAGATCACAAACTTATCGTATCGATGAACAAATCGTACCACAAACTTACTTGTCTATGAACAAAACTTAATCCATTTAAGAAACTCTTGATTTGTACTCAAACCTAGTATTGTATTTAGAGTCATGATAAAACTTATACTAGATGCAAGTGTTATGTTTAGCATAGATGCAAATACTCAACATATCAGAACCGGTATCTTGTATTGGACAATGTTGTCACTGTATTAGCTCATGCATAAATACTTTAATCACATAACCTTAATTTCCAATCAATTATTTAGCTTAACACTACTAAATAAAACACATATTGATAATTCCATCATTATAATGAGTTAAATTATTGATTAAGCATTGCGATCTATGTAGCAAAACATCTAAACATAATCATAAATCTTGGATACTATTCAAAAATTCTCCCCAGCTAACGTATGACCTATGTAATCAACCATAAGACAATACAACAACCTAAATAAGAAATTGTACTCACCTAAACTATAGCAATTTCCACAACACGACTCGTAAACAAATCCTAAGAACATTTTATTTGCTCAAGATAATCTAGCCGTACTACAACTAGTTAGTACATATTCAAGATAGAGCATATAACAAAGTAAGATAGCTACTTATCAATCATTTTACAGAATTAACTTTTAGTTGCCATATTTTATCCTTTTCTTACCCATACTTGATAAATTTTATATTGTAACGTTCATCACAATAGAAAATATATAAGTATAATAAAATTCAAACTTAGTACTACTACCTTTCACGTGATTGATGCACTAGTTCAATACCATCTTCTCATCGATAGGAATTGGCTGTATGATCACAACTTGATCCCATTGACATTGCACTAATGTATCAAGGGTCATTAAAAAGGGAAGGATGTGTTTATTGCAGCTACTAAGAAACCTTTTGAGCAACATGAATCATACTTTATTGAGTTAGCCTATTTTGATGAATTTGCTAAAGGAGGCAAAACCATGATAGCTAAGCCGTCCCTTTACCTATATGGGAAGTTTAAGATAGTTAGGAAAAGCAAAAGAGGATGCCGCAAATGTCATGGGGGAAAGAAGAAGAACAAGTAGGTTAAGGAAATTGAAAGCTTCATTTAAGAAGATGGAAGAAGGGTATACCACTTATGATAGTTTGAGGGGTCTAAGGAGGTATATTTTTCCTCTTTAATTCCCATACCAATGTAAGAAGTCCAACCTATCCCACAACAGCTACAAGACCAAATGAAGCTGCAAGCTAAAGAAATGGAAGAATTGAATCTAACGTAACTAAAGGAGTCATAGTGGCTAATCTTCATAAGCAAGAGCCTTCCATAAGAAATAAAAGTTCATATTGTTGAGTTTCTGAAAGAATATAGAGATGTGTTTGCATAGACCTATGAAGAGATGCCAAGACTAGATCCAAGCCTGATAATATACATACTAAATATTACTTCAAGAGTTACACCTGTGAAGTAAGGAAAAAGGGTGTTTTGCCCCGAAATTGAGGTGCAAATCAAGCAAGAGGTCGAGAAGTTATTACAAGCTAGATTCATAAGAGCTATTCAACATCTTACTTGGTTTGCTAACATTGTTCGTGTAAGAAAGAAGAATGGATAGATAAGAGTATGTGTGAACTTCCAAGATTTAAACAAGGCCTATCTTAAAGATGACTCTTCTTTACCAAACGTTGATACTCTAATAGACGCGATCACCAAACAAGACTCATTTTCATTTATGGATGGATTTGGTAGTTATAATCAAATTAAGATAGCAATAGGGGATGAAGAGTGTATGGCCTTTTGGATACCAATCAGAAATTTTTATTACACCATAATGCCATTTAGACTTTAGAATGCGAGTGTTATTTACCAAGAGGCAATGACTGCTATATTCTATGACATAATGCATGACTTCATGGAGGATTATGTTAATAATATAGTCATCAAGTCTAGAAGGGCATCCAAAAAATTCACTTTTAAAATTGAGTTCTTAAAAAATTTCACCCAATTGCAAATTTGGTTATGTAACCACGATTTGAGGCATTCAATAACTATGTACATATGAAAAGCTCTATAAATAAGAAGAATTTTCATCTATTTGAAGAAGATTAAGGTACTATTAATACATAGAAGTTAGCCCCAATAATATTGCTAATGTGAACTTAGTGCATAAGATACGGCTTAATGGGATCAATAACTTATGTAGATCACATCAAAGAGACAAATTAGCTTAAGAAGAGATAGCTTAAAGAAGATTTATTTCAAAGTGTTGTCTTGAAGGTAATTTGCAACTCAATCTAGCTAATGCACGACACATGATTAGGAGGTGTTGTGAACTTGTGCACTCAAACAACTCTCAAATTAATTTGACAGCAATGTAGTTGTTTAATAGCATACATACCTAAGTCATCTAAAATGCCCATTCGATGCTCAAACCCTTTTGACTCCATCCAAAGGACATTGGTCAAGAGTCAAAATATAGATGGCTAAATTTAATATTGGGCTTTAAGTCCATTGATTAAATAGATTTATTTCTTTGGGTTAAGTTGATAAGGCTCGAGGAGCTAAGCTTATAAATTACTAGGATGATTAGGGAATTTTGCCATGGTAGGCTTAGAGTAAGGTTAGTTATCCGATCCAACTTTTCTTAGTTTGGCTCGCACTAAAATAATAAATAGACTTTATTTGGACCTAAACTCATAAAAATAACCTACTAGATATCTACTAATAAAAGGCCTCAATTTTAATCATTGATTACTACCATTCTCTATAAATACCCTATTCATATCCTTATTTGAAAAAGATAAAATCCTTCATTAACACCGTTACTCTATCGAAATATTGTCTTAAAGATCAAACACTTAAACACCTTAAAAAATTTACCTGATTCTTTATCAATTATGGAGTTTGATATAATTGTGCTTCTCTACCTATTGCCATATGTGTTAGAGCCTTATCAAAATTACCTATTCCTTTTTCTTACACTTCTCTCTTGTTTATCCCATACGAATCACTCAAGTCATTTCTTTAGTTATGTGTAGCACGACTTTACATGTAGTACACACATAATCCTTATATCTGTATCTACACCCCCACATATTCCACAAACAATTCCATCCCCCATAAAACACACATTAAACTATTGTATTTCATCGAATAAGTATTTCTAGCCGATTTCATCAACATAGTTGAATCAAAGAGGCATGGACTTATCGTATTGAACACCTATTGTACAAGCGCAATCAATATAATAAACCATCGAATTGGCCCACTCACCTTGTTTTTTTATTTCATGCTGCTGTTGAAGATGGACAAAAGCAACTCAACACTCTCTTTGACTTTGCTTTAATTGCTATCGGAAACTACTGAGTGTTGTTGAAATATTCTACCAAAGCTTCATATGTCCTCCCATCCATTTGTTCCTCGATTTTATTCTCTCTTTTATTTTTCTTTCCTAATCCGTTAGTTGTGGTTTTCATCAATTCCTTGATCCCCATTATTTGCTTGCTCCCAATGGGTGAATAGAAAGTAGATTCCTCTCCTCCATTTTGGTTTCATTTGCCCCTTACCAAAGTAAAGATGGTGGTGTATTGTTGTACTTAGATTTTTCCGCCCACTACCTAATGTCTACAGGTGTCATCTTCCTAATTCTACCCAACCAGACAAAATGGATGAAGTTTGCTCCAATCATTAATGCTCATACGTAGTGGAGTACCACATATCATGTTATTCAACTGTTTTATTAACTACCAAAATTATAATAATTTTCCAGCTATCCTCATCGTTAAATGATGCTTTTGTACATTAATATAATAACATATCATTCATTATATTTAGTTGATGGTTTCAAGCTTGTCCTCCCTTGACACTACTAAATTTAAGTGGCCTTTAGTTATTTAATTTTACTACATGTTCCAATAGTTTATTTACATATATTTTATGTTCCCTATCACATGTATACATAAATTAGTTTATTGATTCTCTGTAACTAGTGATAATATTTATTGAGTATCTCTTTGTTTCTTCATATTAAATACTGGTCATATAATATATCTCCAATGTTTCATTAGATTTTGAAGCTTAAATTTTTAAGCTTTCGTTAAATAAAGAGTCACGATGAATAGTGTATATTATTGTCAAACGAAGTGTTAATAGACTTCATTTTGAGGACTGAACTTTTTAGGCCATTCGTCAATGGCCATATGTTGAAGCTCAAGTTAAAACGATATACATCTCTTGGAATTCTAATTTTAGTAACTCAAGAACAAAGGGTATTACAATAGTCAAGTCAAAATATATAGTTGTCGAGACTGCATTTAACTGTGCATAAGATCACTTTTGATGATTAAAAAGTTAAAAACGCGGTCGAACGGGAAAAAAAAGATCTTGCTACTTGCTGCAACAGCAGAAACTAACTCATTAAATGAAACTCTGACTTGAGGCAGATTAAGCCAATTGAAAAAAAGAGAGAGAGATCCAAATGAATGCGAAATATACATATGCACGTTGATATATATTTCTCGTACAAAGTCCATTCGTGTTACATTGTATGAACTCGTTTACAAACTGCTTCTAGAGACTAACTGCACACACCAGAACACACACGGAATAGCATCACGCTACCCTGAGCTGACACAACCACTTCGAAGCACACCAACATAAACGCACCACTACACTACACAAACACACAACACAGCACATGCATGCCTCACCAACAATTAAGTGTCATATCAAAAACGAAAGGAAATAACAGAAAGATGCTAAATGTGTAAATTTTAAAAAGAAAAAAAAAATCACATTTTAATTTGTTGAACTAACCCATGCCCACGACATATATACTGAGAGACTTTTCCTTAACTTCTCCGGATTCTTTATATTCCCAAGCACGATGGCAAGGAATCTGACCGTATGAACCAAGAAAATAATTCCAACAACCCCCAGCCAGACAAACATTGAGTTATGAGCTACTTTAGTAATAGGTCTCATGTCCTCATTTTGGAAATACAAAATGGTCTTCTTGGACTCTAAATACGCTAGAGCCATGAATGTTATGGACACCCACATTGCAGCCATTAGTGTCCAAATGATTGTTCTTCTCCTTATTGGTAGGCCACTTATAAGCAAGAACACTATGCTTAAGGATGCAACAAGCGATATTGAATTGTACTTCCAAAAATCAGCATAACCATCCGGATAATTAGCTACCATAATGGATGTGCCTGCAAAAAATTCTATATTATCCCCATCTTTCTGGTCATTGTCCCAGACGCCTACCGGAGGATTTAAACCTGCTTGATAAGCCATGGCTGCTATTACTGTGGCAGCTATCATTAACGAGTCACGCTTTTCCTTCAACCATTTCTCATGTACATTAACTTTTTCCTTTCGTTTTCGGATCTCTCCAGAAGTAATGAGGGGTTGTGACATCTCCACATTAGGATCTAATGGTGGTTGCACTGGTTCAAAGTCAAATACCGTAGAAAATTTATCATTAATTAATCTGGCTGAACGGGTGGGTGAATTTGGAATTTGGCAAGCTTTTATAGCTCCAGCATTTAAAAGCAAATCCTTGATCTCAATGTCTTTTAAATCTCTCGGTGCATATTCCATAATGTCTAAAGCCGTAAAGTTGCTTACATTTGTTGAATTTACTTCTATTCCAGTTCCATGGAGCAGGTACTTCGCAGTCTGCAAAGGATGTAAAGGCAAGAAAGTAACACTTCAGTAGTATTATGTAATTGTGAAGGAAAACTATTGATTGTTCAAGTATATCTGGATAGGGCATCATTGGGTTCAATCACGCATATAAGAGCTTTCTTTTTGTTCTTTTTTTTCATTTAATCTTCTTTATGCAGTCGAAAGAAACTTCTCCCTCTTTTGTACAATTTATTCCTTTTATCTCTAAAATCGAGCATTTAGAGCCCAAGTTTCTGTGCTTTTGTACCCTATTTGTTATTTCTCCTATTAATATAATAACAAAATATATTAAACTATAAAAAGATGAATAAGATCAACGGCAAATTAGTCATATATAAGAGTCTTAAAATACTTTTTTATAACAAATGTAGATCTAAATTTAACTTATACAAGTCTTATTTATTCTCTAATCAATAATATGTAAATCTCTTTTCTCTTTTTCAACCCTTTTTGAAATTAGATAAAAAAAAAAAAAAAATAGGTGATTCAATGAGACTACAACCTTGATGACTACCGGAAGTTAATGATAGTGATTGTAAGCCAACATAGAAATCTAAGATAGAAGAGACAATAGTTGAGAACGTTAAGAGTAGTGAATATCAAATTAATATTAATTAGGAATTTTTGAATCAAGCTAATAAGATGATCCTTTAGACTCCGTTTGGTACGAGAAAAGGAACTAGGAAAGAAAAAATATGAAGTGAATAATTTATGGGGGGATTAATTCCTTGGAATATAGTTGGATAATGGATGGAAGGAATTGTAACGATAATCATTACAAATTTGCGCATAAAAGATAATAATATAATATAATAACAGACAAAAAAGAGGACAAATTTTTGCATTTGTTTTTCCCCTTTCCTTCCTGATTGCTTTAAATTTTGAGGGGAAAATCTTTAAGTGGGATTCAAGTGAATATTTCGCTTGTTTTCCATTCCCTTTCTATAAATGATATGAAAGCCTTGTCCATACCAATAGCTATAGTATTCATAAATGAACCAGTATAGAAATCAATGGACGTGCAAAAACTCCCGCGGGGAAGTGAGATAATCTGGATGGCCTACCGAAAGAGGGGAAGAGGACTGGCCCCAATTTTAAGTGACATGACAAAAATGTTGTATGTCGACACAGAGAGAGAGAGAGAGAGCGAGAGAGAGAGAGAGAGAGAGAGAGTAACCAATAATGGAAACAAAAATATATTTTAGCTATATAAATTCTTGATAAGTCTACATAAATCATGGAAGACAAACGATAGTTTTTTTTTTTTTTTTGGGGAAACCATAGAAATGATAATAATTTATAGAATTTTTGGTGAACAGGATAAAAGAATCCTGTTAGTCACATAACAAATTAGGGTCTCTTGTCATTATATATAAATAAATATATAAAAAAAGGATCTCCTATTCGTCTCTACTACATTGATAAGATGCACAAATTGATTTCCTTGTTATCCGTTGGTTTGGCAAATGAGTACCATCGGACTATGCACATACACTATTACTTTTATTCATTACTTGGGCAAAAGTTAATCTTACCTCGATCTGCTTGTAAGCAGCAGCCAAAGGCAAGATGGTATTTCTTTCACGATCCTTGGCATTAACCGAATTGTGGTCTCTCGTCTTTCTACCATCAGCTTTATAGCTCCAAGCTGGTTGTGCTTTACTCCTATATGTAAAATGGAGTACCATTGCTCTCTATGAAGTAAGATGCTTCTGCTCTTGCATGGTACAATTGCGTGAGAACATCCATTCTACCTTTCATAATGGCTAAATGGAGTGGAGTTCTTCCATCTTCATTGACACTAAGGCACGTGTCAGGGTTCAATAAGACGAGCTTCTTGACCATTTCCATGTGGCTATTTGCGGATGCCAAATGAAGAGGTAAGCGACCTTGGCAATCTCTCTGATGAAGTAGTAGTGCAAATAATGTTTTCTTAATGTTTAGTTCAGTAAAAATGAGATAAACAAGCATACGAATGCTCTAAAAAGAGAAAAAGAACCAAAATCTACAAAGTAAATCAGTTTTATTTTTCACTTAAGAAAGAACGTAAAGTCTCATAACAAATCCAGTTAATTTTCATCAAAGTAATGAGCCTTATAAATTTACATTTTAAATTTTGTAAGTTGAAACACTAAAATGGAAATTATAAGAGATTGTTACTTTTCTGAAAAAATTTGCAAGAGTTCGGATATACATCCATATCTACTAGAAAGATCTTGAAAATTTTTTATTGTTACTGAAATCATCAAGGCTCATATTTTTGTTAATTGATACATAATGGCTACCTCCATTGATAAATCATGTCTAAGGGCCAAAAGTGCCTTAGCAAAGCTCACATGGCCAAGCATGGCGGCAATGTGAAGTGGTGTTTCATCATAGCAAACCACGGAAGGTCGCTGGAGGATTAGCCTATCTTCTTGAATCAACTTATTCAAAGAGTCATCGCACCCGGCCACCGAAGCTTCATAGAGCTCTCTCTCTCTGGGAGTCAATGCGTTTCTTTTTTCCATGGATAATGAAGCAAAGGAAGATTGTTGAGTTACTGATTCAAAGTCAGTCATGTTTGTATGCACTAGGGTTCGTGCTTCAATATTGTTTCTCGTGAGTAGTGCAATTTCAGGTTTCTATTTATTTTAACTCTGTTTTCTATTTTGGCAGTGGAAGAAACTAAGGCTTCTATGATAATCTTGATGCGAAATTGCATACATTTATATATAAAGCTTGAGGAAAGTGCCTTGTTTCCAGCCTCCACCAATTACTTAGTGGCTACTCAAACATAGGAAACTTCTTTAAAGATAAAAGATATCTAGAACACCCCGATTCAATTTGCACTAGAACTTCAATTTAGGCCGAAGTGAAACTTATATATGATATGATCCTGTAGTTCACGTTTTATGTTGAATAGAATATTTTACTACTGTGCTAAAGTAGGTGAACGTTAATATTTATTTAGCTGCACCATCAAGCCCTAATCTTCGTTCATACAAATTAACCATGATTGACTACAGCCGTAGGGCAAATAATAATAATAAAGTAACTTTTGGGTGATTTTGTTTGGATTTTCGCTACGATTTGGGTATCATTTTGGTATTAATTTTTATTATGCATTTTAATAAAGTAAGATAACAAAGAAAGATGAAAGTATAAATATATAATACATACATACATATATATATATATATATATTATGATTTTGAAGTACCCAACAAATATAAGTAAACTAATTTATTCTTTACTTTATTTACGGTCAACTACAATGAAATACCCTATAAACCTTTTAAACTGCATCAATACTTCATTTTTTTTGAAATCATACAATTGCACTTTTACTTTTGCCCACTTAAATGCTTATGTGGCAAGAAAATTGACGTATCATTATTGTGTCATCGTCAAGTCATTATTATTAATAAATCATATTTAAATATTATAAATATATATATATATATATATAACTTAACGAATAAAAATAAAATAAATTGAGAAAAACATGTTAAGTAATTATGTTATGAAACATAAACCATACCACGTATTCTCTTACGCGATCCACACTTGATTTATTTATTTACTTATTTATTTTTATTTATTTATTTATTTTTTTGCCAACATATACACTTGAATTAATATGAAAAGAATTACAATACTAGGCATAACCTTAATACGATAAAAACTTTTGTCATGATTAATATGCAAACGCATACTATGGTGGTTCAAAGATCCGAAAATTCAGACTTGAATTTTTTTTAAAAATCAACAATTTTTTCTTTTTATATTTTTTGAATTTATTTTGTTTTTTATTATTTAGGTTATCTATATATATATTTATTTATTTACAATATTTCAATATAATTTATTAACGATACTGACTTCACATTGACATAATAACCGTCTTACCATATTAGCATTCAAGTGGTGAAAATAAAGGTGTAAGGGTAAGGTTTTAAAAAAAGTAGAGCAATGGTATAATTTAGAAATCAACGTAGTTTATCCCTTTATTTAATCCTACATGAAAGATAAACTACACTTTTCTTCTTTCAAAGAATAGACTATTTCTTCTCTAAATCTTTTATTTTGAAAGTACCTAAACTCTAACCTTCTCAACTCTACTTCATCAATTATCATCTTTACCATAATTTTGATAAAATATAGGGAAAAAATTTATCCACAAATAAATTGTGAAACCAAAGATATTATTGTAGTTAGTTTAATTATATTAATAAGAACTAAAGGTAAATTGCAAATGCAACTCTCTTTTATGTTTGTTTTGTATGTGCTTATCCTTCCATTATGAAATTGAGTGTTTAAGCTTCGAAAACATCAAAATACGTGTCTATAGACAGCCATATAAAATAGAAATAAAACTTAAATTAATGGAAAAGGCAATATAAAAATCGAAATGCATTTTATTTTTAATTGAGATGAAAATGTTCAATTTTAAATATATGGGGATCAATATTGAGATGTAAATGCTAAATATATGGTCATATAAAGCACCTTACAACCAAAAAAAAAAAAGACAGCATAAAGCAACCATATTATAAGCATTTCGTGTCAAAAGCATAAATGCTTTCCGTGCTACCTTTTGTATTTTCTAAACCTGGTAAAAGTGGTCGGTCCTTGGCCGGAATACTCGGGAAAATGATGAAGAAAGATTTAAGTCTTTCTTTGACCATGAATCAACGAAACCTTTTGTACCTTTCAAACCTGGCAAAAGTGGTCGGATCTTGGCCGGAATACTCAGGGGAAAAAGATGGAATAAAATTTAAGTCTTTCTTTCGCCATGAATCAACGAAAGAATATAAGTACACATGTACAAGACTAATTAACAATACCTACACAACGGAAATGTTTGAATTCAAAATTCTACATCATGTTTTTTCAGGACGTCATCTAAATTTTGAGTGAGCTAATAAATATGATTGCTGAGGGTTATCGGCTTGTTGGAAAAGTTACATGAATGTCTAAAAGATATAAATCCTTAAAAGGAAAGATACAAAGCATCGTTATAACAAGCATATAAGAGTACTATTTTTCTTTTCTTTCTTTGTAAATGGCATCAAGTTAATCATATATGGTGATCAAAACGAAACACTGAAATTTTTAAAAACTATATATAACACCCTAAAAATCGAGACACTATGATCCGCTACCTATTAATACCATAATATTAACACATGAAGGATTAGAACTTGCTAAGAAACTACAAGTACATTTAATGAACATACCACAAAATCACGTTAATATTATATATATATATATATATATATATATCTTTAGGGTCTCAGCTACACATCACATGTAATCACACTATAATAGATAAAGGAGTTTATCATGCTCCATCAATACAAGCAACGATATCAAACTTATTGAAGTCTTATATGCTCTTACTAAAATACTATTTAGTAACAATAAACACATCCAACAACCACTTATGGAGTTTATATCTCCAACACAAGTGAGTTCACATTAACAACCAACACATTAGTTAAACCCCTTGTACTACTCCTCATAACAGATGTAATCATCTTCATCTTCTAAATCATAAACCAAGTCATAGTCTAAGTCATTATAAAGATCCTAATCTCCTATATCACCTACATCTAAAAACAAAAGTCCACAAAAGGTAAGCAAATATGCCTAGTACAGGATTTACACAAACACATACATTTAAGCAAGCAATGAACACAGTAGAAGAACATGTAAAACATGATATCAACAACCCTTTGATGCCTTTAATTTAAGTATGGTGTGCATCACAACTTTAGCATCTCAAAACTTGAGGTATCTCATCACCTTATTGCACACAAATATCTTATATATATATATATAGTGTTGGCTACTCCCTCAACACCTTGGAGTCAATATTCATCCTAAATCTAACTAGATCAACTTGATATGTAACTACATTTGAGATAATGCCACGTACCAATTCACAAGTGCTACCCTAAGATCATTAATGCTTACGATCTCTTAGACTCAGTTAAGCACACTTAACACAATTAGGCATTATGTTTGGATATATTTAAGTTCATTTTCAACTTATAGCTAACAAGCATATCATATCAAACATGTAATATCATAACTGGAATGGTGAACTCAGACAAGACTTGTTATCCACTAGAATTTGAGCAAAAAATTATAAATTCTAAGTATTAGAATCTATAAATAAGTTAAATGGTTTCCTTAAGCTACTTCAGTTCAAGTCTCAACATCCTATTGTTACTCCTACTTTAACTTCAATCTCATATATACATAAAGTTTAAAGGGGAAATACATTCAAGACTAAGTACATATTAGTAATATAATCTACTTACAAGTATTACAATAGATTTTGATATAAACAGGGGTGAAAATTCACTAAGAGTAGAGGTAAAAGCAGCACTTAGGGGTAAAAGCATTCAAAATTGGTTAAAAGATGTTTAATTATGCTTAATTTAGGGTTAGTTAATGGTTTAGAGTGTTAGAAGGCTTTAGAAATTTGCTAAAAGTGTTTTTGGACAAAAATAAGTGATTAGGAGAAAAAGGTTTAAACTATGCTCAAAAGGTTCGAACCATGCTCAAAAGATTTTGAGCAAAGGAAAACATCAAGAGCGTTTTGTAAGGGATGGTCTAGACCTTTTATAAAAAGGTTTGAACCTTTTGATAAAAATTGAGCTACTTAAACTTGTGCAAACAAAAATGTTCACCAGCTTTTGAAAAGGGTTTAGAAATTTTTGCAAAAATTGTAAAATATACCGTTTAAGTGCAAAACTTGTACACATTGTAAACATGAACCTTAAACGTGAATGTACACTTAAAATGCATACTTTTCCTTTTGACTTTTGTCATCCAACCCGACCCACAAATCATGATACCCTCTACAAAACATGTCTATAACATGTACATAAGATATCCTTGACAATTGTGACAATAAGAGTCCAAATAAAAAATTCTTGTGCAAATTTACGAATCACTGCATATAAAAGAAAGAAATTTAACTTACTTGTGTCAAGAATGCTTCCCAATATTGTTATTATCCTTCCTCTTCAAACGATTCAACAAACTTTGTTTTTACCTTTCAAGAATTCATTTAGCACATTGTAAACACACATTAACATGGAAAATTGCAAAGTTTCCCACTTATCTTCAATCTCCATGGCTTTTTGTATTGAAAAGTTGAGAACTATTGGGGAAGGAAAGAAAATATGTTTAGGGAGAAATATTTTATGAAAAGAGATGTATATTGGTTTTATTTAAACAAACAGTAGGTACCTTTTAGGTAGCGGTTGACAAAAATATCTCTAAGCCTTTTATTAATTCCTTTCATGAAAATAATATTACATTATAATTGAAGGATATTTTAGTAAAAGGGTCCATCAAAGGGTTTTTCTCTTTTATAAATATAATGAGGAAGGAAATTTGAATTTAATTTATCTTATTAGAAAATCAATATTTACATCACTACGCCATAAAGATTTTGGCAAAACATTTTTTACATTTACATGAGATTAATTAAACCCTTAAAAATAAATAAAAACATTATGAAAAGGTGAAAAGTTTTTAATTTTGATCTCCGAACAAGTGCTTAAGCACATATTATCATTTCTATGCAAGTATGGATACACGGATGTGGAGCTATCATAGACCCCGCTCATAACGTCTAAGTGAGTGATTATTTTGCAAGACCTTTTACATTATTTTGTTACCGTCAAAGCTATGAAAATGTTAAATAATACTATAGCAATCTCAATACTCCTCCCAAGTTAAATGTGTAATGTAGTTGGGTTAAAAAAAAAAAAAGAAAGAAAGAAAGAAAAACCTCAATAAATTGTGACAGGGAGAAATGGGCCAGCGACAAATTGTCCCTTATTGTTGCGGAAAATATTAATCCAACATGAGGAAAATTATTTTCTATTCTACATAAAGAAATTATTTCCAAATTTTGCACGATATTTTTTTAGTTATTAGCCACGATTATTAATGTCTTCCTATTACCATCTCGTCTCTCGTTGCCTACAACTAAAATCCAATAGCAAAAGTAACCTTTGGAGATATAATTATAGTGATATACAGAGAAAAAAAACAAAAGCAAATTATAACATATGTAGAAAAAGATGTTATCAAAACATCTGTAAACTATCTTCTACGAAGCAAACACATCTAGTTTAGCATCTTTCTAAAAACCGCCTTATAACTCATATGTCATAGAACCTATGGTACCACGATATCTTTAAAATTTTGTTTTTAACTTTTAATTAAATACATTATAGTCATCATTGGCCAAATCAAAGAGAGTACTTAAATCTCCAGTTAGTTTATCTTAAAGATAATCACCACAAATGCAAACACAAGAACTTTCACCAGAATACACAAGACAACATTAAACTTAAGCAAAAATACCAGCCTAGAGATGGGGTTAGTAACTAAATTTTACGTATTTGGATGTCATTAATTGGTATAAGTTAAGCAGACTTTATTGGAAGTTTTTTATTTTAAGTAGTCCAGGAATAAATACCCCAAACTTTACGTCACTTTGCATCTTAAAATATGTTATGTATGACAAGAAATCTCAAATAGCATTGAATAACACACATATACTTGAGGTCAGTAAATACTAGCCCCTTGGTTCCTTAAAGAATAAAGTGAGCACAAAAGTAAAAACAATGAGAAAAAAAACTGCCAAACACATCATATTCACAAAGATTTTATCAATGCACAAGCAATGCAATATAGGTGGAGTGCAATATCTCTAAGATTTATCAATATCATTTGCCTGGCCACCTAGCTAAAGGAATCTTACTTAAACTTTCATACAACTTGGACTAACTTAATCTCATTTCATTTTTACTTTGGCTCAAACCACTTAGCTAACCTTTAATCTCAACAGTTTCTTTCTCAAACTAAACACTTAAACCTTACAATTAATTAATAGCTAGTATTTATCCTTTCTTTGTCTTTCACTAGCCACAAACAAACATACTTAGGGAACCAAACCAATAAGTCGCTCATTATTAGCCGATTTGAGAATGTACTACAAACTTACATGGTCAATAAACAACAAATTTATCGGATCGATTCACCTATTGTACCATAAACTTACAAGATAGATTAGGGATCACACAACAAACTTACCAGATTGATACACAAATAAAACCACTAACTTACCAAGCTATGAACAAAACTTTATCCATTTAAGAAACTCTTGGTTAACACTCAAACCTAGTATTGTACTTGGAGTCATTATAAAACTTGTGCTGGATGCAAGTGTTATGTATACCATAGATGCAATTACTCAGCATATTAGAACCAATATCTTGTATTGAGCAATGTAGTCACTGTATTAGCTCATACATCAATACTTTAATCACCTACCCTTAATTTCCAATCAATAATCTAGTTCAACACTACTAAATAAAACATATATTGATAATTCCATCATCAAAATAAAATAAATCATCGATTAAGAATTTCAATCTCTATGGCATCACATCTAAACACAATCATAGATCTTGGATACTATTCAAAATCCTCCTTAGCTAGTGTATGATTTATGTAATCAACGACAAGACAACACAACAACTAAAATCAAACAGCGTAGTCACCTGAGCTGCAGCAATTTCCACAACCCGACTCATAAACGAATCCCAAGAACATTCTGTTTGCTTAAGATAATCTAGCCTTACTACAACTTCTCAATACATATTCAAGATAAAGCATATCCCTCATTTTATACAATTAAGATTTAGTTGCCATATTTTACCTTTTCCTTACCCATACTTGATAAATTATATTTTGTAACGTTTACACCAGAACATATATAAGTATGCTAAAATTGAGACTTGTATGATTCCAACAAAGTCCCAAATTGCCTTTTGAATAACATCGCGATACATTTTCCTTGACTTGTCTTAGTTGTGTAGCTAGAAGTAATAGCGGCATAAGCATAAAGGTTTAGGATATTCATTTGTCTACGTACGTATAGTCTTAATAGCTATTCAAATGAATATTTCCCCTTAGAGGTGAAGATAGTGGATTCAATTAAGCTTTTCCATTATGTCTTAATTTAACTAGGTTTTGCTTTAAAAATAATATAACCGACATATATCTACAACAGGAATATTTTGACGTATCTATTAGATTTATAATAATGTAAACAACACATTATATCTAGAACCTGCAATACGTTAAATGTGTGGTTGGGAGTTCTTTGACATATAGTGATTCTAATAAAATTATACATATACAATGCATATTACATAAGGCGTAGGGAATTTCTTTCCAGCATCAAACCTCAACTATTATGCTAAGCTACAGTAGGTGGAGCAAACAAAAAAACATTTGGAGCAAAAATTGTGCAACGGTACCAAATACTCATTGCATCATACTCACTAAGCTTTATCTCGGTTGTTTTAAATCATATGGCCTTTGCCAACTCAGGACATTTATATTCCCAAGACAGGATATATGCCACAACCAGTTCCATCCCCATATAACACAAATACAACTCACGTACGTCTTCGTATAAATATTTCTAGCTGATTTCATCGACATAGTTGAATCAAAGAAGCATTGATCATATTGAACACCTATGCTATAAGCCCAGTCAATGTAATAAATCATCGAATGGCCCACTCACCTTCTTTTTTATTTCAAGCTGCCGTTGAAGATGGACAAAACTAACCCAACAGTCTCTTCGACTTTGCTTTAATTGCTCTCAGAACCTCTAATGAGTGTTGTTGCAAATATTCCACCAAAGCTTCATGTGTCCTCCCATCCATTTGTTCCTTGATTTTAATATCTCTCTTTTATTTTTCTTTCTTAATCCGTAAGTTGATGGTTTTCATCAATTCCCAGCTTGATCCCCAATATTTCCTTGCTTCCAATCGGTGAATAGAAAGCAGATTCCTCTCCTCCATTTTGGTTTCATTTGCCCCTTACCAAAGTAACGACGTTGGTGTATTGTTATAATTAGATTTCTCCGCCAACTACCTGATGTCCACAGGTGTCATCTTCCTAATTCTACCCATCCAGCCAAAAATGGATGAAGTTTGCTCCAATTGTTAATGCTCATACGTAGTGGAGTACCACATATCGTGTTATTCAATTGTTTTATTAACTACCAAAATTACAATTATTCTCCCGCTACCCTTACTGTTATATGATACTTTTGTATATTAATATAATAACATATTATTCCTTATATTTAGGTGATGGTTTCAATCTTGTCCTCCCTCCTCCCACTAGTAAATTTAAGTGGCCTTTACTTATTTAATTTTACTACATGTTCCAAGCAGTTTATTTACATATATTTCATATTCCCTATTGCATATTTATACATGAACAACTTTATCCATTCTCTATAACTAGTGGTAATATTTATTGAGTGTCTTTTTATTTCTCAATATTAAGTATTCGTCATGTAATATATCCTTGGTGTCTAGTTACATTTCGAAGCTAAAATTTCAAATTTCTGGAAAATAACGAGTTATGATGAATAACTTACGTTATTATCAAAACAAGTATTTATAAATTCCATTTTGTGGAACAAACCTTTTTGGGCCACTTCGTCAAATCTTGTGGCCATATAGTAAAGTTCGAACTAAAAGGATGCACATCTCTCATAATTCTAATATTAGTGGTTCGAGAACATGGGATATTACAGTAGACAATTCAAAATGGTTGTCAAGACTATATTAAACCGTGTATAAGATCTCTTTTGATAATGATAAAAAATTAAACCATGTACACTTGAGTAAAACTATGCCAATTAAAAGAAAGAGAGAAAGAGATCCATATGAATGTGAAATATACATATGCACGTTCATGTATATTTCTCAGACAAAGTCCATATACGTTATATTGTATGAAATCGTTTACCAACTGCTTCAAGAGACTAACTATAAACACCAGAACACACAGGGAATAGCATCACGATACCCTGACCTGACACAACCCCTACACACCACAACAACAAAAACACACCACTACGCTACACAATCACACAACACAGCACATGCATGTCTCACCAACAATAAGTGTCGTTTCACAAACGAAAGGAAATAACAGGAAGATCCTAAATGTGTGAAGCAAAAGAAAAAACACATTTTAATTTGTAGAACTAGCCCACGCCCACGACATATATCCTGAGAGAATTTTCCTTAACTTCTCAGGATTCTTTATATTCCTAAGCACGATGGCAAGGAATTTAAGCGTATGAACCGAGAAAACAATTCCAACAACCCCCAGCCAGACAAACATTGCCTTATGAACCACTTTAGTAATAGGTCTCATGTCCTCCTTATTTTCGAAAAAAAATATGGTCTTCATGGACTCTAAATACGCTAGAGCCATGAATGTCATGGACACCCACATTGCAGCCATTAGTGTCTAAATGATTATCCTCCTCCTTATTGGCAGGCCACTTACAAGCAAGAACACTATGCTTAAGGATGCAACAAGCGATATTGAATTGTACTTCCAAAAATTAGCATAAGTATCCGGATCATTAGCTACCTTACTTGATGTGCCTGCCAACAATTTCTTACAATGCCCATTTTTCAGGTCATTGTCCCAGCCTCCCGGAGGATCTAAACCTGCTTGATAGGCCATGGCTGCCATTACTGTAGCAGCTACCATCAACGAGTCACGCTTTTTCTTCTTCAACCATTTCTCATGTGCATTAACCTTTTGCTTTCGTTTCTGGAGCTCTCCGGAAAGAGCAATTAGGGGTTGTGCCATCGCGACATTAGGATCTAACTCTGGTGGCACCGGTTCAAATTCAAGTACCACTGCAAAATTATCATTAATTAATCTGGCTGACCGGGTGGATGAATTTGGAATGTGGTAAGCTTTTATAGCTGCAGTATTTAAAAGCAACTCCTTGATCTCAATGGTTTTTAAATCACTTTGGGCATATTCCATGATGTCTAAAGCCGTAAAGTTGCTTACATTTGTTGAATTTACTTCGATTCCAGTTCTTTGAAGCAGGTACCTCGCAGTCTGCAAAGGATGTAACGGCATGAAAGTATCACTTTAGTTGTATTATGTAAGTGGGAATGAGAACTATTGATTGTTCGAGTCTCAAGTATATCTGAATAAGGCATCATTAGGTTCAACCACGCATTCTGTTCTTTGTTTTTTTTTTTGTTTTTCAATTAATCTTCGTTATGCAATCAAACGAAACTTCTCCCTCTTTCGTACAATATAATCCCTTTATCTCTAAAATGGAGCATTTAGAGCCCAAGTTTCCAAATGATGTGCTTTTAAACCCCGTTTGTTATCCTGCCCATTAATATAATAACAAAATATATGAAAGTATGAAAAGATGTATAAGACCAACGGCAAAATAGTCATATAACTGTTTTCATATACGTTTTTTTTTTTTTAATAAATGTAGATCTAAATTTAATTTATACAAGTCTTGTTTATTCTCAAAATCAATAATATGTAAATCTTACCAATTCTTATAAAATAAAACTTTTCTCTTTTTCAACCCTTTTTGAAATTAGATAAAAGTGAAAATGAAAAAAGAAATTAGATGATTCTATGAGACTACAACCTTAACAATGGTGGAAGTGGATGATAATGATTGTAAGCCAACAAAGAAATCTAGGATAGAAGTGATAATGGTTAGAAAGTTTAGGATAGAAGTGACAATGGTTGAGAAAGTTAAGGGTATTGAGTATGAAATCAATACAAATTAGGAATTTTTTGAGCTCAACAAAATAATAAGATCTTTAGTATTTTTTAGTTTGGTTATTGACTACTATTAAATTAAGAACCTGTATCTTCTCTATTTAAGTTTTTTCAATTTTCCTCAATTTATCCATGTTACTATATATAATTAAGGGTTGAGATTAAAAAGAAGATGATATCATAATAACATTATGGGCCATTTCAAAAATCAAGGTAATAGGATCCAAATTCTAAATGATATGAAAGCCATGTCCCCACCTAGAGATATAGTATTCCTAAACGAACCAATGTAGAAATCAATGGACGTGTATAACTCTTTGGGGAAAGAGAGATAATGTGGATTGCCTACCAAAAGAGGGGAAGAGGACTAGTCTCAATTTTAAATGACATAACAGAAATGCTGTGTGTTGAGAGAGATAGAGACACTAATATTTTTATCCTAATTTCGATCATTTGATTTATTTTTACTCATTTTTCTTCATTAATAAATCAATAGTTAAAGTTATCTTGATTTTTGAAATATTTTGTCAAATTATTGTAATATCATTATTTTTCTTTTAATCTCAACTGTTCATTACAAAAGGATAAATCTAAGAAAATTAAATGAAGAGAATCTATTTCCATTTTTATCCATTACTTGTGCAAAAGTTAAAGCTTACCTCCATCTGCTTGTAAGCAGCAGCCAAATGCAAGATGGTATTTCCTTCACGATCCTTGGCATTAACCAAATTGTGGTCTCTTGTCATTTCTAGCATCAGCTTTATAGCTTCAAGATGGTTGTGCTTCAACCCCAAATGTAAAATGGAGTCACCATTGTTTTCTATGAAGTTAGATGCTTCGGCTCTTGCATGGTACAATTGCTTGAGAACATTCACTCTACCTCTCATCATGGCTAAATGGAGTGGAGTTCTTCCATCTTCGTCAGTGCAAAGGCACGTGTCAGGGTTCGACAAAATAAGCTCCTTAACCATTTTCAAGTGGCCATTTGCGGATGCTAAATGGAGAGGTAAGCGACCATGGCAATCTCTCTGGTGTACAAGTAGTATAAATGATGTTTTCTTAAAGTTTAGTACGGTGAAAATGAGATAAACAAGCATATGAATGTTCTAAAAAGAGAAAAAGAACCAAAATCTACAAAGTAAATCAGTTTTATGTTTTGCTTAGAAATGAAATGATGTAACGTCCGATAACAAATTCAATTATTTAGGAACCTCATAAACTTACATTTTAAAATTTGTACATTGAAACACTAATGTCATGTTCACTCAATGGTGATGAATAAAAGAGAAATGAAATTATAATTACAAAGGAATAAAATAAAGATGTAATAAGGCATGAACGTGTAATATGTATATTACAGTGTTCACTTTACAAAAATCTAATAGAAAATAATAACCGAGTAGTAATTGAAATTCTTAAAATGCCTATGCTGACTAATAAGAAAAAAATGAAAAGAAGACTGACTTTTTCTCCCAAACAGAGTTTATGGAAGTCGATCTCTCGAAGGTTGCCTCCCTTGTGTTTGATTTTGGGTGTATAAACCTTCAGATCAATGCCCTAATTCCAAATACTAATCCCTGAACTAATTAAAAAAAAAAAAGAAAAAGAAAAAGGAAAGACAAACAGAGGAGAGCACCATCAAGGATCTTCCTTCGAAAATCCTAACCCTAACATTGCAAGAGCACTAACAAGAATCCTGGGAGATTCGTGACAACAATTAGACAAAGGAATCGGCAATGGAGCGAGAGCGATCGGAAACAATGTGCTCCTATAGAATCGTAAACGTAGGGAGAGAAAGAAAGGGATTGTGACTCAAAAAACTGAAGTTGTAGGAATCGATGATGGAGCGGAAGAGAGGGAGGAACTAGGGTTTATCTTTATAGAATGATGTGCTCCTATTGATCGATATGTATTTTTTTTTTTTTTTGTCTTTTTGAAAAAGGTAGAAATAGATTAAAAAAAGGGTGTAAGGGCATTGAATTAGGATTCCGAGGTTGAGGGCAGGAATTGTCATTACTTGCGATCCAGTAATACAGATTCAATGTGAATGATTATTACAGGCTGAAAAATGAAGTGAGCATGGAAATAGAGACTCAACAAGTCTAAATGCACTTTTTTAGTTGAGATGTAAATGCTCAATTTTAAATATACGGGGATCAAATGCCATAAAAGCAACTATAAGATTATGTATTTACAATTTGCTTAAATTTACTATTGAAACAGATTATATAAATAATACAGAAGAGATAATATACCACCCCGGCGCCGCCGCCACTATCCACTCCCCGGCCCCCCAAAACACAAAAACCCCGAAAAGGAAAAACAATATAAAACAACCATATTTTATGCATTTCGTGTGAAAAGCGTAAATGCTTTGCGTGGTACCCTTGTAATTTTCAAAACTGGTAAAAAGTGGTCGGCTCTTGGCCGGAGTATTTAGGGGAAAGATTTAAATCTTTCTAGAAGAAGAATCAACGAAAGACACATGTTGAAGACTAATTAACAATACCTATACACGGAACTGTTTCAATTCAAAATTCTACATTATGTGTTTTCATGACGTCATCTAAATTTTGAATGAGCTAATAAATATGCTTATTGACGCTTACCGGCGTGTCGGAAAAATTACATGAATGTCTATGTAATATAAATCCTTAAAGGAAATACACAAAGAATCGTTATAAAAATCATATAGAGTACTATTTTTCTTTTCTTTCTTTGCAAATGGCATCAAATTAATATCATATATGGTAAAGAAAATTGAAAGCTGAAACTTTTAATAGGTATGATTAAATGATATTTTAATAAAAGGATCCATCAAAAAGTCCTTTATTTTTTTCTTGATAGTTATAGTAAAAAAGAGCATTTAAACCTAATCTATCTCATTGGAAAATAAGTATCTATATCACTATGCTTCAAAAGTTTTGGCAAAACTTTTTTCACATTTATATAAAATTAATTAAACTCATAAAAATAAATACAAACATTATGAACAAGTGAAATTTTTTTTATTTTGATCTCTTAACAAGTGCTTGAAGCACTTGTTATCGTTTCTAAGCAAGTATGGATACATGGTGCTTAAAGCACTTATTATCTTCTAAGTAAGGTTAAACAAGGCATGGAGCACTTATTATCATTTCTTAATGTATGGGCGATCTACACTTCTTACCAAACAAAGCTTCGTAAAGGGCCGTATGAATAGTCACCTGATAGTTGTTGTTATAGGCAAACTCTTTTAAGGATAAGTGTTCATCCTAGTAACCGCTAAAATCTAGCATACGAGCTCAAAGCAAATCCTTAAGTATCTATATGGTTTTCTCTGACTACCCATCAATTTGCAAGTGAAAGGCAATACTAAATTGCAACTTCATTCCTAAGACTTTGTGTAGGCTCCTCCAAAGCCTGCTTACAAAACGATTGTCCTTGTCTAACGTGATCTTTACTAGTACTCTATGCAACCTCACTACTTCCTTAATATATAACTTAGTCAGCTTATCCAACATATAACTGATGTGAATGAGAATAAAGTGTGATAACTTTGTTAACCAATCTATAATCACCCAAACTACATCATATTCCCTCAGAGTCTTTGGTAGCATTATCACAAAGTCCATGGTAACTTATTCCCATTTCCACTTTAGTACTAGTAACAATTGCAACTTACCCGCTTACCTTTCCTACTCAATTTTGATATGCTAATAGGTTGGGTACATTGACACATATTACACAATCTCTCTCTTCATATTATTCAATCAATAATGTGCCTCAAGGTCTCCATACATCTTTGTGCTACCCCAAGTATATGGTGTATCCTGAGTAATGTGCCTCTTTTAGTAGTTCACTTCTCAACTCTAATCTCACTGGCATATATAATCAACCTTTGTACCTTAGTATTCTATCAGCACCCACCATGAATTCTATTGCCTTTCCCACTTCTATCTTCTTCTTTATCTTATGTATACCATCATCTTCAAATTGAGCCATCTTAATACTATCTATCATCAAGGGCTGAATCTGCATATTCGCCAAACTGACACCTGTTTCTCTAGTCAAAATTTCTAAATCTAGCCTTCTCATATCTTTTAACAACAGTCTCTGTGTAGTTAATAAGCTGGCCAGATTTCCATTTTGTTTCCTACTTAAAGCATTAGCCACCATGTCAGCATTCTCCAATTGGTACTATATGTCCACATCATAACCTTTTATCAGCTTTAACTATCTCCGCTATCTCATGTTTAGATCCTAGTACTTCAAACTCTTGTCATCAGTAAGCACTTTATACTTTTCCCTAACTAAGTAATGCCCTTATAGTTTCAAGGCATAGGCTACTACTACTAATTCTAAATCATGGATTAGGAAGTTTTTCTCATATGGCTTTAATTGACATGACGATTACGCCATTACTTGGTTATTCTACATCAACAAACACCCAAGTCCTTAGATTGAGGCATCACTATAAATGACAAATTCCTTACCACCACGCGATAAGGATAACACTAGAATAGTCACAAGTCTCTCCTTTACCTATTGAAAGCTCTACTCACATCTATCATCCCAAATGAACTTAAACCCTTTTTGCATCAATCGAGTTAAGGGCACTACTAAACTAGAGAACCCTTCCACAAACTTTCAGTTATATCCTATAAGCCCTAAAAAGCTTTTGATCTCAATTATCATTTTCCATCTCAATTAATTAGCAATTGCCTTTATCCTTTCTAGATCTATTGATATACCTTTGTTGTTTACAAAGTGACCTAGGAAGGCTACTTGCTCTAACCAAAACTCGCACTTGCTGAATTTAGCATACAACCTCTCTATTCTGAGTTTACTTAGGACAATCCTCAAATGTTGTTCACACTCTTCTTTAATCTTAGAGTATATGAGAATATCATCAATGAAAACCACAACAAATTTATCTAGATACTCTTGAAATACTCGATTCATGAGCTCCATAAATGTCGTAAGTGCATTAATGAGGTAAAACAACATAACTAGAAACTCATACATCCCATATTTAGTTTTGAAAGCTGCTTTCTCTACATCTTCACCTTCAATTGATAATATCCTGACCTGAAATCTATTTTTGAGAAAACTTGGGCCCTTTCAACTGATTGAACAAGTCGTTGATTTAGGGAAGTAGATACTTGTTCTTTACTGTCACTTGATTCAAATCCCTATAATCTACACATATTCTCCTGCTTCCATCTTTCTTCTTCACAAAAAGAACCAAGGCTCCCTAAGAAGACAAACTCGGCTTAATGAAACCCTTATCTTGCAACTCTTGTAACTGTTTTTGTAACTCAACAAGTTCTATAGGAACCATTCTGCATGTTAGCTTTGAAATAGACTTTATATCTAGTACCAAATATATTCTGAACTCTATTTCTCTATTAGGTAGTAACCCAAGTAAATCGTTTAGGAAGACATCTAAGAATTCATGTACCATTAGTACTTAATCTAACTTTAGCTCTTCATCAATCCTTATACTTAAGGCTTCTAGAGTAGGCTTTTCCCATAACTCGTAACTATTATAGTTCACTAGCCTCTATCCTTCTACTTGATACTAAAAAGGCACTTCTCTTAGAAACTCAAAAATGATCACCATGTTGTCACAATCAATGGTGGCATGGTGTTTCACCAACCAGTTTATACCAAAGATTATATCTAAGTCAAACATATCTAGCACTAACAAATCAACTAGTAAAATCCTTCCTTCTACAACAATCTTTACGTCATGACACATTATATTCAACATAGTTTCACTCCCTATAGGTGTTTTCATAATCAAGGGAGAGTCCATAAATAAAATACGTGGCATACAAGAGTTCACCAAAGATTCAGCAATGTAAGAATAAAAAGCTCCAATATCAAATAAAACATGTATGCTATGATTAAGTATAGTAAGCATACCTATAAGAGTATTTGCCTCAAAAGTTTCTTGAGTCTAAGTCTACTACTGAAGCTTGAAGACTTGGGTCGATGCTTTCTAGCAGGCTCCTGATTGAAGTTGAGTCGCTCTGGCTGTGTTGTGAGTAGCAACAGGTTGGGTAATCTACACAAGCTATTTCCCTACCCCTTTATAGTCTACTGTCTGGTGTCCTCTCTGACTACAACGGGAACATAAACCTTAATGTAGATGAGTTAGCTTTTTACAGTCCCTACTAGCGTGTCAGGTCCTACCATAAAGAAAACAAACACCTAGAGTTCACTTACAATCTGCAACATTATGTGGTCCATAACAGTAGGTGCACCTAACTGGTACTGGTAAGGATAGGTGAGCTAGCACTAAGGTTAGCTACATCATCGGCCTAGGTGGTGTAAATGGTAGTTTGCCATCCTCTTTGATCATAATGCCCAGTATAGGTCTCTTAAGCCGCTCTGGTGGTCCATAACTCAACATAAGCCTCTTACCTAAGGCCTTCCTCTCTCTATGGGCCAATAACTCTTCATACCCTACTCTACACTTCTAGCTTACTCCACTTTCTCTCCATAAGTGCCTTTGAACCTTACCATCCTCTCTTACAACTCAAGCTCTAGCCTAAAGATGAATTGTTTAGTGTATGACCTATCATCCCATTTAATCTACTCTAGTAGGAAGCATGTTAGGTGGTTCAGCTCTACCTCATAATTTGACACTAGTGTCTTGTAGGCCAACTTCATCTATTCTATAATGCTATCAAGGAAGAACTTGTCAAAGAACAACTGCTTAAACTCTTCTTAAGTAATAGGACCAGCTGCAATTCTGTTTGTCCTAGGAGCACTCTCCCACCACTAGGTAGCAAAAATCTTCAAGAAGAATGTAGCATACATCATCTTTCAAATATCTGGTACTTCTACCATAGCAAAGGACTTCTCTACCTCAATGATCCATTCCTCAGCTCCTACTAGATCCTTTGGCTTAGGGTAGAAGTTATAAGTGATCTTCACAAACCAATCAAAAGTATTCCTGCTCGTACAATTGTAAATCCCGCGAATTTAACTAGTTAAGAGTAGAATTAAACTCAAGTACTCTAGATAATCTCACAAGTTGATAAGGCTAAATAAGATAAATATTTTATTAAATTATGAAATTGAATTTATTATACGTAGTAAAAACCCTAGAAATTCGATTGAAACTTAAATCACGTACAAAAGTCCAAAACTCTATGTATGCGTAAATACTCGAAATTGAACTTAAACTTAATAAAAACTCTAAAATTATAAACCAAAAGTTATAAAATAAATAATTATACCCTAAAAGTATTAAAAACCTAATAGAATACGATTATCGACCAATATGCATAATCACGTAAAGTTATTAACAAACGCATTGAGATAGTTCCTAAATACTATAAACGTAATGGATAATAATTTAATTAATAAATTTTATAAAATTTCAATATTATTTCATATTTACTAAATTTATAATTTTTATTTTTAGAAAAGTATATTATTTTTATTTTTTTTTCCTTATTTTTCTTTTCTCTTTCTTTTTCCTTTTCCTTTCACTATTTTTTTTTTCTTTTCTCCTTGCTACATTCCAGCTTCGAGAATTCACTTTGCTACCACTTGTGGTTGATTTTTTTTTTTTTTACATGTGTTAAGTATGTGTGTAAGACAAAATAATAGATAAGCTTAAGTCAAATCACATTAATTTCATCTTGATCTTTCTTCTTTTTCTTTTATTCACTTTAATTCTTCTCTCTTCCTTTGCTTGGTTCATGTTATCTGTAAAA